>CM033630.1:3940341-4540341 GCA_019453435.1 Rhinogobius similis | reverse complement strand
TCTGCTTTTATTCCCTCTTTCAGCTGTCTCTATGAAATGCTTTGGCTGTGGATAATGTTGGATACATTTCTGTCATTATCTCCACCTTTACGCTCTAACGACACGGCTCCTCTTATATCTGCTCTTTGTACACTCTGTAATTGTGTCTGCTGTTACTTTCTCTCACGCTTCTCTCATGTCTCTGCTCCTGGTTATAGACTGTATATTGTGGCGTGTGAGTTAAAAGCAACAAAAACAAGACAAAAAGGAATAATATTGCAATACATATGCAACTAAATGCAACAAAAACTAGACTAAATGAGGAGAAAGTGACAAGAAACACCATGAAGCGACAAAAAATGATACTGAAAGTGACATGTGCAACTAAAAGCATCAAAAACGTGACTAAAATGAGACTAAAAGCGAGAAAAAAACCAAACATTACGATAAATACACAACAACATGCATAAAAAACTTGAGTAAAAGAGGAAAAATGACAGAAAATGTGACAAAAAGGTAACTATAAGAAAGAAAAACGTGACTAAAAACAGGAAAAAACAGTTTGCAATAAATACATGACTAAATGCAACAAAAACTAACCTAAAAAAGGAAAAACTGACAAAAAACACAACAAAGCAACACAAATATGCAACTAAAAGCAACAAAAACACTACTAAAAGAGGAAAAAGTGACATAAAAAGTGCAACAAAAACGAGACTAAAAGCAAAAGACTGCGATTAAAAAAAAACTGTCCAACTGTACATTTCTGTGTATAGTCTTAGTCTATCTTAGTGTACTTTATTTTATTTGATCTTATTCTTATGCATGCCAATTTATATATTTTATTATATTTTATTCATTGATCACTGACAATGAAAATAAACCGATTCTAATTAAATGCAACTAAATGCAACAAAAACTAGACTAAAGGAAAAACTGACAAAAAAACGCCATGAAGCGACAAAAAGTGACACTGAAAGTGACAAATGTGCAACTAAAAGCGACAGGAAACTACTTTCTGTTTGTCCTCAGCTTTTATTCCCCTCTTTAAGCTGTCTCTATGAAATGCTTTGGCTGTGGATAATGTTGGATACATTTCTGTCATTATCTCCACCTTTACGCTCTAACGACACGGCTCCTCTTATATCTGCTCTTTGTACACTCTGTAATTGTGTCTGCTGTTACTTTCTCTCACGCTTCTCTCATGTCTCTGCTCCTGGTTATAGTCTGTATATTGTGGCGACAAAAACAAGACAAAAAGCAAAAAAAAAGAATAATATTGCAATAAATTTGCAACTAAATACAACAAAAACTAGACTACAAGAGGAGAAAGGGACAAAGAATGCAACAAAGCGACAAAAAATGGAACTAAAAATGACAACTATGTGAGTAAAAGCGAAAAAAACATTACGATAAATATGTGAGTAAATGCAACAAAAACTAGATTAAAAGAGGAAAAATGACAAAATGCGACAAAAAGGTGACCCTACGCAACAAAAATGTGACTTCAAGTGGGAAAAAACAGTTTGAGATAAATACATGACTAAATGCTACAAAAACTAATCTAAAAAAGGAAAAAACTGACAAAAAACACAAGAAAGGGACACTAATATGCAACTAAAAGCAACAAAAACGTGACTAAAAGAGAAAAAGTGACAAAATGCGACAAAAACGAGACTAAAAGCAAAAGACTACGATAAACACTCCACTAAATGCAACAAAAACTAGACTAAAAGAGGAAAAAGTGACAGAAAACGCCATAACGCGACAAAAAAATTATACTAAAAGTGACAAAATGTGCAAATAAAAGCATCAAAAACAAGGCTAAAAGCGACGGGGAAACTACTTCCTGTTTGTCCTCAGCTTTTTTCTGCTTTTATTCCCTCTTTCAGCTGTCTCTATGAAATGCTTTGGCTGTGGATAATGTTGGATACATTTCTGTCATTATCTCCACCTTTACGCTCTAACGACACGGCTCCTCTTATATCTGCTCTTTGTACACTCTGTAATTGTGTCTGCTGTTACTTTCTCTCACGCCTCTCTCATGTCTGTGCTCCTGGTTATAGAGTGTAGATTGTGGCGTGTGAGTTAAAAGCGACAAAAACAAGACAAAAAGCAAAAAATAATAATAATATTGCAATAAATACAACAAAAACTAAACTACAAGAGGAGATAGCGACAAAGAATGCAACGAAGCAACAAAAAATGTAACTAAAAGTGACAAATATGTGACTAAAAGCATTAAAAAAGTGCTTGAAATGAGACTAAAAGTGAAAAAAAAAACATTACGATAAATTTGTGACTAAATACAACAAAAACTAGACTAAAATAGGAAAAATGACAAAAAATGCGACAAAAAGGTGACCTAAGCAACAAAAATGTGACTTCAAGTGGGGGAAAAAACAGTTTGCGATAAACACATGACTAAATGCTACAAAAACTAACCTAAAAAAGGAAAAAACTGACAAAAAAACACAAGAAAGTGACACAAATATGCAACTAAAAGCAACAAAAAGTGCGACAAAAACGAGACTAAAAGCAAAAGACTGCGATAAACACTCCACTAAATGCAACAAAAACTAGACTAAAAGAGGAAAAATGACAAAAAATGCGACAAAAAGGTGACCCTAAGCAACAAAAATGTGACTTCAAGTGAGAAAAAAAACAGTTTACGATAAATACATGACTAAATGCAACAAAAACTGACAAAACACACAACAAAGCAACACAAATATGCAACTAAAAGCAACAAAAACGCAACTAAAAGAGGAAAAAGTGACATAAAAATGCTCTAACGACACGGCTCCTCTTATATCTGCTCTTACACTCTGTAATTGTGTCTGCTGTTACTTTCTCTCCTTTCTCTCTGGTTATAGTCTGTACATTGTGGCGCTACAGGAGTGGGCAGCGCTGAAACGACTCGCGCTGCCGCTGTACGGGATTTACCCACCGCTGAGAGCCTCTTTGTGTTTGCTTATTCTTCTGTCGTCAACCCACGGCGTATTTACTCTGAACGCGAATGTGACCTGAATACCACAGAGGAGACTCCACCAGCGGGACACAGACTCACGAGTGCAAAGAGGACGCGCTAATTGAGGGCTGCTCTGGGCGGAACAGACGAGAGGCAGGAGGTTTGAAAAGGAGGCGTGGCCAGAGGTGAAGTGCTGCTCCACCCACGCTCAGAAAAGACACTGAAGTTATTGATTCTGGGCAAAACGTCACTTAAGGCGAGACACTTTGGGCAAAACTCTTTTTTCTGTGGTCAGTTTTCTCTCTGAACATAAAAGCTTTCATGCGTTGTCCAATCTGCGCTTAAAGATCTTTTATTATTTCATTTTAGCCACTCAATTTTCATTTTAACCACTCAATTTTCATTTTAACCGCTCAGAAAAGACACTGAAGTTATAGATTCTGAGCTCAAAACGTCACTTAAGGCGAGAGACTTCGGGCAAAAAATACACTGAAGTTATTGATTCTGGATGTCACTTTAGGCGAGAGACTTCGGGCAAAACTCTTTTTTTTTTGTGGTCAGTTTTCTCTCTGAACATAAAAGCTTTCATGCCTTGTCCAATCTGCGCTTAAAGGTGTTTTATTATTTCAGTTTAACCACTCAATTTTCATGTTAACCACTAAGAAAAGACACTGAAGTTATTGATTCTAGGCTCAAAACGTCACTTAAGGCGAGACACTTCGGGCAAAACTCTTTTTTTCTGTGGTCAGTTTTCTCTCTGAACATAAAAGCTTTCATGTGTTGTCCAATCTGCGCTTAAAGATGTTTTATTATTTCATTTTAGCCACCCAATTTTCATTTTAGCCACCCAATTTTCATTTTAGCCACTCAATTTTCATTTTAACCACTAAGAAAAGACGCTAAAGTTATTGATTCTAGGCTCAAAACGTCACTTAAGGCGAAAGACTAAGGGCAAAACTCTTTTTTTCTGTGGTCAGTTTTCTCTCTGAACATAAAAGCTTTCATGCGTTGTCCAATCTGCGTTAAAAGATCTTTTATTATTTCATTTTAACCACTTAATCCACACATTTCTTTGGGATATTGTAACTCAGAGGCAGCTCTCTCAAAATGTGCATTTTTCTCCCACAGAGACGTAAAGATCAGCCTCAAAGTAGTTCCTGCACAAACCAAACTTTACAATCTTGGACTCAACAAGATTTCGACGAAACATACTGAAGGATTTCTTTATCTAGTTCTAGCTCTGACTTATTTAAGTTTTAGGTCATAAAATGTAGGCAAAATTTGAATTTTTAGCTCAGTTTTCTGTCAGATCTGGTTAAATAAGAAATCCAAAATCCTCTGTACTTTTTTTTTTTTATATAACTAATGTTACAAAATCAACCAAGAAGTTTAAACCTGGTTCTGTCAATTTTTCAGATTTAAATGTTCAAATATCTGCATTTTTAGCAGTTTTTTTCACATAAAATGCCTTATTTCTAAATGAAAACATGACACAATGAAAAACTTGTAATATATTTTTTTCTTACATTTATGTGCGTAAACTACAGGAGAAGTTTCACATTGATATCTTTTAATTTAAGATTTTTTCCTGTTCACCTGCTGCTCAATTGTGGGTCAGACTGTGTACGTTTTGAACTCGTATCTTCGAGTTTGACCGAACGATCAGAGTAAGTTTAACACCCGTCGTAGACACTTTTTGCGTGTATTGATTTGCTAATTAACCGCGTGCGTTTGTTACGAGGTGTTAAGTGCTTTATGTTCGCAGAATCCCCTCCTTCGGTTAATGGAGGGAGGCCAAGCGAAAATTGGGTGAGAAAATAATGGCCACTGACTGAGAGCTTGTTTCAAAAAGGAAGACGGTCTGGTTTTCTCTCACAGCTACATCAAAAGACACATCCTTAATCAAGAGTTTACTCGTTAAATAGGCCCTTTATGGACCTTTTATACAAGCTGAACGTGTCTGTGTACATAGGCTTCTACGGCAAAATGTAAATGAATGTAGAATTAAGTTATTAGTGCACAGAAAGATTGCTGGATGTGAGTTCTCTGAATGGCAACGAGCCTAAAATGTAGGTTAAAGCCGCAAAAAATGTGTCAGATTAAACGTTAGCAACGCTTACGTGGCTCCAGATTTTGAAGAGAATATATTGTGCCCTAAATCTGGACCATTTTCCATCTTCTAATGTCATAAAAAAGTGGCTCTGGCGATGTTTGTGCAAAATACACGTATATATTATATTATAAAACCCCCTACATTTAACTTTTACTGACAAAACAACAACTAAAAGTGGATAGAAGCGACAGAACCGCGACTAAAAGAGACAAAATGACAACTCAAAGCTACAAAATGCAGCTAAACAAGACCAACAGCCAATAAAGTGAGACTAAAAATGACAAAATGCTGCTAACAACAAAGCAACAAAACCACTACTAAAAGTGACAAACAGTAGCTAAACGAGATTAACAGCAACAAAAGTGAGATTAAAAGCGACAAAATACAGCTAAAAGAAACAAAAACACAACTTTAAGTGACAAAAACAAGACCAAATGTGACAAAAATGTGACCTAAAGCAACAAAACCACAACTAAAAGCTACAAAATGCGGCTAAACGAGATTAACAGCAACAAAAGTGAGACTGAACGTGACAAAACGCCACTAAAACAAACAAAAACGGGCTTAAAAGCAACAAAATGTGACTAAATGCAACAAAAATGGGACTAAAAGCGTAAAAAAACAAAACGTGTTGCTATAAAAACGCGACTAAATGCGACAAAAACAAGTCTGATAGCGGAAAAACACCTAAAAATCACTGATTTCACTTAAGTTTGTGATTTTATTAAACAGTCAATTATGCAAACAGTGTTTTTAACGGATATTTGTGATTGTTTCGCTTTATTAACAGATAATAAAATCGCCAATACACAATCTTAATCAACGTTTTTAATCGTTATGATGCGTAAAAATACATTTGTAGCTTAAATACAGCTTTACTTGACTCACTTCATCTGGTTTCTTTCTTTTGCCCTCGATCGTTTGTACATCCAGCTGCAAAAACGATCCACAATCTCTGACTCCGACGCCAAACGCAGAGGCTTCATTGTACAATCCGTGTGAAATTCAATAGAAAACGATGTGCGCCGTGTAAAATACAGACGCCAAAGTGCAGCGCCGCGGAAATAAAAACAGTCTGCAGGTAACGCCGAAACACTGTAAGGCCATAATAGCTTTGTTAAACACGACAGGTTTCATTTCGGAGCGCGGAAGCTAACCGACTGTAGCGGCTTTCCGTGTTCCCCTCAAATGAAATGTCAGCGTTGGATTCGCACCTCGAGCTGTCAGCCCCCATCTCTCAAACCTGAACAATATTGAAGGAAATCGGTGTCAGGTCGACGAACGGTACAAGAAGTCATTAAAAGTGCGCCGGTGTTGGGGCGAGGACGCAGGGGAGATCCCGGCAAAGCTAAAAATATACGTCGCAGAACTCTGAAGTGAGCGCAGAAACATAAACACGTACACAGTCGTTGCGGAAGATCATTATCCAGCGCGGTTTTGGTGTTTCTTGGTAGTATTTTCTTGATGTTTTTGCTCCCGACGTCGGAGTTTTGTCTACGTTTAACCCCGTGCGGCGCCGGGAAACGACAAAACGACTCATGGAGCTGGATTTAAGAGCGCGAACAATTAAAGATTAAAAAAACATTATAGTTAAGATTTTTCCACTTCAGTCTGATGTAAACATGGATCTATTAAATGAACTGGACAGACTGATTGATTAGTGGCCACGCGAGATATTGCAGACTCTTGGGCCCAGCCTTTTTGCATAACTGTATAATAATAATAATTGCAGACTGGACTTTTCTTTTCAGTTTTTAAATAACATAGAAGGAAATGTTCTGTTTAACTGTTTCTAAAGTCACAGGAATCACCGCTTTTATATTAAAGCAGAAACTTCAGCAACACAGCTCCCCCTGCAGGTCTCTTGAGAACGTACACTTACAGTAAAAATGACGCCAAATGCTTTTTTTCCCTTCCTTTATTAAATAAGGATGCTTTGAAATAAGTGAGAAGAATCACATATAAAAACATTTCATGTCACCAAATATAAAAAGGAGAGCCAGTGTTTCTCAGAAGTGTCGTGTTCAGGTCGGCGTCAAGAAATGTTGCTGCTGGTTTTCCGCTCAGAGACAGCAGGGGGCGACGACGAGAGCTTCAAACGCCCTGAAAATACATTTACAACCACCACACGGACTCACAAAGACGTTTAAAAGGTAAAAATGTAACTTAGTTCTACTTTTAATGTGCGAGCCGCGTGAACGAGTGTCAGACGATACAAACAGAAGCACGTGACATGGTCAGACAGACACCTGTAAGTTGTATTTTATTTCATTTCAGACACTTTCACATTTGATCTGACATGAAGAATACAATTACAATCACACAAGCTAACGTTAACACAAAAACTTACAGCTGCTGGTCGCTCACATCGCCCTAAAGCACCATGAGGGATTGTGGTCGCGTGGTGCCCCTAAAGCAAGGATGGCCGCCTCCGTATCAGGAAGTAAAGCGGAAGAAACTTTTTTTTGGCTTCATGCACTAATAAGCTCATGCCATAGGGATAAATACGGCGCCATTTTGAATTCATCTTCCGGGTTTAATTATAGCTCTATCTCTGATTGGTTCTGCCCAAAGGGGAGGAGTTATAACTGAAACTTGTCTGATGATTTCACTCGACAGACCGCGGCATCAAAAATCGTGCCCCGTTCCTCCAGTTGTCATTTTGACGGCCGACGCTGGAGATGTGTGTCTTTAACGCTCTGGACTCGAATCTCGATCTCAAATCTGCCTTTTTTGTGCAACGGCTGCTCTTTGCTGCTCCTGGACGCACCTTCACGCAGACTTCACATAAACTCAACGCTCTCCTAAATCAAAGAAGAATGTTTTTTTTATTTGAATTAGAGCTGTCAAAGTTCACGCATTAACCCCTGATTAATCATAGAAAAAATACACATTGACGAAGGTTAATCACACGTCTGTTTTGACCAACGCTCTTTTAGATTACTCAGGGAGACTTTAACTGAAGAAGGCGCAGAACTGATTTCATACGGTTAAATTCACACCTAAAATCCATCAGTTTTCACGTGGATGAGCGCAGATCAATGGCGGATGTTTACGAGCGCAAAGAAGCTTGTCCCGCGTCGCTAAACAAACAGGGATGAGGCAGAGATCTGAGTTGAACACCGAAAATAAAGCTTGCGTGACAGCGTGAGTAATGTCGTCTAAACAGAACACAAGCCGACAGCAGCCTGTACTGTAATTCTCACCTTAAGAACCGCCCACCTTGAACCCCATTGTTTGTTCATGTTAATTTACTTGAAACATGATTTATTTGCAGCCGAGTGTGAAGCGGCTGGGATGAGGATCAGCACCTCCAAATCCGAGGCCATGGTTCTCGACCGGAAAAAGGTGGCTTGCCCTCTCCGGGTGGGTGGAGAGTCCTTGCCTCAAGTGGAGGAGTTCAAGTATCTCGGGGTCTTGTTCACGAGTGAGGGAAGGATGGAGCGTGAGATTGACAGGCGGATCGGTGCAGCGTCTGCAGTGATGCGGGCGCTGTATCGAACCGTTGTGGTGAAGAGAGAGCTGAGTCGAAAGACAAAGCTCTCGATTTACCGGTCAATCTACGTTCCTACCCTCACCTATGGTCATGAGCTTTGGGTAATGACCGAAAGGACGAGATCGCGGATACAAGCGGTCGAAATGAGCTTCCTCCGCCGGATGGCTGGGCGCTCCCTTAAAGACAGAGAGGAGCTCAGTCACACGGGAGGAGCTCGGAGTAGAGCCGCTGCTCCTCCACGTCGAGAGGAGCAGCTGAGGTGGCTCGGGCATCTGTTCTGGAGCCTCCTGGACGCCTCCCTCGGGAGGTGTTCTGGGCATGTCCCACCGGGAGGCGGCCCCGGGGTAGACCCAGGACACGCTGGAGGGACTATGTCTCTCTGTGGCCTGGGAACGCCTCGGGAGGAGGAGCTGGAGGAAGTGTCTGGGGTGGAGAAGTCTGGGAGTCCCTGCTCAGGCTGCTGCCCCCGCGACCCGGCCCCGGATAAGCGGAAGAAGATGGATGGATGGATGGATGATTTATTATTAGTGTGTACTCCTGCAGCCATAGATAGACAGGGTTGAATCAGACGAAAACAGATAAATATTTACTAATGTTCTTGGTCGTTTTACATAAAATGGGCGGTAAATTTGAGTTTAAGGCGAGACACTGCAGGCAAGACTCATTGTTTGTTTTTTGGTCAGTTTTTTCTCTCGACACATCGACTTTCATGTGGAAACAACAATTGTGTCCAATCTGCTCCTAAAGATGTTTTATTCTTCCATTGAATCCACTTCATCCATAGATTTCTCTGGGACATTGTAACTTCAAAGGCTGTTTTCTTAAAATGCATTTTTCGCCCTTGAGACATAAAGATCAGCCTTAAAGTAGATCCTACACCAAACAAGATTTTGATGAAACGTACAAAAAGATGTTTTGATCTAATTCTGAAAGTGATTTATTGAAGTTTGAAGTCAAAAAATGAGGTGAAATTTGAATTTTTAGGAGAATTTTCAGTCCAATTTAGTTTACTTAAAAACTAAAACATCCTACATGAAAACATGACATGATGAAAAACTTGTAATACATATGTTTTCTTACATTTATGTGAGTAAACTACAGGAGAAGTTTAACATTGATATCTTTAAATTTAAGATTATTTCCGTAAACCTTAAAATAACCTCCAGATACTTTAAGTCATTTATCTCCTCGTTTTCATTTAGATCCGTCAATTTTTCGTCTGAAACACATCGAGACAGTTTTAATTCTAACAGTCTGTTCAGCAGCTCCGAAGCCTGTGTTTTCTGAGCCCTAAATGTTAGTGCCGTCTGCAGACACTCGGCAGCTGGTGAGGGGGGAGATGGGGGGGAGGCGGTGTGTGTTTTAGAGCGACGCAGACAGCAGGAGTTCGGTGACGGCCCGTGACACTCGTGCAGATAAGCGTACATATTTGCAGATAAAGCCGGGCGTTCGTAGATAGACTCCCACATTAGCGCACGACTCGGAGTTATAAATGTGCTCCGTATCGGTGTGAAGGGCCCTCGGCTCCATCAGCGAGGCCCCCGAGCGCACTCACCCACAGCCCTACAGGAGCACGATGGTACTACAGCCGCACTACAGAGCCACTACAGTAACACGGACGGTAGACGCGGCTTAAGTTCTGCGCACACTTCACCGGGAGGATAATATATTCTGGTTAATAGGTCAAAAAATACAACCATAAAGCCACAAATTATGCAAAGACTTTTTTTCTCTCTTTTAACCATGTTCTAACACAATTCCTTATCAAAAACGCAGCTGGAGTTGTATTTAGCTTCATTCACACATGTTTCATTAATCCTGTTTTCAAGCTCATCTTCTCCACTGCTCTGAGCCTCACAAAACAATCAGTTTCAAATGTCCCTTATGTGTAACGTCAAAGGTAAACATCCTGGGGTCTTCTGTGCTGTTTTTGAAGTCCGTCACAGACTCGTTCAGAGCATTTCTGACTTCATTACAACTATGTTCTTATGTTAGCATGTCGGGACAAGCTAGCTTTTGTTTATTTCCCCGTGGTAGTTCCATCTGATGGCAGTAGATTGAGCGCTAAAAACCAAATTCTTGTTCATTATAAATCGAAATATTGATCTAAAACCAGATGAAACCAGGTTGAAACCAAGACGAAACCAGGTCTAAAACCGGACGAAACCCGGTCTAAAACAGGACTAAAACAGGACTGAAACCAGGTCGAAACCAGTATGAAATCAGTATGAAACCCGGTCTAAAACAGGACTAAAACAGGACTGAAACCAGGTCGAAACCAGTATGAAATCAGTATGAAACCAGGCCTAAAACAGGACAAACCCAGGACTAAACCAGGAGGAAAACAGGTCTAAAACAGGTCTAAAACAGGACTGAAACGGGACGAAACCAGGTCCAAAGTGGGACTAAACTCAGTTCAAACCAGGTCTAAACCAGGACTTAACCAAGAGTAACCCATTAACAAGAGACACAACATTTTCCATATTCTTGTGAGCTTGGTTGAGGGCTGGCTCCTCTCACTCGGCGGGCCTGATTTGGCCCCCGGGCCTTCAGTTGAACAGAGCTATAACAGCCTGATAAAGACGACGTGGAGACAACAAAGACCCCCCTCGCTCTGTTTATGATAAATTGTCTGCGTATGAATTTGCGTGCGGGACGATACATCTTTGTTGGTATAAACCCGGAGACACGGCTGCACGAGCGCGCTCCGACACGGCCATTTGTCCTCTGCCAGCTCCACACTCCACGTTCATTTGTTACGCCACGAATCGCAATCCTTCAAACTCTGGAAACGTATCTCTGTTCAGACACGTGTGAGCGCGTCGTCAGCGTCCGAACGAGCCCCGGAGCAGAGCGCTTTGACTGAAGGTGACACTTAACGTCTGAAACGACTCTTCGGGTTTAATCTGAGGTCCTTAGTCTGTCCATTTAGTCTGTGCTGTCAGAAGTTTGAATTATTTTATTCATTTTTAGAGACAATGTGTGATGCTTTAGGTGAGAAGCTGCAGGTGAATTGGAAAAAAAAACGTACATTTAAACCAGGGGTGTCCAAACTTTTTCCATCGAGGGCCACATATTGAAATACAGACCAAGCAGAGGGCCACAAATCAATCGCGAAACGTTAAAAAAAGCTGCATTTATCTGATGTTTTAAGCTCCACCACATCTTCATTCAGTCTCAGTGTCTTAATATCAGGTCTGTGCTGCACCAAAATGTTAGTTATTTAGGTTGGAATTGTAGAAAATCTGAAATGTGCTGTAAATAGTACTTATCAGGACAATGTGGGCCAGTTCACCAGGAAGACTAAGGGCCAAGAAAAATTGAGGGCTGCATTTGGCCCCCGGGCCTGAGTTTGGACATGCCTGGTTTAAAGGTATCAATTGTAAACTTCTCCTGTAGTTTACTCACATAAAGGTAAGTTTTTCATCATTTAATGTTTTCATATAGAAATAAGGCATTTTGTGTGTAAAAATTGCCAAAATTACACACATTTGGGACAGAAAAATAGATAGAACCAGGTTTAAATTTAGTTAGTAACATATTAGTTGTACAGAGGGGATTTTGGATTTCTTATTTAGTTTTAAGTAAACTAGATTGGACTGAAAATTGTTCTAAAAATTCAGATTTTGCCCCAATTTTTATGTCTTAAAACTTCAATAAATCAGTTTTAGAATTAGATATCAAAAAAATCGTTGTGTACGTTTCACCAAAATCTTAACGTATTTTCAGATCTTACGTCTTTTATCCGAGAAGTCCTTAAATCATCACCAGACTCGCTCTGAGCATTTCTTCCGTCTAAACACGGTCACTGATACTGCTACACTGATAATTGCGTTTAGCATTCTCTTCAAGAGCTAATGTAGATGCAAAGCGCTTTATTTTAAAATGATTCTGTCTTTTTGTGTTTTGTGATTTTAATACCTGTTGCCTCATGTACGAATTGTGCTCTACAAATAAACTTGAGATCCATCAGACAAAACATGTTTGAGTGAATAAACCACATGTACAGAGCATCAATGAGCAAATATTACATTATTTTCAATTATCACACTAATAAATGCTTGTAAATGCCTTAGAAGTATACATTTCAGTATTTAGTCTTTTTTTTATTTATTTTTAGTCTATTTTATTCTTAATCTTATGCATGACTCTTTTAGATATTTTATTATATTTTATTTATTGTTTTATGTTGCACCTTACACCGAAGCAAGTTCCTATGTTTGTGATTTTTTGATCACTGACAATGGAAATAAACCGTTTCTGATTTCTGATAAACAATAATAATGCATTATAAATAGTTTACTAAGGAACCTTAATCTAAAGTGTTACCATAGTGCCATTTAACTCGAAAAGTAGAAACATTTACAACTCATTTACCCTCATGACGGAAGCTCAATTTCACATTTTTACATTATTCTGCTCGATGGTGATCCCTCTAGGTTTCTTTATCGCTCGTTGGGGTAAAGTCCTTACAAAGCCCTTTAGATCAGGACAGAATCATGTGCCTGAGACGTACGAGTGCTTTGAAGGGACGCTGGGTGGATCTGCGCTCGTCCTGTGCCAGGAGAATGTTGTTCCAGGTTTTCGTGGAGCGGCTAATTGCACAAACACTGGCTTCAAACCCGACTGTTTCAAAGTGACATAATCGTCTGAGCCAAAAGATTTGACGATGGAAGCTGACCAGAACTGGAGCCGAGCGCGAGGTGTAGGATGTGTGCAGTGAGCCAATTTATACCCGTGATATGGACACGGGCGACATATGTGGGAGAGGGGGAGAGAGGGGAGGGGGGAGAGAGAGAGGAGAGAGAGGAAAAAGAAGAGAGGAGGGAGAGAGAGGAAAAAGAGAGAGAGAGGGGAGAGAGAGGAAAAAGATGGAGAGGAGGGAGAGAGAGAGAGAGGGAGGGAGAGAGAGAGAGGGAGGGAGAGAGAGAGAGGGGAGGGAGGAGAGAGGGAGGAGAGAGAGGAAAAGGAGAGAGAGGAAAAAGAAGAGAGAGAGAGAGGAGTGGGAGAGAAGAAAGAAACGTAGAGAGAGGAAAAAGAAGAAAGGAGGGAGAGAGAGAGGAGAGGGAGAGAGAAAAGAGAAGAAAGAAAAGGGGAGAGAGGAAAAAGAAGAGAGGGAGAGAGAGAAAAGAGAAGAAAGAAACGGAGAGAGAGGAAAAAGAAGAAAGGAGAGAGGAGGGGAGAGAAAAAGAAAGAAACAGAGAAAGGAAAAAGAAGAGGGAGGGAAGGAGAGAGAGGGAGGGAGAGAGAGGGAGAGAGAAAAGAGAAGAAAAGGAGAAAGGGGAAAGAGAAGAGAGAAGGAGAGAGAGAGGGGGGGGAAAGAGAGAAGAAAGACAGAGTGAGAGGAAAGAGAAGAGAGTGTGAGGGGAAAGAAGAAAAAAAGAGGGAAAAGAAAGAAAGGGGGGAAGAGAAGAGAGATTGAGGGGAAAATAAGAGAGAGAGGGAGAGACATAGTTATGGGAAATAGAAGATAGAAAGAGAGAGAAAAAGAGACTGAGGGGAAGAGAGAGAGATAGTTAGGGGAAGAGAAGATAGAAAGAGAGAGTGAGGTAAAAGAAGAGAGAAAAGGAGAGAGAGGAGAAAGAGAGAGGGAAGAGAAAAGAGAAAAGGAGAGTGAGGGGAAAGAGAGAGAAAAGGAGAGAGGGGAAAGAGAGTTAAGTAAAAGAGAAAAAACAAAACGGGATGAAGGAGAGGGAGGGAGAGAAAGAGAGGGGGCTGAAAAAAGAGGGAGACAAAGGAGAGAATGAGAAAAGAGCAACGGTAAGATCGGGAGAGAGATTAGGGGGAATTAGTGGAAAAAACAGAGGGTAAAGAGTAAGAGTAAAGAGAAGGGGAGAAAGAGGAAGATGGAGAGAAAGGGTGAGAGAAGAGAAGAGCAGACGAGAGTAGAGGGAGAAAGAGTGTGAGAGAGAGGATATTCTAAGTCTTTGTTGGCTCTTTCGTGGCTTTCGTTTTGGAATGGGAACAAAAGGGAGAAAAGAGAATGGGGTGAAAGAGTAAAGAGAAGGGAGAGAGAGAGAAGAAGGAGAATGGAGAGAACAGAGAAAGAGAAAAGGTGAGTGAAAGAGCGAAGAGTAGCTGAGGTTAGAGGGAGAAAGGGTGAGAGGTTATTCTCAGTCTTTGTTGGCTCTTTCGTGGCTTTCGTTTTGGACGGAGAACAATGAAAAGAGGAAAAAGCAGCAGCAGCAGTTCACTCTCTTCACACCGAGCCTCGAGGACAAAACACCTGATGGTCCAGCGCTTCTCAAACTGTGGTGCCGTCACCTCCGTGCAATAACACACAGTAGAAGAAGAAGAAGAAGAAGTGCATTTGCAAAAACCAACACGTGCAGCTTCTATTCAACTTAGAGTCTAGTTCTCAGTATTTTCTGATTCTGACTTAGTTTGGTGGGAGGGCACCTGTGGCAATTATTTATCATAGTTTTACATCTTTGAAGTAGCACGTTTGTGAAGAAATAGTTTAAAATGACAGGAAGTAGTGCTGAGTTGTGAACTGGAATCCCTCTGTGATGTCATCAAAAAGCGGCGTACCATTGAAACAATTGAGACAAAGTATCTTCTGAATTTCTAGATGAGTTAAAACGTCTTGATTTCAGGATATTAATCTGAACTTCAGACGTTTTGACTCGTTAAAATGAGTTTATTTGATGGAACTAGATTATTTGACTTGTTTCAAAGTATTTCTGGCTGATAATGATAATAATTTAACTTAAAATAAGAAAACACATTTGTCAGTGGGACAAGTAAAATGATCTTAATCCAGTGACAGATAATTTGGATTGAAATAAGAAATAATGTGTTGAAACAAGTCAGAAATGGTTTGAAACAAGTGAAATAATCTAGTTCCATCAAATAAAAGTCTTAAATCTCATCGAGTCAAAACTTCTCAAATCCAGATAAAAATGATCAATTCAAGCCATTTTAAACTTTACAGATTTACATTTTTTGCTGAACGTTTCTCTCGTCTCTTCTTGGTGTAGTTTGTGTGACTTCAGCCTCAGCTCTCCTCTTAGTGTAGTTCGTGTGTAGTTTTCAGCTGGAGGAGGGCCTCAGATCTTGAACATTTCTCCGCTCTGGTGTAGTTTGTGTGACTTCAGCCTCAGATCTTGAACGTTTCTCTCTTCTTGGTGTAGTTTGTGTGACTTCAGCATCAGATCTTGACTTTTTTCTTTGCTCTTGGTGTAGTTTATGTGACTTCAGCCTCAGATCTTGAACGTTTCCTCTCTTTATGTAGTTTGAGTGATTTCAGCCTCAGATCTTGAACGTTTCTCCGCTCTGGTGTAGTTTGTGTGTAGTTTTCATCTGGAGCAGGGCCTCAGATCTTGAACGTTTCTTTCTTCTTTATGTAGTTTGTGTGACTTCAGCCTCAGATCTTGAACATTCTTCTTGGTGTAGTTCGTGTGTAGTTTTCATCTGGAGCAGGGCCTCAGATCTTGCACGTTTCTTTCTTCTTGGTGTAGTTCGTGTGTCTTCAGCCTCAGATCATGAACGTTTCTCTCTTCTTGGTGTAGTTCTTGTGTAGTTTTCATCTGGAACAGGGCCTCAGATCTTGCACGTTTCTTTCTTCTTGGTGTAGTTCGTGTGTCTTCAGCCTCAGATCATGAACGTTTCTCTCTTCTTGGTGTAGTTCTTGTGTAGTTTTCATCTGGGACAGGGCCTCAGATCTTGCACGTTTCTTTCTTCTTTATGTATTTTGTGTGACTTCAGCCTCAGATCTTGAACGTTTCTCCGCTCTGGTGTAGATTGTGTGTAGTTTTCATCTGGAGCAGGGCCTCAGATCTTGTACGTTTCTCTCCTCTTGTTGTAGTTCTTGTGTAGTTTTCATCTGGAGCAGGGCCAGACTCGTCCAGATCCCGGCCTGTTTCAGTCCGTTGTTTTGGTGTGAATGTGCTGGAGGTTTGGCCCAGAGCCCGGAGCAGTCTCAGCTCCTCTGAGGGTGAGACACATCCTCTGAACACGCCGGGTTTACGGCAGCGTGGGACGACCGCCGTGTGGGTGAAATGCCCTTCCGTCCTCCTGTAGTGTTTAACTGAGACGCAGGTCACATGTTTCTATATTTAGTTGTAGAGTGGCTGCTCCATTGCTCCAGGACACAGCAGCAGTGAGCAGGCCTGTCATGATAACGCATTTGGAAAGTGATATATTTTGCGAGAAAACATCACAAAACTACTTGATGTCAGTGACACAATCCTAAAGCTGGATAATCCCAAAGAAAGTGATTTTAAATGTGAAATATTGACATAAACATGAGCTACAATTCATTTACTTGTGTCTCTTGTGTAGTTTGTGTGACTTCAGCCTCAGATCTTGAACATTTCTCTGCTCTGGTGTGGTTTGTTTGACTTCAGCTAACCCCAAATAAAGTCATTTTAAATGTGTAATATTGACATAAACATGAGCTACTATTTATTTATTTAATGACATATAAAATTCCATAATCTGTGACATAATATTTAAAAATGTGTCTCCAGTTTTTAAAGTTTATAATAAGGCTACACAATATTAGAAATTATTGCGCCGTGCAAGATGGCTATTAGGATCTGCAATATCGATATTATTGCGATATTTAAATACACTTTTTGACTGAAATGAACGATTATTTTAGTTGTTGAGTAGTCAGCGATTATTTCTATTGTAAATTGAGACTTTGAATAAACTAACATTTTTAACCAAATAAATGTTGAAATATTGTGAATGAAGCTTCTAGAGAGAGAATATTTATGAATAAAGTGTAGAATTGAGGAAAATCAGAAATGGTCTATTCTTTTTTGCCATTTAGTTTTAAAAAGCTTTTCTCTTTTCAGTGTTTTCATTAAAAAAGATTAAAAAAGAACATTTCTATCAGATTGAAGACTTTGGCGTTACTGCGGTGTATTTAGTTTTTTCATATAAAAATACATAATCTGTGACATAATATTAAACAATAAACTGAATGAAAACACTGCAAAAACCTAATTTCTAGATGAGTTAAAAAGTCTTAATTTTAGGATATCAATCTTAATTTCAGACATTTTGATTTATATAAACTTAAATAAGTAGATTATTTTACTTTTTTCAAGCCATTTCTGAATTGTTTCAATACATCACTTTCTCACTTCAATGGGTTAAGATATGTTTACTCACCCCGTTGACATTTATTTTCTTAAGTGAAATTATTGCATGATCAGTCATTTGTATTGGATTTTCTTTTCATCTTTCTCACATTTTCATTATGTAGGTTTCATATTAGCTCAAGCTGAAAGAAAGGAAGAAAATAAACTGTTTATAGTTAGAGTTTCTACACATTTTAGTACAAAACTCATTGGTATCTGTATCGTTTTGATCAAAAATCTATGGTATTGTCCATCATTACTGGATAATGCACTGCAAAAAATTAATTTCTAGATGAGTTAAAACGTCTTGATTTGAGGATATTAATCTGGATTTCAGACGTTTTTACTTGTTAAGATGAGTTTTATTTGATGAACTAGATTATTTGACTTGCTTCAATCCGTTTCTGACTTGTTTCAACACATTATTTCTTATTTCAATCCAAATTATCTGTCACTGGGTTAAGATCATTTTACTTGTCCCACTGACAAATGTGTTTTCTTATTTTAAGTTAAATTATTATCATTATCAGCCAGAAATACTTTGAAACCAGTGAAATATTCTGCATCACATCAGCAATTAAATCTCATCGAGTCAAAACTTCTCAAATCCAGATAAAAATGATCAATTCAAGCCATTTTAAACTTTACAGATTTACATTTTTTGCTGCAGGAAGATAATTTGGACTGAAATAGGAAATAATGTGTTGAAACAAGTCAGAAATGGTTTGAAACAAGTCAAATAATCTAGTTCCATCAAATACATAATCTCCACTGATCTTAAAAAGTCAAAACGTCTGAAATTCAGATTAATATCCTACAATGAAGACATTTGAACTCATCTAGAAGTTCATTTTTGCGTCTGCTGTGTGGAGCTTTGAATTTGTTAAAACGATCCACTTTAGTGTATAATCTGCGCAGCTCTTTTCCTGTGAAACACACATTTTATAAGCGCTTCATAATCACGACTCCACATTCGAACACTGAGCGTTGGATGTGGAATAATTGGGGCGTGTGGTTCGACTCCCGATCCGTCCTGCACGATCACTTTCGCTGTCGTCGTCGCTCTTTCGTTCTTAACAGGAATTAGATCCCGCCTAAATATAACACATGACGTTGGCCTCGTGTAAAAAAAAGTCTTCGCCAAAGTTTCTCCTGAATATTTCACGACTTGCCGACAGAATCTCGTCAGCGCCGGACTAAATTTGGCCCGTGGCTGTCAGGATCGGCGGCGGGTTCTGGACGCTTCAATGGCAGCGCGCGGCTCATGTTTCGCAGATGAAGTGCATTATTTTTTGGTATTTTCTGCTTCTCCTGCATCATTTGGCGGTTGAGAATAGAGCTGTCGTTAGCCCTCGCGGACAGGTGCGCCAATTACCCAGAGTCCCTTGCTCCCGGGCTGCTTCTTCTCCTCTTTCCTCGTCTCTTCGCTCGTCTCCTCGCTTGTTTCCTTGCTGGTCTCTCTTTGCTCAGCTGCTTCAGAAGGACAGAGGTTGGTGGATAGAGGTTTTTTGTCCCTAAATCCAAAACAAATCGCTTTAAAAATGCTCATTTAAATGATCTCTATTTTCTTTTTGTTGTTGAGCCCACAGGTTTTTACTTCTTACATTCTTTAAACTTTTAGTCTAGCTTGTCTCCTTTCTCATCTTCTCACTTCTCGTCTCCTAGCTTGTCTCCTCACTCGTCTCATAGCTCCAGTCCTAGCTCCTCTCCTGAATCGCCTCCTTGCCTGTTTGTGTCCATGCTCGTCTCCTACTTTGTCTCCTCTCTGCTTTCCTAGCTTGTCTCCTTGCTCGTCTTCTAGCTCGCCTCCTCACTTCTTGTCTCCTAGCTCTTCTTGTTCCTTGTCTCCTTGCTCATCTCCTGAATTGTCTCCTAGCTCGTCTCATCGCTTGTCACCTGGCTCATCTCCTAGCTCGTTTCCAATCTTGTCTCCTATACCTTATTTTCCTTGCTGGACTTTGCTTGTTTCCTAGCTCCTAGCTTCTCTTCTTGCTGGTCTCTTAGCTCGTCTCCTCTCTACTTGTCTTCTAGCTGGTCTCCTTGCTTGTTTCTCTGGTCTCCTAGCTTGCCTCCTAGCTTATCTCCTGACTTATCTCCTCTCTCCTCGCCTCCTGACTTGTCTCCTAGCTCGCCTCTTCTCTCCTCATCTCCTGGCTTGTCTCCTCTCTACTCGCCTCCCAGCTTGTCTCCTGGCCTCCTCTCCTCGCCTCCTAGCTCCTCTCCTGGCTTGTCTCCTCTCTCCTGGCTCCTCTCCTCGTCTCCTAGCTCCTCTCTCCTCGCCTCCTAGCTCCTCTCCTGGTTCGTCTCCTCTCTCCTCGCCTCCTAGCTCCTCTCCTGGCTCCTCTCCTGGCTCGTGTCCTCGCTCCTGGCTCCTCTTCTTGCCTCCTAGCTCCTCTCCTCACTTTTCGCCTCCTAGCTCCTCTCCTAGCTCCTCCCCTCTCCTCCTAGCTCCTCTCCTGGCTCGTCTCCTCTCTCCTCTCCTCCTAGCTCCTCTCCTGGCTCGTCTCCTCTCTCCTCGCCTCCTAGCTCCTCTCCTGGCTCTTCTTCTTGCCTCCTAGCTCCTCTCCTGGCTCCTCTCCTGGCTCGTGTCCTCGCTCCTCTCCTGGCTCCTCTTCTTGCCTCCTAGCTCCTCTCCTCTCTCCTCGCCTCCTAGCTCCTCTCCTGGCTCGTGTCCTCGCTCCTGGCTCCTCTTCTTGCCTCCTAGCTCGTCTCCTGGCTCGTCTCCTCTCTCCTCTCCTCCTAGCTCCTCTCCTGGCTCATCTCCTCTCTCCTCTCCTCCTAGCTCCTCTCCTGGCTCATCTCCTCTCTCCTCTCCTCCTAGCTCCTCTCCTGGCTCGTCTCCTCTCTCCTCTCCTGGCTCGTCTCCTCTCTCCTCGCCTCCTAGCTCCTCTCCTGGCTCTTCTTCTTGCCTCCTAGCTCCTCTCCTGGCTCTTCTTCTTACCTCCTGGCTCATCTTCTTGCCTCCTAGCTCCTCTCCTCTCTTTTCGCCTCCTAGCTCCTCTCCTGACTCGTCTCCTCTCTCCTCGCCTCCTAGCTCCTCTCCTGGCTCTTCATCTTGCCTCCTAGCGCCTCTCCTGGCTCCTCTCCTCTCTCCTCTCCTCCTAGCTCCTCTCCTGGCTCGTCTCCTCGCTCCTCGCCTCCTAGCTCCTCTCCTCTCTCCTTGCCTCCTCGCCTCCTCTCCTCGCCTCCTCGCTCGTCTCCTAGCTCCTGGCCTGTCGTGGCCTTGTTCACGCGCTCTAATTATGCCCCGGCGCTCGGTGCTGCTGCTGTGCCGGTGTCAGCTTGTCGCCCGCAGTGAGACGACTTATTGGTGTTTCTGTCTCTTCTTTCCTCCTCTCTCTCCATCACCCCCTCTCCCTCTCTCTCTCCATCACCCCTTCTCTCCCTCTCTTTCTCTCTGCCCAGTCCTCTCTCTCCCTTTCTCCATATCTGTCCCCCATTCTTTCTCTCTCCTTCCTTTCTCCCCCTATTTTTTCCCTTGTCTCATTATTTCTCCTTCATCAGTCTCTCTTTCTCTCTTCACTGTCCCTTACTTTTTGTCTCCCACTCTCTCTCTCTGCCATCTCTTTTCCTCTATCCCTCATTCTCTCTTTCTATCCTCCCCCTGTCTTCTCTCTCCCATAATTTCTCCCTCTTTCTCTCCTCCTCTCTCTTCACTCCCCCGTAACGTTCTTGACTTCTCTTTCTCCCTCTCTGCCATCTCTTTTCCTCTCTTTTTCACCATTTCTCTTTCTTTCTCTCTATCCTCCCTCTTTCTCCCATTATTTCTCTCTCTCTTTCTTTCTTTCCTCCTCCCCCCTCTCTTTCCCATTTTTTCTCCCTCACTTTCTCTTCAGTAATCTTTCTCCTTTTCACTCATTGCTGTCCCTTACTTTTTTGTCTCTTTTCCCTTTCCTCCTCCCCTCTCTTTCTCTCTCCTGCCCTCACTTTTCCTCTCTTTTTATCCATTCCTCATTCTTTCTTTCTACCCTCCCCCCTCTCTTCTCCCTCCCATAATTTCTCCCTCTCTTTCTCTTCACCAATCACTCTCTCCTCCTCTCTCTTCACTCTCCCTAACATTCTTGACTTCTCTTTCTCCGTCTCTTTTCCTCTCTTTTTTGCCATTCCTCATTCTTTCTCTCTCCCCTCCCCTCTCTGTCTCTCTCCCATGATTTCTCCCCTTTTCTCTTCAACAATCTCTCTCTCCTCCTCTCTCTTCACGCTCCCTTTATTTCTTGTCTTTCCTTTTTCCTCCTCCCTTCTCTTTCTCTCTCCTAGTCTCTCTTTTTCACAGTTGTTCTCCCTACCTCGTTCTTTCTCTCTGTTCTCCCCCCTCTCTCTTCTCTCACTCGCCTTATTTCTCCCTCTCTTTCTCTTCACCAGTCTCTCTCTCCCCTCCTCTCACAGCTTCACTCTCCCCCACTCTCTTTGTCTTCTTTCTCTCTCTGCCATCTCTTTTCCCCTCTCTTTTTCTCTATTCCTTGTTCACCTCTCTCTCTCTTTTCACCAATCTCTCTCTTCTTCACTCTCCCTTACTCTCTTTGTCTTCTTTCTCTCTCTCTTGTCCTCCCTTCTCTCTACCATCTTTTTTTCCTTGTTCACCTCTCTCTCTTTTCACCAATCACTCTCTCTTCTTCACTCTCCCTTACTCTCTTTGTCTTCTCTCTCTCTCTCTACCATCTTTTTTTCCTTGTTCACCTCTCTCTCTTTTCACCAATCTCTCTCTTCTTCACTCTCCCTTACTCTCTTTGTCTCTCTCTACCATCTTTTTCCTTGTTCACCTCTCTCTCTTTTCACCAATCTCTCTCTTCTTCACACTCCCTTACTCTCTTTTTCTTCTTTTTCTCTCTCTCTCTCTACCATCTTTTTCCTTGTTCACCTCTCTCTCTCTTTTCACCAATCTCTCTTCTTCACTCTCCCTTACTTTCTTGTCTTCTCCCTTTTGTCCTCCCTTCTTTCCCCCTCTTTTCTCTTTTTCC
The DNA here is from genome assembly GCA_019453435.1 of Rhinogobius similis. Classification (NCBI taxonomy): domain Eukaryota; kingdom Metazoa; phylum Chordata; class Actinopteri; order Gobiiformes; family Gobiidae; genus Rhinogobius; species Rhinogobius similis. The sequence goes on along the minus strand of CM033630.1, from coordinate 4,517,732 downwards.
TCCTTTTTTGTCACTCATTCTTCCTTTCTTCTCCTTTTCCTCTCCCTCCCTTCCTTCCCTCTCTTCTCTCCAGCTTCCTTTCTTTCCTCTCTCCCCCCTTTCCTCACCCCCTTCACAAAGTGGACATGTTGCTTTAGCTCGTGTCACAGCGGATCAATGCTAAATGCTAATTGGCGAGTCTATTTTAGCAGCAGCAGGTCCAATGACTTACAGGGTGTTCAATACGACTCATACGACCATTTGCACGTCTTTATCGACTGTTTTATTTTCAAATAACGTGAATTATCTGTTCTTTAGGCTTTAAAAAGTTCAGTTTTTTTGGTCAGTTTTCTCTCTCACATGTCGACTTTCATGTGGAAACAACAAACGTGTCCAATCTGCTCCTAAAGATGTTTGATTCTTCCTTTGAATCCACTTCATCCATAGATTTCTCTGGGACATTGTAACTTTAAAGGCTGTTTTCTTAAAATGCATTTTTCTCCCTCGAGACATAAAGATCAGCCTTAAAGTAGATCCTACACCAAACTGTACAATCTGGACTCAACAAGATTTAGACCAAACGACACAAGGATTTGACAAAAAGCAACAAACAAGTGACAGAAATGTGAATAAACGTGACAAAAACACAACTAAAAGCAACAAAAATTCATCTAAAAGCGACAAAAGCATCACTGAAAGCAACAAAAGTGAGATTATAAGTAACAGAAACACAACTAAAAGCGTCAAATCATCTAAAAGCATCAAAAACATGACTGAAAGCGACAAAAACACGACTAAAAACATCTAACTTCAAAGGCGTTTTCTTAAAATGCATTTTTATCCCTCAAGACATAAAGATCAGCCTTAAAGTAGATCCTACACCAAACTGTACAATCTGGACTCAACAAGATTTAGATAGAACTGACACAATATTTGTCTAAAAGTGACAAAAATGCAGGTGAAAACAACAAAAAAAGCGATTCAAAGTGACAAAAAAAGCAATTATAAGCAACAAAAGCATCAAAAACATGACGATAGGTGACAAAAATGTGACGAAAAGTGACAAAAACAAGACTAAAAGCAACTAAATGTGGCTAAAAACACATTAAATCGACATTAAACTTCAGGGCGTTTTCTTAAAATGCATTTTTGTCCCTCGAGACATAAAGATCAGCCTTAAAGTAGATCCTACACCAAACTGTACAATCTGGACTCAACAAGGTTTAGACCAAACGAACAGAAGGATTTGACAAAAAGCAACAAACAAGTGACAAAAAGTGACAAAAATGTGAATAAACGTGACAAAAACACAACTAAAAGCAACAAAAAATCATCTAAAAGCGACAAAAGCATCACTGAAAGCAACAAAAGTGAGATTATAAGTAAGAAAAACACAACTAAAAGCGTCAAAAAATCATCTAAAAGCATCAAAAACATGACTGAGAGCGACGAAAACACGACTAAAAACATCTAACTTCAAAGGCCATTTTCTTCAAATACATTTTTGTCCCTCGAGACATAAAGATCAGCCTTAAAGTAGATCCTACACCAAACTGTACAATCTGGACTCAACAAGATTTAGATATAACTTAAAAAATATTTGTATAAATGTTACAAAATTGCAGGTTAAAACAAAAAAAAAAGCGACTCAAAGTGACAAAAAAGCAATTATAAGCAACAAAGTATCAAAAACATGACGATAGGTGACAAAAATGTGACTAAAAGTGACAAAAACAAGACTAAAAAGCAACTAAATGTGGCTAAACACATTAAAGCGACATTAAACTCAAAGGACGCGTTTTCTTAAAATGCATTTTTGTCCCTCGAGACATAAAGATCAGCCTTAAAGTAGATCCTACACCAAACTGTACAATCTGGACTCAACAAGATTTAGACCAAACACAAGGATTTGACAAAAAGCAACAAACAAGTGACAAAAAGTGACAAAAATGTGAATAAACGTGACAAAAACACAACTAAAAGCAACAAAAATTCATCTAAAAGCGACAAAAGCATCACTGAAAGCAACAAAAGTGAGATTATAAGTAAGAAAAACACAACTAAAAGCGTCAAAAAATCATCTAAAAGCATCAAAAACATGACTGAGAGCGACAAAAACACGACTAAAAACATCTAACTTCAAAGGCCGTTTTCTTCAAATGCATTTTTGTCCCTCGAGACATAAAGATCAGCCTTAAAGTAGATCCTACACCAAACTGTACAATCTGGACTCAACAAGATTTAGATAGAACTGACACAATATTTGTCTAAAAGTGACAAAAATGCAGGTGAAAACAACAAAAAAAGCGACTCAAAGTGACAAAAAAAGCAATTATAAGGAACAAAAGCATCAAAAACATGACGATAGGTGACAAAAATGTGACGAAAAGTGACAAAAACAAGACTAAAAGCAACTAAATGTGGCTAAAACACATTAAACGACATTAAACTTCAAAGGACGTTTTCTTAAAATGCATTTTTTTCCCTCGAGACATAAAGATCAGCCTTAAAGTAGATCCTACACAAAACTGTACAATCTGGACTCAACAAGATTTAGACCAAACAGACAGAAGGATTTATTGAAATCTGATTCTAAAACTGATTTATTGAAGTTTTAAGTTAAAAAAATAAGGCAAAGTTTGAATTGAATTGAAATTGAAAGTTTGAAATCCAAAATCCCTTCTGTAAATTTTTTTGGGACTAATATTTGTACAAAATGAACCAAGAAATTTAAACCTGGTTCTGTCCATTTTTCAGATTAAAATGTCCCAAATATGTGGATTTTTGGTTGTTTTTACATAAAATGCCTTATTTCTACATGAAAACATGACACGATGAAAAACTTGTAATATATGTTTTTCTTAAATTTATGTATGAGTAAATATGTGAGAAGTTTCCAATTGATATCTTTAAATTTAAGATGCTTTCCTGTTCACCTGCAGCGTCTCATCTTAACGATAACATGTCAATAGTTGAGTTTAGATTGGTGCGATACTTGAATCTGTTTGTGTGTTAATTGGTCTGGGAAGTGCTACATAAAACTGCATTTTCATTGAATTGATCGAGCGTCGGCAGAAAAATGTTATTCTTTTGTGGAGAGTGACTCATACAATAATAACGACGCATTAGTCCGACATGAGCACTTTCAAGTCACTTTAGTTTGTTGTTGGAGACGAAATAAGGAACTGTTAAAGAAATATGTGTCAGGCCTTTCCATTACGGCGCTGAAACTGTAAATCTCCTTTAGTTTTTTAATTAATTAATTGGTCGATGGTGTTTTAGTCCAGTGGTTCCCAACCTTTTTTGTCTGAAAGACCCCCTAAGCTTTGTCTCACACTCAAACTTGAGTTTCAGGCAAATAAATGGGTTTACTAGTCGGATACTGTCCATTATTAGTATTATATTTTAGTTTGAATTATATTTATGGTCCAAGACACTCTAAAAAGATGCTACATTTACAACAAATAACACCTTTTTACTCAGAAAAAAGTACATCTCTTTTAAAACCTGAAACCATTCCAAGTACCCCCTGGTAATTGCTCACGTACTCCTTTTGGTCCCTGTACCCCTGGTTGGGAAACACTGTTTTAGTCAACCAAAATGTTTACGTTAAGCAATTGTTTTATTTTGTTTATAAGGATTGTTGCGGTATAATGTAAAAAAAAAGAAGATATGAAGTGTTTTAGCTAAATATTTGGAGCTGGATCGTTATTTTTTACACATAAATATACATTGTCTTTGTAGTTTTATGTGAAAAATATTGTTTTTGCATGAAATCCTTACTGTAAATATGATGTGGCAAACAATGTCTATATGTGTGACGGGTTTTATGATTTTCTAATTTTGACTTTATTCAGTGCATTAATACTTTGTGTAAAAACAAATTATAGTTTTACACCAATCAGGTCGCTGTTTGTGGAGAAAAGTTGAAAAATCTGTCGACAATTACAGGAAGTAAACAAACTGATGACATCACACTGGGGAGACAAAGGTTATGCATAATTTACACAAAATAAACGACTTTTTTGACCCTTTAAACATTAATTCAACAAAATAAAGGTGTTCACATGTGTTTCTCTTTGTCAAATGAACAAAATCTGTGACATTAGATGAGTTTTGGCCAGTGTACAGTGTGGTTGCTATGGTGATTTCCTAGTCTGATGTCATACTTTACAACCAGGAAGTAAAATTTAAAACCTAAAATATAGCTAAACTGGGGTTAAATTTGTAAAGATTTTTGTAGAAATTTGAATATATTTATCTTAACTGCATTTTAGTTAAATGTGTATTTCAACCTGTCAGGGGCCCTTTAAAGTGTCAGTGGTGATTATTTTGCTTTTGTTTTTTGGTAAAGGAGCGTGTTTGGACACTTCAAAATGGTAACTTTAAATTAAATATTTTTTTCAAGGCACTCCAGTGTTTCCCAGCGCTCTGGATTAAAATAAAGGCTGAGGATGACTAACTTAACTGTCAAAATGTAAAGGATACAAATCAGCAAGCACCTACCACTTTAACAATATATTATATGAGAACTGTCTATTTGCTCTGCCACATTTGCACATTTGCACTGTCTGCCAACCAGTGTTGCCAGATTTTACCGACAGTTTCCAGCCCAAAGTCCACATAAAACCCGCCAAGATCAATGAAAACCAGCCCAAATTATAAACTTCCCAAAATTACTATTTAAATGGCTTACAAAGCACAGTTGCAACGGTAAAATTATGAACAAACCAACGACACACACCCAGATAAACATATAGACCACAGTCGGGCCCTTAGCCCTCCTTATTTGGCAACTATACCACCATCTGATTGTGTGGTGCGTTTAAAGTTGACAGGTTAGACATGTTTGACTAATATATACTGAATATGATCGTATTTAAGATTTTACTACACATTTTGCCTATTTTGTCATCTGTTTGACAATCTTCATAACATTTATAGTGTTAACTGTCTATTTATTTTCAACTGTACGTCACATTTTGAAGACACACACCTGTAATTTTAAACTTTTAAAATTTCTTCTGGAACTGTACTTCAAAAATGTAAAACTGCTAAATATTTACCACAAGTTCCCTCCCATTTTGACTGACAACCAGCACATCCAATGTCACTGTTGCAAACCATTCAATATGCAATTTCTGTAATTTATTCTATTCTATTTAATATTCTATCAACAACTCAATCAATAATAAACAAATATTTATGAAGATATTCATCTATTTTGCATTTTCAAATTCCCGCCTGAGACATCCAAAAATAGCTCAAAATATATGCACCCGCCCAACGCTATTTTTTTCCGCCCGAAGCCAACAAAAGGAGCCCAATCTGGCAACACTGGTGCCAACTGTACATTCTGTATATAGTCTTAGTCTATCTTAGTCTATTTTATTCTTAATCTTATGCATGCCTCTTTTATAGATTTTATTCATTGTTTTATGTTGCACCTCACGCCGAAGCAAGTTCCTATGTTTGTGAATTTTTTATCACTGACAACGGAAATAAACCGTTTCTGATTTTCAAGCACTTTTTCCCAACCTTGTAAATAACATTTAAGCATTTTTAAGGATTTCAAGCACCCGTACGAGCCCTGTAACTAAAACCTTTGAAAGCATAATAGATTTCCTTTGTCAATTCTATTTCTTTACTGCACTATTTCCATTTTAGAACCACTCCAAACTCACATCTTCGTCACGACAAAACCCACTCGCCACTTAAACGATCCTTATTTACGTCCAGCTCCCCTCTGACATTTGAAGGTCAGCGCGTCGGAGCCGGACCGTAAAACGACGACGGAATAACGACTTAGCGTGTGCCTCGCGCCGCGTTTCCGATCGGGGCCAGAGCGCTCCGTCTGAATCGTTTGACGGCGGCGATAAAGTCTGTTTGACAAGACGTGCGACGGCCGCAGACATTTGTCACGACGGCTCCTCCGTGTCCATCTCGCCGGCTGCCAATCAAGCCTCTCCCGTCGCGTTACATCACGTTATTTTGCGGCGCGTGAAGTTAACTGTGCTAGCGCTCGTGGACGGCGGTGCTAACGGCGGCTGACGGGACGAGCTCTGGACGCGGAGTAACACCACAGTCAGTCAATCAATGTGAGTTTATTTATCACCGAGGGGCCTTTTAGACACGTTAAAAGACAAGAATAAATACAAGAATCGCTCAAACAAAGGTCTCAGTGCAGTTTAAAGTCTATATGACAGGTTGGACATTTCACTAAAACGTAGTGCACACAATCATATTTAAGATTTTGATAATTTATTCCCAGTTTGATTGTGTTTATAATGTTTATAATGTCACTTCTTGGTTGTACATAGACAGAAAATAGACATAGAGGTAATTCTACAGCTGTTACCATAGCAACTATTTTGAAAACAAGGGCCATAATATAAATAAATGGCACAATAGTTATGATTTTACAAATAATAACACCCAATAACCTTATTTTGTTGAGTGACACTTTAAAGTATCAAAAGGTTGTGTCGGTTGTGTGAATTGTGTTTGTATTTTTCATGGCACGTCGCTTTTTGATGACATCACAGAGGGATTTGTCATTTTAAACATTAATTTTTCTACATTTCTTCACAAACTGCAACTTCACAGATGCAAAAATATTGGAAACAATTGCCACAGGTGCCCTCCCACCAAACGGAGTCATAATTAGAACATTTTGAGAACCTGCGTAGTCACCTTATTCTGCCCCGCCCACTTTTTGCCGTTTTTGTCACAGATACACACTTTTGTTGTAAACGCACTTCCGTTTGACGAGAACTCCGTTAAAGCTAATGACGAACGAGGGAAAAGTCCTGCTGCTGAAACATTACATAAAGTAGATTGATTTGTGTAAAATGTTTAATGAACACGAGCAACAACAAGTCACAACGCAATGATTTCCTGAAAACGTCTTTTTAGTCGAGTAGAACTTATTTTCTGTTGAGCTCGTCTGCTCCATGTGAACTACAACGGACACAAGACTGCGGCGCGTACAGCAACTTCCGGAATAAAGTGAATCATGTTTATAATGCGTGCGTACACGGTGACAGAGCGGCTAGAGCTTCTTCTGTAATTCCACAACTGTTACCATAGCAACTATTTTGAAAACAAGGGACAAAATCCATATAAATGACACAATAGTTATGATTTTACAAATAATAACACCCAATAACAACCTTATTTTGTTGAATGACAGCTTAAAGTATCAAAAAGTTGTGTAAGTTGTGTGTAAATTGTGTTTGTATTTTTCAACAGTACGTCACTTTTTGATGACATCACAGAGGGAGGGATTCCATTTTAGAACTCAATCACTTCCTGTCATTTTAAACATTTATTTTTCTACATTTCTTCACAAACTGCAACTTCACAGATGCAAAACTACAGTAAACAATTGACACAGGTGCCCTCCCACCAAACTAGGTCATAAAAAGAACATTTTAAGAACCTTCATATAGACTTTAATAGAATACACGCAAGAACTTTTAAAAAATTGAATGAACTCATCAAAGTGAATAAATAGGATGCTGGGACTGCACTGGGAAAGTGAGCGATCAATTTAACCGATTTGACTTGAACTCGTTCTTTTTTTCTCGTTTCAAAACACTAAAAATCAGGTACAGCACCTTTAAACATATGAACGGCGTTTTGTTTTGGAGAAGCTTCACGTGTCGCTGGTTCCGCCCAAATCGACCTTTAGACACAGTTTAAAACCCGCTCAGGCGTGTTATAATGTAGCTTCCTCGTCTAGTTAAGCTGTATTTAGTTTTATTTAGCATTTCTGATTAATTATTTATCTTTTCTACTCTCTTTTGCATTTGTTAAGTCAACAACCTTGTTTTAGTTCTGTTTTAAGTTTAGTTTTAGTCCTGATTTGGTCTTTCTTTTAGTCCTGGTCACTTTTTTTTAGACCTGATTAGTCCTGTTTTAGACCTGGTTTAGTTCTGTTTTAGTCCTTATTTTTAATCCTTGTTTCTGTAGTGGTTAAGTTATGTTTTAGTCTTGCTTTATCCATTTTTTAGACCTGATTAGTCCAGTTTTAGACCTGTTTTAGCTCTGTTTTAGTTTAGATTTTTGTATTTGTTTTAGTCCTGGTTAAGTTATCTTTTAGTCTTGCTTTATCCATTTTTTAGACCTGATTAGTCCTCTTTTAGACCTGGTTTAGTTCTGTTTTAGTCCTTATTTTTAATCCTTGTTTTAGTCTTTGTTTCTGTCGTGGTTAAGTTATGTTTTAGTCTTGCTTTATCCATTTTTTAGACCTGATTAGTCCTCTTTTAGACCTGGTTTAGTTCTGTTTTAGTCCTTATTTTTAATCCTTGTTTTAGTCTTTGTTTCTGTCGTGGTTAAGTTATGTTTTAGTCTTGCTTTATCCATTTTTAGACCTGATTAGTCCTCTTTTAGACCTGTTTCAGCTCTGTTTTAGTTTAGATTTTTGTATTTGTTTTAGTCCTGGTTAATCCGCTGCTGCTGTATTTAGTTTTATTTAAGCATTTCTGATTAATTTATCTTTTCTACTCTCCTTTGCATTTTTTAAGTCAACACCCTTGTTTTAGTTCTGTTTTAAGTTTAGTTTTAGTCCTGATTTGGTCTCTCTTTTAGTCCTGGTCACTATTTTTTTAGACCTGATTAGTCCTCTTTTAGACCTGGTTTAGTTCTGTTTTAGTCCTTATTTTTAATCCTTGTTTTTAATCCTTGTTTCTGTCGTGGTTGTTATGTTTTAGTCTTGCTTTATCCATTTTTTAGACCTGATTAGTCCTCTTTTAGACCTGGTTTAGTCGTTTTAGTCCTTAATTTTAATCCTTGTTTTAGTCCTTGTTTCTGTCCTGGTTAAGTTATGTTTTAGTCTTGCTTTATCCATTTTTTAGACCTGATTAGTCCAGTTTTAGACCTGTTTTAGCTCTGTTTTAGTTTAGATTTTTGTATTTGTTTTAGTCTTGCTTAATACAATCCGCCGCTGCTGTATTTAGTTTTATTTAAGCGTTTCTGATTAATTATTTATCTTTTCTACTCTCCTTTGCATTTTTTAAGTCAACACCCTTGTTTTAGTTCTGTTTTAAGTTTAGTTTTAGTCCTGATTTGGTCTTTCTTTTAGTCCTGGTGACTTTTTTTTAGACCTAATTAGTCCGCTTTTAGACCTGGTTTAGTTCTGTTTTAGTCCTTATTTTTAATCCTTGTTTCTGTAGTGGTTAAGTTATGTTTTAGTCTTGCTTTATCCATTTTTTAGACCTGATTAGTCCTGTTTTAGACCTAGTTTAGCTCTGTTTTATCCTTATTTTTAATCCTTGTTTTAGTCCTTGTTTCTGTCCTGGTTTAGTTCTGTTTTAGTCCTTATTTTTAATCCTTGTTTTAGGCCTTGTTTCTGTCGTGGTTAAGTTATGTTTTAGTCTTGCTTTATCCATTTTTTTTAGACCCGATTAGTCCTCTTTTAGACCTGGTTTAGTTCTGTTTTAGTCCTTATTTTTAATCCTTGTTTTAGTCCTTGTCTCTGTCATGGTTAAGTTATGTTTTAGTCTTGCTTTATCCATTTTTAGACCTGATTAGTCCTCTTTTAGACCTGGTTTAGTTCTGTTTTAATTTAGATTTTTGTATTTGTTTTAGTCCTGGTTAAGTCATGTTTTAGTCTTGCTTAGTACAATCCGCCGCTGCTGAATTTAGTTTTATTTAAGCATTTCTAATTAATTATCTTTTCTACTCTCCTTTGCATTATTTAAGTCAACACCCTTGTTTTAGTTCTGTTTTAAATTTAGGTTTAGTCCTGATTTGGTCTTTCTTTTAGTCCTGGTCACTTTTTTTAGACCTGATTAGTCCTCTTTTAGACCTGGTTTAGTTCTGTTTTAGTCCTTATTTTTAATCCTTGTTTTAGTCTTTGTTTCTGTCGTGGTTTTAGTCTTGCTTTATCCATTTTTTAGACCTCATTAGTCCTCTTTTAGACCTGGTTTAGTTCTGTTTTAGTCCTTGTTTTAGTCCTTGTTTCTGTTGTGGTTAAGTTATGTTTTAGTCTTGCTTTATCCATTTTTTAGACCTGAATAGTTCTCTTTTAGACCTGGTTTAGTTCTGTTTTAGTCCTTATTTTTAGTCCTTGTTTTAGTCCTTGTTTCTGTCCTGGTTAAGTTATGTTTTAGTCTTGCTTTATCCATTTTTTAGACCTGATTAGTCCAGTTTTAGACCTGTTTTAGCTCTGTTTTAGTTTAGATTTTTGTATTTGTTTTAGTCCTGATTTAGTCTTTCTTTTAGTCCTGGTCACTTTTTTTTAGACCTGATTAGTCCTCTTTTAGACCTGGTTTAGTTCTGTTTTAGTCCTTATTTTTAGTCCTTGTTTCTGTTGTGGTTAAGTTATGTTTTAGTCTTGCTTTATCCATTTTTTAGACCTGAATAGTTCTCTTTTAGACCTGGTTTAGTTCTGTTTTAGTCCTTATTTTTAGTCCTTGTTTCTGTCGTGGTTAAGTTATGTTTTAGACTTGCTTTATCAATTTTTTAGACCTGATTAGTCCTGTGTTAGACCTGGTTTAGTTCTGTTTTAGTTCTTATTTTTAATCCTTGTTTTAGTCCTTGTTTCTGTCGTGGTTAAGTTATGTTTTAGTCTTGCTTTATCCATTTTTTAGACTTGATTAGTCCTCTTTTAGACCTGGTTTAGCTCTGTTTTAGTTTAGATTTTTGTATTTGTTTTAGTCCTGGTTAAGTTATGTTTTAGTCTTGCTTAGTACAATCCGCCGCTGCTGTATTTAGTTTTATTTAAGCATTTCTGATTAATTATTTATCTTTTCTACTCTCCTTTGCATTTTTTAAGTCAACACCCTTGTTTTAGTTCTGTTTTGGTCTTTCTTTTAGTCCTGGTCACTTTTTTTAGACCTGATTAGTCCTCTTTTAGACCTGGTTTAGTTCTGTTTTAGTCCTTAATTTTAATCCTTGTTTTAGTCCTTGTTTCTGTCGTGGTTAAGTTATGTTTTAGTCTTGCTGTATCCATTTTTTAGACCTTATTAGTCCTCTTTTAGACCTGATTAGTCCTGTTTTAGACCTGTTTTAGCTCTGTTTTAGTCCTTATTTTTAGTCCTTGTTTCTGTCGTGGTTACGTTATGTTTTAGTCTTACTTTATCCATTTTTTAGACCTGATTAGTCCTGTTTTAGACCTGTTTTAGCTCTGTTTTAGTCCTTGTTTCTGTCCTGGTTAAGTTATGTTTTAGTCTTGCTTTATCCATTTTTAGAGCTGATTTGTCCAGTTTTAGACCTGTTTTAGCTCTGTTTTAGTTTAGATTTTTGTATTTGTTTTAGTCCTGGTTAAGTCATGTTTTAGTCTCCGCGTTTAGATCATTCCGTCTCATCCGTAAAGGGCAAACGAAACGAACGCGCTCCGTAAACAGCCGCGATATTAGCTGCCACGCTAATACATATCACGCTAATATATACGCGGGGAGCTAATACGAGCACGGCCGAGCGATTCCGACACGTTTTATATCCTCCCGGAACGTCGCGAGGCCCCGGACGTAAAGCTTTAGACAGAAGCGGGCGCCGGCTCTGGCATTTAGCCGCCGTTGTCTTTTATAAGCTCGGTAAATCTGACGGCGCGAGATGGAGAGATGTAAACGCCGTTAGTTTGTCATCCCAAATGTCAACTGTTCCCGCGCAGTTTGAGAAAGTTTCAGACGTAGAAGATGTGAAGGCAGATGGTTTAGAGAGGAACATTTGGCGGCTGTTTTTATGTGTGGGCTTTTCAAATCGGATGTTGAATCGCCCTGCGCTTTGATTTGAAACGTTCAGTCTTCACTCTGACCATGTTGGGATTAATAGGTTTTGAGGAAGAGGAGGAGAGTCGATGTATATCTTTATTTAAAGGACCCCTGACAGGTTGAACGACTAATGTGACAAAAATACAGTTAAGATCGATAGATGTCACATTTTAAAAAAATACTTCACAAATTTGATCACGGTTTAGCAATTTTTTTTGTTTTTTTTTTTGTTTTACTTCCTGGTTGTAAATGATAAGATAAGATAAGATAAGAGATCCTTTATTTGTCCCACAATGGGGAAATTGCAATGTTGCAACACACAGTTTAGAACAGGAATGAATGAAATAGGCGCATGCAATAAAAATAGGATAAATAATGACTAAACATGGTAATAAAAATACAATATAAAGTATAAAGTGCACACTCTTATTTACAGTAGGTGGCTGTCTGGGAATAAATAGTAAAAATGGCAAATACAGTGGCTTAAGTGTATGTTATATACAGTAAATGACTATATATAACATCACTATATATGACATCACACTGGGAAATTACCATAGCAACCATCCTGTACACGGGGCCAAAACTCATTCAGTGTCACAGATTTTTTACAAATAAAAATAAATGCAAACGCTTTTATTTCGTTGAATCAATGTTTAAAGGTTCAAAAATAGTTGTTTATTTTGTGTAAATTATGCATAACCTTTGTCTCCTCAGTGTGATGTCATCAGTTTGTTTACTTCCTGTAATTTTCAACATATTTTTCAACTTTTCTCCACAAACGGCTGCTTGATTGGTGTAAAACTAAAATGTATTTGTACAACTGGTATTAATGCACCAAATAAAGTGAAAATTAGAAAATCATGAAAACCTGTCATACGCACTTTAAAGTGGAAAGTATATTGAAAAGTGGATAATATCGCTGTTGCTGATCTGTAGATATGCATAAAACAAGTTGTCTAAAGACTGTTCTTGTGTTTTGAAATGCCTTTCATTCTAAAAGCTGGGACAATTCCATACATAAATTACAAAAAGGAGGGTAACATTAACGGAAACGTCAAATGTAATCTCCCAGTGTCACGTAACAGTTTTCAATTAGCCCAATGTTCAGTCACTGTTAAACTCAACCTGGTAACGCTTTAGATTAAGTTTCTTTAGTTAACTATTTATGAGATGTTAATAAGCACTAATAGTTTGTTTATGCACTTATAACGCCTTATACATGTTTATAATCCATCAGCCCAAACATGTTTGAGTGAATAAACCACATGTACAGAGCATCAATGAGACCAATCAGTTTATTACATTCATAGTTAACAACATTTACAGTTAATAACATTTTAAGTTTATAACATTTTCCATTTATTATTGTGTTCATTGTGTTATTGTTTATCATGTGTTCAGTTTATCACGTTTGTTTATCGCGTTTTCGTTTATTACGTACAAAGTTTAGTACATTTACAGTTTATAACATTTGCTTTTTTTGATGTTTGCAGTTTATTGCTTATTAAGTACAGTTTATTACATTCATAGTTAACAACATTTACAGTTTATAACATTCAAAGTTTATAACATTTTATTGTTGTTTATCATGTGTTCAGTTTATCACATTTGTGGTTTATTATGCCAGCGGTTTATTACTTATACATTTTATCATGTTTGTGGATTCTTTTTATGCATTCGCGGTTTATTACTTACAAAGTTTAGTACATTTACGGATTAGTACATTTACAGTCAATAATATAACATTTACTGTTTATTAGATTCAAAGTTTAGAACATTTTCCATTTATTACACTTGGGATTTTTCACTTTTACGTTTATAACACTTGCAGTTTATTTACACTTGCGTTCTTTAGCGTTTGCGGTTTATTACATTTACGTTTTATCACATTTGTGGTTTATTGCATTTGCGTTTTTTGACGTTTGCAGTTTATTGCGTATGAAGTTTAGCACATTTATAGTTTATTATGTTTGCAGTTTAAAACATTTACAGTTTATCACATTTACAGTTTTTTTACATTCAAAGTTTATAAGATTTTCCTTTTATTACGCTTGCGATTTTTCACTTTTGCAGTTTATTACACTTGCAGTTTATGACGTTTGCAGTTTGTTATGTTCAGTTTATCACGTTTGTGGTTTATTACGTTTGCGTTTAATGTTTGCGGTTTATTACGTACAAAGTTTAGTACGTTTACGGTTTATAACATTTGCTTTTTTTGATGTTTGCAGTTTATTGCGTATGAAGTACAGTTTATTACATTCATAGTTAACAACATTTACAGTTTATAACATTTTCCATTTATTATTGTGTTATTGTTTATCACGTTTGCGTTTTCGTTTATCACGTTTGCGTTTAATGTTTGCGGTTTATTACGTACAAAGTTTAGTCCATTTACGGTTTATTACATTCACGATTTGCTGTATATGACGCTTGCGGTTTATTGCGTTTGGGGATTTTAATGTTTGAGGTTTAATACGATTTATTATATTTACAGTTCATTACGTCTGCAGGGATTATTACGCGTGGGTTTTACAAGCTCCATTATCCCGCCGCGTGTTTATCCCACCACATCTGCAGATTAACGGCCGACCTTTGACCCGCTCCGCCTCAGTTATCCGTCCTGTGACACGGAGGATATCGAATGTTGTCGTGTCATTTAAGACCAGGACAATAAATAATGGCTACGGGATAGTGTCGCTCTGAAAACACCCGGACCGTTAGCGTTTGTGCGCGTGCGGCGGAGGGAGATGTCGTTCCAATCGCGGGGCGGCGAGGCAGAACGGCGCAAGAGTGTCTGGCTGCAGACCTTAACCAAGAGGCGCCTTAACCCACAGGTCCGGAAGTACGTTGCGCGGACGAAAATAATAATAAAAAAAAAAAGGTTACGCCGCAATATTACTTTTTACTAACCTAAGGAAGAGGTATGTAAAAATATGTTTAAAAACAATCAGAAAACATTTAAACTGAATGAAAGATTGGCAGTTTATGGAAATATTGAAAGCACTGCAAATCAAAATATTGAACATTATAATCAGAAAATTAAAAAAAAACAGTATTGAAAAAATGTACAACTTGAAAGAAAGATTAGATGCATTACTCATTCATCTCATTATATTCATAAAAAACAAAGCCCCGCCCTCCACCACGTCTTCCACACAAACAAATAAGAGTTTAAAAAGCTCCAGCTCCTCCTCGTGTTCTTCATCGTCAGATTCCAGTCTCATCTTTATTGACGATGGATCTATATCGACAAATTCACATTAAATTTGCGATTAACAGTAAACTTCATCCCTAGTTTTTCATAACATGTTACTTAAAACTCCACTTCAACGCCATTAACATTAGAAGCGATAACGTAAAGAGCGTGTGGTGCTGTAAGATCTAAATATACACTTCACAGCACGATACAAACTCTAATCATCACATTTTGTTAAGATTAATCAGCGGAGAGACTAATATTTAATTTAGTTTCTACCTAGTTATAAATTAACAACAAGAGGAATGATTGAATTAAAAACATAAGGTGCCGTGTGTTGATGTTGGTTATTTTTGACACATCCGGGCTCTGGTAGGGACCTCTGGGTTAAGGTACAGGTCACGTGGGCGCCTCCTGGTTAAGGTCTGCGGAGAGGCGACTCTGGATTAAGGTCTGCAGCCAGACGCCTCTCAAACAGCGAGGAACCTCCTGCCCACGGCTCGATGTCTGACGGCCCCGATCCACCGCGAAAGGGAACGGAGAGAGACCGAGCCATTGAGTGTTTTGTTTTTCTCGCCGATGCAGTTTTCCCAAATGTGCGACAGTGTGGTGCATCCCTCTGCCACCGCTCCACAGTGTTAGTATATTTCTTTGATCACTTTACATTTAATTTAGATTACAAAACACATTATGCAAAGTTTAATTTCATACATTTTATTTAGACACATATTTTGGAATTCTGGAAGAGCCCACATGGACCGTGGCAGTGGGGGAGGAGGGAGCGCACATAGTTTACTATTTTCAAATCGAGTTTAGTTTGGTTTAAAATAAGTTTTGTTTATCACTTATTTGATTGTGTTTAGTTATTGTAATTTGCCTTATTGTTACTTTGGTAAGGTTTGCAGTTTTGGTTTTGTCTTTAGTGTACTGTCTCCCCCTTGTGTTCATTTTGGGTTAGTCCTTTTTGTATTTAATCTCCCCTCCTTGTCTGAGGTTCTCTCTGTTGGTCGGGGTTTTTCTTTGTTCTGCTATAGTTATGGTTTAGTTGACTTCAGTTGGGCCCAAATGTTGTTTATTTTTTGGAGCCTTTGTTAAATTCATAATTATTGACTTAATTAAATTAACCTGATTTTTTACACCTGTTGTCCCTGCCTTTTTTACATTTGGTCCACTACAGACAGAGACAGAGAACATGCGCACAAATATGACATAAAGGTAATTCTACAACTGTTACCGTAGCAACCAGACTGTAAACAAGGGCCAACATCCAGATAAATTACACAATGATTATGATTTGACAAATAATAACACCCTTTAGCTTACCTTGAGCTTTAGTTTGTTGAATGACGGCTTAAAGTGCCTCTGACAGGTTGAACTACTAATTTTACTAAACTGCAGTCTAGATAAATATATTTTAAATTTGGCTAAAATACTTCACAAATTTATCCCAGTTAAGCCATTTTTTGAGTTTTTTTGTTTTACTTCCTGGTCATAAATGATGACATCACACTAGGAAATTACCATAGCAACCGCACTGTACTCTGGGCCAAATTCATCTAATGTCAAGGTTTTTTATTTATTTTACAAATAAAAATACACGTGGGCACATTTTTTGTTGAATTAATGTATAAAGGGTCAAAAAAAGTAGTTTATTTTGTGTAAATTATGCACAAACTTAGTCTCCCTAGTGTGATGTCATCAATATGTTCCAATATATTACTTCCTGTAACTTTCTGCAGATTTGTCAACTTTTCTCCACAAACTGATGCTCGATTGGTGTCAAACTATCATTTAGATTTACAACAGGTATTTATACACCAAATGAAGACTAAATTAGAAAATCATGAAAACCTGTCATACGCCCTTTAAACTTTCAAAAAATGTGTCTGTAAATTGCATTTTCGACGTCACTTTTTGATGACGTCGCAGAGGGATTCTGTTTTAGAACTCAGCACAACTTCCTGTAATTTTAAGCTTTTCTTTTTTCTTTTAAGCTTTTCAAACTTTATTCACAAACTGCAATTTCACGGACGTAAAACTGTGATAGATATTTTCCACTAAACTCCGTAATTTGAGCATAATGACAACAAAGTCTATATGACAGGTTCTCATTATGTTCAAATTATGGTTTGGTTTGGTGGGAGGGCACCTGTGGTAAATATTTATCATAGTTTTACGTCCGTGGAGTTGCAGTTTGTGAAGAAATTTGGAAAAATGAAGGCGTAAAATTACAGGAAGTAGTGCTGGGTTCTAAAACAGAATCCCAAAAAGTGACGTTGAAAATGCAATTTACAGACACATTTCTTGAACGTTTACGCCATCATTCAACAAAATAAAGCTCTTATCGGGTGTTATTATTTGTCAAATCATAACTATTGTGTAATTTATGTGGATGTTGGCCCTTGTTTACAGTCTGGTTGCTATGGTAACAGCTGTAGAATTACCTTTATGTCATATTTGTGTTCACGTTCAACCAGGAAGTGACATTATAAATATTAAATAAACTGTCAGGACAAATGTGCAAAATGTTTAGTCAAATCTTAACTGCATTTTAGTGAATTGTGTCGTCCAAACAAGACTTTAATAAGGAAACCTGTTCACAAATAACAATAATTATGTTACTTTCACAACAAAAAAACTATAAACCTTATTTCACAGAAGTCATATTTGTTGTGCCACTGCAAATATTTAACATATTTATCTAAACAAGAGCTTCCTCTGCCAAAGTTATCATCAAAACAGCTGAAACGGATCATAACATGTCGTGATAATGGATACCTGTCATTAACGGTCCATATTTACATAACTTCAGCTGCGTTTTGTGGAGGAAACCGCATTAGTACGGGTTAAAGGCTCCATAAAAGCAGAATGGGCCCTTTGAACGTTCGTGGATCAGCTTTAATTTGCATGCGCACTGCTCATTTTCTAATTTAACATCACTTTTACTTCAATCAAATGAGTGAATTCAGGCCAACCACTTGTGCATAAAAAGCCCATATTTACTCCTGCGACGTGACGAGCCTGTGAATACGATATCGCACAAACACTTGGCTCCAGTCGGCCTCCGCTTTAAACGCTGCGTGTGGATTTATGCTCTTAAAATGAAGAGTAAACTTTAAAGTCATTTGGTTTCTCTCATCCTGGAGCCACTTCCTCCTGAGAAGCCTTCAAAGATATTCTAATGCCGCGCTCCTGCTGCATGTAAATGTGGAGAATCAGAGGAGTAGATTAAGAGCCGTGGAAGAAGAAGGTCACAACAGGATGGGAAGAGCAGAGGAAATGGGTCTGGACCTGGTTTAGACTGAGTTTAGTCCTGCTTTGGTCCTTAAAATCAGGACATACATGGGAAGAACAAGGAAATAAATGGGGGCGGACCTGGTTTAGACCAAGTTTAGGTCTTAAATTTAGGACCAGTAAGAGAAAACAAAAGAAGAAATGGGTCTAGACCTGGTTTAGTCCTGCTTTGGTCCTTAAAATCAGGACAAACATGTGAGGAACAAAGAAATAAATGGGTCTAGACATAGTTTAGACCAAGTTTAGGCCTTAAATTCAGGACCAGAATGAGAAAGCAAAGGAAGAAATGGGTTTAGACCTGGTTTAGACGAAGTTTAGTCCTGCTTTGGTCCCTAAAATCAGGACATACATGGGAAGAACAAAGAAATAAATGGGTCTAAACATGGTTTAGACCAAGTTTCATGGTTTAGTCATTTAGTCCAGAACCAGAATGCGAAAGGAAAGAAAGAAATGGGTCTAGACCAGGGGTCTGCAACCTTTATTATCAAAAGAGCCATTTTGCCCCCTCTTCTACCAAAACAAAAATGGTCGGGAGCCACAAAAAATAATGGAAACTACAAAAGCCACCAGCACGTAAAGGCGAAGGCTGATGACGTTATGTGACTGACATATATTTTCGTTGACAAATTAGAAATTAAAAATCGTTCTTTTAAAATTAGATGGCATCAACTCAAGCTCCAAGATAACTGCCCAACAAAATAAAATATGAATAAAAATGAATTAAGAAATACCATTTATTTATGTTCAGGTTTTTTTTTTTCAAGCCCAAAGGGAGCTGCTACAATGAGGGTGAAGAGCCGCAGGTTGCAGACCCCTGGGTCACCTTGTTTAGTCTTACTTTGGTCCTTAAAATCAGGACATACATGGGAAGAACAAAGAAATAAATAGGTCTAGACCTGGTTTAGACGAAGTTTAGTCATGGCTTAGTCCTTAAAATCAGAACCAGAATGAGGAAGGAAAGAAAGAAATGGGTCAGACAGTTCTAGTCCCGGTTTAGTTCTAGACTCTTGTTTTAGACAGTTCTAATCCCAGTTTAGTTCTAGACTCTTGTTTTAGACAGTTCTAATCCCAGTTTAGTTCTAGACTCTTGTTTTAAACAGTTACAGTCCTGGTTTAGTTCTAGACTCTTGTTTTAGACAGTTACAGTCCCAGTTTAGTTCTAGACTCTTGTTTTAGACAGTTCTAGTCCCAGTTTAGTTCTAGGCTCTTGTTTTAGACAGTTCTAGTCCTGGTTTAGTTCTAGACTCTTGTTTTAGACAGTTCTAATCCCAGTTTAGTTCTAGACTCTTGTTTTAGACAGTTCTAATCCCAGTTTAGTTCTAGACTCTTGTTTTAGACAGTTCTAATCCCAGTTTAGTTCTAGACTCTTGTTTTAGACAGTTCTAATCCCAGTTTAGTTCTAGACTCTTGTTTTAAACAGTTACAGTCCTGGTTTAGTTCTAGACTCTTGTTTTAGACAGTTCTAGTCGCGGTTTAGTTCTAGACTCTTGTTTTAGACAGTTCTAGTCCCAGTTTAGTTCTAGGCTCTTGTTTTAGACAGTTCTAGTCCTGGTTTAGTTCTAGACTCTTGTTTTAGACAGTTCTAATCCCAGTTTAGTTCTAGACTCTTGTTTTAGACAGTTCTAATCCCAGTTTAGTTCTAGACTCTTGTTTTAAACACTTCCAGTCCTGGTTTAGTTCTAGACTCTTGTTTTAGACAGTTCTAGTCCCAGTTTAGTTCTAGACTCTTGTTTTAAACAGTTCTAGTCCTGGTTTAGTTCTACACTCTTGTTTTAGACAGTTCTAGTCCTGGTTTGGACTTGTTTTTCTTGGTTCAGATCCTGGTAAAGTCCCGATGAAGTCCTTCTGTCTCTCTCTCGCTCCTCCTCTCATCTTCCTGGTCATTTGTGTAATCATTTCAGTCCAATCTTCCGCAGTGAAATGATTTATCTCAATTATGCGCTGCATCGATTCGTTAACGTGGCAGGGGATTCGTCAAACTCACACAAACACAATGCTTTTCTAATGATCGCCATGGAGACGCAATCACTATTATTCATTTGTCATTAAGGTTAACTCTGTACATCCCCGTCGTTTATTTACGTTATGGAAAACTGTCGGCCACGTTTGGTTTGAGAACGAATAGATGAAATAATAAAAAAACAGATGCAATTTCTGATGTATGCTTTAATTGCTGATGGATACAGAAAAAATGAATAAGTTGGGTATTTGTCAACATAAAACCTTTCTCACTTGCGGAGTCAATCGCTGTGGAGAATTCAAATAATAAAGCTGTTAAATCAAAGTAAAATGCAAACATTTATTAAAGAAAAAGCAACAGACTAATTGTTGCTCATTACTGCACGCACTTGACTAAATCACTGATTAGAAGAATAAAAAATAACTTAAGTGATTGCATAACCATTAGCCTTTTCTGGTGCGTGTACTCTGCCTGTTCTAGATTTATATGCAAACATCACTGTGTTAAAGCTGATTTTTACTTTTACTGTTTATTTATTTTACATGAAAAACAGAACTTGTTAATTGCCCAGTTTTTTTGCTTGTAATAAAGTAAAATCTGTGTTGCTGCAGTACAGAAAATGAGAACACAGCGCTTTCTCTGCATCTGTTTATAGAGAAGCGAGAAGCAGGAAGTGCGCTGTTAGCATGCTAATGTTTGTTAGCTTAAGATGGCAGAACAGAGACTGGTGAAAAGTGCTTCTAAACTCATGGAGGTGACTATTTATGATGCTGGGACTGCATTAGTAAAGTGTGAGATACATGTGACTGACCGTTTTTAGTTTAGTCATGGTTTAGTCCTTAAAATCAGAACCAGAATGGGAAAGGAAAGAAAGAAATTAGTCTACACCTAGTTTAGGCCCTAACTTCAGGACCAGAATGAGAAAGCAAAGGAAGAAATGGGTCTAGACCTGGTTTAGACCAAGTTTAGTCATGGTTTAGTCCGTCTAATCAGGGCCAGAATGGGAAAAGAAAGGCAGAAATGGGTCTAGACCTGGTTTAGACCAAGTTTAGTCATGGTTTAGTCCGTCTAATCAGGGCCAGAATGGGAAAAGAAAGGCAGAAATGGGTCTAGACCTGGTTTAGACCAAGTTTAGTCATGGTTTAGTCCGTCTTATCAGGGCCAGAATGGGAAAAGAAAGGCAGAAATGGGTCTAGACCTGGTTTAGGCCAAGTTTAGTCATGGTTTAGTCCGTCTAATCAGGGCCAGAATGGAAAAAGAAAGGCAGAAATGGGTCTAGACCTGGTTTAGACCAAGTTTAGTCATGGTTTAGTCCGTCTTATCAGGGCCAGAATGGAAAAAGAAAGGCAGAAATGGGTCTAGACCTGGTTTAGACCAAGTTTAGTCATGGTTTAGTCCGTCTAATCAGGGCCAGAATGGGAAAAGAAAGGCAGAAATGGGTCTAGACCTGGTTTAGACCAAGTTTAGTCACGGTTTAGTCCGTATAATCAGGGCCAGAATGGGAAAAGAAAGGCAGAAATGGGTCTAGACCTGGTTTAGACCAAGTTTAGTCATGGTTTAGTCCGTCTAATCAGGGCCAGAATGGGAAAAGAAAGGCAGAAATGGGTCTAGACCTGGTTTAGACCAAGTTTAGTCACGGTTTAGTCCGTCTAATCAGGGCCAGAATGGGAAAAGAAAGGCAGAAATGGGTCTAGACCTGGTTTTCGAACAAGTTAAAACCTGGCACAGTCCTTGTTTAGTCCTTCCATTCAGGCCCTGTTCTGTCCTGGTTCAGATGTGGTTTGGTTTCGTCTATAGACCTGGTTCAGACCTTAAATTCAGACCTGGTTAAGTCCCTGTTCAGATGGCGTGACTGATGTAAAGACTTTAAAATGAACAACTTCTGTTTTTCACGTTTCAAAACAGTACAAAACACAGTAAATGATGATAAACCAGGACGAGGGGGCCTTTTTACTCTCACGCCTGGGGAACTGTCCTGAAGAAGTCGGACTGCAGATGGCGCTGTCGTTCTGCCTCTGCCGTCAGGAAAACCGCGCCTAAACCTGTTTAATTCAGCTGACAAGACACGCCAAATCAACATGACACTCTGAAGAAGATTGTGAGTGAGCAGTCGAAACTGTCAGGTAAAATAGACACAGGGTTTTCACGGGGAATTAAGTCGTTAAATAGATTTTGGCAAAAACAAGGCCTTCAAATGCATTAAAAAGCCTTAAAGGGCCTATGACAGGTTGGACTACACATTTGACTCAAATGTAGTTAAGATAAATATATTTCAGTGTTTGCTAAAATGCTGTTCAAATTTTATCCCAATTAAGCAATTTTTCAGGTTTTAATTTCACTTCCTGGTTGTGAACGATGACATCACACTAGGAAATTAGAAAGTACATTGGGCAAAACCTGATCTAATGTTAGAGATTTTTTTAATTTGACAAATAAAAATACACATGAACGCCTTTATTTCGTTGAATTAATGTTTAAAGGGTCAAAAAAGTCGTCTCTTTTACGTAAATTATGCATAACCTTGTCTCCCCAGTGTGATGTCATCAATTTCTTTACTTCCTGTAATTTTCAACATATTTTTCCATTTTCTCTACAAACAGCTACTTGACTGATGTAAAACTATAATTTATATTTACAACAGGTATTAATACACCAAATAAAGTTAAAATTAGAAAATGTTAAAAACCTGTCATACGCACTTTAAATTCAATCCCCGCTGGCATTAAATCTAAAACCAGTTTGACAAAAAAGCTTTATCCATCAGAATAATAAATATGAACGTAATAAAAACAAAAGCAGATACTTATCGCAGTCGTGTCTCCAGAGCGGCTGTATCGACCAATCACAAGTGTGTGTCCAGGACAGTAGTTATTTATTGAAATTTAACATTTAAGTATATTTTGAATCCTAAATGTATTGAATTTATTGAATCTAGATGTTAAAACCTGAGATCAAATCATCTGAAAAGTAAAAGATAGGGTTTAAAATACACATTTGCATGGTTTATAGTGCAAATTAGCTTTTTGAATATTAATAAGTATTGAGAGATCCTTTAATTGTCCCACAATGGGGAAATTCCAGAAAGAAGCAGCCGTTTCCAGCGCCTACAAAACTCTCAGAAAAGAAAAACAAGAACAGTATAACAAACATTAATACACAGTATACAACAGATATTGTGAATACGGTACACGTGGTCACGCGATGGAATTTTTTCAGTGGATATAGGTCAGGGGCATAGAACTATAATAAAACCTGGAAGATGAATCCAAGATGGCCGTCCTGTTTATCCCTATGGAGTGAGCTCATTGGTGCATGACCCCAAAAAAGTTTCTTACTTCCGCATTTACTTCCTGATACGGAGGCTGACATCTTTGTTTTACTTCCTGATACGGAGGCGGCCATCTTTGCTTCAGGGGCACCACGTGACGACAATCCCCCATGATGCTTTGAGCGACGTGAACGACCAGCAGCTGCAAGTTTTTGTGTTAGCGTTAGCTTGTGTGATTGTAATTGTGTTCTTTATGTTAGACACACGTGAAGCGTCTGAAATGAAATAAAATACAACTTACAGGTGTCTCTAGTCGAGCCTTTTCCACGAGCTTCTGTTTGTATCGTCCGACGCTCGTTCACGTGACTCACACATGTTTGTGTGACGTCACTTCAGATAAAAACGGTAATTTCTGTGATTTTAGAAACGGTAGAAAAGAACATTTCCTTCTATTTTATTTAAATACCGATAATAATTCATTACTGTCTGCAATTATAATGTGCAATTATAGAAAAAGGCTGGTTCCAAGAGGCTGCAGTACCTCGCATGACCACTAATCAATCTGGGACAGAGGGGGCGTGTCTTATCCAGGTCATTTAATACATCCATGGTCAGGGGTCACAAACAAAAAGATAGAGGGAAGAGCGCGGGCGGTGTGTGCAAATGTTATCTCATGTTTATGGGTCGGTCTGACTCGGGTTCTTCCAGCCAGCTGCATTCTCAAGGTCCGGGATAAGGAGAAAGAAGGGAGGGAGGACAGAAAATACATTTTAATACATTTGCTGATCAGGAATTTGTACAGATCAATAAAACCAATCATTTCTGTCTTTCCGAGTAGCGATTTGTTGTTTCATTGAGTTACTCCATCTTTAACCGTAGTTAAAGTAGTTAATTATCTTCTCGTTATTTTGTTGCCTGATTGAATGGTTGCAAGCCAGTAATAAGTGACGTTGATTATGGCATTAAAAATCTTGAAATGCTGCATTAAAAAGCATTAAATTTGACTTGCTGAAACCTGCACACAGCAAGAAATGTAAATCTATTCAAGCTTAAAATGGCTTGAATTTATCATTTTTATCTGGATTTGAGAAGTTTTGACTCGATGAGATTTAATTGTTGATGTGATGCAGAATATTTCACTGGTTTCAAGGTATTTCTGACTGATCCTGCGATAATTTTGCTTAAAATAAGAAAACACATTTGTCAGTGGGACAAGTAAAATGATCTTAACCCAGTGACAGATAATTTGGATTGAAATAAGAAATAATGCGTTGAAACAAGTCAGAAATGGTTTGAAACAAGTCAAATAATCTAGTTCCATCAAATAAATCGTCTCCACTGATCTTAACGAGTCAAAACGTCTGAAATTCAGATTAATATCCTCAAATCAAGACGTTTTATAACTCATCTAGAACTTCATTATTTGCAGTGCACAAACCCTGAAACAAACTCTGGTCCGAAAAAAGAACCTTTCAAATAAACGCTCACATGGCCTTTGCTGATGATTTGGGCTGGACTTTTCTGTTTAAAATCCTGGCTCATGATAAATTGCCAAATGGTGTGAATGAAAATTAATGCGGAGCCTAATTTGCTTTCATTTATGTGTTTGTTTTGACAGAAAGACCTCATAAACGAACGCTGATCTTAGTCAAGGAGAAAATAATTGTCCTTTTGTAAATGGGACACTGTATTAAACTTGATTGGACGCACAGATAGGCGCCGTGTCGCCGTGGCCGGGTTGTGGGTTTGACTCCTGGAGCGTTTCGTCCTCGTCTTCCCGGCGGATGACTGACAGGATAATAAATGTGCCGTTATGAAAGTCGCACAGCGCCGCCACAATAAATCGCTCCATTATTTTCCACGCCGTCATTTTTCAGAAGAATTAGCATCTCTCTCTCTCGTCTCCATCTGCTCGCCGCCGTGCGCAGAAACGCTCAGGTACATCCTCCGCCGGCGCTGAAGAAGGAGAGCTGGTGATGAAGAAGAAGAAGAAGAGAAGGCGCTGAAGGAGAAGAAGAAGAGAAGGTGATGAAGAAGAAGAAGAGAAGGTACTGAAGAAGAAGAAGAGAAGGTGCTGAAGAAGAAGAAGAAGAGAAGGTGCTGAAGAAGAAGGAGAGCTGGTGATGAAGAAGAAGAAGAAGAGAAGGCGCTGAAGGAGAAGGAGAGAAGGTGCTGAAGAAGAAGAGAAGGTGCTGAAGAAGAAGAGAAGGTGCTGAAGAAGAAGAAGAGAAGGGGCGGAAGAAGAAGAGAAGGTGCTGAAGAAGAAGAAGAGAAGGTGCTGAAGAAGAAGAAGAGAAGGCGCTGAAGAAGAAGAGAAGGTGCTGAAGAAGAAGAAGAGAAGGCACTAAAGAAGAAGAAGAGAAGGTGCTGAAGAAGAAGAAGAAGAGAAGGCGCTGAAGGAGAAGAAGAGAAGGCGCTGAAGAAGAAGAAGAGAAGGTGCTGAAGAAGAAGAAGAGAAGGGGCGGAAGAAGAAGAGAAGGTGCTGAAGGAGAAAAGAAGGCTCTGAAGAAGAAGAAGAAGAAGAGAAGGCACTGAAGAAGAGAAGGCGCTGAAGAAGAAGAAAAGAAGGCACTGAAGAAGAAGAGAAGGCACTGAAGAAGAAGAGAGGGCACTGAAAAAGAAGAAAAGCAGGCACTAAAGAAGAGGAAGAAAAGGTGCTGAAGAAGAAAAGGTGCTGAAGAAGAAAAGGTGCTGAAGAAGAAAAGGTGCTGAAGAAGAAGAGAAGGTGCTGAAGAAGGAGAAAAGAAGGCACTGAAGAAGAGAAGGTGCTGAAGAGTCAAGGCACTGAAGAAGAGAAGGCGCTGAAGAAGAAGAGACGACGCTGCTGAAGAAGAGAGGGCGCTGAAAGAGAAGAGAAGGCACTGAGGAAGAATAGAAGGCGCTGAAAAAGAAGAGAAGGTGCTGAAGAAGAGAAGGTGCAGAAGAAGAAGAGAAGGCGCTGAAGAAGAAAAAAAATAACAGAAAAAGAGAGAAAAAGGAAACGAAATGAACATGATGGACAGAAAGAAAGAATGACTGAATGATGGAACGAAGGAAAGAAAAAGAAAGAAACAGGCAAAGAAAGAGAAAAAGACAAAGAAAAAAGAAAAGAGAAAGAAAAAAAAAGAAAGAGAAAGACAAAAAGGAAGGAAAGAAAGAGAAAAAAGAAAGAAAGATGGGAGATGGTGAAGTCGTCCAAGGACAAAAAAAACACTGTTTCAGAGCGTGTAACTCTGGCTCTAATCGCTGTCACCAAATCAATGCTTTACTCTGATTACCTCCACCAACTTGTAAAACTGAAATATCTTTAAAACCATAACTCATTTGTTTCTTTTTTAGTGTTTGTGATCCTTTTTATGATTTCAGTATTAAAGTGCCTATGACAGGTTGGACTACTCCTTGAACTAAAATGCTGTTAAGCTAAATATGTTTCAGATTTTGTTAAAATTCTTCCCAAATTTTATCACTGTTTAGCATTTTTATATGTTTTTAAATTTTACTTCCTGGTTGTGAATGATGACATCACACTGGGAAATTAAAAAGCAGCCCCACTGTACACTGGGCCAAAACTCGTTTTTTTTAACTTGACAAATTAAAATACATGTGAACGTCTTTATTTTGTGGTTAAAAAGTAGTTTCTTTTCTGTAAATTATGCGTAACCTTTGTCTCCCCGGTGTGATGTCATCAGTTTGTTTAGATTTTAAAAACAGATTTTTCAGCTTTTCTGCACAAATAGCGACCTGATTGGTTTAAAACTATAATTTATATTTACAAGCGGCATTAACCATAGAACTATAATAAAACCTGGAAGATGAATCCAAAATGGCGCCCTGTTCCTCCCTGTGGCCTGAGCTCATTGGTGCATGACCCCAAAAAATGTCTTACTTCCGCATTTACTTCCTGATACGGAGGCGGCCATCTTTGCTTTAGGGGCACCACGTGACCACAATCCCCCATGATGCTTTGAGCGACGTGAACGACCAGCAGCTGTTTTTGTGTTAGCGTTAGCTTGTGTGATTGTAATTGTGTTCTTCATGTTAGACACACGTGAAGCGTCTGAAATGAAATAAAATACAACTTACAGGTGTCTCTAGTCGAGCCTTTTCCACGAGCTTCTGTTTGTATCGTCCGACGCTCGTTCACGTGACTCACACATGTTTGTGTGACGTCACTTCATATAAAAACTGTAATTTCGGTGATTTTAGAAACGGTAGAAAAGAACATTTCCTTCTATTTTATTTAAATACCGATAATAATTCAGTCCTGTCTGTGATTATAATGTGACATTTTAGAAAAAGGCTGGTTCCAAGAGGCTGCAGTACCTCGCACGAACACAAATCAATCTGGGACACAGACAGAGGGGGCGTGTCTTATCCAGTTCTTTTAATACATCCATGGTATTAACACACTGAATAAAGTCAAAATTAGAAAATCATAAAAACCTGTCATACGCACTTTAAACTTACATTGATTTACTGTTACTACGTTTCTTCCTGGTCTTGTTTAGTCCTGACGTCCTGCCTCTGACATCTTTAGTCCTGGTTGAGTCCTGACCCGGCTGAGTCCTCGTCCCGGTCCCTCCTCCGCCCCGTCCTGTCCCTCCTCCCTCCCCGTTAGCCTCTGCGCGCTGTTTGCCAACCGCGGCTCTGCGCTCGGCCATGATGGAGCGCTTCCTGTCATTATTATGAATTAGCTTCACAGCGGCAGACGCACACGCACTACACACAGACACACACACTATACACACACAGACACACTACACACACACACATGAACACACACACGAACACACACATGAACACACACACACACACACACACACACACACACACACACCGGAGACGCGCCCCATACATCACGCCGAGGCCCTGCACGGACAGAAGCAGATGTCATTGATCTCAGTCACACTTCGAGGGGACAAGGACCAGGACCGGGTCTGGGTCTAGGACTGGGACTGGGTCTAGGACTGGACTTTTGAACTACACTGCAAAAATGAATTCCTAGATGAGTTCAAATGTCTTGATTGTAGGATATTAATCTGAATTTCAGACGTTTTGACTTTTTAAGATCAGTGGAGATTATGTATTTGATGGAACTAGATTATTTGACTTGTTTCAAACCGTTTCTGACTTGTTTCAACACATTATTTCTTATTTCAGTCCAAATTATCTTCCTGCAGCAAAAAATGTAAATCTGTAAAGTTTAAAATGACTTGAATTGATCATTTTTATCTGGATTTGAGAAGTTTTGACTCGATGAGATTTAATTGCTGATGTGATGCAGAATATTTCACTGGTTTCAAAGTATTTCTGGCTGATAATGATAATAATTTAACTTAAAATAAGAAAACACATTTGTCAGTGGAGCAAGTAAAATGATCTTAACCCAGTGACAGATAATTTGGATTGAAATAAGAAATAATGTGTTGAAACAAGTCAGAAATGGTTTGAAACAAGTCAAATAATCTAGTTCCATCAAATAAAAAGTCTTAACTCATCTTAACGAGTCAAAACGTCTGAAATCCAGATTAATATTCTCAAATCAAGACGTTTTAACTCATCTAGAAATCATTTTTTTGCAGTGCGGGGAGCAGACGGTCAGCGAAAGAGCGAGAAAATGCAACGATAAAGAGGAAAATCAGAATCGGTTTATTGCCATTGTCAGTGATCAAAATTCACAAACATAGGAACTTGCTTCGGCGTAAGATGCAACATAAAACAATGAATAAAATATAATAAAATATATAAAAGAGGCATGCATAAGATTAAGAATAAGATCAAATAAAATAGACTGAGATAGACTTAGTCCAGAATGGGTCAAACATATATATTTTTTTACTTTTACTTGTCTAATTCTTACGGTTGTAACATTCAAAACCAAAAAAGTTTCAATATTAGGACTGAAAAAAACTGATTCATCTCTGATTCCTGTTATTCTCTGGTATTTTCACATTTTTTCTCAGTGTCAAGGTCAATTATCTCGCTGTATTAATCCAGCCACACAGAAATGTAGAAGGCTGTCACTCTGCTTTTGGATAATCAGGAGAATGTCACTCATAAAAGTGGAGCGCGTCTCCGTGACGACGGCAGATGCCCGGCGTCGCGTCTCCGTGACGACGGCAGATGCCCGGCGTCCTCGGACGGAGCGATGCGCGGCGAGACTTTTCACCTCCAGCATTGGGAGCGTTTCCGTGGCGACGGGCTCGCCGAAAGTACAGAAAATCACACAGAAAAGCCGCGAAAGTTCATGAAAAATACAGAGATGACACATGGACGAGGGGGAGGCGAGAGGATGGCGCGTCCACCTGTCGCAAATACCACAAAGTGTCCTTCAAATGTAGTCTTCAGTCACATAGCATCGGCACGAATAAATTATTAAAAAGTTCCCATGGAGTTCAATTATTTATGAAACTTTAAAGGTGACATATTGTGCTTTTTTCGGGTGCTTGGTATTAAAGTGCCCCAGTCAAGTTGAATGACTTATTTTACTAAAACACAGTTAAGATAATTTTACTTAAGATTTTAGTTTAAATTACAATTCTTTCTCAGTTCAACAGACGGTGAGCACATTTATAAATCTAAGATGTGTTCAGAATTTGATAGAAACAAGAATATCCGCAGATATAAGCTCTCTTTTTGGTGTACCTCAAGTGACGTTTTGGGGTCTGTGCTCTTCATTTTAGGTTGAAAACTGCAGCGCTGATTTCCGTGCTTTTTTCGGGCGCTTGGTATTAAAGTGCCCATGTCAAGTTGGACGACTTGTTACTAAAACACAGTTAAGATAATTCCACTCAAGATTTTAGTTTAAACTACAATTCTTTCACAGTTCAAGAGACGCTGAGCGCATCTATAAATCTAAGATGTGTTTGGAAACAAGAATATCCACAGATATAGGCTCCCTTTTTGATGTACCTCAAGTGACGTTTTGGGGCCTGAGCTCTTCATTTTAGGTTGAAAACTGCGGCGCTAATTTCCGCCTGTTTCTTTGCGTCACTGTAAACGCCACCACAACAAAGCAGATAACCCGACTGTGAGGAGCACCGGAGAAAGAACTGACTACGTTACGCTAATCCTGCATTTTTTTTAATTCAAAAATTTGACTTTCTGGTCGTAAATCATGACGTCACACTAGGAAATGTTCTGTCACCTAGCAACCATGCCGTACCCTGAGCCGAACTCTTTTAATGTCTCTGAAATTATTACTTGACAAATACAAATATATGCGTACATCTTTATTTTGTTTCTCGTCTGTAAATTTCCCCAAACTTTTGGATGGAGTTTCCCTGGTGTGATGTCGTCATTTTCACCATATTTTTCAACTTTTCTTCACAAACTGACACTTCATTGGTGAAAAAACGATCATTTATATTTTTACAGCTGGCATTATCGCACCAAATAAAGTCAAAACTATCATAAATACCTGTCACACGCATTTAAACTGTGACAAAATATGATTATCATTTTACATTTTGTTGATTGTAAACTGCGATGTTAATCTTAAACCTCATTAATACAAGAAACGCGTCCATTGACTTCCTGTTCAAAACTGACAAGCCCCGCCTCTTTATTGTGACATTTCACCGAAACAAGCAACAGTTTGTCGTTTACGAGTTTTAAGGTTGAAAAGTGTGACATTTTAGCACTCTACGTGTTTCACTAAGAGTTGTAATTTTCCATACAATCAGAGCCAAGTGCAGGGAAGTGGGCGGGGATAGGGGGTAGGTGAAAACAGGACTTTTCTGAGTGTTTGAGGAGCATACATGATTAACTCAAACATGCAGGAATCAATTAAAATACACCTTTTGAGTAAAATAATAAGGAAACAAGGTTAAAAACTCAATAAAGATGATTTTGCATTTATTACCTTTAATATTCATTTGATTTTAGTAGTTTTAGTCCATCTTTTAACTAAAACGCTGTTCAGTTTTAGTCCACAATGTGTCAAACATATATATTTTTTTACTTTTACTTGTCTAATTCTTAAGCAGAGTGCGTACAGTACAACATTCAATCGTTCACACGTTAGAAGATTTGTAGAGTATTAAAATGACACTCATCGCAAACTGGAAAAGACGACCTGAAGGCCGCAGAACGGATCAAAGTGCGGAGCTTCGGAGTTTTCTGCAGATCAATCCAATCATTTAGGCGTCAAACTTTGCAGAGGAAGGTTAAAAAAATGATGTCAACTTGTAAGAAGTCACAGTTAGAATGTGAACATAAGTGAGGCTTCTTCCATTTCTGAGTTTTCTGGCACTGAACTGGTCTAAATACTGATGTTTACTGTAAAAAGGAATTCCCAAATAAGTTAAAATGTCTTAATTTCAGATGTTTTGTCTAGTTAAGATTATTTTAGACTGTTAATTTGATCAGACTAGATTATTTTACTTGTTTAAAACGTTTCAACACATTACTTCTTACTGCAAATTATATTTTTAGATTATTAGCTATTATAGAGTTTCTACAGGAAGCAACGAGTGTTTCCTTTTTGTGCTTTGCCTTTTTATAAACGCAAAATTGGGTCACAAATGTTGCCTGAAAGATGTTGCTTTTTTCCAAAATAACGTCTCAAAGAGGAGTCAGCGCAAATATCAAGGCTTTTATCGGCTTTTTCACGACTTTACACAGACTTTTAAAGGAAAAATATTACGCAATTTTTCATATTGTTTTTAGCCTTTAAACCTGCTCTTGAGTGTCTTCAGTTTGTCATGTTTTAGAACTAAAAATAAAATGCGTTTACAAAGAAAAACACGACTTTCTCACTGTGTTGGGAGATGCCATTTTGACTTAGCTGTGGCTCCATCTACTGGCTGTAGAGGCAATTACACACATGTAAATATATACCCACAATGCACTGCAGTAAAGAGTGGATCTGACAAAGTTGTAGTTATCGTGATTAGACGGAAGAAATGTTCAGAGTGAGAACTAGGGCTGTAATTCTTTAGTCGTTTAGTCGATTAATCGGTTGATGGTGTCTTTGCCGACCAACATTTTCATTTGTCGACTGATTATTTTATGTCGATTAAAAGGATTTGGAGGATATGGAGTGAATTAGCTGAAGATTTTGGAGTGACTCATGAGTTTAATCTAACAACTAACATAATAAATAAATACAGTTTACTAGTGTATGTGTATGTTCATGCAAAAACAACAACTTTTTCTGTATAAATAGTGCGATTGTGGTTTTCTCAATGTAGTTTGGGTCAAATACAAATAACGATATATTTTGCCACAGCCCCTTTTAGACAGATCTTTAGTCGACTACAGCTCTAGTTAGTACATTTTGCATAATATTTGACCTTTAAGTGGCAAAGATTTTAATAAAAGTGAGCATTAAAAGTTCAAAATCAAACAAAATCTGAAATAATACTTTTTAGTAAGTTTCAGACTCTTGAACTTTCTGCATTTGGGAAAATACATGAGACTTCAACCGGAGTCCTTCAAATCATACCGGACTAGCCACGTTGCTAATGGTTGATAGCACGAGCGTCGACTTATTTATACGTCTAAGGCACAGGTTGCGTTTCTGGCTCGAAAAGGAACAAGAATAGAACGTTAAAGCCACAGGTCGGCGCTGATGACGGAACCGCGTTAAAAAACAGAAAAAGTCCCTCACGTTCTGTATGTATTTATAGTGTCTGTCATACGTAGTGATGATGACAGCTCAGATGACAGTTTTACACGCTCATTATCATCTAAATCTAAAACACTCAAAATGACTTTTAACGAGGCTCTGACTTCACTTAAATGTGGTCGATGGGTTGACTCTCTCTGGATTGTTCATAATTTGTGTATTTTGCGGGCTAATGCTAATGGCTAACGGGGAAATACGTGAGACTTCAGCCGGAGTCCTTCAAATCATACCGGACTAGCCGCGTTGCTAACGGTTGATAGCACGAGCGTCGACTTATTTATACGTCTAAGGCACTGACTTCACGTTTCGCGTTTATGACTTCAGTGATTTAGCATAATTTAGCATAAAATAAGAAAATTAATGTGCCAATCTTAATAAATCAAAATGTCTGAAATTAAGATTAATATCCTGAAAACAAGACATTTTAACTCAAGATCGAGATATAATTTTTTTGCTGTGTGGCTGTTACACTTATTATATATTTCACATCTGTAAACTAATTTTTTGTTTTTGTTCTGTAACCATGTAAAAACTGAACATTTAAACACAAATAACTCCCTCAATGACCTTTAAAACTTCACTCCTCTCAGATAATTCAAACTATGCTAATGCTAACGGCTATCGGGGAGTATATGAGACTTCGGCTGGAGTCCTTCAAATCATACCGGACTAGCCACGTTGCTAACGGTTGATAGCACGAGCGTCGACTTTTTTATACGTCTAAGGCGCAGGTCACGTTTCTGGCTCGAAAAGGAACAAGAATAGAACGTTAAAGCCACGGCTCGGCGCTGATGACAGAACCGCGTTAAAAAACAGAAAAAGTCCCTCACGTTCTGTATGTATTTATAGCGTCTGTCATACGTAGCGATGATGACAGTTTTACGCGCTAATTATCATCTAAATTAAAACACCAAACAGTTTATAAACTCAAAATGACTTTTAATGAGGTTCTGACTCGTTAAAAGTGACTCTCTCTGGATCGTTCATAATTTGTGTTTTTTGCGGGCTAATGCTAACAGCTAACGGGGAAATACGTGAGACTTCAGCCGGAGTCCTTCAAATCATACCAGACTAGCCGCGTTGCTAACGGTTGATAGCACAAGCGTCGACTTATTTATACGTCTAAGGCACTGGTTGCGTTTCTGGCTCGAAAAGGAACAAGAATAGAACGTTAAAGCCACGGGTCGGTCCTGGTGACAGAACAAAACGACTGAAAAAGTGTATGTATTTATAGCGTCTGTCATACGTGGCGATGATAACTTTGTGAGCTTTGTTTGTGCAGAGGTCGCCGTGGATACGACTCTCCTCAGGCAATGTCACCGTCGCTTAATGACTTCAGTTAAATGATGTTGTTTTTATTATATATTTTTACGCCCGGTTTTAAACATAACGCAGGCGCCGGAGCGAGGGACACACGGGGGATTTTCAGAGGACACGGCGAGGTGGCTCTCTCTGACACCTCATTTTTAATCAATTTTAAGCAGAGTTTATTTATTTTAGAGCGACTCGGTGAATGCCCCGCAGAGATATAGTGAGTGGCCACAGTAACAATGTCTGTGTCTGATATTTTGGAATATTTTCTCTTAAATAAACAAACTTTCCCAAGCTAAAAAGACCACTAGCTTGTCGTTTATTGTTTTTATCATCTGCATTTTATTTTACTTATTGTTTTTTTTTCTAATATTTATGATTTTGGAGTGTTTATTTACTGTTTTAGGCTTTCATTTATCTTTTTCATATTGTTTTTTTGCGCACTGTTAGAGCAATGGTCATTCGTTTGCTTTTAAATATGATTTTTTATTAATTTTTTCTTCTGTGCAGCACTTTGGAAACATTTCAGTTTATAAAATGTGTTATTTAATAAAGTGGATTATATTGTAGCGCTAGCCTGAAAACGGTCAGTTCCACCTGTCTACATCACACCGTAGTCTCCTCCCACTCCAGGAAGTGCTCACTAGTCGCTCTATCGTTGCTCTTGTACTTTCTAATTTTTAAATGTGCGCTTTTGGAGTAGAAACTGACTCCAATTCATCCCAGAATGTTTGATTTGATGTAAATAAATGGGTCACAGCTGTCTTTTCACATTGAACACATCGAGCAGCTGATAGTTTCCTTTTATCAGATGTGGATAAAAAGGAATAAATTAATAAAAAATCTAATCTAGCAACTGCTTTTTAACCACATGTTTTGCACGAAAAGAAACGCCCATGTTTCTACTTTCATTGAAAAAAAAAATCTGTTATTGCACATGGATCTGTTCCCTCTTTATAGCCTTTGAAAGCTGGTCGTTTTCATCAGAATCGAGCAGACAAAAGTGGAGATAAACGCACTTTAGTAAATCAAACTTTGGTTCAGTTTTGTTTTGCTCTAAACTAAGGTGAAAAAGATGTGCAACTGCAATGAAATAAAGTCTTATAGTCGATTATAACACAAAATCCACTTAAAAACAGCAGAGAAAAGATGACGATCGTCTTTTTTTACGTCTTCAAACCCACAAAAGTGTCATTACAAACGTCGACGAGCGGCGCGAATTGTCTCTTTTATGACGCACAGATTATATCCAGCAGTAAAAACATGAAGAAATAAACTAGTATTACTCGCTGCTGCTGTGGTTCACGGGAGAAAAACTGTGTCCACTTTTCAAACCAGACCAGTATCGTCCTTTTCCTCTTTTAAAGAATCAAATATCTGTTCTAAATCTTGCGAAACAGAAACCAAAAGCAAAGAGTTAAAGTCCATATGACAGATCAGACGACACATTTGACTAAAACGTTGTGAACATGATTATATTTAAGATTTAACTAAGCATTTTGCCCTTTTGTACCCAGTTTGACAGTATTTGTAATGTTTATAATGTCACTTCCTGGTTTGGACACGGACAGCGAGGTAATTCCACAACTGTTACCTAGCAACCATTTTGAAAACAAGGGCGGAAAACCATAAAAATTGCACAGCAGTTTGGAATTGACAATAAATAATACGTGGCTTTTTGATGACATCACAGAGGGATCGGCTCTACTTCCTGTCATTTTAAACGTTTATTCCTCTAAATTTCCTCACAAACTGTGTCTTGACTGATGTAAAACTATGATAACTATTTACCACAGGTGCCCTCCCAGCAAAATAAGTTATAATTAGACAAAAATGAGAACCTGACATACAGACTTTAAAGGGCCTATGGCAGGTTGAAATACACACTGAACTAAAATGCAGTTAAGATAAATATATTCAAATTTCTACTAAAATCTTTACACATTTAACCCCAGTTTAGCTGTTTTTTAGGTTTTAAATGTTACTTCCTGGTTGTAAAGTATGACATAACGCTAGGAAATTACCATAGCAACCACACTGTACACCGGCCAAAACTCATCTAATGTCACAGATTTTGTTCATTTGACAAAGAAAAACACACGTGAACACTTTTATTTTGTTGAATCAATGTTTAAAGGGTCAAAAAAGTAGTTTATTTTGTGTAAATTATGCGTGACCTTCGTCTCCCCCCAGCGTGATGTCATCAGTTTGTTTACTTCCTGTATAATTGTCAACAGATTTTTCAACTTTTCTCCACAAATAGTGACTTGATTGGTGTAAAACTATAATTTGTATTTACACAAAGTATTAATTCAAAATTAGAAAATCATTAAAAAAAAAAAACGTCATACGCCCTTTAACGGCTTCGAGTCTTGCAAGTCTTCTATAACCTCAGGCGTTAACTAAAATGTCTTAAATGAAGAACTGTTTTTTATTGTATGTTAGTGTATTTTAGACTTTGAAAATGAATCCTGGCGCAGTGTTTTCAGTCGATCTCTGACCTGCCACATCTGCGCTCACTCGGTTTGACTTTTCCTGCTCTTTAAAACAAAACTTAAAACTTTGTTTAAGACACGATACCCAGGAGAAGACATGCAGACAACAAAGCTCTCTCTGAATATTTCTTAAAACTTTGAGACCTCTGAAAAGTCGCGCTCTAAACTTCACTTAAGGCGCAAAGTTGAATATTTGTACTCCGTGGCCTTTATCTGAAACTTTTGGACAGATGTGTCTTGTTTTTGGACGCCGTTGTATCGTTTAAAGTCTGCGGCGTTCGGTGAAAACATGGAGAGCTTAATAGTTATTCTTTTTTTTTCAGACTTGACAGAAAAAGTCGCAGGTCAGTCATGTTTAAAGAAAGCTTGAACACGTGGCCTCTTGACTCCGCCAAAGAAAAGCGCGTTCGTGCTCTGATGTCTTCAGATCTCGTGATTCCATTCCCTTTGGAGTTGCTCTTCGATCGTTCCACAGATTTGGCTCGATACTCCAAGCGCAAACACACATTTATCCGTTCCTAATGTGTTAACTGCAGCAGAATCAGTAAAAGATGCGAATGCTAAATTTACTTTACTGTTCTTTGAAACATTTAAAGTCTACGTGACGCCACATTTCTGTAAAACGTAGTGGACATGATTATATTTAAGGTTTTACTCAACATTTTGTCGGTTTGTCCCCAGTTTGACAGTTTGTGTAAAGTTTATGATGTCACTTCCTGGTTGGACATGGGCAGCAAATATGACAGAGTAAGAGGTTTCAACTGTTACCATAGCAACCAGACTGTAAACATGGACCAACATCCATATTCACCTTATTCCTGATGTTGTCGTACGCACCGCCGTCTTGTTTCCGTTGTAGTTTACATGGAGCAGACGAGCTCAACAGAAAATAAGTTCTACTCGACTAAAAAGACGTTTTCAGGAAATCGTTGCGTTGTGACTTGTTGTTGCTCGTGTTCATTAAACATTTTACACAAATCAATCTACTTTATGTAACATTTTAGCGGTGAGACTTTTCCCTCGTTCGTCATTAGCTTTAACGGAGTTCTCGTCAAACGGAAGTGCGTTTACAACAAAAGTGCGTATCTGTGGCAAAAGTGGGCGGGGCAGAATAAGGTGAATACATTATACAATAGTTATGATTTGACAAATAATAATGCCCGATAACACCTTTATTTTGTTAAATGATGAAATGTTTAAACTCTCTGAAAAATGTGTCCGTTGAGTGTTAAATGTCCCTTTATTCTCAGCTGTTTGTCGCTTTTTGACGAAAACACAGAGGGATTCCATTTCAGAACTAAGCACTACTTCCTGTAATTTTAAACTTTTATTTTTCAAAATTTCTTCACAGAGATAAAACTATGCTAAGTGTTTACCACAGGTGCCCTCCCACCAAACTAAGTCAGAATTAGAAAAACATGAGCACCTGTCATATAGACTTTAAACATTGTTTTCTGGTTAAAAACACAGCTGGAGTTGTGCTTATCTTCATTCACCGTTTCAATAATCCTGTTTACGAGCTCTTCTTCTAGACTCCTTCTCAGAGCCTCACAAAACGCTCAGTTTAAAGGACAAATATTTGGCAAAACTGACTTTTTAACCCTGTTTTAAATATGTCCCGTCATCAAAAACACACCCGGAGTTGTATTTAGCTTCATTCACACTAGTTTGATGAATCCTAGTTTGAAAATCGTGACGTTGTCGATAATTGACGTCACTTATCCGTAAATCTGTTGCTCTATTTCTAAGTCTATTGACCTTATTCTGCCCCGCCCACTTTTGCTGTTTTTTGCACTTTTGTTGTAAACGCACTTCCGTTTGACGAGAACTCCGTTAAAGCTAATGACGAACGAGGGAAAAGTCTGACGCTAAAATGTTACATAAAGTAGATTAATTTGTGTAAAATGTTTAATGAACACGAGCAACAACAAGTCACAACGCAACGATTTCCTGGAGCCTGAAAACGACTTTTTAATCGAGTAGAACTTATTTTCTGTTGAGCTCGTCTGCTCCGTGTGAACTACAACGGAAACAAGACGGCGGTGTGTACGGCAACTTCCGGAATAAAGTCTATACATCATCGTCAGACTCTGATCACGATCACTACAACTGTGTGACAGCTCAGCACAACTAGCATAACAAAGCACTGTGTTTATAATAATGTTTTATAATAATTGTGTGTATAAAAGTGTATAATTCCCTCTGCAACCAGTAGATGGAGCCACAGTTAAATTACTCTGGCGTCTCCCAAGGCTGTGATTAAGTTATATTGTTCTTTGTGAAACCATGACGTGAAAGAGCATGTTTGAAGGCCAATAACAGTACAAATAATGCATAGTACTTGTCCTTTTACTATTTCCCAGGCTTAGGGGGCATTTGCAGATCCGCACAACATTTAAGGTCACGTCATTTCATCCGTTTTGGCAGCAAGATGTTCAGCCGGAGCTTTTTGACTTGTGGGACGAGGGAAAACATGTATCTGCTCTGCCTGAACATCGGAAGGGCAGAAGGGCAAACTCTGTGGAGAGAAATGTGTCTCCCTGTCCACACTGTCCCCCGTGGAGCGGCTCTGACATGTGCCAAAGTGCATTCCCTTTGTTTACTCTTTTGTTTACTCTCGTGCATGTTGTTTACTGCTCTGTCGGCCGCTGAGTTT
Organism: Rhinogobius similis; assembly: GCA_019453435.1. NCBI lineage: Eukaryota > Metazoa > Chordata > Actinopteri > Gobiiformes > Gobiidae > Rhinogobius > Rhinogobius similis. Next base: position 4,478,243 of record CM033630.1, on the reverse strand, counting down.
CCCGTGGCTGCTCCGGACGATCCGACGACCAAATGCATCACGTCACGCGCTGGTTCCATGTGGATCCACTGTAAATGTGTCACGTGAAAGACTACAGTGTCCACTAGGGCTGCAGTCCTTTAGTCGATTAGTCGATTTGTCGGTCGATGGTGTCTTAGTCGACGATTTTTATTAGTCGACTAATCATTTTACTTATATCAAATTGTTCTAAAATGATTTATGTGGCAAAAATGAGAAGATATGAAGTGAGATAGCTGAGGATTCTTAACATATAAATACACTGTCTCCTTGTACTTTTTGTATACACAGTTGTTTTTGTATGAACTCCTCCAGAGTCGTGATATTTTGAGTGCAGTTTGGTTTAGATCAGTGGTTCTTAAACTAGGGGTCGGGACCCCAATGGGGGACGCGAAATGATTTCCAGGGGTCTCCAGATGATGGGAAAAAATGTATACAACAAGGCTTGACACCTTCAAATGCAGTGTTAATGTAGATTCCTATTTGTTGGCCTGTTAAAGTCATTTTTCTAGGTCTATATTCTCAAAATAAAGTAAAACATTAGATATAAAGCTAATTTATCACTTTGCGTGTCGCCTATTTTTTGTGTTTGGGGGTCGCAAATGTGAACTATTGTTATTTTGGGGGTCACGACTGAAAAAGTTTGAGAAACACTGGTTTAGATACATTTAGATTTAGAAAGTGTTTGTGTTGGAAAAAAGCAACACATTTGAATTTCCAGAGTAGAAAGGTCAGTTAGTTTGTTTTTCTATAACAAACGATGGACAATTTTAGCTTAAAAATAATCTAATTTATGGAATAGTATCTAATATATCTCAAGACAAAATGAAAAATGATTGTGGGCTCAACATTTCTGTGAGTATTTTTCCAGTAAAACCCATAAATCTGGATTGTTCCTTCATCAAAAATGCAAAGAGTTTATCATAATTTTCTAAAACATAATGTAAAATACAATAATAAATGTGTTTAAAGCAGCTCTGATGTCACTCACATGTGTCTGAGGCTTTGCATTTTCCAACATCATCTCTTATCATATTTTGTGATATTCTGAGGTTAATCCCAGTTTCTCAGTGAAATCACATTATGTTGCACTTTTGCTTCCGTTCTGAATTTAGAATGTTTTTATTACAGACTTTTAAAGGGTCAATTGACTGCGTCGTAACTTCAAAATCATACACTGATGACGTATGTATATTATAGTAAATGAAATGTGTGTTTAGTCAGTTTGGACCACACAACCTTTCACAAAGTCCTTTAAAAATCTTCCAGCAGAGTTGCAAGTTTGTGTAATGTGTTTATGCAACGTGTAAGAATGAAAAGTTTTCGAACATTATTTAGAGTTTGATTAGTATTTGGACTAAGCATACTACTTTTACTCGTACACTTTCTCAATTTCCAACTACAGAACAGTCTTTTTTATTCCCAAACAATGGCCCATTCTTTTCATCACACTTGCTTTATTAAGAAAAAAACATTTTGTGAGTTTGAATATGAAACGAAAACCACGAGTGCCTCCTTCCTGTCCCTCTCCCGTTCACTTTTTACTTATCATTTTAAGATGTTCTTCTGCCACATTTCTGCAAAAAAAAAAAAAACGTATTTGTAGTTCATCATGTTTCCCATTCACACGTCTCGCGCTGGAGATGTGGTTTTGGTGTTCGCGGAGCAGTGTAATCAGACGGAGCAGAGAGACGACGACCGCTGAGACGAAAGAGAAGAAGATTTAAATGAACCGAATGTCAAGAAGTTCTGCCGCTGCTGAATATATCGACTGTTTCACATAAAAGATACTTCAGCCTCATAACAGTGAAGTAATTGAGTTAAAATGTGTAATATCTCTTATCTACGTCCTCTTTTCTTACAACAGCTAACTTCATGATATATGGCTGGATAGGTGTATTAATGCAGCGTTTTTTAGCAATTTTTTGAGCCGCGGCACCATAGCACACCTATTATAACTTAACCAAATCAAACCTTTTAGTAAAAAAGATAGGTATAAAATGTGGTATAATGTCTGTACTGTAGTCTGGTTCTCGTCGTCGTCTTCTTCCGCTTATCCGGGGCCGGGTCGCGGGGGCAGCAGTCTGAGCAGGGACTCCCAGACTTCCCTCACCCCAGACACTTCCTCCAGCTCCTCCGGGGGGATCCCGAGGCGTTCCCAGGCCAGCCGAGAGACATAGTCCCTCCAGCGGAAAAATACTATTCATTTTTTGTATTGTTTTTATCCTTTAAACATGCTCTTTGGTACCTTTAATTTGCCATCTCCTGTTGTGAAACAAACAAAAAAAAAAGGTTTATTATAAATAATGTTTTCCTCTGGACATCTGAAAATACACTTAATTAGTGCATCCAGCCAGTAGTTGGAGCTAAGCGGTTAGGTATATTATCTCTATAGCAGAATGGGCTAAATGCAATTAATCAAGCTAGTAGCAGCAGTTATCGTGTTTAGACGGAAAAAATGTTCAGAACGAGTCTGTGATGATTTAAGGACTTACAACAGCGGAAGATTCTCAGAGAAGTGACGCATGAAGTCTGAAAATACGTCCGAAAATCCCGGACGTTCAGCAGGAAGTGTGTTTGACGCTTGTGAATGCAGCTGAATGCTACTCCAGGTGTGTTTTTGATGAAGAACATTGTTAGAACATGGTTTAAAGCAGTGTCTCCCAACCAGGGGTATGGGGACCCCTAGGGGTACGTGACGAATTACCAGGGGGCACTTGGTTTCAGGTTTTTAAATGATGATGAAATGTACTTTTATCAGTATAATTAATTGTAAATTTAGGATCTTTTTGGAGTATCTTGGAACATAAATCTAAAAAAACAAAAATACAATAGTAATAATTGACAATACGTGACTAATAAACCCATTTTCTTGCCCGAGAGCCAAGTTAAGGGGTACTCTGAGTGTGAAACAAAACTTGGGGGGTACTCGAGACAAAAAAGATTGGGAACCACTGGTTTAAAGCTCAAAAAAGTCACTGCAGCAGAATGTGAGCTTTAATTTGTGTTAGCCTTTAGCTTTGAGACAAAAACACACAAACAAAAAAACACTTTTATGACACACAGATATCCCCTCGTGACATATTCACATTGTACGTAAAGGTTTTAACATGTTGCCGCTGATTTTCCAGCTGTTCCTTGCTCTTCGTCGTCAGATCTCTTTTTAATTTGATTTTTTCTTGCCCGGCGCTAACGTGCAAAGGGTCCGTTTGTGTTAATGTACCTGAGCGACCTCCAGCTTCTTGCACGGTCTCCATAATATATCTCTTCTTTGGTCTTCTTCTAGCCTTCTCGTTTCTAATTGTTCCAAACGTCTTTCCATAGATCCATTCTCCTTTCTCAGTACAATAGCCCTTCCCATCGAACCTTCCTTTGTGTTTCATTCCTCCACTGTTTTACATTCTTTGACAAACGCTGGAGCTAATTTTGTTTCTTTTCTGCCGTGTCTGTGTCAAAGTGCGCAGTCTATAATCTTTGCTGAATGAATGACACACGAAACGCAGTACGGAGCATGGCATTATGTAATTATGCAAATGAGGGCCTTTCATACAGAACCAATTACCCCGGCGCCGCGGAGTGAAGCGAGCGCACTACACGCTTTGACACGAGCAGAAAAGGGAAAGCCACGGCGCGGCCTTGACACGGGAACATGGAGCGCAGGCATTCGGTCGATAAAACCACAAAGAGCCCAAAGATGAGATTTTAACAAGGCTCTGACTGAGGGTGACAGGCTTTTCCTTTGGAGGAGCGGTGCAGGGACCTTCATGCACAGAAATGACAAAGAAGAGAGACATGGATATATACTTTTCGTTCGAGTCCTTGCTCAGAGACTCTAGGTGTAAATTAGCACGATTAGCATTTGTTATAACCTGCCATCATAGAACTATAATTAAAACTGGAAGATGAACCCAAAATGGCGACCTTTTCTTCCCTGTGGCCTGAGCTCATTGGTGCATGACCCCAAAAAGTTGTTTACTTCCACGTAACTTCCTGATACGGAGGTGGCCATCTTTGCTTTAGGCATGGATGTATTAAATGAACTGGATAAGACACGCCCCCTCTGTCTGTGTCCCAGATTGATTAGTGGTCGTGCGAGGTACTGCAGCCTCTTGGAACCAGCCTTTTTCTGTCATTGCTCATTATAATCACAGACAGGACTGAATTATTATCGGTATTTAAATAAAATAGAAGGAAATGTTCTTTTCTACCGTTTCTAAAATCACCGAAATTACAGTTTTTACGGTAATTTTACGTTTTACGGTGACGTCACACAAACATGTGTGAGTCACGTGAACGAGCGTCGGACGATACAAACAGAAGCTCGTGGAAAAGGCTCGACTAGAGACACCTGTAAGTTGTATTTTATTTCATTTCAGGCGCTTCACGCAGTGTCTAACATGAAGAACACAATTACAATCACACAAGCTAACGCTAACACAAAAACTTGCAGCTGCTGGTCGTTCACGTCGCTCAAAGCATCATGGGGGATTGTGGTCACGTGGTGCCCTAAAGCAAAGATGGCCGCCTCCGTATCAGGAAGTAAATGCGGAAGTAAGAAACTTTTTTGGGGTCATGCACCAATGAGCTCACTCCATAGGGATAAACAGGACAGCCATCTTGGATTCATCTTCCAGGTTTTATTATAGTTCTATGGCTTTAGGGCACCACGTGACCACAATCTCCCATGATGCTTTGAGGGACGTGAGCGACCACACAGCTGCAAGTTTTTGTGTTAGCGTTAGCTTGTGTGATTGTAATTGTGTTCTTCATATTAGATCAAATGTGAAAGCGTCTGAAATGAAATAAAATACAACTCACAGGTGTCTCTGTCTGACCATGTCACGTACTTCTGTTTGGATCGTCCGACGCTTGTTCACGCATGAGAAAAAAGTAGCGGCTTATAGTCTGAATTTTACGGTAATAAGATGTAATGAATCAAAGATGGCATCGCTTTTTTTTGTTCAGTTCTTTCACATTTTCTTCCTCAATCAACACAATCCACACCTCTCACCGTTGGACCACGGAAATGTGCACCATGTGATCAGCTTTGACCAATCAGCGCGATGGCGGAGCTACAGCGGAGGGTTAGGATAAATCTTACAAATTATGGCTGTGTCTGAATGTCCACACTATTCCATAGTGGTCACGCCATTTTCAGACTGTCTGAATGTGCAGCAGGTGAAAAAGTAGTGCACTCAAAATTTTCCCACAATGCATCTTGAAAAGACCGGTCAATATTAACCACAATGCATTGCAAGAGTCGGAAAAACAACATCGACAGTGACAGGTCTTTAATGAACACAACAGACTGAATGAATCAGAAAGAGCCGTTTAAACGAACTGTTGAGTCGAGATCATGAACAAAATACTTAAACAAACCGTTAGCAGCAGAGACGCTAGCGTTAGCTGCTAACCTTAGCTTGAGCTGTGAAAAAAAAATCACAAATCTCAGGCAAAAAAATGTAATAATCCAGTCTGTTTGATGTTTAAAGTACGATCCATGATGAATAAAACTTGTATTGATTATTAGTCATAAATATGTGTCGGAGGATTTGACCCACATTCATTACAGAAATACATTTTTATCAGAGTTTTGCCGACTTTTTTTCTCAAACGCCAGAGTCTCGTGAGCCACGACAAGGAGAAAGTATGAGCTGAGTCTGAATCGCTCTGTGATTAGAGAGGGTTGGAGAGTACGAAGGACATTCGGACACAGCCTTTGTCATAGGTTTTAAGCATTAAACTAAACGTCGTAGTTCATTCTGTCAAGTTCATGTTGAGAAAGCAGAGAAATCCCTTTAAAATCCGACTGTGAAAGCTGTTGATCCCACAAAAAATACACCGTTGGTTTGGCCAATTATCAAACTCACTTCAGCTCAGAGTCAATTTACGTCATAGAAACCGAAAGCATAAAAACATGATTTATTAAAGAATGTCAAAAAGGGGTGGGACTAAATACGTCTATACTTTCCCCACTCCTTTTTGAACATGTATTTAATCATTTATATACAGTCAGTGTTATGAATTAATGTTTTTGGTTTCTTTAGGCGCCTAATGTGTGCGGAAAAGACCACCTAAACCAAAATGTTCACAATAAAGACAAACAAACAACAGATCCTTGGTTTAAACGTGCAAAAAGTCCAGTATTGGAAAGTAGAGCTGGGCAATATGGCAAAATATTATTATCACGATTTCCTTGGGGCCAGATCATGATTTCGATTTTATCACGATTCATATTAACTTTACATTTCTCTATTGCCTTTAATAGAGCTGCACGATTTATGAAAAATATCTAATTTTTGTGATTTTTTTTTTTTCCGACCTGTACGATTATGATTAGATTTGCAATTTAGGTTTGAATAATAGGATTCTGTTCAACTTCACATTTTGAAGTTTTTGTCATGTTCAGTTGTGTTTGTCATATTTAAACAGGTCTTTGTTGTTTTTTGTCACGTTTTTGTCGCGGTTTGGTGCATTGAGTTGCGTTTCTTGTTTGCAGGCGAGTTTTTGTTGCTTTTGAGCAAATTTTTATTGCTTTTGGTCACGCTTTTTCTGCTTTTTGTGTCGATTTCGTTGAATTGTGCAGCCCTGGTCTATAAGAGGTAAATAAAGTCAAATGCTCAGAGGCTAAACAACAGGAGAAAAGTTTGTTTGAACAGACAGCTGCATAAAAAACAGAAAAACAGTGAATCACGATATGTCGATTTCACAAAAATAGCAGATTGTCACAGGGACGAGCTCACGATTCGATTTTTATCACAATATCGCCCAGCCCTGTTGGAAAGCCTTTTATTGGTTTGCGACCTCGTCTGTCATGCCTTATTGACCTACGCTCCGGTGCTTTTCCGCAGCAGAGTTAGCGTTAGCCTCCAAACCTCACAAACCGTGACAAACCGGGGCCGTTTTGGGCGACTGAAAACCGCTCGAACGCACGTGAGTTAGAATGAGATCCCGTCGCTCCGTCAACCGTTCCGCGCTTCGGTTTGGCGTGAAACAATCCTCGACGACTCCTCCTCCTCCCCCTCGTCTGCTCCGTTAAGACGACGGAGAACTGTTTGAAATGCAGCTCGGTCTCGCCAATCGAATCTCGAACCAGGAACTAACCCAAGAGGTGCGCGAATAACACTCTAAATAATGCATCCCCCTCCGCTTCGGATCCATCCACGCTCAACTCAAACTTTTCCCGCTCATGAAAAGCCTGTTAATATTCAAGAACTCGGGCGGAATGTTGATCAAATAATTCCAAAGAGGCGATGCAAACTTCAGACGGTTGAAACGTTTGGCTTCAGAGTTGACGGTTTCGCTCGTACGCCGACCCTAATTGTGTTTTATTCTTTAGATTCTATCAATTTAAAGGACAATTTCTGCAATAGTTTGGATTTTTGAACTGCTTTTAAACCGTTTGCATTTATATTTTTCACTCTTGTATCGTTTAAAAAAGTCATGCGTGGACAACAAATGAAACAAAAGCACAAAAGCTGTTTAAATGTTGTTCCTCCCTCCTTTTTTTGTCTCCCCTCCCTCCCCTCATCTGTCTCACCCTTTTTCTCCCCCCTCTTGTCTTTTCTCCTTCACCACTTCTCTCTCTTCCTTTCTCCACCCTCTCCTTTTCTTCTTCCTTCCCTTTCCTCTGTTCTTCCCCCATCCCTCAATTCTCTCACCCCTTCTCCCTATCCCCATCTATTTTCCTTCAGCCCTCTTCTCTCTCCCTTTCCCCTCCATCTTTCCTCTCTCCCCCACTCATCTTTCTTGCCACTCTCCTCTCTCACCTCCCCTCCTTATTGTCCTCCCCCTCCTCTCTTTATCCCTCCCTCTTTATTTACCTTCCTATCTTTTTTCTTCCTCTCTTCTCTTACCCTGTCTCCTCTTCTCTCGTTCTCCCCTCTCTCCTCTTAACCCATCCTCTTTTCTTCCTCTCTTTATCTCTCACCCCCTCCCTCTTTCTTCTCTCTCTCCTCTTGTCCTCCTCTCTACTCCCTTCTCCTCCCCTCTCACACCCCTCTCCTCTCTTTCTCTTCCTTTCTGCTGCCTCACTTCACCTCCCCTCTCCTTCTCCCCTCCCTCTTTATTTACCTTCCCCACGCATTCCTCTCCCTTTCCTCCCATTCTCCCCTCTTAACCCCTACTCTGCCTCTCTCCCTCCTCTTTCTTCTCTTACCCTCTGCTGCCTCTCTTCCCTTCTCCTCTCGTCTCTCCCTCCTCTCATACACTCTCTCCTCCTCGTTTCTTCCCCTCCCCTCTCCTCCCACCCTCTCTCTTTATTTACCTTCCTCACGCTTTCTCTCACCTCTCTTCCCTCCCTCGTATCTTTCATTGCTCTCACCTCTTTTCTCCCTCTCTCTCCCTCTCTCCCTCTCTCTCCCCCTCTCTCCCCTCTCTCCCTCCTCTCCTCCCCTCTCTCCTCCTCTTTTTTCCTTTCTTCCCCTCCCCTCTCCTCCCACCCTCTCTCTTTATTTACCTTCCTCACACTTTCTCTCACCCCTCTTCCCTCCCTCGTATCTTTCATTGCTTTCATTCCTCTCCCTCCCTCCCCCCTCTCCCGCTGACACACACTCTCCCTCCTCTCTTTCTTCTCTTACCCTCTAATGCCTCTCTTCTCCTCCCCTCTCTCCCTCCACTCATACCCTCTCTCCTCCTCTTTTTTTCCTTTCTGATGCCTCCCCTCTCCTCCCACCCTCTCTCTTTATTTACCTTCCTCACACTTCCTCTCACCTCTTTTCTACCTCTCTCCCTCTCTCCCCCTCTCTCCCCTCTCTCCCCTCTCTCCCCCTCTCCCCCCCTCTCGTCTCAGTCCAAACCCGCTGACACACACTCTCCCTCTGCGGTCTCTTCTGTGGTTTATGCAGAGCGCTGTGACCCTGAGCTCTGACCTGTTTTCTGAGGCTAACGTCTCCTCTGGGACCAGCGCTTTAACACACAACACACACATACACACACACACAATACACAACACAATACACACACACACACAACACACACACACACAGTACACTCACAACACGTACACACACAACACACTCACAGCACACAATACACTCACTCACACACACACACACACAATACACATAAACACACACACAATGCACGATACACACGCAACACACACACAATACATTCACACATACACACATACACACACTAAACACACACACACATATACTCACAACACACAATACCCTCACACATACACATAATAAACACACACAATACACCCACAACACACACAATACACTCACAACACACACAATACACTCACAACACACACAATACCCTCACAACACACACAATACCCTCACAACACACACACAATACACATAATAAACACACACAAATACATGCACAACACACGATACACACAACACACTCACACACATACATATAATAAACACATACACACACACACGCACACACAATACAGACACAACTCACGATACACACAACACACTCACATACACATAATAAACACACACAACACACACAATACACTCACAATACACACAACACACACATAATACACTCACAACACACAACATTCACAACACACACACAACACACTCACAAATACACATAATAAACACACATGCATACACACACACAATACACTCACAATACACACATACACATAATAAACACACACAACATACACACACAACTCACACAAACACAATGCACACACAAACACATTAGGGCTGTGCAATTAATCCAATTTAATCCAGCTCGAGATTCAGTTTCTTCTGTAATCGCCAATGATCATCTTGTTTGTTTGTTTGTTTGTTTTGGCAATTGAATGTCTGTCTTGTTTATGTTCAGGAAATGTCATTTGTAATTTTCACCGTCCAAAGACATGACTGTGTTCAGGTTAATTGCTAAGTCTAAATTGCTCGTAGAGAATGAATGTGAGAGTGAATGGTCCATGTCTCTGTGTTAACTCTGTCCAGGGTGTACCCCGCCTAAGGCCCAAAGTCACTGGGGCAGGCTCCAGTCGAGTTTTGAAGGATCCGGGTTATTTTACTCGTATTTTTCTGGTGGACTTTTGGTCTTGGTCTAGTCCTGGCCTTGTCTCGTCTCTCATATGTTGACATTCAGGTCTTAAAGGAGTTTTTTTGTTCGTAATCTCTGGCGGAGTTTTGGTCTAGGTCTAGTCCTGGCCTTGTCTTGTTTCTTACATGTTAACAATCGAGTCTTGAGGGATCACGGTTTTTTGTTCATAGTCTCTGGCGGACGTCTGATCTTGGTCTAGTCCTGGCCTTGTCTCGTCTTTCAAATGTTGACATTCGAGTCTTAAAGGATCTGGGTTTTTTTTACGTTCGTAATCTCTGGTGGACTTTTGGTCTTGGTCTAGGTCTAGGTCTTGGTCTAGTCCTGGCCTTGTCTTGTCTGTTATATGTTAACAATCGAGTCTTGAAGGATCCCGTTTTTTTTGTTCGTAATCTCTGCTGGACTACTGGTCCTGGTCTTGGTCTTGGTCTTGGTCTAGGTCTAGTCCTGGCCTTGTCTCGTCTCTTACATGTTAACAATCGAGTCTTGAAGCGTCCCGGTTGTTTTGCTCGTCGTCTCTGGTGGACTTTTGGTCTTGGTCTTGGTCTAGTCCTGGCCTTGTCTCGTCTCTCACATGTCGACACTCGGGTCTTGAAGCATCCTGGTTGTATTGCTTGTCGTCTCTTGGTCCCTGGTCTAGTCCTGTCCCTGTCTTGTCTCTTACATCTTAACAATCGAGTCTTGAAGGATCCCGTTTTTTTTTTTCCCGTTCGTAGTCTCTGGTGGACTTTTGCTCTTGGTCTAGGTAAAGTTCTGACCCTGTCTCGTCTCTTACATGTTGACATTCAGGTCTTAAAGGATCCCGTTTTTTTCGTTCGTAATCTCTGGTGGACTTTTGGTCTTGGTCTAATCCTGGTCCTGTCTTGTTTCTTAAATGTTAACAATCGAGTCTTGAAGGATCACGTTTATTGTTCGTAGTCTCTGGTGGACTCCTGGTCTTGTCCTGGCCTTGTCTCGTCTCTCTCATGTCGACACTCGGGTCTTGAAGGATCCCGGTTGTCTTGCTCGTCGTCTCTGGTGGACTTTTGGTCTTGGTCTTGGTCTAGTCTTGGCCTTGTCTTGTCTCTTACATGTTAACAATCGAGTCTTGAAGGATCACTTTTTTTGTTCGTAATCTCTGGTGGACTTTTGGTCTTGGTCTCGTCTTGGCCTTGTCTCGTCTCTTACATGTTAACAATCGAGTCTTCAAGGATCACATTTTATTTGTGGTGGACTTCTGGTCTTGTCCTGGCCTTGTCTCGTCTCTCTCATGTCGACACTCGGGTCTTGAAGGATCCCGGTTGTTTTGCTCGTCGTCTCTGGTGGACTTTTGGTCTTGGTCTCGTCTTGGCCTTGTCTCGTCTCTCTCATGTCGACACTCGGGTCTTGAAGCGTCCCGGTTGTCTTGCTCGTCGTCTCTGGTGGACTCCTGGTCTCGGTCCCTGGTCTTGTCCCGGTCCTGTCTCGTCTCTGGCGCACAGACTCGGCGAGGTCTTGTGGGATCCTGGTTTGACTGCGAGACAGTGTGTCAGATCTGTCCGTTTACATCAGCGTCATAGCTCCGCCCCAGTGACCCCTGACCCCATCATGGCCGACAGGAGCTCGGGCTGTCAGGGAGAATGCGCTGAGACGGCAGCTTTGCCCAAGAGTCGACGCGAAGAGGGAGAGAAGGAAAGGGAGAAGAGAGTGAGTACGAACAAGGATGTAAAGAGTACTCAAATAAAAAATACAGTTTGCAATAAATACTACTCAGTTTTAATGCAATTTTAGTACCATTTTGGATTAGCCTCTTCACACATTTCATTAAAGGGCAAATAGTGTACATTATTTTTATTGTTATTGGCCTTCAATGCGAGACACTGCAGTCAAAACTCATTTTTATTTATTTTTTTATATCTCAACATGGGTTAGGGTTAGGGTCGACTTTCATGTGGAAACAATAAACGTGTTCAATCTGCTCTTAAAAGTGTTTTATTCTTCCATTGAATCCACTTCATCCATAGATTTCTCTGGGACATTGTAACTTCAAAGGACGTTTTCTTAAAATGCATTTTTGTCCCTCAAGACATAAAGATCAGCCTTAAAGTAGATCCTACACCAAACTGTACAATCTGGACTCAACACAAACGTACAGAAGGAATTCTAAAACTGATTTATGGAAGTTTTAAGTCAAAAAGATGAGGTGAAATTTGAATTTTTACAATAATTTTCAGTCCAAAAAAACTAAATAAGATATTCAAAATCCTCTCTGTACATTTTTTTTTTGCAACTAATATGTTACAAAATTAGCCAAAAAGTTTAAACCTGGTTCTGTCCATTTTTCAGTTTTAAATGTCCCAAATATGTGGATTTTTGGCCATTTTTACACATAAAATGCCTTATTTCTACATGAAAACATGACATGATGAAAAACTTGTAATACATTTTTTTCTTACATTTATGTGACTAAACTACAGGAGAAGTTTACAATTGATATCTGTAAATTTAAGATTTAAAGATATCAATTTGCACAGGGTATGCTCGTAATATTTGAATTTTTCCAAATCCTTATGGAAAAAATGTATGAGAAATGTACTGCAAATGAACTGCAGCTCACATGCGGGATTGAATTTGATGGTACAATTATATACAATTTTTTGGTACTCTGTGTAAAACGTTTAAGAATCAAGACAAATAAACATCTAATAGACCTGGTTTTACTGGTTTAGGAGCTTTTTAAGAGGTCTGTATTTTCTGACGTGCCTCGTGTAAAAGGTTTAAGAGCACAGAATTAGATCATTATCGAGCGAGATAAATCAAACTGGACCAACCACAACGGGCAGACTCTGTTTCTTTTGTTCCGTCGTGAGCCTCGTCTCCTCCTCGTCTCTCCGGACTCTCGCTGAACGTCCGCCTGGTGCCGCGGGGAGCCGGGCGAGTCCAGGCCCGGTGCAGATCTGGTCTCTGTGACGGCTTCAGTCCGAGGTCCACAGGGAGGCCTCGCTCGGATCACACGGATGAAAAGAGCAGCGTCCAGCCGAGGCGCCGAGGGGGACAGAGTTTCACATAAAGTTTCATCTTTTGGAGAACTGAGAGCGGGGTTTTCAAAGCAAGTGCAATTTATCGTATGTTACAAGGCGGTCGGAGTGGAATCTCACGGGGAAGTTTGCACAGAGTCTGGACTTTCTCTCACAGATAAACCGTCCATCTGGATTTCTGACCAGGATCCTGACTCAGACCAACTGTAATGCTTTTTAAATTTGTAGTTTTTTGGTCAGTTTGCCCTCTCAACATATCGTCTTTCATGTGGAAACAACAAACGTGTCCAATCTGCTCCTAAAGATGTTTTATTCTTCCATTGAATCCACTTCATCCATAGATTTCTCTGGGACATTGTAACTTCAAAGGCCGTTTTCTTAAAATGCATTTTTCTCCCCTCAGGACATAAAGATCAGCCTTAAAGTAGATCCTACACCAAACTGTACAATCTGGACTCAACAAGATTTAGACCAAACGTACAGAAGGATTTTTCTATATCTAATTCTAAAACTGATTTATCGAAGTTTTAAGTCAAAAGAATTAGCCGAAATTTGAATTTTTAGGACAATTTTCAGTCCAATCTAGTTTACTTAAAAACTAAATAAGAAATCCAAAATCCCCTCTGTACATTTTTCAGATTTAAATGTCCCAAATATGTGTATTTTTAACCATTTTTACACATAAAATGCCTTATTTCTACATGAAAACATGACATGATGAAAAAGTTGTAATACAGTTTTTGCAATATTTAAAATTTTAGAGTTTAGAAATTTTTTTTAGGTTTTAAATTTTACTTCCTGTAAATGATGACATCACACTAGGAAGAAACCGCCTTGTACACTGCACTAAAACTCAATTTTTCCTTTTTTTTTTTATTTGACAAAGAAAAATACACCCTTTATTTTGTTGAATCAATGTTTAAAGGGTCAAAAAAGTAGTTTATTTTGTGTAAATTATGCATAACCTTTGACCCCCCCAGTGTGACGTCATCGGTTTGTTTATTTCCTGTTATTTTCAACAACTTTTCTCCACAAATAGGGACCTGATTGGTGTAAAACTATAATGTATATTTACAAGAGGTATTAATACACTGAATAAAGTCAAAATTCGACAATCGTAAAAACCTGTCATACGCACTTTAAGCAAGGAGACATTCGATTATGATGAATTGCTAAAAATTGAACAGCTTCTCATTTGCATCCCTAATTAAGACACAATTTCTCCATCTATCTCTGTTTGCTCCACCCCCAGACACGCCCACTGCTCTGTATTTACTTCGTTCTCACTTTATTTAATTTCTCATACTTTAATCCATTGTAAAATTCAGCAGATTTTGGCACTGAACTAAATCCACTGCTCTTTATTCTCCACATACGTTTTTATCCCTGCATTTTCTCACCTGTAACTACTTCCTTTTACTGATTTGCATACGTTCTCAATAAATTAATTTCCGTCTGAATTCATCGTCATGTAATTAAACCCAGGCGTGTCTCATAAACGTCTCAAACGGCCCTCGGTGAGCGTCCGCAGCTGCGACGCACCTCCGCGAGATCGCACTGCGAGCCATAAATCAAGCGTCGTCCTCTCCCGTCGCGCTGTGCCGTTAGCGCGGTGCCGTTAGCTCGTTACCCGTCGCCGCTAACGTAATGAGAGCGTGGGCGAGATTGAGCCGAGAAGTGGAGAAAAGCACATCCTCGCGCAGTCCTTGACCTGCTCTTCACTCAAACACTTCCATCTGTTTAATTACTCCGTTCTCAATCATCTGTGGGAACGCGGCAAGAAAAAGTGACGCTCGAGTGGAAGATGTCGGCCGTCGATGCAAAATGATATGATTGTTCCAACGTAGGAGCCATAGAACTATTGACCTTATTCTGCCCCGCCCACTTTTGCAGTTTTTTGCACTTTTGTTGTAAACGCACTTCCGTTTGACGAGAACTCCGTTAAAGCTAATGACGAACGAGGGAAAAGTCTCACCGCTAAAATGTTACATAAAGTAGATTGATTTGTGTAAAATGTTTAATGAACACGAGCAACAACAAGTCACAACGCAACGATTTCCTGAAAACGTCTTTTTAGTCGAGTAGAACTTATTTTCTGTTGAGCTCGTCTGCTCCATGTGAACTAATACAACAGAAACAAGATGGTGGCGCGTAAGGCAAATTCCGGAATAAGGTCAATACTTGAACAGATGACATTATTTACTGTACAACATGGGCCCAAACGTTCTTCTCCCTCGGTATCCTCGTCCGACCCGCTTTTCCTCTGGACGTTGGCTCCTTTCTCGCTTTCAAAAAGCAGCCCGAGTGGCAGCTGTGTCGCCGTAATCAAAGCTCGACGTGGCGTTCACAAACCGGGCGCCACCGGCCAAACGAACCCGGATCCATCGCAAATAAAAGCGCGACGAAACAGCGCCTCGAGGGAGGGTTCACTTTTGGAAACCGGGTCCGGATTTCACCTTTGCAACAGTCAGAGAAACCTCCTCAAACGTAATTGAAGATGAACTGTTTTGTTTTGCTGGCAATTTGTCTCCGGAAATTGAAACGCTTGTTAGACAGATTTGTCAGCGCGCATCGTGCCGTGTAAAGCAGAGACGGAGGGAAAAAACAACATATTTGAGTCATATTTTTGCCGTAGGTCATAACAAAAGCAGCAAAGCGGTGGTGTGTCTGCCTCCCACAAGCCCAAACTGAAATAGATAGCATCCTAGCGCGCTAACATGAAACAAGCAGGAACCAGCAGGCATTAGAAGGCAGGATTAGCATAGCCGCCATTAGCTTTGCACATCTGAAAACGAGACGCAAATAGGACTCACGCTGCTCAAATGGTGCTGTATAATACGAAAAAGGCCCGGGAGGGACTGTTCTTAGGAAGCCATTTTGAATCGAAGGGAATTAGGACGAACTGGGACTAAACCAGGTCCAAATAAAAACGCGGAGCAGCAAAAACGAAAAGGGTGCCGTGGTTTGAACTGTGTCAAAGCGAGGACTAAACCAGGTCCAAACCAGGGGCTAAATAATTTCAGCGGGAGCCAGGAATAAATCATGTCTGAACGACCAGATCTAAACCAAATCTAAACTAGAACTTAACAAGGTCTAAACAGAACTTAAAGCAACTGAAGATCTAAACCAGGACTAAACTGGGACTAAACCAAGACTAAACCAGGTCTAAACTGGGGCTAAACCAAGACTAAACTGTGACTAAAACAGGTTTTAACTGAGACTAAACCAGGTCTAAACTGGGGCTAAAACAGGTCTTAACTGAGACTAAACCAGGTCAAAACTGGGACTTAACCAAGACTAAACTGGGAGTAAACAAGAACTATACTAGGACTAAATCAGTTCTAAACCCGGACTGAACAAGAATTAAACCAGGACTAACCTAGGTTTGAACTGGGCCTAAACCAGGACTAAATCTGGACTAAACTGTGTCTAAACCAGGACTAAACAAGAACTAAGCCAACCAAGAACTTGTCCTAAAGAACTAGTCCAAACCAAGACTGAAACAGGACTAAACCAAGACTAAACCAGAACTAAACCAGGTCTAAACCAGGTAAATTAATCAAATGAGAGAAATTCCAGTTTGTAACACATAATATAAATGAAAGCCAAGACTAAACCAAAAATAGATTTCAGCTCAGGACGACACCAGGACTAACCCAGGGCCGAGAACCAGGCCTAAAACAAAACACTTCCTGAAATCAAAACTGGTAACGAGGAAAAACGGGTGGATTTTGTGAAACGACAGAGTCAGATTTCAGTCTCTCTCAAACCTTATTTCTCCTGGACAGATTTAAAACACGCTCCAGTCGACAGAAACCTTAAACCACGAACAAAAACACTTCAAAACATGGTAGAAAGTCCAAAAACCACAAACCCAACACCCTAATTGAATGTAAAAAGGCGAGAAAAACCAAACGAGGTTAGCAGCAAACATGCAAATATATGCGGGGCGGATTAGAATGCTAATCGTGGCCCGGATGAGCGCGTTACAAAACACCGTGTGACTGTTTAACATTGGTTCGGGCAAAATAAAGTGCGTACTCACCGCAGCTGAACACGGGCTAAAAATAGGCCGAGGTCTGCGCGCGACGCCTTGAGACATGCACGCTTTATTGTTTTAATCTCATCGCGTCGGTCCAGGAGTTCCAGCGGGTTCAGTTAGCTTTAGCGCCTTAGCTCGGGTCGCGTTTGAACGAGGAGGGACGTGACAGAGGGGTCAGAGGTCGACGCTCTCTGCCCCGTGCCGTTTTGGCCTTTTGTTTAGCGCGGAAAGCTCCCGGCAGAGACTCTAAAATGCTAAACTTTAGATTCGAGTTGATTCATGAACAGCCTTGACCCATTTGTGAGACGTTTGGTTTTGTTTTACTCGCAAATGGTACAAGGCAAATGATAAATGCGTTGAGCACGTTGGAAAAGTTTGACGCACATTTCAAAGAACAAAACGTAGTGAACATGATTATATTTAAGATTTGGCTAAACATTTTGTCTATTTGTCCCCAGTTTGATTAAAGTTTGTGTACACAGCAAAATAATGTAAATCTATCCAAGCTTAAAATGGCTTGAATTTATCATTTTGATCTGGATTTGAGCAGATTTGACTCGATGAGATTTAATTGTTGATGTGATGCAGAATATTTCACGGGTTTCAAGGTATTTCTGACTGATCCTGCGATAATTTTGCTTAAAATTCACCTTATTCCTGAAGTTGCCGTACACGCCGCCATCTTGTTTCCGTTGTAGTTCACACGGAGCAGACGAGCTCAACAGAAAATAAGTTCTACATGGACTAAAAAGACGTTTTCAGGAAATCGTTGCGTTGTGACTTGTTGTCGCTCGTGTTCATTAAACATTTTACACAAATCAATCTACTTTATGTAACATTTTAGCGGCGAGACTTTTCCCTCGTTCATCATTAGCTTTAACTGAGTTCTCGTCAAACAGAAGTGCGTTTACAACAAAAGTGCAAAAAACTGCAAAAGTGGGCAGGGCAGAATAAGGTCAATAAGAAAAGAAAATTTGTCACTATGGCAAGTAAAATAATCTTAACCCACTGACAAATAATTTGGATGGATGGATGGATGGATGGATACTGTATTAATCCCGAAGGAAATTGCCGTCCATTGCTCACGTTCATGCATACATAAAAGCGAGTCCATAGGGAGTTAAAGGCAAACTGAACAAAACCAGTGTCTTAAAAACAGCACAACTTGTCATCTCCTGCTCCTCCCTGAGGTGGCTGCAAAGAAATAATGTGTTGAAACAAGTCAGAAATGGTTTGAAACAAGTCAAATAATCTAGTTCCATCAAATAAAAAGTCTTAACTCATCTTAACGAGTCAAAACGTCTGAAATTCAGATTAATATCCTCAAATCAAGACGTTTTAACTCATCTAGAACGTCATTATTTGCAGTGTAAAGTTTATGTTACTTCCTGGTTGGACATGGGCACAAATATGACATAGTTAGAGGTAATTCTACAACTGTTGCCGCAAAATATGAGCAAAAAAATTAACAACAATAAAGGCTTAAAAAAATGTTGTATTTCAGTTGTACAGCTAGAAAAGTTTGGGAAACCCTGGCATCATTTAATAAAATAAAGCTGTTATCTGGTATTATTTATATGGTTTTTGCCCTTGTTTACACTCTGGTTGCTAAGTGATAGTTGTTACGTCATATTAATATTTAACAAATCAGAGACGTTTGTTTAAAGTTAGCATTTCTTGAGCATCCAGTGTAGCATTAGCCATATGCTGTTGGTTAATTAATAAAGTTCAAGTGGGAAATAACTGACCTCCCGTTTGCCTGGAACGCACACTGCAAAAATGAATTTCTAGATGAGTTAAAATGTCTTGATTGTAGG
Organism: Rhinogobius similis; assembly: GCA_019453435.1. Classification (NCBI taxonomy): domain Eukaryota; kingdom Metazoa; phylum Chordata; class Actinopteri; order Gobiiformes; family Gobiidae; genus Rhinogobius; species Rhinogobius similis. The sequence continues at coordinate 4,459,332 of CM033630.1, read as the reverse complement.
ATATTAATCTGAATTTCAGACGTTTTGACTTTTTAAGATCAGTGGAGATTATGTATTTGATGGAACTAGATTATTTGACTTGTTTCAAACCGTTTCTGACTTGTTTCAACACATTATTTCCTATTTCAGTCCAAATTATCTTCCTGCAGCAACAAATGTAAATGTGTAAAGTTTAAAATGGCTTGAATTGATCATTTTTATCTGGATTTGAGAAGTTTTGACTCGATGAGATTTAATTGCTGATGTGATGTAGAATATTTCACTGGTTTCAAAGTATTTCTGGCTGATAATGATAATAATTTAACTTAAAATAAGAAAACACATTTGTCAGTGGAGCAAGTAAAATGATCTTAACCCAGTGACAGATAATTTGGATTGAAATAAGAAATAATGTGTTGAAACAAGTCAGAAATGGTTTGAAACAAGTCAAATAATCTAGTTCCATCAAATAAAAAGTCTTAACTCATCTTAATGAGTCAAAATGTCTGAAATTCAGATTAATATCCTGAAATCAAGAAGTTTTAACTCATCTAGAAATACATTTTTGCAGTGCAGATCAATACTTTTGTAAATAAAAGCGTATTTTGACCAAACTTTATGACTTCACTCACATATTTTAGCGTCTTTTTGAAACAGATCCTTGATATGTAAATTAGCCGTGTGTTTACCCGTGTCCGGAGCTTTCGCCTTTTAACCCGAGACAGTTTTAACGCTTCAGACGCACAAATAATGCACGATGATGTTGATCCGTTTGTGAAAGTGTGAAATGTGTTTTTTTGCAGCTTGTTTGGAGGCGTGAGGTGAATGCTTTATCGGCTCTAATGGAAAGGTGCTCCGGACTGTGGTTTTACTCTGAAAAACAATCAACACATGAATAATAGACGCGCGTTAATGCTGCGGGCTTCAGCACCTCGGGCGTCGACTCGGTGTTAAGTGGAACGACTTGAACTCTGCAACGTGTTTTAATTAAACATCAATAGAACGTACAACGACTGACCTTAAAGCAACAGCAGGTAAACTACGTACTGTTTGTAGACAAGCGTTTGGTTAAAAAGGTCTAATATGGATGAATTGCCAATAATCCGGGCTGAAACGGATGGATCTGTCACGATAATTAACTACATTGACTTGTTGTTAAATATATCACAGATTGAAAAATATGTTTTGAGCCTCAGTATTTATCCCGTGCACATTTTCTTTGCAATATTTTTTCTGTAAAACAACAATATTTGAGTTGTAGAGGGTGGAATAAGTAACGCTGATGACTCTTCATTGATAAAACTCTACTTAAAGCTGGTGTACCTGACTTTTTTGGGTGTAAATTTGTAAATTTGGTGTTTTCCGTCAAAGAGTTTCTTGTAAAAGCAGCACTTTCTGACCAAAATTAGACCTCTGTGTGCTGTCTGTGTCTAATAATAAAGTATTTGGTCTCGAGGTAAGAGATGAAAGCAGCGCTCTGATTGGCTGAGCTTGGGTGGTCCTCCCCTGTTTCACTTTGTCTGGAAAAAGCTGTTTCAAAGCTGTGCACGGGACTGAAAATGAATGTGTGTGAATTTAACGATGAGCCAAAGGGTTTGTGAGAGCGAGGGACGAGATATAGATAAAAAAAAAGAAAAAAAAAAAACTTCCGGTTCCGCAGTGTGCAAATCAGATACCCCAGCTTTAAGTGTTTAATTCTGATATTTATTTTGTTGTAGTTCATGTTTTCTTGACAGTATTGTATGTTTAGAAAAGGGTTTACTGAGATAATCTTGCTTTAAAATGATCGTGTCTGTTTCATAAAGTTTCAATATTATCGTTAATCATGATATTTTTCTGTAGAAACATTTCATACATCAAAATGTGTTTTCATGACGCGCCTAGAAATGAACAATTTCATTAACAGTCAGTTTGTCGAACAATTATTTCTTCTGCACACTGGTATTTTTTTCAATATATTTTTCAACAAATTAAGGAAATATGCTGACTGAAGACTTCTAGATGGAAAGTATTTATGTTTATGTTTATTTTATGTTTATTTCATTTAATATGGGACAGTGCACATTAATGAACATGTGTCAGTACAACAACATACAACATTTAACAGTGATTTAACCTTGTTTTGCTCTTTGGATTAACGATTTAAGTGCAAGGTTACTTCACTTGGCACATCAAACAAAATCACAATTTGAATTTAACTTTTTATTTTATTAATTGGCCCGAGCCAAAAACGAAGGACAGTGTTTTTATCTGGTTTTCTTCCTCCAATGATTATTCTCCATAAATCATACGTTTAACCCTGGAACATCGACTTCTCTAAAGATTTTATTTTATTTGTCTGTTTATTTAGGAAAATCGTGGACAGTATACTGAAGTTTCAACCAATTTTCCTTCTAAAGTTAAGCATAATAAAACACTTTCATTTCCAGATTGCTTTTAACAGTTAAAAAGTGTCTTGCCCAAGAACACAATGACACTGGTCAGAGCCTGGGATTAAACCACAGATTTAAACCACTGAGTCAAGAAAACCCAATATGTCAAATCTAGGCCTGTCACGATAACAAATGTTACAAATGTGCAAGACATTTTTTTCAGAAACGATAATCAATAATAATTAAACTACTTTATGTCACAGAAAAAACTAGAGAAATTAAAAAAAAATAGTGCAATATCCATAAAAACACGAGCTGTAATAAATAAATGGCACAATAAAACAGTTTTGTACTTAGTTGGAGTCAAAAAAATGACTAATTTGTCTCTCTAAAGTTCAAATTTTACAGAAAAAGTTCCCCAAATTGCAAAGAAAACCTGCACGTTAAGTATTCTTTCTCTCATATATTGAACGATAAGTCGATATGATAATTATCGTGACCGAAATGTTCAGATCGATGAGTTTATTTAATCGATAAAAGCCGAGTCCGAGCCGTGGAGACGAATCCAAATGAACCATGAATGAAGCCTCTGTCCCTAAAACCGCTGCATCAATCACCGTCAGACGCTCCCTTCACTCTGCTTTACTCTCAGTCTATTTATAACACAAACGAGTAAAGCTCTGTGCCCTCGCTGGAACAGTCACAGGTTCAAATCCCATGTGTGGAGCTTGCATTTTCTTCCAGTTCTTTAAAGTTTAAACGACACAGATTCTGCTACAGTGACTTTTTCTCTCTTTAAACCATGTTTTAACAATGTTCTTCATCAAAAACACGCCTTAAGTAGCACTCAGCTGCATTCACTCTGTTTTGAGGAATGTTTATTAGAAAATCCTCTCCCGCCGAGCGTCGAACACACTTCCTGCTGAACTTCCGGGATTTTCTGACGTATTTTCAGACTTCATACGTCATTTATCAGAGAATGTACCGATGTTTTTAGTCCTTCAAGCATTAATTTTCAACCAGTGCCAGGAAACACAAGTGCGCCTTGAGTTTTTGCCAGATGTGCCTTGAAAAATGTCCAGTTTGAGTTATCAGATGCACAAATACGGATTTAGTGAACTAATTTACCTTTTTGGAGTGTCCTGAGCAACATTTGCACCAAAGAAAGAATGCAAAACCGTCACTATTACCAAATGTAATGAACTAGACAGTGCCACAGACATTATTTACCTCATTATATACAATATTTTTAACTAAATGGTCTGTTTTGGTAATGTTTTAGAAGTAGGTGGTGTGCCGCGGTAGCTTTTAAACCCAAAACGTGTGCCACAACCAAAAAAAGGTTGAAAAACATTGCCTTAAAGCATCGCTAAACTTGTTCTGAGCATTTCTGCCTTTTAAACACAATAACTGCTGCAGCAAATCCGCATCATAAAGTCTAAAAGCGACCATAAATCGACAAAAACACAACTAAAAGCAACAAAATACGACTTTAAACAACAAAAACACGGCTGAAAGAGACAAAAACACTACCTTAAGCAACAAACGTGTCTTAACGTAACTAAAACGCATCTAAAAACGACAAAACGTGATTATTGGTGACAAAAACATGACACAAAGCGACTAAAACTTTCTGAAAAACGTGATTCTTTTATTCGTTTGTCAGTTTATATCTCAGTCTTTTGGTCAATTCTCCTGGTTGTGTTAAAAAACGTGAACTTTGAACAGAATCCCAGTATTAAAATGTAAATCTAATCACAATCGCAAAACAGCTGTACTAAACTTTTACTAAAACTGGAACTAAACAAGGGTTGAAACCAACAATTATTTTAGTAGTGAACTTTTATGTAGATTTTTTATACATAATTAATACATTTAAGGTTGAAATACGGTGACTGAAGACTTTTAGACAGAGAATATTTACAAATAAAGTAAACTATTGATTAAAATCACAAATTCTTTATATATTTTTTGCCATTTTGATTTAATAACGCCACTGTTTTTGTTCTTAAAGTGCATTTGACAGGTTGGACTAAAATATTTTAAATCTTGCCAAAATACTTTAATACAAATTTAATCCCAGTTAATTTAATCACAATATTTTTAGTATTTTTAGTCGTACTTCCTGGTTGCAAATGATGACATCACACTAGGAAATTACCATAGCAACCACACTGTACATGAGCCAAAACTCATCTAATGTCGGATTTAAAAACTAACAAACATAGCAACATCTTTTTTTTTTTGTTGAATTAATGTATTAAAGGGTCAAAAAATAGTCTGTAAATAGTAAATTTTGTATAACCTTTGTCTCCCCAGTGTGATGTCATCAGTTTGTTTACTTCCTGTACAGATTTCAACAAATTTTTCAACTTTTCTCCACAAAGGGGAACTTGATTTTTGTAAAACTATCATTTTTATTTTCAACAGGTATTAATACACTGAATAAAGACAAAAGTAGAACATTGTGAAAACCTGTCGTAGGCACTTTAAAGGTGTTCCCGTGTGTGCTTTAGAGTCTCTTTAATCCAGATAACGATTTCCGTCATCAAAATGTGACTCTAGTTATTCATTACAGTCACAATTAAATGAAACTTTTAACGGCGCCAAACCAGGATGACGGGAATGCACTCTAACATTATGAGAAGACGAGCGTAATTTTCATCTGGCACGAAATGAAACGTGAGTAAATAATTAAAGACTTTCCCGCGAACAACTCTGTCTGCTTTTCGGAGACTCGACATAAAAAGTGCAATCCGACTCTGGAGATAATGAGCGTTTTAACCAACACTTAAAATGTAATCCTCTTTTTGTGTCACGATCAAACATTCCGCGAGTGTCTGTGAATTTATTTATGAGCGCGGAGATTTCAAAGCGGCTTTTGATTCTCCCGAAATTAAATAAAGAAATGTCTGAAAAGCCCACAAGTGTGTTTTAATGTCCACTGATGAAGCGCATTGTGTTCTGGTGGAGCAGAATGAGACGAGAGCGGGCTTTTAAATGATAATACGGCTTTTAAGTGTAAATGAGTACAGTTATTGTCTTGTTAATTTGGACGTGTGGGCAGCAAAAGCAAATCGGAGCGTTGGCAAGAAAAAACATTTGTTATTCAGAATGTTTCAAGTGCAGCAGACCTTCATCGGACGTCCTTCATTGTTTGTGGGTCAGTTTGATGTGTTTGTGTCGCTCAGAATCGGTAAATATTCAAATGTTAGTCCAGAAACGGTAGCACTTGACGTGAAGAAAGATTGAAAAGGTGTGCGGTTATTAGGTTTAACCAGTGGTGGAAAGTAACAGCACAAAAGTAAAAGCTATCTGTACTTTACTTAAATACGTTTTACAATAGATACTTTAACTTTACATTTCAGAGCTGTATCTGTACTTTTCTACAGTCTTCAGTCTACTGGACTGAAAAGTATATTTTCTTCAGACCTGCTGAAAAGGCCCAGGGGTTTATTTTTTGCACATCTTTTATTTTGACGTCGTTTCCAAGTGTGGTCCGTTTGACAAATCTATCAAACGGACCACGCCTGCCCCCTGGTGGTCTCTGGACACGAGGGAGCTTTTACTTTGGCTCTCACATGGGACTCACTTCTCCACAGACCACCAGGGGGCAGGTGTGGGAACTATTTGTTATAGTCCATTATTCACGATTAATGGAATATTTGTCATTCTTACAAAATAAAGCTACATTATACTGTACAAAAACAGATGACGTACAAAGTTTCTATAAACCAAGAGTTATACATTACAAATATACTCACAAGTGGAAGAGATTAGAACATTATTTCATCTGTACAACTGTTTCAGAGATTTTCCCTTTAACAGAAGCACAAAATACTGTTTTCGGGAAAAAAAAGCGTATATTTGTGAAAAGAACATTGGCCCTATTATTGACCCCTGTGGAACTCCTGTAACAGATCTATAACAGACCTTTGTTTTGTCATAGTTTATATTCTACCGTTATTATGAATAGTTTTATGTTGTATTTTGTCACCAAAAACAAATTCTTAGTGTTAAACTGAATAAATTGTTGTCTGATTCTGAGATTATAATCCAAATAGACACTTAAATCTAGCTTTTATGGCATTTGACAACTTGAACGGTTTTAAGTAGCTGTAGTTGGGGCATATTATACGTGGAAAATTCATTCTGTCTTCTTAACTTGATGTGAAAGCAGAGAAGAAGGACAGATTACTAATTAAAGGATCTCTCATTCTCATTCAGATTCTTTATTGTTTCGTAATTTTTTCCCATTTTATGACCGCTAGCTTCCTGTGGACCTCTTAAAACATTGCAATTACAATAAAGAAATGTGAAATGCAATTAAAATACAAAGAATAATATGAAGAAATGTACAGTAATACGATTAAACTGTACATATGTGTCAATAATAAACAAAAAAGTAAAGACATAACATCGAAATTACAATCAAAGTTAGGTTCTTCTTGAGTTTGTGTTTAAATTTGCAATAGTTTGTGCAGGGATTTAAAGGGTGTATGACAGGTTTTTATGATTTTCTAATTTTGACTTTATTCAGTGTATTAATACTTGTTGTAAATAAAAATTATAGTTTTACACCAATCAGGTCGCTGTTTGTGGAGAAAAGTTGAAAAATATGTTGAAAATTACAGGAAGTGAACAAATTGATGACATCACACTGGGGAGACAAACTTAATACATGATTTACATAAAATAAACTACTTTTTTGACAATTTAAACATTAATTCAACTAAATAAATAAGTTCAAATATATTTTTATTTGTCAGGTAAAAGAACTGATGACATTAGATGAGTTTTAGCCCAGTTTACAGTGTGGTTGCTATGGTAATTTCCTAGTGTGATTATTTACAACCAGGAAGTGAAATTAAAACTTATAAAACTGCTAAACCGGGATAACATTTGTAAAGAATTTTAGCAAAGCTTGAAATATATTTATCTTAACTGCATTTTAGGTAAATGAGTGGTCCAACCTGTCATGGGCCCTTTAAAGCTAATTTGGCTAATTTGACTTTAGAAAATTGGTCCTGGAGCGAGGAAGTTTTATTCTAGTGCCTGTCTGGTGAGAAATCTGTCGCTGTTTTCTACAAAAAACTAACTTTTCGTCCAAAAAATGTGTAGCTGTTCCAAATAAAACTGATAAACTGCAGTTGAATCATCGATAGCACAACTTATTTATTCAGATGGAGTTCGTAAAATGAGCTAATTGCAAAGTTGTCTCGGCACCACTCGTTTTAAGTGTTATGTTTTTGTATTTTCGCCTGTTCCTTGGCACCTGGACTTAAACGATACTGTGAAAAGTTGGTGCTAAAAGCGTTTGGTGGAATTCGTGCTAAAAATAATGTGTGCGGAGTGCGGGCCTCTTATGGACGTTATGTAACGCGTTTGGGAAGAGCGGATGTGAACAAGCTTTTAGTACAGCACAGCGCTCAGTCACACACAAACTTTACCCTGCACAATACTTCAGCGAGGAATGTCAGGCGAAGTGGACCTGTCTGGGTCTGAATCAGGACCGAACCGGGACCGAACCAGGACCGAACCTGCACTGGGCTCAACGAGGACTGAAGCAAGGACTGAACTGGAAAAAACCAAGACTGAACCAGGATTAAACCAAGACTGAACCGAGACTAAATCGAAACTAAAACCAAGACTGAACCAAGACTAAAAAACAAGACTGAACCAAGACTAAACCAAGACTGAACCAGGATTAAAACAAGACTGAACCGAGACTAAATCAAGACTGAAAAACAAGATTAAACCAAGACTGAGCCAGGGTTAAAACAAAACTGAACCAAGACTAAACCAAGACTGTTCAAAGACTGGACCAAGACTGAACCAGGATTAAAAAAAGATTAAAACAAGATTTAACCAAGACTAAATCAAGTCTGAATCAGGATTAAAACAAAACTAAAGGTCTAATCCAGGTCTAAACCAGGTCTAACCCAGGTCTAACCCAGGTCTAAACCAGCTCTCACCCAGGTCTAAACCAGCTCTAACACAGGTCTAACCCAGGTCTAAACCAGGTCTAACCCAGGTCTAAACCAGGTCTAAACCAGGTCTAAACCAGGTCTAAACCAGGTCTAAACCAGCTCTCACCCAGGTCTAACCCAGATCTAACCCAGGTCTAAACCAGGTCTAAACCAGCTGTAACCCAGGTCTAACCCAGGTCTAACCCAGGTCTAAACCAGGTCTAAACCAGGTCTAACCCAGGTCTAACCCAGGTCTAAACCAGGTTTAACCCAGGTCTAAACCAGCTCTAACCCAGGTCTAAACCAGCTCTAACCCAGGTCTAACGCAGGTCTAAACCAGGTCTAACCCAGGTCTAAACCAGGTCTAAACCAGCCTAAACACCAGAGTTGCAGGGTCTGAAGAGTTAGGGTCCAGCTCTGGTCTGTAATGAAAGCCATCTCTCTTTCCTCGCAGGTCTTTTATCCCTGAGACTTTATGGCTCTGATAAAGAGTCTGCTCCTCGTCCTCCTCCTCACAACACACGCACACACACACACACACACACACACACACACACACACACACACACACCTACACACACACACACACACACACACACACACACACAACACACACACTAACACTCACAAAACACTCACATTCACGCCATGCAACACAAACCTCTGACGCTCTTTATGGACTGCTCCTCTGTCCCAGGACTAAACCAGAGCCAAAATAAAGCAAATAAATCAAAATTATGTCTCTTTTTATGGATCTATTGTGACTTTTGATGTTCTCCTGCGTGGGGTTTCTGTGGGCACTTTATTTTTCACCATCCATTGAGCTTTTAACCCTGTTCTAACATTATTCTCATCAAAAACGTGACTGGAGTTTGTTTAGCTCCTGGTTAGAAAATCCTCTCCCTCTGAGCGCCGAAAACTTTTCATTCTGCCTTTCTTTGACGTGTGACGTTTTCTCGACGTGTGACGTGGCTCGGAGAATCTTCTGTGTTATTTTTAAAGGAAAAATATTCTGCATTTTTCATCCAGTGTTTTCCTCCACTTTCGGGACGAGTTGTTTCGCTCCGCTGTTTGCATCTGACCAGCGCCGCGCAGTGCATTATGGGATATATGAGGCCGCGAAGGCTGCTCAGATGTGGCCTTCGTTCACGGCAGATCTCCATGGAAACGAGGGCCGCATTCGTGGGCGCATGAAACGGCACGGCCTTGTCGCGGCGGAAGTGACGCAACCGGCCTTCAAACGTGGCCTTCGGAGGACGCAGCCGCTGAATCGGGACACAGCTTAGATTCGGTTAATTATATTCATACAATAGTTTCTCAGAGCGCCGTTTTTACCATTTTTTACCAGAAAAAACACTGACCAGACTGTGAACCGGGACAAAGGGGCGTACCTCCTGTCTCACACCTGGAGAAGTCAAACAAATCAAATCAAATCAAATCAATTTATTTTTCTAATGCCCAAAATCACAACAACAGTTGCCTCGATGGGCCACAGGTAAAAGCAGTTCAGATAACTGTCCCAGAATGCCCCTGTCCTTTGACCCTCCTTCGCGGCGAGGAAAAACTACAAAAAACCCCACGGGAAAAAGTATAAACCTCTGGGAGAACCACAGTGAAGGAGAGATCCTACTCCCACGGACGGACAGGCTCAGATGAACTAGGACTGACATCCACTTGGACTGTGGAGCCAGAACCACTCAAGAGGGAGGTGGCTTTAAAGAGTTCCTCCAGGCGGACGAGGAGCAGTCCACCCAGTGTAGAGAGATCCTCCAGCATTGGAATGGTTCATCTAAAGTAGATGGAGTTGGTCCAGGCAGACGAGGTGTGGCTAATCCAGCTGTCCAGGCGGGTGGCACATGGATCCTCCAGTGTAGAGAACGATCCTCCAGACAGATGGGGGTGGGGGGGTCGTCACTGGAGCAGCTGCCGCAGTGTCTGAAACAGTCTCCACTTCCCCCGGGGAGAAAGAGAAACATGTGAACAGCAATGAACAGACTACAGTTGAAGTAATATTAAATATTGTTGATGGTAAAGTAGGAAGAACCAGAGGATAGTGTTCAAGCTGCCATACTTCCCCCAGCAGAGTTGCTCCAAGGGCAGCATAGCTAAAACTGTAGGTTTTTATTTCTGTAACAGCAGGTGGCGCTCTTGTCCTGCCGCTCCGAGAAAGAAAACGGCGCCAAAATCTGTTTAAATCAGACGAGCGACACGTCACGGCAACGACACGTGACAAAAACAGAGAAACGACAGCATAATCGTGTCTCAAACTCGTCTGAAAGTCGCAAAAAATAGGACTAGAACCGGACTGAACTGGAGGGAGGTCTAAACCATGACTAAACCTGGGCTTGACGCGGCTCGTCTGTGCGATGGAGCGATAGATGCAGCGTCTGAGCAAAGATGGAGGCGGAGGAACATCCCGTGGGCGACGGCCATCTTGGGGAGGTCAGGAGGACTTCTGCTGAGCTTTGTTCCGTCGCCAAAAGACTCTGTAGCTTCAGACCTGGAGGGATTTGACTGATCTCGTTTTAAGGAAACACAAATAGTTGAAAGCTAAAGGTTTCTGTGCATTTTAACAGTCGGCAGGTTGTGCATGGATTTAGTTTTGCACATTGTAATACGAGGTGTAGGTGAATTGAATATATATATAGCTTTCAAAATAAAGTAAAAGAATCAGCCACTCTATAGCTATTTGTGCTAATATTAGTAGCTTCTTTTTGTTTCAAGCAACCAAGAATAGAGAATAAGAATAACTTTTGCTTTTATGATTTATTTTCTATGTTTAAGAGGTAAAACAAGAAAAAATCTTAAATTTAAAGATATCAATTTGAAACTTCTACTGTAGTTTAGTCACATAAATGTAAGAAAAACAAAATGTATTACAAGCTTTTCATGCTCATGTTTTCATGTAGAAATAAGACATTTTATGTGTAAAAACGTCCAGATTTGCACATATTTGGGACATTTCAATCTGAAAAAATGGACAGAACCCGGTTTAAATTTCATGGTTCATTTTGTGTACAAATTAGTTACAAATAATATACAGAGAGGATTTTGGATTTCATTAATTTTTGACTTTTTGACTGAAATTTAGCCCAAAAATTTAAATTTCGCCTCATTTTTTAGATTTGGAACATACATAAATCAAGAATTAGATATCAACAAATCCTTCTGTTTGTTTCATCAAAATCTTGTTGAGTCCAGATTGTACAGTTTGGTGTTGGATCTACTTTGAGGCTGATCTTTATGTCTTGAGGGACAAAAATGCATGTTTTTTGAGAGAACTGGCTACGAGTTACAACATCCCAGAGAAATCTATGGATGAAGATGAAGATTAAAAGAAAAAATAAAACATCTTTAGGAGCAGATTGGACACGTTTGTTGTTTCCACATGAAAGTCGACATGTGAGAGAGAAAACTGACAAAAATAAAAATAATGGAAAACAAAAGAACCTTAACTTTTTCAATTAAACAAAGCAAACAATGAAAAAAATGTATTCAGGTTATTTAAAGTCTGTTTTTGCTTGTTTTTGGTACAATATATATTTTTATTATTAAAATGAAGCAGTCAGTTTGACACTTCTATCATTTATTCATGTATTTAGACAGTATTTATTCATATATGTATTTATTTATGCAGCATCGACTCAAGTGTTTCTTTTATTTCCTTTTTCGTCTTGTTCATCAGATCCAGACTTGTTCTCCACACGACCTCCGAGTGTGTACGAGCGCACATAAATATTCCGCCGCCCTAAAAGTTTCGCGGTCAGTGGCTCTTTTTGTCCAGAGGTGGAGCTGTGTTTGTGTTTGACTAAATCCATTAAGTCCAAAACAGAACGAGAACAGGCCCAAGGCTCTCTCTCTCTCTCTCTCTTTCTCCCTCTTTTGTTTTTACGGTGCATTAACGACCCGACGTAACCTCCTCTCTCCGCCCTCTCTCTCGCTGCACTTTTGTTTTTTCACGATGCATTCAAGTATTTTATCCAGGGGCCAGTGCAGCCTCTCCCTTTCTCTCCCTCTCCGTCCTCTCCACCTTTGTTTTTACGCTGCATTCAAAGTACAAATCCACAGGCCAAATCCCCCTCTCGTGCTACGTTTTCTCTCTTTCTTGCTCTCGTTGCCTTGTTTCTCTCTCTGACGTTATTTTGTACGTTGCATTAAAGCGCGTAATCCGCCTCTTTCTCTCGGTGTCTCTTTAAATATCGTCGTTTATGGTGGTATTTTCTTGGGAGAAGGTTACGATCTGGTGTAAAAGTGTCCAAACCTGAAGTGGACCATTTAAATTAAGCATATTGTATTAATAAAACGCTTTATATTGAAAAAAGCAGTAAAATAAAAGGTTTGATGTACACTCTCCTTATCTCCTCTTAAGGTCTCTCCACTTTCTCTCTCTTACCTCAGCCCACCCTTTCACTAATTCTCCTCTCTTCTTTCTTCATTCTCTTCTCTTTTCCTTCGCCTTTTCTCTGTCTTTTCCTCGGTCTCTTCCCTCCTTTCACTCCTTTTCTTTCCTCCCTCTTTTCTCCCTCCTCTCCTCCCTCTCTTCTCTCCCTCCCCCTCTTTGCTTCTTCTCTCCTTCCCTTTCTGCTTTTCTCCCCCTTTTTCTCTTCTCTCCTGTTCTCTCTTCTTCTCGCCCACTCTTATCTCTTTTCCCTCTCTCTCTCTTTCCGTCCCTCCCTCTTTTCCTTCCCCCGTCTCTCCTTCCCTCACTCTTCGTCTCTCCTTTCCTCTCTTCCCTCCCTCCTCCCTCTCTTCTCTTCCCTCCCTCCCTCTTGCCTCTCTTCCCTCCCTCTCTCTTCTCCTCTCTTCCCTCTCTTCTTTCCCTCTCCTCTTCCCTCCCTCTCTTTCCTCTCTTCTCTTCCCTCCCTCTCTTCTCTCCCTCTCTCTCTTCCCTCCTTCCTCCCTCTCTTCTCGCCTTCCTCCTGTCTTCTCCTATACTGCTCTCTTTTCCCTCCCTCTCTCCCTCTTCCCCTCCTTCCTCTTTTCCCCCTCTCTTCTCTCCTTCCCCCTCTCTTTTTCTACCTCCCTCTCTTCTCTCTCTCTCATCTTGTCCCTCATTTTCGTCTCTCTCTATCTCTTCTCCCTCTCTCTTTCCTCCCTCCTTTCCTCTGTCTTCTCCCTTCCTCCCTCTCTCCCCTCTCTCTTCTCTTCCCTCCCTCTCTTCCCTCCCTCTTTCCTCTGTCTTCTCCTCTCTCCTCTTCCCTCCCTCTCTTCCCTCCCTCTTTCCTCTGTCTTCTCCCTTCCTCCATCTCTCTTCTCCTCTCTCCCCTCTCTTCTTTCCCTCTCTCTTCTTTCCCTCTCCTCTTCCCTCCCTCTCTTTCCTCTATTCTCCCTCTCTTCCCTCTCTTCCCTCTCTCTTCTCTTCTCTTCTCCCTCCCTCTCCCTCCCTCCCCCCTCTCCCCCCCAGCCCTCCTAGCCTTTTCTTTTGCAGGAGAGTGACAGCAGACCAAACCTCCTGCTGATGTGGAGTATTTTTAGCCTGGTGGAGCGTTCTGATTCAGCTCAGGCCAGACCCCAGTCAAACCTCACCCCCAAACCTCACCCCCACATTATGCTCCATGAACAATATTTAAATTTAAAGACAGTTTGGGGCGAAATGGAGATTCACTTCACGTGTGAGCGGCTGGAAACAACTTACTTTGTGCTGCTTTTTTAGGCTTTTTCTCAAAATCATCCGTCCTTGAAATGCAGTTTTATGTCACTCCAACAATTAAATCAAAGATAATCATTAGTTGCCGCCATAAACTCAAGAATGGCTGACAAAACTTAAATAAAACTGTATTTTTACTACATTTTGAAATGAAGTCCAATCTAGGAGAAAGATATATCAAAAAGTAAAGTCCACAATAAAGACTTTTTTTTAAACCAACCAACATACAACTTGCAAAAATAGCTAAACAAACAAACAAATAATGCTTTTTAAATGCAGCTCTTTGGAAATATTTCAATTATAAAATGTGCTATATAAACTGTTTTTTATTGTTTAGTTGTTGGAGAAATGAAAAAAATGGAATATCACGCAAATGGTATATAATTGAAACTATTAAAACAGCATAAAATAAGGACTTTAAAGTAAAAAATAAAGTAAAATACATTTTAATAATTATTTTATATGCATTTATTTATTTAATTTGTTTTGTTGCTAATGCATATTTCCTCCTGTGTTTTGTATTGCATCTTGTTTTGTCTCCTGTCTGCAAAGAAAACTAAAATATAAGAAAATTAAAACAGATTAAAAATGTAATTAATTTACTCTTTAAAATACTGAGAATAATGTGATATTTCAGCACATTTTGGGTTAATTATGCAGTCTTATCATGTTTAAAACAAAGTTAATATACGTTTTAGCACATTTGACTGACATTGTCTGAATATTTTCATCAAAATAATCACAAAAAAAGCCCAGATATTAATTCTGTTGATTATCGCCCGCCCGTAATCTAAAGCGTCTTGAATTAAACATTAACACTAAACATAATTGTGTCTTTAGCGCAGATTAAAACCGTCCAAATCTGGTGAATTTAAATGTTTTCCAAATCGAGCCTTATTTTCTCACCAAAACTGCTCCAGACGCTCCGTTTCAAAACAACGTGTTGCCAAAGCCTGTAATTTTTCTGTCAAACTGAACTGCCCCTCTCCTGCGGCTGCTCCAACCACGCGTCTGGAGGTAGTTTTTGTGACAGCTGAAGTGAAGGAAAAGAAAACATGATGGTGCCTTTCCAAACGTCAAAGGAAAGAAATTCAAAACGATGACAAGCTAAAGTCACACGGCTGACTTCAACTTATATTTCAAAGAGACGACGAGCACATCTATAAATCTGAGATGTGTTCAGAACTTGGTAGAAACAAGAAGATCCGTAAATGTTAGCGTACTTTTTTGGTGTACCTCAAGTGGCGTTTTGGGGCCTGAGCTCTTCATTGTAGGTTGAAAACTTGAAAACTTTTTCTTTACGGTACGTCACTGTAAATGCCATCACAACAAAGCAGATAACCCGACTGTGACGAGCACCAGAGATAGAACTAACTACTACTGCATACTAATCCTGCATCCTACAAGTATTTTTGGACTGTCCAGTTTCTTTTTTAAGGGTCCAGACCAGTGGGCGAGGCTACCGCGCTCAAATTGAGCCGCCGACTGTAGGCTGCCATGTTTGCAATCTGCTGCTGACCGCTAGGGGCTGGCTGCGGAAGTAGAATTATTCAATGCAAGTCAATGGGGAGTTAGACGTTTCAAAACCTACTTTAGAGCCTGAGGCTCAAAATACGGCTTTGGTCTCAAACGTTAGCTTACGGCTCTGTGACAACGCTGAGGGGGGTGAGTTTTTTTGAACCAGGCTGTTGTTTTTTTAAAGTTTGTGCATATCTAATGAAGAAGGCGGGCTTTACGCGCCGGAAATGTCAGGGCTCAGCCATACACCTACGAGTGGGCGGTAACCATAGAGGCAACGACGGCAGTACGTCAGCAAAAGGCCGCCCCAAAGTCACCCTCCCCCCGCCTCCCCACCGAGGGGGGAGTGGTGGGGGCTAACCATTTTGAATTCTCCATGACTGAGCCGCATTATCATGAATGGGGCGGAGCCACAACCGTCTGTCCACTATTTTTATGTCTATGGTCCAGACTGTGGAACTCTCTTCGCTCTGACCTCAAACTACAGACATGTACAGCCGGACTCTGAAACTGAGGTCGTGCTTCGGCGGTGGTGCAGTGGAAAAAAAACAAAGCAAAACTGAGATTAAAGTCAAGCCAGAGCTGCTCACATGGGTCCTGTTTCCATGAGCGCAGTACGGTGCATAGTGGGACGATCCAAGGTGTTTCCACTGAACAAAAGTGAACCGTGCTGCCCTGTTTGAGGAGTTATCATACCGTTATTATCATTTAAACATGCTCTTGAGTGCCTTAAATTTGCAATCTCGTGTTTAAAAAAAACCTCACTCTATGACCTGTGTTATCAGTCTTTATGAAATGACACTTACTGAGTGCATCCAGCCAGCAGATGGCGCCAGCGCTATATACAATCTAGTGAAGTTAGTGCAGCCGTTATCGTTTTTAGAGGCAGAAATGCTCAGAACGAGTCTGGCGATGATTTAAGGACTTAAAACAGCAGAAGATTCTCAGATTAGTGACGTAGATGATCCGAAAATCTGTTCCGGATAGAAGGAGTTCCGCTGGACGTGTGTTTGACGCTCGGATGGAGAGGATTTTTTGATAAACATTCCTCAAAACAGCGTGAATGTAACTGAATGTAACTTCACCTGTGTTTTTGATGAAGAACATTGTTAGAACAGGGTTTAAAGCTCAAAAAAGTCACTGCAGCAGAACACGTGTCCTTTAAAGAACTTTAGAACATGCCGGATTATACGCATGAGCTCATTTCCTTCCGTTGTCCCACATCCACACGATACTTTGTCTTATTAAGCTCATACTTTATTGTCTGCGCGGAGAGAAAGTTGAACCTTTTTAATCAGGAGCTGCATATTCGCGGTCGGGCTTCCTCAGCCATCTTAAGCGCAATCTTCTTGACATTTTGCACTAAGCACTTTCCGCTCGCTCCGTCTGCAATTAAAGCCCGGTGTCCATCAGGAGTCCAGGCGGCGGTCAGAGCTTCAGCTAGCATCACATCACCTCGCGTCACCCTTCATCTTTAATTCACCCGTCGCCCTTTTACCTGTCAGGCCCGAACCGCACGCACGACCAGCACACGCCGCTTTATCAACTTCAACCAAGTCCGACATGTACGGCACTTGACCCCAGCAACTCCCAAACTAACTTCTGAGCTCACGGAAAGATAATCCGCCCTGAAAATATGGCTTTGGCTGGTGTTTATCCGGTAATTATGAGGGGAAAGATGGATATTTCTGCACAAAAACGTGTTTAAAACTCATTTGCGGTGGGTTTTTGAGTCCTCGTCTAAGCCTTGTTTACATGGTAATAAGTGCGATATGAAATCCACATGTAAACAGATTATCTTTCCGGATGGAGAAATGAACGAACCGAAAACATCCGCGCCAAATGTTACAGAAATGCGTCTTCATTAAGTTGTCTGGCGGCATTAGACGGACAGGAAGTGCAGTTATGAAAGGGACTGATACGTTTTAGGATTCGAGTTTTATGATTTGGGCTCAGATGTCATCGCTGGATTTGAAATAAAAAACAAGAAAACTGGGATGAGATAAAAGTTTGTGAATAAACTGAAGTTGGCCGTCGAGCAGCAGTGACTTAGAGTTTAGAGTCAGTGATTAATTAATGCAGATTTAAGTTAGAAAACATACGCATTTTCATTTCTGTGAAGTTTGGACACAGAGAGTGATGGACGATAAAGGGATTTTTGTTTGGCTCTGAAGCAAAAGGCACTAGTACGGCAAATATTGTGTGATATCGATCAAATACTGAGTCATTTGTAACAACTAAACGTCAGATTTTTGGAACGATAGTTAACTCAACGACGTTAACCCTTTTTGTTAACACTTTAAAGCACCCGTTAGATCAGTGGGTCCCAACCTTTTTCTCCCAGCGACCCATATTTTACCCGTTTACGAGACAATCATCCTTCTCCTACTCAGGAATCTACTGACTTTGAACAAAAAATATAATTGTTTTCTGGTTAATAAAGAATTCTTAAAATAATTGAGAAGTTAACATAACAATCCACTTTATTCCTGAAGTTGCTGTACGCACCGCCGTCTTGTTTCTGTTGTATTCGTTCACATGGAGCAGACGAGCTCAACAGAAAATAAGTTCTACTCGACTAAAAAGACGTTTTCAGACTGACCAGGAAATTGTTGCGTTGTGACTTGTTGTTGCTCGTGTTCATTAAACATTTTACACAAATCAATCTACTTTATGTAACATTTTAGCGGCGAGACTTTTCCCTCGTTCGTCATTAGCTTTAACGGAGTTCTCGTCAAACGGAAGTGCCTTTATAACAGAAGTGTGTATCTGTGGCAAAAAGCGTAAAAAGTGGGCGGGGCAGAATAAGGTGAATAATGATTAGAAAAATACTTTATATAAGCAATTAAAATTCAGTTCCCTAATTAGAATTTACAAAATCTAGTTCCGACCACTTTTCTAAAAATTCCTGGGGACCCCCTCAGAAGCTTTCAGGACCCAAATTTGGGTCCCGACCCCCAGGTTGGGAATGACTGCGTTAGATGGTGGAACTTAGATACTGTGAGTGTAAATTTTAAGTACCACAAATGCCCACAAGTAATATATACTGGTAACTATCTATGACGGTAACTATCTATAATAAGCATATTTTAAAGTGCTGCCCTCTTTGTTTAAAATTATTTGAATTCATCATTTTGGTCAGAATTTGAGTAGTTTTGACTCAATGTGACGCAGAATATGTCACTGGTTTCAAGGTATTTCTGACAGATCATGCGATAATTTCACTTAAAATAATAAGAAAAAAAAAGTCAATGACGTGAGTAAACATATCTTAACCCATTGGTAGATCATTTGGCTTGAAGTAAGAAGTATTTAAAAGTATTAAATGTTAAAAGTATTTTAAAGAAATGGTCTTAATGAATCTTAACAAGTCAAAATGTCTGAAATCAAGACTTTTAAACTCTTCTAGAAATGTATTTTTTGCAGCGTAGGTATTTTGACATCGATCAAAGTATAATTTATTCATTTATTTGTGCATCAGTTCAGAATTTTAAAAGAAGCACTGAATTGATACGGCGTAATCAAAATAGCGAAAAACAAACTGAGAGCTTCAAGTCCAGGATGCTCAAAAGGAGTCGTGCTGTTCCAGGCCTTTGCTGCGCTCCTCGTGTTTGTGAAATCACATTTGGCCTTTCTTCATTTTGGTGTTTTACGTTGTGGTTTCTGAAGATATTGGTCGGTGTGTCAATCAGTAGAAGAAGACTCGTGGACACTAACTTCTGAATATTAAAGGAAGTTTATTACAGAGAGCAGCATCACACACAGACAGTCGATGTTGCCTGGGAGTCCCACTGTGGCCAAATCTAGGATCTCCTCGATTCTAGTGTAACAGAGCTTTATATATGGTAGAACAACTGCTCCTTCAACGGAGACAACCCCCCTTTTCAGATAAAGAAAACCCACTCACAAATGTTTCTTTATTGCCCCTCATAACAATTCCCAAACTTACAGACTCTTAGTTTATGTTCAAACGACCTAATTTTGACTTATAATTACCCTTGTCCCCTTTTGGCCCCACAGCCTAGAGCAGGGGTGGGCAATTATTTTGACGCAAGGGCCACATTGGATTTTTACACTTGCCTGGGGGCCGGACCATTTTACACACATACTACTACACATAGACTTAATGCCTAAAATACACAAAAACTTACTACAGAATAGCAAAAATCATTACCTTTATTTAGTGGGAACAGTGCGGTTGATCACTCCTTTTATCCAATGCATCAAAGTCTGGTGTTATTCTAGTGGTGGCTGTTCTCAAAACTGATCTTAAATGAACAAACAGCTGCTCAGGCAACTATAAAATGACAAATGCACCACACCTAACTCATACAATTTTTTATTGAATGCTTTGCGGGCCGGATCAAAATGCCAAAAGGGCCGCATGTGGCCCCCGGGCCTTAGTTTGCCCCCCTCTGGCCTAGAGGCAACTGGATAAACAATTATCTCCACCAGTATCTCCAACAACTGTCTCTCACAGCAGATACTTCAACGTCCTGAACCAAAAGTCAAACTCTGAGAACCTTCGCGCCTTTTCACACGCTTTACCTTGAGCCAAACGCCGCCTCTTTAATATTAAAACCACCGCCGTAACCTTCGTGTCTCGAAGATGAACACGTTTGTCGGATCATGTGCGGTTTATAACACACGACTCTTTCTGTTTCAAACCCGGCGTCCACGTCCGGTTCTCCCTGCGCGCCCCGAGGCCCCGCCGCGTCGGGCTCGTCACATCAGATTATGGAGAGTGGCTTCTCCGCGATGTTTTATTCACTGAAGGTGTTTTTGGTTGTCGGGAGCCGAGCCGAGTCCAAAGCCGCCGCTCGTGGTGTTCCTCGCCGTGTTCCTCGGATCAGATTAAACACTCCCACTCTCGCAAACAAGAACGGCTCGATTCAAAACGGATTTACATGCAGATGGAGATGGACGCTTCCCAAAAACAGGCGCATGTAAATGTCAAGGGAGCGCCGCGATCGATGGGGAAATATATGAACTTCGTTTGCAGGTGGATTGAGCAGTTTGTAGCCTTTTGTCGTCTGCGGTTCTGCAATTTATGAACCGAAAAGTCACTTGGAAGTGTAGGATTCTTCAGACTTTACAAATCTGATCAGACAAACGATCAAAAGCCCATGAGTTTTTATGAATCTGCAGTGTTTTGATGTTGCATTTTACAAAACAACGGGCTGCGACATTAAGAATCTGGCATCAGTTCAGACGAGTATTTCCTGTCTTTTCATGGTCCTTTCTGCGAGGATTCTGCTTTTCTTGTTCTAAACTCATGTGGGGTTTGTACTACCTGGCAGAAACTTTTATATTAGCAACATTTTTGGCAGTTTTAATGAGTTATGCGAGAAGTACAAACTCCCCTAATCGCAAACTTTGTCAAATTAAGGTGAGACGCTGCCAGGGAATAGGAAAAAATCTTGAATTTAAAGATATCAATTGTAAACTTCTCCTGTAGTTTACTCACACAAATGTAAGAAAAAAATGTATTACAAGTTTTTCTGCATGCCATGTTTTCGTGTAGAAATAAGGCATTTTATGTGTAAAAATGGCCAAAATACACATATTTGGGACATTTAAATCTGAAAAATGGAAAGACCTAGGTTTAAAATTCTTTGTTTATTTTGTAACATATTAGTTAAAAAAATTTACTGAAGGAATTTTAAATTTCTTATTTAGATTTTGAGTAAATCTGGCTGAAAAATTGCCTAAGAATTGGTATTTCGTCTCAGTTTTTAGACTTAAAACTTCAATAAATCAAGCTTAGAATTAGATATCAATAAATCCTTGTGTCCGAAAACAAAGGTTACGTGAGCGCTTCACTGGGTCTGAAGACTTGTGAACAGGATCAGGTGCACTTCGAGGATAATTGGATACATTACTAGATAAAAGAAATCGCCGTGTTAGAAAACATGTGGAGCATAGGCAGAGATCCAAGGCACACTGACTGAGTTAAAGTCCTTTATTGTGGACAGGGACGCCAACGGGTTTCGATCGGTCTTCATCAGCTTAATCACCTTAAATTGTGTTAATCATGTGACAAGCATCATGTGAACCGACCACAAAACACGTTCAAAATTACATAAAATTACAGATTTTTTTTCCATAAACATTTTTTACAAAGAAACAGAAAAAACGTAGATAGACTATGTACCAGGAATAACCCACTTTCAAAACTATACAGAAGACACGACAAGCGGAGTCAGTGTCAGTGTGCCTCGGATCTCTGCCTATGTCCTCCACAAGTTTTCTAATACGGCGTTTTCTTTTATCTAGTAACAAATCCTTGTGTCCGTTGTGTCAAAATCTAGTTGAGTCCAGATTGTACAGTTTAGTGTAGGAACTAATTTAAGGCTGATCTTTATGTCTTGAGGGAGAAAAATGCATTTTTGAGAGAGCTGGCTCTGAGTTACAATGTCCCAGAGAAATCTATGAATGAAGTGGATTCAATGGAAGAATAAAACATCTTTAGGAGCAGATTGGACAAGTTTGTTGTTTCCACACTGAGAAATAAAACTGACCAAACGGCAAACATTGAAAGTACAAAAAAAAGGCTTTGCCTGTAGCGTCCTTTTTCAATTGTTCAAACTCCAACAGCGACTGATTCAATTTTAGAAAGGCAGTTTTTCTAAATTGTATTGTGAAATCTCAAACATGACCAATACCTCTCTTGAAAAATGAAAACCCAATGGGAAAAGGAACTTCATAAATCAGTCGATGAAGAGGAAACATGGCAGCAAAAACAAATGTTGTGTTTATTTAATTTTTGTTCAGTGTATATAGTCCAGACTCAACTGCAAATATCTCTAAATACTAATACTGCTGCTACTACAACTGATATTTCTACTACTACAATAGAAATACCAACTGGAGTGGCTTTTTGACATCTTTTTCTTGTTATAATGTTCTTTCCACACAAAAACCTTGATCTGTTTCAAGAGTCCTGACATTTAGACTTCTTTTTCAAATATTGTAATCCATCAAAAATGTGTTAAAATGTGTTCATAAATGTCAAACATCACAAAAAAACATGATTGGACTCTGAAAATAACCTCAAAAGTGCAGAAAAATCACTTCAAACACTCAACGCTGCAAGATTAAGTCAACTTTTCATCATTTGTTTAGCAGCTTTTAACAACTTTCTTATAGACTATTATTTTACTCGCTGTTTTATCTTCAAAACCTTATTTTTTTATGAACAAAAAGTCTTTAAGGATGCTGTATTCATCTTCTCGTGCAGGTTTATCTGAGCTCAGTCCATCGTCTTGTTTTCCCTTCATTCGTTCTCTCTTTCACGTTCTGCCTCCAACGCCCCGCGGCCATTTTGAACTCACAAGGCATCGTGGGAGATCTGAGCCGGAGCCGCGGTCGCACTGGCGGCCTGGAGTCTTGCTCAAAGGCACAGGAGTAGAACCAGCGTGCAGTGTGGCTTCATCCGTGCGTTAAAAGAGCAGAAAGAGACAGAACCCGCTGGTTGTTTTGATGGAGCTCAGATTGCTTTGCCGTTTGATTCGCCGTCGCCAGAATAACGCCAGTGTTCCACCTCAAACGCATCATGTCAAAGCTTCGGCGAATCAGACAATTTGACCGAAAATTGTCCCAAAAGTGTCATCGTCTCATCGGTTTGACTCGACACAGCCCCAGCAACAGGAGTCTGTCTGTGAAAGTTTGAATTGGGGCTCATTTCAGTGAGACGTTTTAGGGAAAATCAGGCAGTTTGACGAGGGTTTTGAGCCAAAATATTGCAATTTACAATGAACTTAATGATAAAAGACGCACATATTCTGCGCTTCTGAGCTTTAAACCCTGTTCTAATAATGTTCCGTCATCAAGCAGAGAGACTGAGAGAGAGAGACAGAGAGAGAGGGAGAGAGAGGAGGGGTGAGGCAGAGAGACTGAGACAGAGAGAGAGGGAGAGAGGAGGGGTGAGGCAAAGAGACTGAGAGAGAGAGAGAGAGAGGGAGAGAGACTGATAGAGACAGAGAGAGAGGGAGAGAGGGGGGGTGAGGCAGAGAGAATGAGAGAGAGACAGGGAGAGAGGAGGGGTGAGGCAAAGAGACTGAGAGAGAGACAGAGAGAGAGGGAGAGAGGAGGGGTGAGGCAGAGAGACTGAGACAGAGAGAGGGAGAGAGGAGGGGTGAGGCAGAGAGACTGAGACAGAGAGAGGGAGAGAGGAGGGGTGAGGCAGAGAGACTGAGACAGAGAGAGGGAGAGAGAGGGAGAGGCAGAGAGATATACACAGAGAGAGAAGGGGGGAGACAGAGAGAGAGAGAGGGAGACAGAGAGAGGGAGAGATACACAGAGAGAGACAGAAAGCTGCAGAGAGAGGGAGAGAGAAAGAGATACACACAGAGGGGGTGGGGGGGGGGCAGACCAATAGAGACAGAGTCATCAAAAACACACCTGGAGTTGCATTCAGCTTCATTCACGCTGTTTTGAGGAATGTTTATTAGAAAATCCTCTCCCTCCGAGCGTCAAAAACACTTCCTGCTGAACTCCCTCAATTGCTGACGTTTTTCCGATTTTAGACGTCATTTATCTGAGAATCTTCTGCTGTTTTAGGTCCTTAAATCATTGAACATTTCTGCCTCTAAACACGATAACTGCTGACCGAATTTTAGAGTCTCTAAAAGTGTGCCAAAGTGAACTAAATTGTGTAAGCACTAGGCGCCATCTACTGGCTCAGTGTCAGGGCAGACCGCAGAGAAACTTGTTCATTTCAATTTTTCATATTTTGTGATATTTTGTGGTTAAATCCCAGTTTCTCCAGTGAAATCACATCATGTTGCACGTCACTTTTGCCTCCATTCTGAATTTAAAATGTTTTTGTTTACAGACTTTTAAATGGTTCGTAACATCAGGAGTCAAACCCAAAACCTCTAAGTAACGTTTAATTTACTGGCTGCACAATTTGAACGCATTTGTTGGACCTTGCGAAGCTCTTTCACCTGAATTAACCCCAACATTTTCAGTCCCAGAAGCTTAAATTCACGCCCCAAAACAAGCAGAGAGCGGCGCTTATGTAAACCGTGTAATTAAACGCAGCCGAAGCCAAGACTCTGTCATCGAGATCATTTAGAAACACTCGTGTCTGTGAGGAGGAGGAGGAAGAGGAGGAGGGAAGAAAACGGAAGACGGAAAAAAAACACACACAATCTGAACGCAGCAAACGCCGTGACTCACCAACAGAGGCAGCACTGAGGGAGACAAAGCGACGGCTAAACGCTAAACGCAGTGTATAAATAATCCCACAAAGGGAGAAACGCCGAGCGACGCGATTATCTGAACAAACCGGGGATTTCTGCGCGAGTCGAGATGCAGGAGGAGGAGGAGGAAGAGGAGGAGGAGGAGGGCGCATTCAATTAAGCGCACAATGAAATGTTCCAAAACGAGCTCGGAGATTTGCTTTGCTAATTGGCGCAGATGTGGTTTGAGAAGAGGCTGATGAAATGATAATGAGCTCGTGTTGTTTTAGCGATGGTTGAAACGGCGGCGGGGCTCAGGATCACGGACCCCGATGAAGAGGGGGTCGCGGTCGGGGCCCGTGGCGTCTCTGGAGGCGGCGTGCGGGGTCTAAACCAGGTCTAAACCAGGTCTAAACCCGAATCAAACCAGGGTGGGTGGCAGAGTGGTTAGCCGGGCTAGCGTCGCTCTGATGTCGTTTTCTCGAGGGCCAGGTTTTTCAGTTTAGTTCAGTTTCTCATGACACGCCGATACGTTTATCGCGATTTGAGGTCACGCAAACTTTAGATCTGTTTCAGGATGGATAAAGTAACTGTGATTTTTGTGGAAAAATAAAATACTAAATGCTTTGCAAACTTTATTCTGCAAAATTGTTGATCCAAGACTGAACCAAAAGGAAATAAGAACTGGATCATACCTGGATTATAACTGGAACCAGGAACGAGTCTGAACCAGGACTAAAATACCAGGAACAAACCAGGTCTAAACCAAATCTAAGACTGAATTAAACCAGAAGTAAACCAGGTCTAAAACAGGTCTAAACCAAATCTAAGACTGAATTAAACCAGAAGTAAACCAGGTCTAAAACAGGTCTAAACCAGATCTAAACCAAATCTAAGACTGAATTAAACCAGAAGTAAACCAGGTCTAAACCAGGACCAAACCAGGTCTAAACCAGAAGTAAACCAGGTCTAAACCAGGACCAAACCAGGTCTAAACCAGGACTTAAATCAAGTCTAAACCAGAATTAAATCAGATCTAAACCAAATCTAAGACAGAATTAAATCAGATCTAAATCAGAAGTAAACCAGGTCTAAATCAGAATCAAACCAGGTCTAAACCAGAATCAAACCAGGTCTAAACCAGAATCAAACCAGGTCTAAACCAGAATCAAACCAGGTCTAAATCAGAATAAAATCAGGTCTAAACCAGAATCAAACCAGGTCTCATAGGGACTGAAGGACCAGAATCAAACCAGGTCTAAACCGGGTTCGTCTGTTTGGCGCCCGGCCTTCTCCGTCTTGAGTTGTCTTTGTAAAACTGATGTTTGACGTTGTCATGTTATATTTAAAACTAAAATGTTCATATTTGTTTTCATTCTGTCCCGTTTGATCACGTGACACTTCTATGTTTTTTACTTGAAGCAAATCTTTCCTCAGAATGTGTTTGTGTCTCTGTCCTTCGTGCAAATTGTCTTTGTGTTTGTGCCTTTAAACCACACAAGACTTTCACTTTCCATTGTGCAGGCGCCTTACTCTCTTATTCTCTTCATATATTTAACAAAGAAAATCTAGGCGGAATATAAAATCAGATTTTCCTGTGCGCAGAGCCTCTTTCCAAGAATAATCAAAGTGTAAAAGAGTGAATCAGAACCAGAGGCCAAAACAGAGAGTCCAGCCAAAAGCGTGAGCTCCAAAGGATTCAGAAGCAGCTTCAGTTTGAATCGGGGCTCATTTTGTCGGGCATTTGTGGAAAAACAGGCCAGAAGCTCGATTAAATATAATAAAATTAAGATGTTACTAAACAGTTTGTCTATTTTTCCCCAGTTTGACGTTTTTATTGTGTTCTTAATTGTTCTTCCTGGTTGAGCAGGAAATGTGACATAGTTGGTGGTCATTCCACAACTGTTACCATAGCAACCAGACTGTAAACATCCATATACATTACACAATAGTCATGATTTACAAATAATAATATACCGGATAACCCCTTTATTTTGTTGAATGACTGTTTTAAAGTGTGTATGACAGGTTTTCATAATTTTCTAATTCTGTCTTTATCTGGTGCATTAATACCAGTTGTACAGATGCATTTTAGTTTTACACCAATCAACCGGCCATTTGTGAAGAAAAGTTGAAAAATATGTTGAAAATTACAGGAAGTAAACAGACTGATGACATCACACTGGGGAGACTAAGTTTATGCATAATTTACACAAAAGAAACAACTTTTTATGATCCTTTAAACATTGATTCAACAAAATGAAGGCGTTCGCATGTCTTTCTATTCGTAAAATAAAAAAATCTGTGACACTGAATGAGTTTTGGCCCCATGTACAGGATGGTTGCTATGGTAATTTCCTAGCGTGACGTCATCATTTACAACCAGGAAGTAAAACGAAAAAAGAAAAAAAATGCTAAACCGTGATAAAATTTGTGAAGTATTTTAATAAAGCTTGAAATATATTTATCTTAACTGCATTTTTGTCAGATGAGAAGTCCAACCTGTCAGAGGAACTTTAACTGTCAATTGGACAGACAGCTGTATTTTCAGTGGTGCGTCGCTTTTTGATGACATCACAGAGGATTCCGTTTTAGAACTCGACACTACTTCCTTTTCTTTTTCAAATTTTCTTCACCAGCTGCAACTGTACAAATGTGAAACTGCACTAAATAATTACCACAGGTTCCCTCCCACCAAATTAAATCATAATCTCATGAAAACTTTAAGGTGAGACACAACAGGTGAATATGAAAAAGTCTTGAATTGAAAGATATCAACTTGAAACTTCTCCTGTAGTTTAGTCACATAAATGTAAGAAAAAACCGTATTACAAGTTTTTCATCATGTCATGTTTTCATGTAGAAATAAGACATTTTATGTGTAAAAATTGCCAAAAATCCACATATTTGGGACATTTAAATCTGAAAAATGGACAGAACCAGGTTTAAATTTCTTGGTTCTTGGTTCATTTTGTAACATATTAGTTACAAAAAAATGCATGGGATTTTGGATTTCTTATTTCGTTTCTAAGTAAACTAGATTGGACTGAAAATTGTCCTAAAAATTCAAATTTTGCCTCATTTTTTGACTTAAAACTTCAATAAATCAGTTTTAGAATCAGATATTAAAAATCCTTGTGTGTTTGGTCTAAATCCTGTTGAGTCCAGATTGTACAGTTTGGTGTAGGATCTACTTTAAGGCTGATCTTTATGTCTCGAGGGACAAAAATGCATTTTAAGAAAACGTCCTTTGAAGTTACAATGTCCCAGAGAAATCTATGGATGAAGTGGATTCAATGGAAGAATAAAACATCTTTAGGAGCAGATTGGACACGTTTACTGTTTCCACATGAAAGACGACATGTGAGAGAGAAAACTGAACAAAAAACAAAAATTTGCCTGTAGTGTCTCGCCTTAAAGGGTTAGTCCTGCCCCCTTTCACACCAGGAGGTCGCGGGTTCGACTCCTGCTCCACCTCAAAGCTTACACGTCCCCCCCGTGCGCCCGTGGCAGACTGGTTACCTCCTCCGCTGCAGATCCCACAATCATCCGGAGACTCTTTACTTAGCGACATTAGCTTTTACTGCGGCTGCTCTGGGACGGTTAAGCGCTGGATGGGGCCATAAAAAGCCTGTCTAATGGGCACTCGGAGCGGGCTAATCGCCGCAGCGCCCCTGGTTCCCGCTCTGGATTGAATGTTGAATACAGAGGTTCTCACGCGGCGCGGCTTCACGCTGGGACACTTCATTAAACCTGTGCTGATTCAGGGGCCTCGCCGATTCTGTCAGATAGACGCTTTTGAGACGGGAGCGTCGCAGCAGAAGGTCACGCACGAGAAACGCCGGATTTACTAAATATAAAGCGGTTAATAACACGTTTTAGTCGTGTTATTTGATTTTATAGTGCGGCTGAAGCGTTTTGGAGAGTAATTCTTGAAGCTGGAGTGCCCGATGTTCAAACTGTGGAAGAGGGAAGTTGGTATTTACATCTGTTTGAGTTTTTTTTTTTGATTTGTGTAAAGTAAAGTTTGATGTGTGTAGGAGCTACTTTAAATGGTGGAGAAAAATGCATTTTAAGGAAAGGCCTTTGGAGTTACAATGTCCCAGAGAAATCTATGGATGAAGTGGATTCAATGAAACAATAACATATTTTTAGGAACAGATTGGACATGTTTGTTGAAAGCCTATGTGTTGAGAAAGCAAACTGACCAAAAAGCAAAAAAATAAAATGCCTGCAGTGTCTCGCCTTAATTCACTTCATCCATAGATTTCACTGGGACATTGCAACTCAGAGCCAGTTCTCTCAAAAAATGCATTTTTCTCCCACAGAGACACAAAGATGAGCCTTAAAGTAGCTCCTACAAACACCAAACTGTGCAATCTGAACATAATTTTGATGGAATGTACAGAAAGATTTGTTGCTATCTAATTCTAAACCTGATTTATTGACGTTTAAAGTCGGAAAAAAAGAGGCAAAATTAAAGAGAAGAAGAAGGAGAAGTTTAAAATTCTTATCTTTAAATTCAAGATTTTTTCCCATTCGCCTGCAGAGAACCTTAAAGCACTTTTATTTTTTATTTTTTGTAAAGTTTGTGTTTTCCCTCAAAGAGTATCTTTAAAAATCAGCCCTTTGTTTGAAAAATAAGACCATTGCGTGCCATCTACATCCAATAATAAACACTTTATAATAACTCCCCTTATTCACGCCTTAATAAAGCATGAACAAAGACTTAATTCATAATCAACAAATAGTTTATTAAGAATGATTCAGGCTTAGGAACTATTTAACAAATATTCTAACCCTAATTTCTAACCTTAACCTTAATGAAGTTGTTACTAATCCTGAATCATGTTTAATAAACTATATATTCATCATTAATTAAGCCTTTGTTAATGCTTTATTAAGACAAAATAAGGTGTAGATATTATAAAGTGGTACCAAGTGTTTTATGTCTCGACCACGCAGAAGTAAAAGCTGCGCTCTGATTGGCTGTGATTGCGTGAGTTACACTTTGCCGTCTCTAAAAAAATCAGTCTTAAAGTTGAAAATGAACGCGTGTGGACATTAAACGAGAGGAAAAGGGTTTGTAAGAGCGAGGATTTTAATGCCTACTTCAGGTTTTTCTGATTGGAAATTAGGTGCGGCAGCTTTAATCAAATCATCGACTTTAAACACTCTCAGCCCAAAGTGTAGCAGTGACTCACACGGCTCCTTCTCACGAGTTTGAAAAGACGAAATGTTTGATTATTAGACGTGAACCGTGCACCGAGCTCTGATTCTGACACAAAGAGCAGCTCCGCTTTTACTGGAAAAACAAACTGTACATATGTTCATCAAGATGAGCCTTAAAGTAGCTCCTACAAACACCAAACTGTGCTGAACATAATTTTGATGGAATGTACAGAAGGATTTGTTGCTATCTAATTCTAATCCTGATTTATTGACGTTTAAAGTCCAAAAAAATGAGGCAAAATTAAAATGTTTTGGTAAATTTTCAGTCAGATCTTCAAAACTCACAAACTAAATAAGACATCCAAATTCAAATTACCAGTAACGCTTTAGATTAAGGTTCCTTAGTTAATCGTAGAAAAGGTTTCAGGGGTTGTCATCCGGACGCTGTTTGAAGATCGAGACGTTTCGACTTTTATCCAAAAGTCATTGTCAATCAGAGCTGGTCTGGGAACTCCGGCTTATATGCTCCTCTAAGTAGTGGGAGTCCTGCCCCCAGGGAGGAGTCACTGAACGCCTGTCTACATTTGGAAAATTATCAATTATCAATTATCAGCTATCAATAGAACAATAGATCTAAGACAATAATAGACCTGAGCCACAGGTGAAACTGGGCAGGGCCAACTATTAAACTAACAAAGACAGACCAATTATCAAGTCCCAGGTGACAAACAAACAATTTACCAAACAAAGACAGGCGTTCAGTGACTCCTCCCTGGGGGCAGGACTCTCACTACTTAGAGGAGCATATAAGCCGGAGTTCCCAGACCAGCTCTCAGATTGACAATGACTTTTGGATAAAAGTCGAAACGTCTCGATCTTCAAACAGCGTCCGGATGACAACCTCTGAAACCCTTTCTACGATGGACCAAACCTGGACGAATGATGGATTACATCGACGAGTTCCTTAGTTAACTATTTCTAAGATGTTAATAAGCAGTAATAGTTTGTTTATGCTCTTATAACGCCTTATACATGTTTATAATCCATCAGACAAAACATGTTTGAATGAATAAACCACATGTACAGAGCATCAATGAACAAATATTACATTATTTTTAATTATCGCGCTAATAAACGCTTGTAAATGCCTCATAAGTGCTCATAAACTCATAACAAGTGCTTATTAATGCATTATATACATTTTAAAGACGGCGAGAAGCGTCCGCGAGTCAAACCCGGAGCCTCATCGTCGGCCTCACACACTGTAACATCCAAATCCTCACCTTCCCGCCGAGACAAGGCAATTAAGTGTAATATTATGGCGGGCGACGTCTCACTTGGCGCCGTCGAGACTCAGACACTTGTTAGAAAATGGCAGCCGACGGTTACACGTGTCCTCGGTCTGTTCCTCATTAAGAGCCGCCGGAAAGCCCACGTTCGCTGAATCATGCGACCTTTAAGGATCGGCGCGTCGCTCTAATTACCTGTCCACGTGTGGCTGTGGCAGAGTGGTTATCCTGTGTCCCGTGAGGAGGTTGTGGGTTTGACTCCTGATCCTGTTTAGACGAGAGCTGTACGCCTTAGAGATCTTCAATTAAAACCTGAATTATACTTTTTAATCAGTTCACACCTAAGCAAAGCAACAAAACTACAATTAAAGCGACAAAAGGCGGCTAAATGTGACTTAAAGCGACAAAAACGTGACTAATGGTGACAAAAATGTGACTAAAAGTGACAAAAATGAGACTAAAAGTGACAAAAATGTAACTAAAAGTGACAAAAATGTAACTAAAAGTGACGTAAATGTGACTATAAGTGACAAAAAATGAGACTATAAGTGACAAAAAATGAGACTAAAAGTGACAAAAATGAGACTATAAGTGACAAAAATGAGACTAAAAGTGACAAACGTGACTAAAAGTGATTTAAATGTAACTAAAAGTGACAAAAATGTGACTAAAAGTTATTTAAATGTGACTAAAAGTGACAAAAATATGACTAAAAGTGACAAAAATATGACTAAAATTTACTAAAATATGACTAAAATTGACAAAAATGTGACTAAAAGTGATTTAAATATGACTAAAATTGACAAAAATGTGACTAAAAGTTATTTAAATGTGACTAAAAGTGACAAACGTAACTAAAAGTGACAAAAATGAGACTAAAAGTGATTTAAATGTGACTAAAAGTGACAAAAATGTGACTAAAAGCAACAAAACTACAATTAAAGTGACAAAATGCAGCTAAATTTGACTAAAAGTGACAAAAGTTATTTTTTACAACCTCCACAATTCAAATTCCAGCGATGAAACTCAAACAAGAAAATGTTTACTATTTCAATTAACTAAAATACCTCAAATAAAATGGAAACACTATCCATATTTTTTGTGCATATTTTCCCAAATGATAAAATTCCAGTTCTATTTCTCAAAAGTGTACATAACAAGAAGTTGTAATGTTTTTTTTTTTCTTTTTTTTTTTCTCCAAATTAAAAATGTTTGGTGAACAGATTGTTATGTGTTTTTAGTCATTTTCATAAGAAAAAATTTAAAATTCAATTAGCAATAGGAGCTGGTGCATCAGTAGGTGAACAGTTCCAAATCAATAAACTTTTAACGTTGGATCAGGATGTTTTTCGAGCTCGTTTGTAACAAAAATCACAGTTTACCAATGGATTTTACGTCACATTTTGACATTTTTGTGGGAACAGAAGACACTGCAGAAGGAGGTCATGAACGTGAGCTTTTTAAACATGCTTTTCTCCACTTTCATGAGCAAAAGAATAATTACTCCATATTGATTGGTCTCTTTTCTGCACGTCGCTAAAAATAGATATGAAAATGAGAAATCACGCGCTCCGGCGGCTCAGAAAGGGTTAACCGATTAATCTCGACGCATCGAACCCCAGAACGTCCACAGACTCGGTCCACGCTGCGTTTCCTCCTGAATTCCCTCAAACCTCGGCGTGAACGTTAGCGCCGCGGCCATCGGAGCGTCCCATCGATCGGGAAATAAGTTTAATAGGAATAGTGGGATCGAGCGGTTATTACCAGCGACAGGTCCAGGGGGAGAAGCCATCGATCGTTCACACTCGCTCAGAAACCGCAGCAGACTCTGAGCTTCAACACTCGCAAAACACGTGTGAACAAACACGGCTGGGTTTCAGTCAAAGCCGAGTCATTAAAAAGAAAAGTCTTGATTGGGTTTTGCTTGTGATTCCTGAGCCGCTCGAATCCCGATAAAACTGGTGAGATTTTAACCGTGTTCAGGGGCGGTGCTGCCGAAAGGGTCCGGGGCACTGCAGGGGGGCCCCAAAGGTTGTCCACACTACAAAAAGTGGATTTTAAGAAAGTAAAAAAGTCTTATAACAAGAAATAAATTCTTATTTTTTCTCTAAAAAGAAAAAAAATCTCGTCTAGGAAAAAAATCTTAAAACAAAAAATCTTATTTTAAGAAATAAAACCTAGCCTTTTCTTATTCAGATATATTTGCTCAAATCTGTTATATTTTTGCTTGTAACAAGATACAAAGGTTATTATGAATCTTATTTAACTGTAGACTAAGAGTATTTTTCTTAATTTGAATGTGAATTTAAAATGTCCTTGAAATGTGATATCCAATAAGAAATTATTGCTTACATTTTACAATTTGAAGGATATTTTTCCAACATCTAGTCTTAAAATGAGAAAAATATTCTTAGATTGAGCAACTTACAAACCAATCTTTTTTTTATTCTTTTTTTTAGTATAATTTCCTTGAATCTGTTCATTCAGAACATTTGGCTTAAATCAAGCCATTTACAGGGAGCAGCTGGCTTAAATTGAGACATTTTTTCTTGTTTTTTGACTTATTTTTTTCTTGATCATCAGAAAAAAAATCTTAAAACAAGTTTTCTAAGCAAGAAATTTTTGTTTATCCCATTGGCAGATTTTTTGCTTAAAACAAGCAATTTTAGTCCAATTTTAGGTTTTTTTTTTTTTTTTTCTAGTAAGGCACTTTTTGCAGTGCAGAGCTTGAAAATAATTTTACATAATATATTTGCTTATACAGTGATCCCTCGCTATATCGCGTTTCATCTTTCACGGCTTCGCTGCTTCACGGATTTTTTTTTTTACAGTGCAGATATTTTTACAGTGCATTGTGCTCTGAATCCTGATTGGCTCAGGGGCTTTACTGTTGTCTAGTTCTCAAATATAATCCAAGGTGGCATATCCGTTTATAAAAATCTTCTTGCTCAGAAAAAGAAAGAGCGCCAACAACTAAAGAAAGACTCGTGCTCCTTCAGTAGAAACAGAGGCTACAGGGGGCGGAGTCAGGACCAAGAGGCACAGGGGGCGGAGTCAGGACCAAGAGGCACAGACTGTGAAATACACCAGTGACAATGTTTACAACCTTGTATTACTGTATTAAAATTATGGTGTTAAACAGATTTTGGGCTTTAAAACAGGTTTTGGTTTTTGGTTTCATTCCATAGTTCAGTATTGCATTGTAAAATAATACAAAATAAAGCTGTGACTACTTCACGGATTTCACTTTTCGCGTGTTATTTTTGGAACGCAACTCCCGCGATAAACGAGGGATCACTGTATACACTACTTTAAATCAATACTGAGCCTACAATCCTTACTATTTCCATGTGGATTTGTACATTTTAAGAGAAAAACATGAAATATTAGAATATATAGAGCAAGTAATTATTGGGGGGCCCGGGGTTGACGCGCAGAGTTTGGGAATGGCTGTTCTAGTGTATTATTTTATTCACATCCTGCAGATTCATGTAAAAAAGCTCTGTTCCACCTGCTGATGTCATGAGGTGGTGCTTCTCAGTGTCGTGAAAGTCCAAACACTTGTAGATCACGAACAAATCGACATAAAACATGCAAATCTCATGCAATAATCCTTTACTCCAGACAAACAAACGTACTGTCCATGTCAGATGCGACTGAGACTGAAAGGTGCTTAGAAAGACCAGATTCATCCTTAAAGGTGCTGTATCTGTTTTTTTAAATTGTTTTGAAACGTGGAAAACAGTCTTTACATCAGCCACACGTGTCTCTCACTTTAATGCAGTCCCAGCGTCATAAATATTCACCTCCATGAGTTCAGAAGCACTTTTCCCCAGTCTCTGAACATCACGGACAATCACAGGTAAAGCTAACAAACATTAGCATGCTAACAATGCACTTCCTGCTTCTCGTAGAATAAAATGCTCAGAGAAAACACTGCGGTCTCATTTTCACAGGATTAGATGTTTTTTCAATATCTCTGGAGCAACAGATTTTCACTTTATTACACGCAAAAAAAATCAGGCACATGAACTAGTTGTTTTTCACGTTTCAAAACAATAAAAAAAATCAGGCACAGCACCTTTAAAGTCTGTATGACTGGTTCAGCGATTATACAACATTACATTATTATATTTAAGATTTGACTAAACATTTTGCCTGTTTGTCACCAGTTTGACAGTTTGTGTAAAGTTTATAATGTCACTTCCTGTTTGAACACGAGAAGAGTAATTCCACAGCTGTTACCGTAGCAACCAGACTGTAAACAAGGACCGACATACACATACATTATGCAATAGTTATGATTTGACAAATAATAACACCTTGATTTTGTTGAATGTCAGAAAAATGTCAGTTGTATAAATTATTATTATTATTTTTTAACAATGGCATGTCACTTTTTGATGACATCACGGAGGGATTCTGTTTTAGAACTCAGCGCTACTTCCTGTAACTTTAACCTTTTACTTTTCAAAATTTCTTCACAAACTGCAACTTCGCTGATGTAAAACGATGATAAATAATTACCACAGGTGCCCTCCCACTAAACTAAGTCATAATAATAATAATAATTAAAAAAAAACATGAGCACCTTTAAATATAGACTTTAACTTTCTATTTCTGTAAAAAAAATTCAGTGACAAGTGACTTTCCACCTCGAGTTACATTAAATAATACACAAAATCTGTTGTTTTTCGAGGATAGACACACAAAAAATGACAAAAAGCGTAATCGTACTTGAAGAATCTCTGTACGATTGTCGTTTACCTTCTTAAAACGAGCGGCTAATGTTTGTAAAGTGTAAATGTCTGACACTCGACGGTGGGTTCTGTGGTTCTTGTAAACCTCATTATTCAGCCTCTTCTGCCTTTGCTCTGCACAGTCTTCCCCATCAATACGACTCACCCACGCTCTCTAAATATAGGCCCCGCTGCCTTCCCACAATCCTCCTCTGCTCCTCTCCAGTGCGGTGTCTTCATGCGGCTGCAAAGGATCATGGGAGGTGTAGTTCCCTTTGCCTTAAACTGCTCAAACATGTTCAGTGACTTGTTTCTCTGGGTCCATTCACGTGAAACAAAAGCAGAAACAAAGGTCAATGGTTTTCGTTTCTTTGTCACAGTAATTTAAGGCAAGACACTGCAAGCAAAATTAATTTTTTTTAATTTTTTTGGTCAGTTTTCTCTCTCATATATCGACTTTCATGTGGAAACAACAAAAGTGTCCAATCTGCTCTTAAAGATGTTTTATTCTTCCATTGAAACCACTTCATCCATAGATTTCTCTGGACATTGTAACTTCAAAGGCCGTTTTCTTACACTTACATACATTTTTCATACATTTTTCTCTCCTTGGGACATAAAGAAAAAACTTAAAGTAGCTCCACCAAACTGTATAATCTGGGACTCAACAAAAAAATGATTTATTGGAGTTTTAAGTCCAAAAAATGAGTCGAAATTAGAATTTTTAGGAAAATTTTCTGTCCTATCTAGTTAACCAAGAAATTTAAACCTAGTTCTGTCCATTTTTTCATACATTTTTCTCTCCTTGGGACATAAAGATCACCGCTTAAAGTAGCTCCACCAAACTGTACAATCTGGGACTCAACTGATTTATTTATTAGAGTTTTAAGTCCAAAAAATGAGTCGAAATTAGAATTTTTAGGACAATTTTCAGTCCAATCCAGTTAACCAAGAAATTTAAACCTGGTTCTGTCCATTTTTTCAGTTTTAAATGTCCCAAATGTGTGTATTTTTGGCCGTTTTCACACTTCAAATGCCTTCATTAAAACATGACATGAAGGAAAACTTAAACGTAATATATTTTTTTCTTACAGTGGATATCTTTAAATCTAAGTTTTTTTCCTATTCAGCTGCATCATCTCTCCTTAATTTGTGTAACACTGTTTATATTTAAAGTGCGTATGACAGGTTTTTATGATTTTCTAGTTTCGACTCTATTTGGTGGAATAAAACCTGTTGTAAATATAAATTATAGTTTTACACCAATCAGGTGTCACTTTGAGAAGAAAAGTTGAAAAATATGTTGAAATTTACAGGAAGTGGAGCAGAATTCCAAAACACGATGACGTCACACTAGGGAGACTCACCAGGGACAATTTACAACCAACAAACACATGAATTCATCAAAATAAAGGCGTTCCTATATGTTTTTATTTGTCAAATGATAATTTCTGTGACATTTGAGGAGTTTTCATTCAGTGTACGACATGGTTTCTTGGCAACAGTTACAGAATTCCCCAGTGTGATGTCATGATTTACAACCAGGAAGTAAACATTTAAACCTAAAAAACTGCCAAAGTGGGATAAAAACAGCTTTGTTTTTAGCAGAATCTTGAATACAATTATCTTAAAGTGCGTATGACAGGTTTTTTGTCTTTATTTGGTGCATTAATAGTTGTTAAATATAAATGATAGTTTCACAACAATCTAGTGGTCGTTTGTGAAGAAAAGTTTAAATATCAAACTGATGACATCACACTGGGAGACAAAGATTATGCATAATTTACACAAAAGAGACTACTTTTTTTTACACTTATTAATTAATTCAACCAAAAAAGTGTTCACATGTATTTTTATTTGTAAAATAAAAAAAAAAATCTGTGACATTAGATGAATTTGGCCCAGTTTACAGCGTGGTTGCTATGGTA
Source organism: Rhinogobius similis (assembly GCA_019453435.1). NCBI lineage: Eukaryota > Metazoa > Chordata > Actinopteri > Gobiiformes > Gobiidae > Rhinogobius > Rhinogobius similis. The sequence continues at coordinate 4,421,534 of CM033630.1, read as the reverse complement.
ATTTCCTAGTGTGATGTCATCATTTACAACCAGGAAGTAAAACTAAAAACCTCCAAAACTACTAAAGCGGAAGAAAATTTGTAAAGTATTTTAGCAAAATATGAAATATATTTATCTGAACTGCATTTAAGTGAAATGAGTCCAACCTGTCATAGGCCCTTTAACTGTGTTTTAGTGAAATGAGTACTTCAACCTGTCATAGGCCCTTTAAGTAAGCCCTTTAAGCACCAAACCACGTCAGAATCATATAAACCTGTCATACGCACTTAAACGTGTTGTAATAATTGTCCATATAATTGTGTCACTTCCACTTTTTTGTTTACGTCATGTTTTGTTTGTTTTCGTGTTTCTAATCCGCCACAAGCTCCGCCTCTTCCCTTTGAGCCCCTGCATTAAACCCTCTCCTTTGTTCATATTTTCCACTTTTTATCCTCAAGAAAATTAAGAAAACTGGCAATTAGCGCCTCCTCCTCCTCCTCCTCTTCTCCTCTGACCTCGCGTCGTTTCCGCCCGTTCGCTTCGGCGCCGCGGCGTTTTAATTGTACCCGGTTTGAAGTTGCGACGGCGCTTTCCTCCGAGGGCCAATTAGAGCCGGACGTAAAAAACACCTGTGTGGGCGAGTGCGGACGCGGCGCAAATTAGCATCGGTTTGGTTTTGTTTTAAGAAGAAAAAAGTAAAGAGAAGAGGGGAAAGTGTGTTTACCAATTTGTGCCGAGTGATTATTTCTCACGTCTTCTTCTCTCACAACAAACAGATTTATGTCCTGTTTAAGTTTCTCTGACAAGGACGCAGCACTTTTACTGAAAATGATCCAAACATTGTGATTCTAGATGCTTTAAAATGTCATTAGAAAGACTTTATAACAACAAAAAACTACACTGCAAACAATGAATTTCTAAATGAGTTCAGATGAGTTGATTGTTGATTGATATTAATCTGAATTTCAGACGTTTTGACTCGTTAAGATGAGTTCAGACTTTTTATTTGATGGAACTAGATTATTTGACTTGTTTCAAACCGTTTCTGACTTGTTTCAACACATTATTTCTTATTTCAATCCATTGTAGAAATATTGGTAACACTTTATAATAACTACATCTTATTCATGACTTAATAAAGCATGAACAAAGACTTAATTCATAATCAACAAATAGTTTATTAAGAATGATTCAGGCTTAGTAACTATTTAACAAATATTCTAACCCTATGTAAGCATGTTTTAGACCACAGAGGGAAAACACTCTTCTTCGGGAGCAAAGGTCATCCATGTCTGGCTTCACATACGGTGTGGCCTTATATGGTGTCGTCCTCAGACATCCCGATATGTTCTTAAAGTTCCCCCACACCCATTTACGTCCAACTATTGCAAGCAAGGGCCTTCTGATTTATGTGTTGATTTATGTGTCTTTGTACTGTTATGTTCTTAGAAACCTCAGTTCTGTACTTAGAACTCATTATGTTCGCCTACTTTGACCTCATTTACATGAAGGTATATCTGGCCTGTTCCTTTGTTCAACCTTTGTGAGGAGCGACTGAAGGACCGTGAGTCCCCCTGATCGATCAGTAAAGGCCTTTTATAACTTCTACCTGAGTCCTGGTCCTTTGTACTGCACGTCACCTCATTACACCCTAGTTTTTAACCTTAACCTTAATTAAGTCGTTACTTATCCTGAATCATGTTTAATAAACTAAATATTCATTATTAACTAACGCTTTGTTAATGCTTTATTAAGGCAAAATAAGATGTAGTTATTATTAAATCAAATCAATTCAATTTATTTTTATAATGCCCAAATCACAACAACAGTTGCCTCGATGGGCCACAGGTAAAAGCAGTTCAGATAACTGTCCCAGAATGCCCCTGTCCTTTGACCCTCCTTCGCGGCGAGGAAAAACTACAAAAAACCCTACAAAAAAAATTAAGTAGTACTGAAATATTAGTTAGTTTGCTTTTCTACAAAAACGTAGCTTCAAAATTGTGTCTGAGCTTCGCAAAAAGTGTCATTTGTGCTAAAACCCGTGATATATCTGTTAAAATGAGAAACGTTTGTGCGCTCAACGTTTCTGTTATTGTATCGAGATTATGATAACGCTTTAGACTAAGGTTCGTTAGTAAATTATTAATAATGCATTAATAAGCACTTGGGGTGCACGGTGGCAGAGCGGCTAGAGCTTCTGCCTCTCAATAAGGAGATCGTGGGTTCGAATCCCAGACCACCCCAACATCGTGGTTTCGAATTCCAAACCACCTTAACATCACACGATCTCTCTGGGTGGAGTCTGCATGTCCTCCCCGTGTTACCGTGGGTTCTCTCCAGGTTCTCTGGCTCCTCCCACCGTCCAAAGACATGACTGTGTAGGTTAATTGACAACTCTAAATTGTCCCTAGTGAATGAATGTGAGAGTGAATGGTTGTCTGTCCTTGTCTGTGTCTCTGTGTTTGCTGTGATGAGTTGTCCACTGTCCAGGGTGTACCCCGCCTAAGGCCCAAAGTCACTGGGACAGGCTCCAGTCACCCGCGACCCCTAACGGGAATAAGCGGTAGAAAATGAATGAATAATAAGCACTTGTTATGTGTTTATAAGCACTTATTAGCATTTATTAGTGTGATAATTAAAAATAATGTAATATTTGCTCATTGATGCTCTGTACATGTGGTTTATTCACTCAAACCTGTTTTGTCTGATGGATTATAAACATGTACACTGCAAAAAGGGATTATCTAATTTAGTTAAATTTACTTGAATTAAGCAAATTAATCTTAAAAGTCCAATTTTAAGATTTTTTCACTTGACAGGACTACATCAAATTGAGATTATTTGACTTGTTTTAAGTAAAGTTGATAAGTAAAATAATCTTATTCCACATGCAGATAATTTCACTTAAATTAGGGTAAAAAGGTCTTATTTTGAGTTTATTTTTCTTATTTTTTGATAGGCCTTTTTTGCAGTGTATGAGGCGTTATAAGTGCATGAACAAATAACTAGTGCTAATTAACAGTAAGGAACCTTAATCTAAAGCGTTATCAAATGTTTTTTCCTTCATAAAAATGCAAAGTGTGCGTCATGACGTGCTTTAAGTGTCCAGAGTGTGTCCTGCAGCAGCTCCGGTGTCACTCACTCAGGTCTGAGAAGCTTTTATGCCACAAAACCAGCTGCATTTTTCATATTGTGGGACGTTCTGAGCTGAATCCCAGTTTCTTCAGTGAATCACATCATGTTCCGCTGCACTTCTGCTTCACTCTGGAATGTAATTGTTTGCAAACTTTAAAGTGCGCATGACAGGTTTTCATGTTTGTCTAATTTTGACTTTATTCTGTGCATTAATACTTGTGGTAAATATAAATTATAGTTTTACACCAATCGGGTCGCCGTTTGTGGAGAAAAGTTGGAAAATCCGTAGAAAGTTACAGGAAGTAAACAAACTGATGACATCACACTGGGGAGACAAAGGTTATGCATAATTTACACAAAATTTATTCGTTTTTTTTGACCCTTTAAACGTTAATTCAACAAAATAAAGGTGTACAGATGTATTTTTATTTGCAGAATTAAAAAAATATGTGACACTAGATGAGTTTTGACCCAGTGCACAGTGTGGTTGCTGGGTCATTTCCCACTGTGACGTCATCATTCACAACCAGGAAGTAAAAAAAAAAAAAAATAATAATATATTTATTTAATCTGCATTTTAATGAAATTAGTCGTCCAACCTGTCATAGGCCCTTTAATACTTACCTGTAGCTTTGTTTACACTTTCTTCTCTCTGGCATAATAGACCCTTTAAAATGTGATGTGTCAAAATTCCAAAATGAAGTCGACTGTAAATGTTTGAATGATTCTCTCACATTAGATCTAAATTCTACTGGTTTTAAGTGTTTGTGTTGGAAAAAAGCAACACATTTGAATTTCCAGAGTAGAAAGGTCAGTTAGTTTGCTTTTCTGTAACAAACGATGGACAAAATACAATTTTCTAGCCTTAAAATTGTATTTTAGCTTCAAAATAATCTAATTTATGGAATAGTATCTAATATATCTCTAGATAAAATGAAAAATGATTGTGAGCTCAACATTTCTGTGAGTATTTTTCCAGTAAAACCCATAAATCTGGATTGTTCCTTCATCAAAAATGCAAAGAGTGTATCATAATTTCCTCAAACATGATGTAAAACACAATAATAAATGTGTTTAAAGCAGCTCTGGTGTCACTCACATGTGTCTGAGGCTTTTACTGACACTAAATCATCTACATTTTCAATATTTTGTGATATTCTGAGGTTAATCCCAGTTTCTCAGTGAATCACATCATGTCACACTTCACTTTTGCCTCCGTTCTGAATTAGAATGTTTTTGTTTACAGACTTTTACAGGTTTTATAAGCACAGACCCTGATCCTCGACTCGTTCTGACGCCTCTGAGTTCGTGTGAATAAACGCGCCGTCGACAGTTTGTCCTGAGCGCCGCGACATTTGGAGCCGGTTCAAAACAACATCTGCTGCCGCTAGCTGTGCGCCGCGTTAGCATCCGGGGCTAGCGCTGCGAGCGCCGCACACACGTAGCGCTAGCGTTAGCCCGCTCGCCGGCGTAAACACACACTTACAAAGCGGTCGTGGTGAAAGGTTAACGCGGGGTCAGGTCGAGGTCCCGCATTAATTACAAACGAGTGCAAAGCTTTGAAGAACTGATCAGATTTAAACACTCGAGGAAAAGAGCAAACGGCGAAGAAGAGCCTTTGTATCCTCTGTGATTATAAGAGAAAGTGTGCTTTGTATCACACTTTTCAAGGTCAGTTTACAAATCCACAAATGTTTTCCCTGATCATTTCATCAGTGACAAGTGAAGCGTTTATCTATTGTATGTTAAAGTCTGTCTGACAGGTTAGACGACACATTTCACAAAAACGTAGTGAACATGATTAAATTTAAGATTGTAATATACGTTTTGCCTGTTTGTCCCCAGTTTGACAGTTTGTGTAGAGTTTATAATTGTATTTCTTGGTCGGACATAAAGTAGATCTCACACACATCAAACTTTACAATCTGGACTCAACAAGATTTTGACAAAACATACAGAAGTATTTTTTTATTTCTAATTCTAAAACTGATTTATTCAAGTATTAAGTTTTAAAAAATTAGGCAAAATTTGAAGACGATTTTCAGTCCAATCTAGTTTACTTAAAAACTAAATAAGAAATCCAAAATCCTCTGTAAAGGTTTTTGTAACAAAATGTGTACAAAATGAAAAAAAAAAAAAAAGAAATGAACCTGGTTCTGTTCATTTTTCAGGTTTAAATGTCCCAAAATTTTTTATTTTTGGCCATTTTTACACCTAAAATGCTTTATTTCTACATGAAAACATGACATGATGAAAACTTGTAATACATTTTCTTTGTTAAATCTATGAAGAAGTGAAGCTCTGTCGGTAGATTTTGTCTGATGGACACTTTTTTTGGCTTTTGTTGGTTTTGACAGTTCCTCTTTCAAAGCTGAAGCTAATTTAACAAAACATTAGTTTTAGGGACTTAAAGTTAAAAAGTCCAGGCAGAATCCATATAAAAGTCCTATAAACGTTTTTTGAATTTTGGTGTAATTTTTAAATTTGTGCTTTTGGAGTAAAAACTGACTCTAATTCATCCCAGAATGTTTGATTTGATGTAAATAAATTGGTCACAGCTTTCTTTTCACATTAAACTTGTCCAGCAACTGAGTTTCTTTTTATGAGATGTTGATAAAAAGGAATAAATTAATCAAAATCCAGCGTCCCGCCGGTGGGACGCCAGAATAGCATCTGTTTAAAATGTCCAAAAATTGTGTCAGTTGCTGTAAATTGTCTTTGTGTTTACAGTGGTGTGTCGAGGGATTCCGTTTTGTAAAAATGTAAAACTATAGAAAATAATTACCACAGGTGCCCTCCCACCACACCATGGTGTTACGAACTGGCTCACGGTTCGAACAAGAGGGAGTCCACACATGTTTAAAAGAACTACAAAAATAGGATATTTATTTAAGAACAAAGAACAAAGGTGCAAGTGCTGTTGCTTCCTGGTGACGAGAGAGAGCATGTGTCTCAGGCAGTCATCTTACATACTGGTGGGCCCCGCCCACCACCAGGTGCTGCTTGTTCCAATCCCCTTTCAGGAACCTGGAAGGGAGGGAGAAGAGCCAGCAGCACAGGGAACAAGACACTAGAGGTCCCTCTCTATACAAAGTCAGGACTGGGGTCGTCACACATGGTAAAAGTGTCACTGAGACATTTTTAATTGAATCAGTGAAAAGGAGATGGGTCTATTGTCTCGCTGTGGAACATTCTACTCACGACAATCACATCCGATGGAGGCGAGCGACAGAAAAGTGACACAGTGCACCTTTAAAAGCCCACGGTGCACCTCGTCGGCTCGGACTCCTCCCCCCGCCCTCCGCCCTCGTCCCCGGTGAGTCATTAGCCTGACAGCGGCCGCCACACGCGCCCCGGGGCAGAGTGACGCTTCTCGCACGGACCACACTAAGTGGCGTGGAGGTGCGAGGGACTCTTAAGTGCCGGCGCCTCTGGAAATGTCACCGTGTCAAACGCCCGCGTGTTCTGCAGCTTCAGCCGGAGCGAGGCCTTTAAAGGGCCCATGGCAGGTTTTCATGATTTTCTATTTTTGACTTTATTTGGTGCATTAATACCAGTCGTACAAGTACATTTTAGCTTTACACCAATCAAGCAGCCGTTTGTAGAGAAAAGTTGAAAAATATGTTGAAAATTACAGGAAGTAAACAAACTGATGACATCACACTGGGGAGACAGATTTTATGCATGATTTACGCAAAATAATCTACTTTTTTGATCCTTTAAACACCGATTCAACAAAATAAAGGCATTTGCATGTATTATTATTTGTCAAATTAAAAAAATCTGTAACATTACATGAGTTTTGGTCCAGTGTACAGGATGGTTGCTATGGTAATTTCCTAGTGTGACGTCATCATTTACAACCAGGAAGTTAAACAAAAAACAAAAATATTGCTAAACCGTGATAAATGTTTTAAAGTATTTTAATACAATTTGAAATACATTTATCTTAACCGCATTTTTGCGAAATGACCAGTCCAACCTGTCAGGGGCCCTTTAATGTCACATGACGCAACAACGTGACGTGAAGAGTGTGACGAGCGGAGATCAGAAACGGTCCTCTTTATTTACCTTATTCTGCCCCGCCCACTTTTGCCACTTTTTGCCACAGATACGCACTTTTGTTGTAAACGCACTTCCGTTTGACGAGAACTCCGTTAAAGCTAATGACGAACGAGGGAAAAGTCTGACGCTAAAATGTTACATAAAGTAGGTTGATTTGTGTAAAATGTTTAATGAACACGAGCAACAACAAGTCACAACGCAACGATTTCCTGAAAACGTCTTTTTAGTCGAGTAGAACTTATTTTCTGTTGAGCTCGTCTGCTCCGTGTGAACTACAACGGAAACAAGACGGCGGCGCGTACGACAACTTCAGGAATAAGGTGAATCATGTTTATAATGCTGGATATGGGCAGGAAATATGACATAGAGGTAATTCCACAGCTGTTACCATAGCAACTATTTTGAAAATAAGGGCCAAAATCCACATAAATGGCACAATAGTTATGATTTTACAAATAATAACACCCAATAACAACCTTATTTTGTTGAATGACACTTTAAAGTATCAAAAAGTTGTGTCAGTTGTGTGTAAATTGTGTTTGTATATTTCACGGCGCGTCGCTTTTTGATGACATCACAGGTACACTTCCTGTAATTTTAAACTTTTATTTTTCTAAATTTCTTCACAAACTGCAACTTCACAGATACAAAACTATAGTCAACAATTGCCACAGGTGCCCTCCCACCAAACGGAGTCATAATTAGAACATTTTAAGAACCTGCGAATTCACCTTATTCTGCCCCGCCCACTTTTGCCTCTTTTTTCCACAGATCCACACTTTTGTTGTAAACGCACTTCCGTTTGACGAGAACTCCGTTAAAGCTAATGACGAACGAGGGAAAAGTCTGACGCTAAAATGTTACATAAAGTAGATTGATTTGTGTAAAATGTTTAATGAACACGAGCAACAACAAGTCACAACGCAACGATTTCCTGAAAACGTCTTTTTAGTCGAGTAGAACTTATTTTCTGTATTTTTCTTTGTCAAATAAAATAATCTGTGACATCAGATGATGTCTTGGTAATTTCCCAGCGTGATGTCATCATTTACAACCAGGAAGTAAAATTTAAAAACTACAAAAATAGCTAAACTTGGATAAAATGTGTAAAGATTTGAGCAGAATGTGAAATATATTTATCTTAACTGCATTTTAGTCAAAGGATTTGTCCAACCTGTCAGAGCCACTTTAAGTTTGGCATCTTATGTTTAGATTTCTGGTTCTGTTTGCTGTGGTGCTTACTGACTTTAGGCGCCCTCTGCTGGCTGCATAGCGCTTACACAAGTCATTTCTGCACAGATCGTCAAACAAAAGGCTGAATTATCTTGACTTTTTAAAGAAGCCTCAATTATAAATAACCAACCGTTAAATTCACATTAACTTTCATTTAAACATTTTTGTTCACAATAACTTCAATGACAACTTTGTATTTTTTCGATATATCTGTGGTTCTCAAACTTTTTCCACATTTAATACACGTAAAGAAAATATCTGGCCGTCCAAGTATCCAAACCAGGTCTGAAACCGGACTCTTTAAAGCCTAAACTGAAGCAAAACCAGATCCAAAAAGGACGACACAAAAGATCTAAGCAAGGACCAGGGGCGGACTTACCATCAGGCAACAGGCCACAATTGCCCTGGGCCCCCAGCCTGAAGGGGCCCCCAGTAAGATGTCCCCGATCATCATAGAAGCAAGGTTCTAAAACAGTTGCTATTCTCTCAATATCACAGTAAAGTAGTGTAGTTTTAAACAAGAAAATTAGCCCTTCTAAAGCTAAATAGTAAATAAAATATAGCATAATAGAATAATTATAAAATTACAAATGATCATCAGGTTTCTAAATCAGCTGAACATGTGTTAAAATGCACCAACGAACCGGAAATATGGTCTGATTTCTTAAATGTTATTGTGGGGGAAGCATGTAAGCAGATATGAATTAGAATTTTCACTTATCACCTCAAATTTATGAACCTGTCGGGCCGTCACACATTAAAAAAAGAGCTTCATGTGGGAAAAGTTATAGAAAATCACACTTCACGAGGAGGGGCTGTGCTTAATTTTGCCTTAGGCCCCCAAATTTCTAGATCCGCCACTGGCAAGGACTAAACCAAACGTGGAGAAAAATAAAGATAAAATTGGCTCTGAATCTACGCCAAAGCTCGAGAACAACAGCATTTTCATAAAAGTCGATTAACCCACGACAGAAATAGCACGAGTCGACCAGAATCCTGCAAAGTCCCTGAATTACAGCAGCTCCGTCTGATATTGAACCCGGGGCCAGGGTTAATGGTGGAGTTCGGAGCTAATTTGGACGTCGGCTGCTGATTTTCACACCGTTCACCTGCAATTCTGCTCTTTCTCTTTCACTTTTACGCCGTTAAAAAAAAAAAATAAAAAAAAACACAGCTGCAGTGAAGTCAGTACAGAAAATAACTGAGGATTGGAGAATACGCTGCTTTTGTTTGAGCAGAAGATGTTCAGGATGGTCTTTGTCGTTCTCGTTCACTGTTTCTGCTCTGTACTGTGTGTTTAGTTTGATTCGGATGCCCTGCCGCACTGTGTTTTCATTGTGAAGTGAAGGGGGAGGGGGGGGGGTGAGACGTGAGCGAAGGGCGAGGGGGGAGGAGCGAGGGGGGAGGAGTGAGGAGCGAGGAGTGAGGAGCGAGGGGGTCCTTTGGGTGCAGCTGACATTCACCCCGAGCTGGAGACGACACGGACTGTGTGGCTTTCACTTCTGCAGAGAGAGAGGGGGAGAGAGAGGGGGGGGGGGGAGGGAGAGGCAGAGAGACAGAGAGAGAGAGAGAAAAGATGAAAGAGAGAGGGAGAGTGGCAGAGGGGGAGAGGGGGGAGAGGCAGAAAGACTGAGAGAGCGGGAGAGAGAGAGGGGGAAAGAGGGAGAGGCAGAGAGAGAGAGAGGGGGAGAGAGAGAGGGAGGGGCAGAGAGAGATACACACAGAAAGAGGGGGAGACAGAGAGGGAGAGATACACAGAGAGAGACAGAAAGCTACACAGAGAGAGAGAGAGAAAGAGAGACAGAGGAGAAGACAGAGAGGGAGAGAGAGAGAGATACACACAGAGGGGGGAGATAGAGAGAGGGAGAGAGAGATGCAGAGAGACAGAGAGAGAGAGGGGGAGAGTGAGGCAAAGAGAGGAAGATAGAGGGTGGTGAGGCAGAGAGACTGAGAGAGAGACAGATAGGAAGAAAGAGAGAGGGAGAGAGAGTGACAGAGGGGGAGAGAGAGGGAGGGGGGAGGCAGAGAGACTGAGAGAGCGGGAGAGAGAGAGGGGAAAAGAGGGAGAGGCAGAGAGAGAGAGGGGGAGAGTGAGGCAAAGGGAGGGAGAGAGAGGGTGGTGAGGCAGAGAGACAGAGAGAGAGAGAGAGGGAGAGAGAGAGCGACAGAGAGGGAGGGGGGAGGCAGAGAGACTGAGAGAGAGACAGAAAGGAAGAAAGAGAGAGGGAGAGAGAGAGTGACAGAGGGGGAGAGAGAGGGAGGGGGGGAGGCAGAGAGACTGAGAGAGCGGGAGAGAGAGAGGGGAAAAGAGGGAGAGGCAGAGAGAGAGAGAGGGGGAGAGTGAGGCAAAGAGAGGGAGAGAGAGGGTGGTGAGGCAGAGAGACAGAGAGAGAGGGAGAGAGAGAGCGACAGAGAGGGAGGGGGGGAGGCAGAGAGACTGAGAGAGAGACAGAAAGGAAGAAAGAGAGAGGGAGAGAGAGTGACAGAGGGGGAGAGAGAGGGAGGGGGGGAGGCAGAGAGACTGAGAGAGCGGGAGAGAGAGAGGGGAAAAGAGGGAGAGGCAGAGAGAGAGAGGGGGAGAGTGAGGCAAAGAGAGGGAGAGAGAGGGTGGTGAGGCAGAGAGACAGAGAGAGAGAGGGAGAGAGAGAGCGACAGAGAGGGAGGGGGGGAGGCAGAGACTGAGAGAGCGGGAGAGAGAGAGGGGGAGAGAGAGAGGGAGAGGCAGAGAGAGATACACACAGAAATAGGGGAAGACAAAGATGGAGAGAGAGAAAGAGATACACACAGAGAGAGGGGAGGGTCAGTGAGAGACAGAGGTAGAGACAGAGAGAGAAACAGAGAAAGGGAAAGATGGAACAGAAGCTAAGAGAGAATAAAAGAAATAGAGGAAGAGACAAGGGAGCGATGAGAGAGAAAAGAAGAAATAGAGGATTATTTTCAAGAATAAAGAGCGAATAAAAGACAGAGAGAGAGAACAGAAGACACAGAGAGAGCGAGAGAGAGCGAGAGAATCCTTCAGTTCGTTTAATCTAAATCTTGTTGAGTCCAGATTGTACAGTTTGGTGTAGGAGCTACTTTAAGGCTGATCTTTATGTCTCGAGGGAGAAAAAATCTGATTTTTGAGAGAGCTGGCTCTGAGTTACAATGTCCCAGAGAAATCTATGGATGAAGTGGATTCAATGGAAGAATAAAACATCTTTAGGAGCAGATATGTTGAGAGAACTGACCAAAAAACAAAAAATGCAAAGTTACTATAGTGTCTTGCCTTAAAATAATCGTTAACCACAGTTATTTTGGTCATAATCGGATAATTGTGTCACATAAAGCCCCAGTATTTGAGTCCGGTGGAGCTTTTTCAGACGCTCAAAGTCATTTTAAAGCAGGATGCACCGGCTGGAGCTCAGAGCCGGTGCCAAAAGTGTAAAAATCTCATATTTCTGGTTTTACTGAGCGCCCTCTCGGTGACGTGAACGAGCCACGCTGCTTTTTGCTCGTGAGGCGTTTCGAGCTACGGGAGAAAAACACCTTTGAGTTTCCTGTTTAATTTGCTCGGCCGTGTGTTTGTCAGACCTTGCTTTGGGCGAGTTCACGCCGCGACTCCACCGTTTCTGCTCGTTTGCATATTCCTCCCGCAGACACAAAGCCGAGCCGCCTCACACGCCGTTAAACGTATCAGGGATGAGGAGTTTAAAGCCCATTTCGGACAAATTAAAAAGAAATGCATGACGAAAAAACGGACAGAAACAAGCAACGCTGACAGACTGCCATCGCTCTCTTGTTGCTCTCTTTTTGCAAAAATGCTGAATATTTGTGGTTGGTAAAGCTTTTCTCTGTTAGATTTGAAAAATGGAGCAAAAGTGCAGTGGATTATGATGTCATTCACTGGAGAAACTGGGATTAACCTCAGAATATCACAAAATATGTTAAATCCAGGTGCTTTTCTCGCATTTAATAACGAATTTTACTGCATTTATTGGAGATTTAAAAGGAAGGTGTTTCTGAAATGACACTTCTTTTTATTTCGAGGAAAATTTGAGGTTGAGGTTTTTTCGTTTTTGAGAGAGCTGCCTCTAAATTACAATGTCCCAGAGAAATCTGCGGATGAAGTGGATTAAATGGAAGAATAAAATAACTTTAGGAGCAGATACAGTATGTTGAGAGAGCAAACAGACTAAAAACAAAAAAATGGAAAGTTTCCTGTAGTCTCTCACCTTAAAATAATCGTTGACATGAAGTGGAATATGATGAGATTCACTGGAGAAACTGTGATTAACCTCAGAATATCACAAAATATGTAAAATCCAGTTGTTTTTCTCACATTTAATAATGATTTTTACTGCATTTACTGGAGATTTAAAAGGAAAGTGTTTCTCAAATGACACTTTTTATTTCAAGGCAAATCTGTTCATGTTTTTGCCTTTTGAGTTTTGTTTTTTCATTTTTGTGAGAGCTGCCTCTGAGTTACAATGTCCCAGAGAAATCTACGGATGAAGTGGATTAAATGGAAGAATAAAATATCTTTAGGAGCAGATATGTTGAGAGAGCAAACAGACTAAAAACAAAAAATGGAAAGTTTCCTGTAGTGTCTCGCCTTAAAATAATTGTTGAAGTGAAGTGGAATATGATATGATTCAATGGAGAAACTGGGATTAACCTCAGAATATCACAAAATATGTCAAATCCAGTTGTTTTTCTCACATTCAATAATGAATTTTACTGCATTTACTGGAGATTTAAAAGGAAAGTGTTTCTCAAATGACACGCAGGACCTTTGCAGTTTGGTATTTTCTTTTTTATTTCGAAACAAATCTGTTCATGCCTTAGTTTGAGTTAATCATTATTTAGAACTACTTTATCCTTGATTAATTTTCTTTTTAAACCTTGATCTGGTTTTTGTCGTGCTGTCTTTGAGAACTACTGCAATCCTCTTACTATTAATATTTAGGCAGGTTAGAATTACCTGCATTATGGACATTTTCTCTTGATTCGAGCAGATTTAACCTGACAAGTAAAGATATCTGCAGATGGAACCAGACTTTTTTGTACTTGAAGCGAGTCACTGCAGGTAAAACTTTTTTTTCCCCCTTCAGTTTTCTCTCTCAACATATTGGCTTTCATGTGGAACTTGTCCAATCTGCTCCAAAGATGTTTTATTATTTCATTTAATCCACTTCGTCAATAGATTTCTGTAGGACATTGTAACTCAGAGGCAGCTCTCTCAAAAACGGCATTTTTATCCCACACAGACATAAAGATCAGTCTTAAAGTAGGGCCCACACCAAACTGTACAAGATTCTGATGAAATTTTTTTTTTTTTTTTTTAATATCTAATTCTAAAACTGATTTGTTAAAGTTTTAAGTAAAAAAAAATAACGCCAGAATTTCAATCTGGATGCCAATCTTCAGTCCGATCTAATTTACTCAAAAACTAAATAAGAAATTCAAAATGTCCTCTGTAAAGTTGTTTTATAACTAATATATTACAAAATGAACCAAGAAATTTAAACCTGGTTCTGTCCATTTTTCAGATTTAAATGTCCCAAATATGTGACATTTTGGCCATTTTTCCTCATAAAATGCCTTATTTCTAACCCATGATTTCATTAAAAACTTGCAATACTTCTTTTCTTAGGTTTTGGAGAAAACTGCAAGAGAAGTTTACAATTGATATCTTTTAAGTTTTATTTTTTTTCCTATTAACTTTCAGTGTCTCACCTTAAAATAACACAAAATGATAACTCCCTGCACTGTAAACCCAAATAGTATTCTTTACTTGTCAAATGTCAGTAAGTTTACTAAAAGCAAACAAAAATAGGGTATTTACTGAAAATTGTGGAGTAATATAATGCTTTTTTAAAGTATGAGTAACATTTACTAGACTTCTGTAAGTAATGTTACTCACAAAGTGTAAACATTAGTCTAACTTTCCTTTGGACTGTGATGTTACTTATCAAAACTAAGTAATATATTATATTTTGAATCAAGAGTAATGTGACAAACTGAAACTTAGCCATCTTACTCACAAGGTCCAACTGTTATGAAGTTACCTATCAAAAGTAACATTACTTGCCTACAAGTAGTAAACTGAACTCATGGAAGTACAAGGGTTATTGGACATGCGCACTCCCTCCCGCTCTTTTCCCGCCTGTGGACGACAGACTGAGCTGAGTCATCGAAAGGAAGGATTTAACTTTGTCTAATTTAAGGTAATTATTTGGTTTATTTGATATTTGTTCTTTCAGTTAGTGATATTATTGTGATTAACAGCAGTTGTAAATGTTTATTAGACGCTACAATACGAGAGAGTTATTTGGAAGTTGTGGCTTCCCTCCTTAAAAAGGGAGAGCTAGCTAGCTAGCTCCGGTTTAGCTAAAGTAGGCTACTGACAGACTGCTAATGAAGTAGCTTCAACCTTTTCACTTGTTGTCACTCTGGTTGTTCAAAAACGGACTAAAACGACTTTTTTGTGTGTAATTTTACTTCCGTAATTACATTAGCTGCTCCCTGGGCGCGTGCGTGTGGACATTGGCTTAACGTAAACTGCTGTTGTTGAACATTTGAGCTGTTTTGTGACATTTTCAAGCACTTGACACGGAGAGCAACATTACTAGCTTTACTATTTCACTCAATACCACAATATGTGTCGTGTCGGGATACATTAAACTTGTCTACAATTTCTCTTGAACGTGACGCCTTAGCGGAGAGGACATGCACGAAGGAGAGACGCAGAACTGGCTCGTGGTGAAATTATTCATTGTTGGTAACAACGTACTACTCAAACTAGAGTTGTACCGTGGCTTTTCAAAGCGGTCACATTGAAATGTACACGCATGACCAGTCCTACCTGTGGCTCCATCTCTCCTAGTCCACACCTTTCTCCTCTCTAAACAGCACGCGTGCGGTGTTGTTGTCACCGGCTTTGATCGCGCACTCGCGAGACAACGTACTCACACGATAACCATTCATTAACACAAGGAATAGAATAGGAATTGCGGTGAGCTCTGGCGTGGGGCAAATCATTTCAATCTATCGGAAAGAATCCGTATCACCACGGCACCTCCGCACGGCGCGATCTGAGCTCCTCGCAGTTTTAAAGCTACAGAAAAGCTGTGGTCACAGCACCGAAGTTGGACCGCGTGCAGTGTCCCGGGGCAGCAACGAGCACGAACAACACGGAGATAACCTGTAACAGTTCTATGAGATTTAAACTAACTCTAGTGTGTTTGCAGAGGATCAAGGTGTTTCCCTACATTATACGTTTTCTCCGTCAAGTTTCCTTTGATGCTGTGTTTGTGACGTGAATCTGAGGAGCTGCATGTCCTTCATACACTGTGAGGTAATACTAGGTTTGCTGTGTAACTCCAATTCTATGTATGTAATTGTCAAAGGTGGGTACAGTATCCAAATATTGTACTCAAGTAAGAGTAACTGTCTGGGTGTAACATCTGATTTATAATTTGAAGTCAATTTCATTGGAGTCAAAACATTAAGCAAAGCTCAAATCTGGTATTTTCACACAAAAGCTACCAAACTAAATCATATCTTAAGAAACAAGAAACACATGTTTAAATCATTTCTTATTGTCAACATTAAGCTTTTGTCACTTGTAGATTTACTCAGAGGGAAGAGGATGTTACTCCAAGAAGTACAATTTCTTGGGAAAAGTTACTTGAGTAAATGTAACTGAGTACAACCCACCTCTGGTAATTATGTGAAATGATTAATGTATTGGCACTAAAATCTTTAAATTTGAAGTGAAGGGCGAATTAAAGTTTGTTTACAGCAGTTCTTAAACTGTTAAACTAATTAGAGAATTAATCATAATGTAGGCCTTATTCGCATAATATTCAAGGAGTCTCTTAAATAATAGCCTATTGGTGCTATAATGGTAATAGTAAATCTTTTTTTTTTTTAATAGCAACAGTTTTTGTTGAATAGGCCTTTTTAGTCAAATTGGATCTGGTCTTGTAAGAAATTCTGTGTACAATTTTGTGTACATGACATCTAAAAGAAACTAGTTCACTGGGACTTGTCTGGACTGGATTCTAAACTTCAGGACAGTGTGCGAACAGCAGTGACCTGAAATTGGACTAAAGTGTCTAATTTCAATGGGAGCAGGGAACATTTTCTAATTTCTCGCTATGAAATTAGAAGATGATTTTAGAATGCTAAATGCTAGTATACCATGCTCTGTTGAAGATGCTCATAAGTTGTTGTTTTTTCTTTTAAGGCTCCAGTTGTTTCAAGGCCTTATCGACGGAGGATTTACCAACTCAAAGGTAATAAATTGAATAATTAATACGATTCTTTTCAAAATTTAAGCACATCCAAGCGTATTGAAAAAAAACAATAAACAGAACAGACATGGTTGTTGTAGATTTTGATTAATTGTGCAGGGTTGCTCTACTCTTCTTGATTTAAAAAAAACTGATAGCTAGAGTAATCTGATAGCCAACATTATATGGATACAGTGTTTTGATTTAATTATTGTTCATGTAAAAGAGGCCGACACAGTCTCTACATTTAAGACCAGGCTCAAAACGTTCCTCTTTGAAATAGCTTATGGTCAGGCCAGTTAGGAACAGAAATAAAAACCTACAGTTTTAGCTCCGCTGCTCTTGGAGCACTTCTGCTGGGGGAAGTATGGAGCTGAACACTGTCCTCTGGTTTCATCAACAATATTTAAGATTTTAGTTTACGTGTGCTGCTTTTGACATGTTTTCACAACTCTGGACGCCCATCAAGGTAACTGAAGTTGTGATTATGTTTTAACAAAATAAATTGAATTGAATTGAAAAACCAAAGTTTGGATTTTTGGGGTTCACTGTTAAATACAGAAAACTGTTAAATGGATCTATTGCTTACTATACTACAAAAACTACTACAATGTGCTCTCATTCTGTGTTTTTTTTCTCAGCCTGATGCTGCAACTGCAAGAACTGCAGTACTGTATGGCCCTCAAATCCTCCTTGGAGATAAATCAGCAGAGTTCTTAAAGAAATGCTAGGTAAGTGTCTTAAGTTTTCAAAATTTCCAATGGTTTTGTTTACTGTCTCTAAAGAAGTTAACACAACTCACACCTAGTGTACACTGAGTCCAGTCCAGTCGCGGTCCGGGACCCGCGCGGGTCTCTTGCAGACGCCTGTCACACCAGCACCGGTTCAATTTTGTACGGTGTTGAAGAAAATCACGTAGATTCATGTGGTTTCGCGTGAGAAACACTCGTCAAACATGAAAGCTGCACCGGACCGCTGCGGTGTCCGGCAAAAATAGACTTCTTGCGGATTCTTTCCGGAGACCTGCGCGGCTGCCGGACCCGCGGCCGCAGAGCTCCGAGGTCGGTGTGACACAAGCATTGATTTTAAGCACTTTCTAAGTCTTGTAGGACCCGAACCAGAGCCGGACCGGAGTCAGTGTGCATCAGGCGTTAGTCATGTTTTTGGGTTAGTTGGGTTTTGTTTTTTTGTGATTGTGATATTTAATCTATTAATCTTATTTTTAACAAGAGGCCCTGAGGTCAGTTACATGTCTGTAATGATTTAAAAAATCCTTTTGGGGGATGAGTAAAACTAATTGTCAAATGCTGGGCCGGGCCAGAATGTGGATAGTAACAGATATGTCTTCACCAGATTTCTTTCATCAGACAACCTTACATTTCCTGTCACTGCACTCACTCATTGTGAGTGCAGGACACTCACGATGACAACAAGTGCACTAACGATATTTTTTCGATATATTGTGCAGCCATAGTCTATATGCACGAGTGCTCTTCCACTGCTGTTCAAAGCCTTTGATAAAGAGTCGCTTTTGCCCTCTTATGACATTTTTGGCATTACCTTATTACATTACATTACATTATCTTTCCAAAAATGAGCTGCCATTTAACTATTTAAGCCTGGTTTTTCAGGATTAACAAACGTAGAACAATATTGTGTAGAGGGGAAAAATACTTTTCTTTACAGTTTCAAAATGATGACATATATGCAATCAAAAAACTAATGCCATGTTTGTCTATGTAGGATTGGGATGTGGACACAGACTTCAGAGATGTAGACGTCGGCCTTTTGATGGTCCTTCCAGAAGACGCACCATCAAATCCACACAAAATTGGACTTTTAAATTGCATGCAATTTTATCAATTTAGGACATTTTTAAAGCCATTTATAAAAATTTGGATTGTTCATCTTCACTTGATGTCATTGCATGTTTCCAATTCTCATGTAAAAAAGTTAGAGAATTAAAACAATTGCATTTAATTAAGAATGTTTTATTTAATGTACATTTTCATTCCATTGAGTACTGGAAGGGGACACTATTACTACAATAGCAGTATATTATATTGTAACCTTATAGTAATACAATTTTATATAAAGATATAGATAATGTTACATATGGATCAATTGGGTGAGTAGCCTTTACTGTGACAGTTTAGTAAGTTTACTAATGACTGATGAGTAATTTAACTAAAAATAATGATATCAGACCAACAATTAAACTTTGGTTAACTAGTCAAATATTAGTTTTACAAACTTAAAATGTATTGATCACTTTACTGGGTTTTTCTTAGTAAGCTGTACTTTCATATTTTTGGTTACTTTACTCATGACTGATGAGTAATTAAACCACAAAATATTATAATAGACCCACTTAATGGGAACTTGTTTGTTTACTAGCAAAACGCAAGTTCTACAAACTTAGCATTGATTACTTAAGTGAACTCTGTCTTTTCTATCAAGTTTACTAGGGTAATTTAAGGCAATCGGTTTCCTGGGTTTTTCTAAGTAAACACTACTATCGGGGTTTACAGTGTGCACATACAATTTGAAACAAGCATTTTTGATTAAATACAGTTTTTGAAGAAGGCTAAAAACACATTTATAGGTTTAACTTGGCAAAAACTCATAGAAATATTGAGCCCACAATTTTTGATGTTGTCTGCAGACATAATACTTACTTTACCACAAATTATACTTTTTATGAAGCTCAAAATACAAATTTAAGGCTAGAAAATACAAATGTTCCACCTTTTATACAAATCTAAGGCTAAAAAATACAAATGTTCCATGTTTCATCATAGAAAAGCATGCTAACTGACATTTCTACCCTTGAAATTCAGATTTGTTGCTTGTTTTTTGTTGTTGTAATTTCTGTTATTTACTGAAAACTGGTTCAAAAGGAAAACATTGGTAACGCTTTAAATTAAAGGTGGAATGGAGGATTTCTCGCCGATTTGAAAATCTGCGACTGTTAGTCCTTTTTTTGAAAAAGCGCATGCGCAGGTTCCCCCTCCCTCCCGCCCTGTTTCTCCTGAGTGAACACCGACCAAACCTCGTGCACGAGCACCAGCAGCACCGCTCCATGTGCATTTGTTTACAAGACGATTGGTGTCGCTTTCTCACGACAACCTCCGCGAAAAAGATTTAATAATACACTACACATACAATAAGCTAAAAAAAGAGTCAGATAAACAGTTACCTGTCCAGCAGAAAGTTTGCAGCGGAGGGATCAGCCTGTTTTGTTCTTTCAATGCTCGCCAGCGCGTAAACGATTCCCCCAGAATAACACGCCTTTTGTTTCTTTCCTCTGCAGACTTTCGTCTCTTCTGTGAAAGCTCGAAAACAGTCTTTCTCTTTCGTCCCTCATCCATTTCGGTTCTTCGCGGATGAAAGTTTAGACCTACAATGACGGAACGATCGCCGCTAACCTCCTGCTACATAAACACACTAGCATATCAACCACGCATGCGCGGCCAGGGGAGCGAGCGTTTCCCCTGGACGAGCCTGTGGGCGGGCACTAGCACGCAGAGAATGATTGACACCTGAGCGGACCAGTTATTTGTGCTACCCACCAGGAAATGAGATTCTGATTTGTTGCCCGAAATCCTCCATTCCACCTTTAAGGTTCCTTACTTAACTATTTATAGATAAGATGAGATAAGATAAGAGAAGACAAGAGATCCTTTATTTGTCCCACAATGGGGAAATTCCAATGTTGCAACACACAGTTTAGGACAGGAATGAATGAAATAGACGCATGCAATAAAAATAGGATAAATAAACATGGTAATAAAAATACAGTATAAAGTATAAAGTGCACACTCTTATTTACAGTAAAAATGGTAAATAAAGTGGCTTAAGTGTATGTTATATACAGTAAGTGACTATAGTGAGGTAAAAGTGTATTAATAGTATGTTAAATTATATTGCACATAAGACGTTAATATGCACTAATAGTTTGTTTATGCACTTAAAACGCCTTATACGTGTTTATAACCCATCAGACAAAACATGTTTGAGTGAATAAACCACATGTACAGAGCATCAATGAGCAAATATTACATTATTTTCAATCATCACGCTAAGAAATGCCTGGAAAATGCCTCATAAGTGCTTATAAACACATAACAAAGGGCTTTTTAATGCATTATAAATAGTTTACTAAGGAACCTTAATCTAAAGCATTAAGTCAACCATAACATTATATTCTGATGAGAGCCTTTTGAAGGGTCTGTGGTGTCACTGTGGGTTGTTCTCCCTCAGTCAGTGCACACGTGCCCCTCGACATGCCGCAGTCCCACAAGCACAAAACACGCTCTAATCCAAAGAGTGAACTAAGCGCAGATGCATCTCCTCATTAAGACGTCTCCTGCAGCTCCAAACAACAGGCCCCCGTTACGTTTGTGCGGTAAAAATAGCTGTGAGACGCCCATCGCAGCTCTGCTTTTGTCATTAAGGCTCGGAGTGTGTTTGTGATCCACGAGCTGAGGCCGGCGTGGAGAGCAGGACGTACAAACCAGTGTCAAGTGACTGGAGAAATGAATCCGATTAATCACACTGTGGGACTGTAATTAATCACAATGAATCGCCAATGACACGCCATTATTATTTATGTCTAGAATTAGTTTTGCACATTTTCGGAGGAGAATTTAATCATTTAGTTATTCACAAATTTTAAAAGCACAACAAACTACAGTTTCACCAGCAAGGACCACACCATCGAGCTTGGGTGGAGAAAGTTTATTGACAAACGATGACGAATGTAGTTTTGGGGCTTCTGCTGATGAGGGCTGCAGGCTCCCGGGCCTCGATGCCCCCCGACCATCGAAACATCGAGCGCTGGTGTATGTCCGGGAAGCTCAAATAGAGGAGGAGTTCCCAAACTTTTCTGCCTGGGACCCCCAAATTAGCCATGCAATTGACTCGGGACCCTCAAAGAGAAATGAAAATGACAGTAGCAATAATTTTAAGTGTCAAAGCGTGTTAAATCATGTTTAATATTGGTTATTTCAATAGTTTATTGTCTTATTGGACCTTATTTCACTTAAATATACTGTTTTTAATTTAAAAATAGAGCAAATACAATGTCATATTAATTCAAATGAGATCTTGAAATCATCTCACGACCCCCAGCTCACCCCTCGCGACCCTCCGAGGGGTCCCGACCCCCACTTTGGGAACCACTGAAATAGAGGAGGCACCAGAAGGGGCGTGAAGGTGCTGTCCTGCTGCCAAACTTAAGGTGACAGACTTATCTCCATTTAAACCTAGACTCTGTCATGTTCTGTTGAATCTGTGGCACATGTTTCAGGTGAATCTACACGACTGAACACAGGTTTAATGGGACAAGGGCACTTCAGGCACTCATAGAACTATAGTTACAGTAGATAACTGCGGTTATGGTGGTAGGTGGTGTTGGTCTGGTGTCTGTTATGGTTATAGTGCTCTAATGTTATGTCCGACCGGCAAAAACACTTCCTGATGAACTCCTTCGATCTGTGATGTCTTTTGTAAACTGTATCTGAGAATCTTCTGGTGTTTTAAATCCTCAAATCATCGGCATTTCACACAGTCTCTTAATTAATAACAGAACTAAATAGTGTAAGTGCTAGGCGCCATCTACTGGCTGCATACACTAAGTGCCAGGGCACAGCAGAGAAACATTAAGTTCATATAAACTTTTTTCTTTTGGTTTAAAAACATGAGATGGCAAACTTAAGGTACATAAGCATGTTTAAATCCTAAGAAACAAAACACATATATTATATTTATTTCCTTTAAGTCTTAAGGTTCCAAGTCAAGTCTCAAGTCACCAAAACACTAACGCTAATTCTGAAAATAAAAGCTATTTTAATCTTAACTTAACTAAACTATAAATAAAACAACCAGGTAGTCTTTACTTAAATTCAGATTGTTTTATCTTGTTACATTTTTACATTTTAATAAAAGTTTTTTAAAAATCTGGTTGAAATACTATTACTTTTTACCGTGAGTACATTTTTCAATGGGTATGTCAATACTTTTTCTTGAAGTAGAACGTTTAATTTGATACTTCTACTTGAATAAATATATATTTTTTACTGTTCCTTCTGTACTTTTTACTCTTTTACTTTTTAAATATTGCGTCCTTTTTTCACCTCGGCAGAAACCACAGCTTTAAAGGTCCCATAACATGCAAAATGGACGTTTTAACCTTCCTCCAGTGCTATTTGGGCCTCGTATGTTGTGCCCAAAGTGGTTTTTTGATTGATTCCCTCATGTTTTCACTAGAGAACTGTCTTTTCCGTCCCCCTCGGCTGAGCAGCAGACGGGGGCTCCTCACTAAGATGACACGGTGTTTAAGCCACGCCTCCAGGAAGCGCGCAGCCGCAGAATAAAAACAGCTAATGCTAATGCTACACAGTAATCACACGATGGATACGACAGATCGAAGAGTTAGCTTGTTATTTACCAAACGGCACGTCCGTCGTCGAGGCCCTGGAGCACGTCAAACTCCAGGTCAGATCCAGGACGTAGGACTCAGCACGACGCACCGTCAGGACGAGAAAATGTTTATTCAGTGTTTGTGTATCACTGTTTACCGGAGCACACGGCGCATGCACCATCTCCGCTCTAGGCTTCGGCACGGGTTGGGAGGGGGAGGCGCGCGAGTTGGGTGGGGGAGGCAGCCTGCTCTCTGTTCGGGGGGGTCAGATCTCAGAGTGAGCTGTTTGCTTTTGCAAGGAGGGGGGCCAGTCCAAGAAATGGGTGTTTTTTGGAAACTGTTATGTTATGGATATTACACAACGAGAAAATGTATCAACAAAGCCCTTAGAATAGACTGTAATGGGCAAAATAGCAGAATATGGGACCTTTAACCGGGGTCTTGAGGCTCTTCTGCCGATCTGAAAACAAATGAAATCCCAATCAGAACGTGAAATGACACGGTGTGCGTTTGTAATGAAACGTGCTTTATCCACTCAGCCAAACTCAAATGTCAGCGTTAAAGGTGGCGCCTGAACACTCGCTCTCACACGTGCGCCGTCTTTATTAAAAGCACTTTTTCTGTCCTCGCGCTCGGCCCTGAGCCTCCAGCCCCCGATCCATACTCCTCTGATCAATAAGCAATCTGATGATAATTACTGCGAGACGCCGGCGCAGCGACGCGGCCCGGCAGCAGGGGGCGGCGTCACGGGTCATTTGGGACGAGGACTCCATTCATCTCGGATTCAAAACCACTAGAAATCAGAGGAGGTTTTTTGTCTTCAAGCGCGTCTGACCTCATTCTGGATTTGTAGTGTTTTCTCTCAAAAATAGTCAAATAATTTAGCATAAAATGAGAAAAGTATTGAAACTATTGGAAAATGTTGCTATCTTGACCAATCAGATGTGTTTGTGTGGATGTGTTATCTACTCGGCCCGCAATATCTATCATTTTTTAAATTAAAATGTACGTATTTAGACATGTATTGTTCCTTATTGTTTATAGACCCTTTAAAAGTTTGTGGACAAAAACATTCTAAATCAGAATGGAGGCAGAATATCAGAAAATATGACAAATGTAGATGATTTTGTCAAAATAAAAGCCTCAGACCTATGTGAGTGACATCAGAGCTGCTTTAAACACATTTATTATTGTATTTTACTTTATGTTTAAGGACATTTTGATAAACTCTTTGCATTTTTGATGAAGGAACAATCCAGATTTATGGGTTTTACTGGAAAAATACTCACAGAAAAGTAGAATTCACAATTTTATCTGGAGATATATTAGATTATTTTCCATAAATCAGATTCTTTTGAAGCTAAAATAGAATTTTAAGGCTAGAAAATTGTATTTTGTCCATCGTTTTTTATAGAGAAGCAAACTATCAGACCTTTCTACTCTGGAAATTCAAATGTGTTGCTTTTTTCCAACACAAACACTTAAAACCAGAAGAATTTAGATCTAATGTGAGGGAATTGGTGAAACATTTACAGACAACTTTATTTTGTCTCCAGTCGCCTCCATTCAGGAATTTTACATTTTAAAGGGTCTATAGACTTTAAATAAAAAAAACGTAAAACTCTAATGCAGTGGTTGTTGTGAGGCAGAGATGTGTTTTGTCGTTTTATTGTGTCTGGACGTACCTTTCTGTCTTTAAAGTTCTCCTGGTTCTTAATGCGCTAAAGAAACACAAACAACATATGGGACAAATAAAGCTGTGCAGTGTCTTGTGGGAACTCATTTAAGACCATTTGGTGCCATTTTATTCCACAAGTTCAACATTTATCTCGCTGGATCTTTCTGGATTTTCATTCATGCATTTGTTATTGTCGATAAGTCTTTTTAAAGGAAAAACATTCTGCATTTTTCATATTGTTATTAGCCTTTAAACATGCTCTTGCCATCCCATGTTTAAAAACAAAAAAAAAGTTTCTTATTCATTCTATTGTTGTCTATTATCTACCTGTTTTATCAGTCAGTATGAAATGACACTTACTGAGTGCATCCAGCCAGCAGATGGTGCCAGCGCTATGTACAATTTAGCAAAGTTAGCGCTGAAAAGACGTCATGATGCAGATTTGCAACAGACGATAACTTGTTTAGAGGCTCGGAACAAGTTTAGCGATGATTTAAGGATTTAAAACAGTGTAAGATTCTCAGATAAATGACATCTGAAGTCTGAAAATACATTAGAAAATCCCAGAAGTTCAGCAGGAAGTGTGTTTGACGCTCAGAGGGAGAGGATTTTCCAATAAACATTTCTCAAAACAGCGTGAATGCAACTGAATGCTACTCCAGGTGTGTTTTTGATGAAGAACATTGTTAGAACAGGATTTAAAAAAAGTCACTGTAGCAGAAAATGTGTCCTTTAATCCAAGCAATGAACATGACATGGTTTAAAGCAGAATTTGTGTCCTGAGGTGATTTGATGCTGTTCTTGAGTCTCCACGAGGTCTTATTCTGTGTAAAAGCTTAAACCCTGTAGTTTAGAGCTTTTAAACATGTTCTGAAACACATTAAAGTTGAAGTATCTTGTAGAACATGACAAAAATATCACATTATTCCCTATAAATTCAAAATTACAAAGACTTCTTGTTCATTTTCATACTTAAATTGCCTATTTTGCAGACTTTTAATTAGTTTTACACTTGATTTTCAGATTTTGCAGAGCCCCAAAACAGCAATTATCAATTTAACAATTAAAAAATAAAGTATATTTAATCAATATTAATCTTTATGAGGACACAAAATATAATAAAACTATGGTAAAAGATGCACAGATGTAGCATTTCTATTCACTTTGGTATAAAGGTGGATTTGGACCGGATTTTAACTCTTTAAAACATGTTTATTATGTGTTCTGTCTCAAGTAAAGCTCAGTTTAAACATAAAACTAGATTATTTTACATTTACATTTACATTTACTTACTCCACTGGTAAGTCAATTTTTTGTATTTTTTAAGCAAAATTATCGCATGATCAGTCAGAAAAACCTTGAAACCTGTGAAACATCGAGTCAAATCTACTCAAATCCAGATAAAAAATGATAAATTCAAGTCATTTTAACGTCTGATAGGCTTGATATACATTTTTGCTGTGAACAAAAGTAAGAACAACGAGTCACTTTTGGACGTTTATCTGATTTATGATTTGAAGTGAATGTAAGGACAAAACGATCAATAAAGCTGCAAATCTAGTATTTTCTGAGGATACAGACACAAAAATGAGACAAACTAAATCACAGCCGAAGGAGCGGCGCAGAAACAAATGTTCAAATCCTTTCTTATTGTCAACATAAAGCTTTTGTCACTTTTCAAAGCGGGAAGTGGGGCCAAAAACACTGTTATTATCTCCAAGAAGGGCATTTTTAATGACAAGGAGTCCAAAAGTATTTTGAATAACTTGAATTATATATTAGATTTGAATTCTTAATAATCTCTGGGGACAGATGAGGTGAAGGTCAACAGTTATTAAAGAGTCATCGCTTTGATCAATAAACCATAGAATATTCAAGACGAGCCGACGATGGAGTTAGACGCCAAAAGAATTCTGAACGCTCTGTTTTTTTTGTCTTTTTCTCTCTTTTGACCCTTTTCTAACATTGTTTCTCGTCAAGAGTTGTGTTTAGCTTCGTTTGCGTTTGTTTCAATTATCCTGTTTGCGAGCTCCTCTTCTCTGCTCCTTCTCTGAGCCTCACAAAACACTCACTTTCAAGTTTCCCATATTTTTGACATCAAAGGCAAAGGTCAAAGGGGTCTGTTGTGCTGTTTTCAAGTAAAAGTATCGCATTAAAAAAGTACCTGTTTGAAAATGCACTTCAAGAGTAAAAAGTGAAAGTATCGTGCAGATTATGAGACCAGTTTTGCGTATTAAATGTCAAACGTTTGTTAAAATGTGCTTAGTTTTGCTAAACAAAGATCAATCTGAATTAATTTCTTTGATTTTATGAGTACATTTCTGTTTGCTTGTTGTTAAGCATGAACTGAAGAATAACCCTCAAACAGAATGAAAAGTGCTTTCTACTTTTCAGTCCAGTTAAAAAATGTGGTGGAGTAAAAGTAAAACGTATCCGTTGTAAAAACGACAAAAAAAGTTAAAAAATTACAGATACCTACAAAATTTACCAAACTCCAATACTTTTACTTGTGTACTTTGTTTGGGAGAAACAAAAGTCTCAGATAAAATATATATATTAGATTTGAATTCTTAATAATCTCTGGGGACAGATGAGGTGAAGGTCAACAGTTATTAAAGAGTCATCACTTTGATCAATAAACCATAGAATATTCAAGACGAGCCGACGATGGAGTTAGACGCCAAAAGAATTCTGAACAATCTGCTTTTCTTGTCTTTTTCTCTCTCTTTAGACCCTTTTCTAACATTGTTTCTCGTCAAGAGTTGTGTTTAGCTTTGTTTGCGTTTGTTTCAATTATCCTGTTTGCGAGCTCCTCTTCTCTGCTCCTTCTCTGAGCCTCACAAAACACTCACTTTCAAGTTTCCCATATTTTTGACGTCAAAAGCAAAGGTCAAAGGGTCTGTTGTGCCGTTTTCAAGTAAAAGTATCGCATTAAAAAACGACGTGTTGAAGAACCTGTTTGAAAATGCACTTCAAGAGTAAAAAGTGAAAGTATCGTGCAGATTATGAGACCAGTTTTGCGTATTTAATGTCGTACTTTGTTTTTGTTTGCTCGTTGTTGAGCTTGAACTCAAAACCTTCAGGCAGAACGTCATCAACAACGAGCTCAGACTAAACCCTCAAACAGAACGAAAAGTACGTCTACTTTTCAGTCCAATTTTAAAAAATGTGGTGGAGTAAAAAGTACAGATACTTGGTCTTAAATGTTGTGAAGTAAAAGTAAAAAGTATCCACTGTAAAAACGACAGATACCTAAAAAATTGACTCAAGTACAGTACTTAGACTTGTGTATTTTGTTACTTTCCACGGCTGGGCGTCTGGAAGAAACAAAAGTCTCAAATAAAATAAAAAACAATGGATTTTTGTAATGTATAAAAGTCAAATCCGTCTGGCGCGCTCATGTTTATGACTAAAAATCATCATAATCGCTCATTAAAGTCCATATAACCGGTTCTCAAAATGTTCTGCTTATAATTACGTTTCATGGAAGGGCACCTGAGACAATAGTTTTACATTTGTGACGTGGCAGTTTGCGAAGAAACGTTGAAAAATGAACGCTTGAAATGACAGGAAGTGGTGCTAAAGTAGTTCTAAATCGGAATCCCCCTGTGATGTCATCAAAAAGCGACAATATGCACTCAACAGACACCATTTTTGGACAGTTTAAAGTGTCATTCAACAAAATAAAGTCGTTATCGGGTATGATATGTGTCAAATCATAACTATTGTGTAATTTATGTGTGTTTTGGCCCTTGTTTACAGTCTGGTTGCCATGGTAACAGTTGTGGAATTACCTCTATGTCGTATTTGCTGCCCGTTTCCAAACAGGACGTATCGTCTTAAACATGACTAACACTCACAAACTGGGGGCAAATAGTCAAAATCTTTAATAAAATCTTAAAAATAATCACGTTCAAGTTTAGTTCTGGATTTGTTTGTTTCATTTTCGCAATTTTCTCGACGGACACAGACCCAGAAGCGCAGTTTTTTCGCCCTGGTACAGACACTTCAACGTTTCCTCGCCAAGAAATGTTACATAAAGCTTAAAAATAGCGGTTTAAAATAAAAAGAGAAAGTATCATGCAGATTATGAGACGTATTTAATGTCGTACTTTGTTTTTGTTTGCTCGTTGTTGAGCTTTTCATTTGTGACGTAGCAGTTTGCGAAGAAACGTTGAAAAGTGAACGTTTGAAATGACAGGAAGTGGTGCTAAAGTAGTTCTAAATCGGAATCCCCCTGTGATGTCATCAAAAAGCGACAATATGCACTCAACAGACACTGTTTTTGGACAATTTAAAGTGTCATGCAACAAAATAAAGTCGTTATCGGGTATGATATGTGTAAAATCATAACTATTGTGTAATTTATGTGTGTTTTGGTCCTTGTTTACAGTCTGGTTGCCATGGTAACAGTTGTGGATTTGTTGCTATGTCGTATTTGCTGCCCGTTTCCAAACAGGAAGTAATGTCTTAAACACGACTACACTCACAAACTGGGGGCAAATTGGCAAAATCTTTAATAAAATCTTAATAATCACGTTCAAGTTTAAGTCTGGATTTGTTTGTTTCATTTTCGCAATTATAGACACTTCAACGTTTCCTCGCCAAGAAATGTTACATAAAGCTTAAAAATAGCGGTTTAAAATAAAAAGTGCTAATTTCCGCTGCTGTAAATCTCCATTGTTTGAGTGTTCGCGCTTCACTGCGGTGTTACAAACGCGTCCTTCGCACCTCGTTTCTTTCGTCGCCCACGGTCTCAGCCGCACGCCTCCCGTTGGACTGAGATCATTAAGAAAACCGCGGAAGCTTTTCTCGTTTTTCGTGACTGTGAAGACAATACAACTTTTCTTTCTGGCAGTATTTGTTTCACACGTGTAATTGTTGATCCCGGAGCAAACAGATCCGCTCGTCGTCCGCACAAAACAGGCTTTTTTTAAAGACATTTCCCGTTGAATTTTGTGTAATTTAAAGGGCGTATGACAGGTTTTGACAATTTTCTAATTTTGATTAGAAAATCAAATGTCTGAAATTCAGATTAATATCCTGAAATCAAGACATTTTAACTCGAGAAATTCATTTTTGTAGTGCATCGACCAATTAATCGACTGAAC
Source organism: Rhinogobius similis (assembly GCA_019453435.1). NCBI lineage: Eukaryota > Metazoa > Chordata > Actinopteri > Gobiiformes > Gobiidae > Rhinogobius > Rhinogobius similis. The sequence continues at coordinate 4,391,633 of CM033630.1, read as the reverse complement.
GACTACAGCCCACACACTCCTCAGTCCGTGCACACCTCCTGCTCCGTTGCTCAGACAGTTTGGTCCTGCCGTTTCCTCCCGACTCCATTTACATAACACTAATAAAGCCTCTTCCTCCTCGTTCATCGTCGCCGGAGCGTCTCTCGTCTCTGTTTTGTCTGCGCCGTGCGATTGTCTGATTGTCTGCCGTGACGCCTTGACAGCGGCTCTTGTTGCCTTGTTGTCGTCTGCACCGCTCGGCTCGTCCCGGCTGTCAGCGGGCCATTCTTCCGCCCGTCGTCTCGGCCCCCGTTCGGAGCGCTGTGTCTGGGGCTGAGTCACCGCCGTCCGGGCCGTCTGGAGGCTCTGGGCGGCGGCACAGACCGGTCCTCCCACAGACACCAGGCACAGAGGCTCACGGCAAAAAAAGAATTTCTAGATGAGTTAAACGTCTTGATTTGAGGATATTAATCTGAATTTCAGACGTTTTGACTCGTTAAGATGAGTTAAGACTTTTTATTTGATGGAACTAGATTATTTGACTTGTTTCAAACCATTTCTGACTTGTTTCAACACATTATTTCCTATTTCAGTCCAAATTATCTGTCACTGGGTTAAGATCATTTTACTTGCTCCACTGACAAATGTGTTTTCTTATTTTAAGCTAAATTATTAAACGGCAGGTGTTTTACATGAGACATTTACACAGATGCAAACTGACTGTTCAAAACACAATCAAACTGTCGTATTCCTCCTCACTCTCTTTCACCGGTCTGTCCAACTCTACAGCGCCCCTAGAGGCCGTTCCCATAAAAATACATGAATTAGCCGCATCGTTGTAGCCACAGGGTTCAAATCACGAGAAAAAGGTGCGGCTTATAGTCAGAATCTTACGGTAAATATATAACATTTTGAACAGTTTCTGGCTTTTTTTTGTATTTTCATCCGACAGTTGCAGTCTTTGTTCTCCAGTCCTTTAATTATTGTTCAAATCAGTCGCTGTCAGGACGAGGTGTGTCCGGCAAACACAACTTTTAGGAGTTTTTAGTCACGTTATACAATTGTTGTCCTTCATCATTAGATCAGAGCTGGGTTTTGAGAGATTACTCCATGTTTGAGTTAATCGTATTGTTCTGATTTTCTGCTTTTAAGGCTTGAGTTTTTAGGAAATGTATTACTTTTATTCCTCACACTGCAAAAAGTGATTATCTAACTTAGTTAAATTTACTTGGATTAAGCAAATTAATCTTAAAAGTCCAATTTTAAGATTTTTTCACTTGACAGGACTACATCAAATTGACATTATTTGACTGGTTTTAAGTAAACTTGATAAATAAAATAATCTTATTCCACTGGCAGATAATTTCACTTAAAGTAGGGTAAAAAGGTCTTATTTTGAGTTTAATTTTCTTATTTTTTGAAAGGCCTTTTTTGCAGTGCACTGTTTCTATTTACGGGTTTTTACTTTAGTTTTATTTGATTTATATATCGATACCGACTCCGATACCGACATGAGTGACATGCTCATACCAATAGTCATTAACATATGCACATTTTAGGGCTAAGCTTTATTTTTAGACAAATTTTTTTTTAAGGCTAATTTCTTCATTTTTGAGTCAAACAAAAGCAGCAGATTAAACCGAAGCTTCTGTGTCAGTGTTTAGTTTGTCTTTTGGAGCCAATTTGAACACATTTTAGAGTATCGAGTATCGGTATCGAGAAAAATCCCTCACATCAAGACTACACTGTAGCCCATCTCTATTTACTGTTGTTTGTTTCTCTTTTTTTTTATTCCAAATCAAATTAATGAACCTGTTTCTATGATTCATTTTCCATTTCATTTGTAACTAATTGAGTTTACGATGAATAACGATATGTTTGAGGTTTTATTTATTCGTGTTGACATTCGTCTCCAGTTGATTTTCAATTTAAAATCCAAAACCAAGAAATGGAAACTCGGTTCTTTTATTTGTTTTTGTTCTGATTCACGAGACGCATTTCAATAAAACTGTTTAATCAAAAATCCACCGAACGAATCATACGCGGATTATACTGTTTGATTTTTTGTTTTTAATTTGATTTCCACAAAACAAAGCTCCGGGCCTGGGTTTGTAATGTCGTCAGGGTTTGTTTAACTCTGAGGCAGGTTCTGTGCCTAGTGCGAGGACTTCACTCTGTGCATCACCAACCGATTCAGAAGTGCACACTGCAAAGATGAATTTCTAGATGAGTTAAAACGTCTTGATTTGAGGATATTAATCTGGATTTCAGACGTTTTGACTCGTTAAGATGAGTTAAGACTTTTTATTTGATGGAACTAGATTATTTGACTTGTTTCAAACCATTTCTGACTTGTTTCAACACATTATTTCTTATTTCAATCCAAATTATCTGTCACTGGGTTAAAGGGCCCATGACAGGTCGGGCGACTCATTTAACCAAAATGTAGTTCAGATAAACATATTTCAAAATTAGCTAAAATTCTTTACAAATTTTACACCGTTTTCACAATTTTTAGCTTTTTAATTTTACTTCCGGGTTGTAAATGATGACATCACGCTAGGAAATTACCATAGCAACAACACTGTAAACTGGACCAAAACTCATCTAATGTCACATTTTTTTGATTTGACAAATAAAAATAAATGTGAACAACTTTAATTTTGTTGAATTAATGTTTAAATGGTCAAAAAAGTAGTTCATTTTGTGTAATTGATGCATGACCTTTGTCTCCCCAGTGTGATGTCATCAGTCTGTTTACTTCCTGTAATTTTCAACAGGTTTTTCAACTTTTTTCCTCAAACAGTGACCTGATTGGTGTAAAACTATAATTTATATTTACAACAAGTATTAATACACTGAAGAAAGCCAGAATTAGAAAATCATAGAAACCCGTCATACGCCCTTTAAGATCATTTTACTTGTCCCACTGACAAATGTATTTTCTTATTTTAAGTTAAATTATTATCATTATCAGACAGAAATACTTTAAACCAGTGAAATATTCTGCATCACATCAGCAATTAAATCTCATCGAGTCAAAACTTCTCAAATCCAGATAAAAATGATCAATTCAAGCCATTTTAAACTTTACAGATTTACATTTTTTGATAATTTGGACGTTTTAACTCCTCTAGATGTTCACTTTTTGCCGTGTTGGAGGTTGGCCCTCCGTCTGAGATCATGATTCGGAGCTTGTTTGTTTTTAATCTCGATGGTCCTTAATAATCCGAGCGTCTGAAGTCCACTGTCGACTTCACGCCGTCCTGTTTTCCTTTAATATGGCTCAGTATTTTGGATATTGTTGCGGTTGTTCTTCCTCTGAATTGGTTTTGAAATGAAGCGCTGCCACACGCCGTTGTTTTATGAATAATAAGTCACCGCTTCAATCTCTGCTGCAGATTTATTCAATTATTTTACTGATGATGGAAGGAAAAATAAGGCTTTTCTCAAATGTAAGGAGGAATAAATTAGAAAAGCAATATAACGATGGATCTGAAACACACTGATGCAATAACACGGTGAATGTGAACGTTAGAATAGGTTTGTATTTACTTAGAGATGATAAGATGATGTCATGAGGAACATGGAATGATTAATTGTTTATTTATTTTTAAGTTTAACTTGTTGAAAAGGCGTTTGTAAATGTTTGGGTGATTTTCCTCTGGAGAAAGTGAAGTCCATTTGAGCTAAAGTTAAACCAGGAAATCCCACTGAGGATTGTAATGGGCTTTAGTGAAAAGAATGAGAGAGAGGGGGGGAGAGGGGGGGGCAGGGGGAGAGAAAAGAGAGAGAGGGGGAGAGGGGGGAGAGAGGGAGGGAGAGAGAGGGGAGAAGGGGAGAGAGAAAGAAAAGAGAGAAAAGGGAGAGAGAGGGGGGGGGAGAGGGGGAGGGGGGAGAGAGAGGGGAGGGGGGAGAGAGAGAGGGGGGGGAAAGAAAAGAGAGAGATAGGGGAGAGAGAGGGGGAGAGCGAGAGAGAGGGGGAGAGCGAGAGAGAGGGGAGAGAGTGAAAAGAAAGAGGAGGGAGAGGGGGGGAAGGGAGAGGGGGAGAGAGAGGGGGAGGGAGGGGAGAGAGAGAGAGATGGGGGAGAGCGAGAGAGACAGAGAGAGAGAGATGGGGAGAGAGGGAGAGAGAGAGATGGGGGGAGAGCGAGAGAGACAGAGAGAGAGAAGGGGGAAGTGGCTGGAAGAGAGAGGGAGGGTGAAAGAAAGAGAAGGGAGGTAGAAGAGAGGAGAGAGAGTGGGGACAGGGGTGGAAGAGGGAGAGAGATAGAAAGGAAGAGAGAGAGAGGGAAAAGGAGAGAAAGAGAAGAGAGAGAGGGAGAGAGAGAGAGACAAAGGAGAGATGGGGGAGTGGTTGAATGAGAGAGACATCAATCAATGATCACATGATCGTCAGAAACACCTTGAATCCAGTGAAATATTCTGTATCACATCAGCAATTAAATCTCATCGAGTCAAAACTTCTCAAATCCAGATAAAAATGATCAATTCAAGCCATTTTAAACTTTACAGATTTACATTTTTTGCTGCAGGAAGATAATTTGGACTGAAATAGGAAATAATGTTTTGAAACAAGTCAAATAATCTAGTTCCATCAAATACATAATCTCCACTGATTTTAAAAAGTCAAAACGTCTGAAATTCAGATTAATATCCTACAATCAAGACATTTTAACTCATTTTTGTAGTGCAGGTCACACGAGGACGAGCGCCGTTTGATCAGAGAAGAAGACGACGACGAGCAGGAAATGACAAAGTTATGGAATATTAAAGCCACAGGAGCGTGAATTATTGGCTGCTGGAGAAGAACAGACGAACGTAAAGAGCTCAAACAGACGGGTGTTTTATGGAGTTTGTGCCGAGGTTTAACGGCGAGCGGCAAAAACAAAGGCGTTTTCTCCCGTAAAAGCTCAAAACAACAACATAAACTCAAACAAAACGTGAACGAGCTGCGACGGTCTGAGAGCAAACGTCTGCTAAATGTTTAATTCAAGGATGTTCAATTTAATGGACAATATCATGCATTTTTCATACCGTTATTAGCCTTTAAAGGGCGTATGGCGGGTTTTTATGATTTTCTAGTTTTTACTTTATTCAGTGTATTAATAAATCTTGTAAATATAAATGATAGTTTTACACCAATCAGGTCACTATTTGTGGAGAAAAGTTGAAAAACCGGTTGAAAAATACAGGAAGTAAACAAACTGATGACATCACACTGTGACGAGACAAAGATTATGCATAATTTACACAAAATGAACTACTTTTTTGACCATTTAAACATTAATTCAACAAAATAAAGGTGTATTTGTGGAGAAAAGTGCACTGCAAAAACTGAATGTCTAGATGAGTTCAAATGTCTTGATTGTAGGATATTAATGTGAATTTCAGACGTTTTGACTTTTTAAGATCAGTGGAGATTATGTATTTGATGGAACTAGATTATTTGACTTGTTTCAAACCATTTCTGACTTGTTTCAACACATTATTTCCCATTATTTTCCCATTGAAATAAGAAATAATGGGTTGAAACAAGTCAGAAATGGTTTGAAACAAGTCAAATAATCTAGTTCCATCAAATAAAAAGTCTTAACTCATCTTAACGAGTCAAAACGTCTGAAATTCAGATTAATATCCTCAAATCAAGATGTTTTAACTCATCTAGAAATTCATTTTTTGTAAACGATGTCTCTCTCTCTGACTCTCGCTGACCCTCTCCTCTCACCCTTTTCTCCCCCTCTCTCCCCCTTTCCTCTCTCCTTCTCGGGCCACAACGGGGGATTAATTACGTTTGGCTCGCTCTGCTCCGGCTGGACTTTGCCGTGTCCCATTTTCCTCTAAGTTTTCGTACAGACGGAGCATCTTTACCTAAAACGTGTCCAATTATTCTGTGAAAATCTGAACTTTTCGTGACAGCAGTGGAAATAATTGCGCCGGGACAAAACATTCTAAACTTTAGACTCCACGAAATGATGGACTTTAATTGAACAAAGTGATATTTCCTCTCTTTTAACCCTGTTCTAACAATGTTCCATCATCAAAAACACACCTGGAGTAGCATTCAGCTGCATTCACTCTGTTTTGAGGAATGTTTATCAGAAAATCCTCTCCCTCCGAGCGTCAAACACACTTCCTGTTGAACTCCCTCGATCCGGGACGTATTTTCAGATCATCTACGTCATTTATCTGAGAATCTTTCTCTGTTTCTAGTCCTTTTTAACCCTTGATTTTCAACCAGTGCCGGGGAACACTAGTGCGCCTTGAGGTTTTGCCGGGTGTGTCTTGAGAAAACGTCCAGTTTGAGTTCACAGATTCACAAATGCGAATTTAATGAACTAATTTACCTTTTCGGAGTGTCCTGAGCAACATTTTCACCAAAAAAGAACACAAAACCATCACTATTACCACATTTAAAGAACTAGACAGCGCCACAGACATTATTTGCCTCATTATATACACTATCTTTAACTAAATGGTCTGTTTTGGTCATGTTTTAGTGGTAGATGGCGTGCCGTGGTAGCTTTGAAACACAAACCGTGTGCCACAACTCAAAAAAGGTTGAAAAACACTTCTTTAAATCATCACCAAACTCGTTCTGAGCATTTCTGCCTCTAAACACGGTGACTGCTGCAGCAAATTCACACAATGACGTCTTTTCAACAAACAAACAAACAAACAGAAAAAAAACCCAGGTTGTACCAGTCCAATCAAACCGCGGCTCTCTTTGTCCGCCTCGTCTACTTTGTCTGAGTCGGGTCACAACTTTAACTTTCTTTCAGCTTAAACTTTTGACTCCTAAAATGTCCTCAGACCAACTTTCTCTTCTCTCCCTTTCCTTTCCTCCTTTCCTTTTTCTTTCTTTCTGTCTGTCTTTCTTTCTTTCTTTCTTTTTGTCCTTTTTTCCATTCAGGGACAATCTTTTTCTTACCTTCTGTCCTTCCTTTATTCCTTCTATCCTTCTTTCCTTCCATCCTTCTTTTCTTACTTTATTCCTTCCCTCCTTCCTTCCTTCCTTCCTTCCTTCCTTCCTTCCTTCCTTCCTTCCTTCCTTCCTTCCTTCCTTCCTCTCCCTTTCCTTCTTTCCTCCCATCCTTCTTTCCATCTTTCCTTCCTTTATTCCTTCCTTTATTTCCTTCCTTCTTTCCATCCCTCCTTCCTTCCCTCCTTCCTTCCCTCCTTCCTTCCTTCCGTCCTTCCTTCCTTCCTTCCTTCCTCTCCCTTTCCTTCTTTCCTCCCTTCCCTCCTTCTTTCCTTCCTTCCTTCCTTACTTGCTTCCTTCCTTCCCTCCTTTATTCCTTCCTTCTTTCCTTCCTTCTTTCCTTCCTTCCTTCCTTCCTTCCTTCCTTCCTCTCTCTTTCCTTCTTTCCATCTTTCCTTCCTTTATTCCTTCCTTTATTTCCTTCCTTCTTTCTCTTTCCTCCCATCCTTCTTTCCATCCCTCCTTCCTTCCCTCCTTCCTTCCCTCCTTCCTTCCTTCCTTCCTTCCTTCCTTCCTTCCTTCCTTCCTTCCTTCCTTCCTTCCTTCCTTCCTTCCTTCCTTCCTTCCTTCCTTCCTCTCCCTTTCCTTCTTTCCTCCCTTCCCTCCTTCTTTCCTTCCTTCCTTCCTTCATTCTTTCCTTCCTTACTTGCTTCCTTCCTTCCCTCCTTTATTCCTTCCTTCTTTCCTTCCTTCCTTCCTTCCTCTCTCTTTCCTTCTTTCCATCTTTCCTTCCTTTATTCCTTCCTTTATTTCCTTCCTTCTTTCTCTTTCCTCCCATCCTTCTTTCCATCCTTCCTTCCTTCCTTCCTTCCTTCCTTCCTTCATTCTTTCCTTCCTTACTTGCTTCCTTCCTTCCCTCCTTTATTCCTTCCTTCTTTCCTTCCTTCCTTCCTTCCTCTCCCTTTCCTTCTTTCCTTCCTTCCTTCCTTCCTTCTTTCCATCTTTCCTTCCTTTATTCCTTCCTTTATTTCCTTCCTTCTTTCTATTTACTCCCATCCTTCTTTCCATCCCTCCTTCCTTCCCTCCTTCCTTCCTTCCTCCTTCCTTCCTTCCTTCCGTCCTCTCCCTTTCCTTCTTTCCTCCCTTCCCTCCTTCCCTCCTTCTTTTCCTTCCTTCCTTCCTTCCTTCCTTCCTTCCTTCCTTCATTCTTTCCTTCCTTACTTGCTTCCTTCCTTCCCTCCTTTATTCCTTCCTTCTTTCCTTCCTTCCTTCCTTCCTTCCTCTCCCTTTCCTTCCTTCCTTACTTCCTTCCTTCCTTCCTTCCTCTCTCTTTCCTTCTTTCCATCTTTCCTTCCTTTATTCCTTCCTTTATTTCCTTCCTTCTTTCTCTCTTTCCTCCCATCCTTCTTTCCATCCCTCCTTCCTTCCTTCCTTCCCTCCTTTATTCCTTCCTTCATTCTTTCCTTCCTTCCTTCCTTCCCTCCTTCCTTCCTTCTTTCCATCCCTCCTTCCTTCCCGTCTTCCTTCCTTCCTTCCTTCCCTCCCTCCCTCCCTCCCTCCCTTCCTTCCTTCCTTCCTTCCTTCCTTCCTTCCTTCCTTCCTTCCTTCCTTCCTTCCTTCCTTCCTTCCTTCCTTCCTTCCCTCCTTCCCTCCTTTATTCCTTCCTTCCTTCCTTCCTTCCTTACCAGGTTTTATCACACATTTAGTCCACAGTTTGGTCCAGCTTTGAGTCAGAATAAACAGGATCTGAACCAGGACTGACACGTCTGAATATGAACCAATAAAAAGAAACAGGAACAAAACGATAGAAATATGGATAAAGTAATAATCAGAACCATCAAATACACAAACATCAACATTAAGAAAGTCTGGTGCAAGTAAATAAAATGTATTTTTAAGATAAACGTTGAGTCTTTTGTTTGAACGTCTCAATAGATATTTTTCTCCGACAAAGCACCGGGTTTAAAGTGAAGAGCTTCTCCTCCGTCTGGACAAAGAGAAGGAGTTTTATGACGTGTTTCACATAAACGTCTTCACAAAGAGCTGCAGTTTACGGCTGTGAAGTCTGAACGACGAGCGGGTCACAAAGTCAGACCCTCCCAGCACTCACGCCTCACACCAGAGGGTCGTGGGTTTGACTCCAGTCCAGACCGGGACTAGACCAGGACCTGGGTCTGGTCCAGACCAGGACTAGCCCAGGACCTGGATCTGGTCCTGAGCGCTGGGTCTATACTTCCCACAACAACTTCAACACAAATCCTACAGTTTAAACTTCCGTAAAATGTCATTAAACCAACGCTTTCTCTCTTTCTTTGTTTCTACTCCTTCTTTTTCCTTCTTTTTTATTTGTAATCTTTCTTTCCCTTTCTTCTTTCTTCTTCTTCTTCTTCTTTCATTTTTAAATCACTTTCTTTCCTTTTTTTGTTTTCTTTCTTTATTTTTTTTTGTTTTCTTTCTTTCATTTTTATTTTCTTTCTTTCCTTTTTTTGTTTTCCTTCTTTCTTTTTTTGTTTTCTTTCTTTTCATTTTCTTTCATATTCTTTCATTTTTCTTCTTCTTTTCTTTCTTTTCTCTTGTGTCTGTGTCAGTTTCTTTTGGTTTAAACTGAAAACCTGGATCAGAGAATCCTCCAGCTCCACTAGACCAGGACCTGGGTCTGGTCCAGACCGGGACTAGACCAGGACCTGGGTCTGAGCGATGGGTCTATACTTCCCCTGAGTCACAGCTTCAACACAAAGTTTAGACGTAAAACTTCATCAGACAAACCCTTTCTCTCTTTCTTTGTTTCTACTCTAGAATTGTAATAATTGACAAAATGTGACTCGTAAACCCATTGATTTGCCTTAAACTGAAGTTAAGGGGTGCTCTGTGCGTGAGACAAAGTTTAGGGGCTCCTCGAGACAAAAAAGGTTGGGAACCGCTGGACTAAAAGACCATTGACCGATTAATCGACTAAACGACTAAAGGATTACAGCCTTATATTATCATTATTATCATGAGGTCCAAAGTGGTTCTTGATTTCTTTTGCTCGAACATGCAAACAGACCCAGAACGTGTCGGATCGTGTGCTTTTGTGCGAGGGCCCTTCACTTTGTTCCAGACCAAACAGAACAGACACATCAGAGGCTCTCGGTGCAGACGGAGGACAGATGTGTCGGATGAAGAGCCTCTTTAATGTTCCAGCGTCTGTGAAGGAACACGAGTTTGTTCACGGCGCAATTATCAGACGAAAGGACACTCTTATGTTAGCATTAAGTGTACGGTCAAACCAAAGATGACAAATGTACTGAATACTTTACTGAATAGACCAGTTAAAAGTCTGTAAACAAAAACATTCTGAACTCGGAACGGAGGCGAAAGTGAAGTGCAACATAATGTGATTACACTGGGATTAACCTCAGAATATCACAAAATATGACAAATGTAGATGATTTAGTGTCAGTAAAAGCCTCAGACACATGTGAGTGACATCAGAGCTGCTTTAAACACATTTATTATTGTATTTTACATCATGTTTTAGGAAATTATGATCAACTCTTTGCATTTTTGATGAAGGAACAATCCAGATTTATGGGTTTTACTAGAAACATACTCACAGAAATGTAAAATTTTTCATTTTATCTAGAGATATATCAGATAGTATTCCATAAATTAGATTCTTTTGAAGCTAAAATACAATTTTAAGGCTAGATTATTGTATTTTGTCCATGGTTTGTTATAGAAAAGCAAACTAACTGACCTTTCTACTCTGGAAATTCAAATGTGTTGCTTTTTTTTTCCAACACAAACACTTAAAACCTAATGTGAGACAATCATTGAAACATTTACTGTCAACTTCATTTTGCCTCCACTCCGGAATTTTGATGACATCACATTTTAAAGGGTCTATATAAAATTCTGACTCAAGGAAAAAGCTCAAAATCGATTTCAGATTATGCAAATAAATGAATGAATGCATTTTTCTACACACCGTAAAAGGATTTTCTTTGACATCAGTGGGTGTTATTGTACTTGTGAGATCAAATTCAAAACTGTTGGTATTTTTCAAGGCAGTGTCTATAGATCTACCAGTTCTTTTTGCTGATTTCCCTGCTGGTTGTCATGGTAATGCGTGAGAAACGTGCAATTCCGAACAGTTCCCAACATTTTAACCCATACGTTCGATCCAACGAAACAGACCCAAGCCGTTCTTTTAATTCTTATTTGCCAGCAGAACTTTTCTTGTGTGATTTTAACGCCAAAAACAACAAACCTGAAGCGTTTCCTGACCCTAACCATGACCGCGCACGTTCCCAAACCTAACCCAAACCCTAAACCTAACCCTTTTCCTAATCTTGACAAGTTTGACACATAAACTATCTTCAAAAGTTAGAATTACTCACTAAGCCACATCCATCCAGCCAAAGCAGCTGTAGATTTTGATTAACTTTGTGCCAATAATCCTTAAACTCACAATTTATTTTCATTTGCTTTGCACACGATTAACTGAAAAAGCAGTGAGGGCGCCCTCTGTTGGTGTTATTTATGCACAAATAGATCAATTAACGTGTGTGTTTTTTCATGCAATAAATAACATCTTGGATAAATTTAACGTTTTTCAATGAGCCTGGATAATGCCTAATATATGTATACGTTACGTTCCACTTAAATTTCCAGCTACGACTCAATAAAGTGCCGTATAATATAAAGATTACTCGATAATTGTCTTGAGAAACGGGGCGCTCAAATGCATCATAACAAACGTGATTAGCAGTGATTTTAATAAAGCTTTATGATGACTTTCTAATGGGATTCTGCTCAACGTAAATGATTTTCTTCATAATGAAAAAACAATCGCATTTATCTGTTTCATTCCACAGACCGTTCTCTAAAGAGTTGTGTGTTTTATTACTGTGCAACATGGTTTATGGAACCATTAATACACAATGCACTTTAAAAGACATTTGCGACGCTGATAAATGTCTGGAATGAGATAATTATTGAACTAAACTCAGGGTAAACCAGGACAAAACCAGGACGACTAAAGGGAACAGACCAGTATAAAGGAAGGACTAATGTATTATGTTTTAAGATCAGAGAAATTAAGATTGTAAACTGGGACATCAGGACTAAACCAAGACTAAACCTGGACTAAAGAACAAGTCTTGATTAAACCAGGACTAAACCAACGTGGACTAAACCAACATGGACTAAACCAGGACTAAACCAACTTGGACCAAACCAACGTAGACTAAATCATGACTAAACCAGGACTAAACCAACTTGGACTAAACCAACATGATCTAAACCAGGATTAAACCAATTTGGATTAAACCAACTTGGATTAATCAAATTTGGACTAAACCAGGACTGGACCAACTTGGACTCAACCAACATAAACTAAACCAGGACTAAACCAACATGGACTAAACCAGGATTAAACCAACTTTACTAAACCAATTTGGACTAAACCAACATGGACTAAACCAGGATTAAACCAACTTGGACTAAACCAACTTGGACTAAATCATGACCAAACCAACATGATCTAAACCAGGATTAAACCAATTTGGACTAAACCAACTTGGACTAAACCAATTTAGACTGAATCATGACTAAACCAACATGATCTAAACCAGGATTAAACCAACTTTACTAAACCAATTTGGACTAAACCAACTTGGACTAAACCAACTTGGACTAAATCATGACCAAACCAACATGATCTAAACCAGGATTAAACCAATTTGGACTAAACCAACTTGGACTAAACCAATTTAGACTGAATCATGACTAAACCAACATGATCTAAACCAGGATTAAACCAATTTGGATTAAACCAACTTGGATTAATCAAATTTGGACTAAACCAACTTGGACTAAACCAGGACTAAACCAACTTGGACTAAACCAGGACTAAACCAACTTGGACTAAACCAACATGGACTAAACCAGGATTAAACCAACTTGGACTAAACCAACTTGGACTAAATCTATTTAGACTAAATCATGACTAAACCAACATGATCTAAACCGGGATTAAACCAATTTGGATTAAACCAACTTGGATTAATCAAATTTGGACTAAACCAACTTGGACTAAACCAACATAAACTAAACCAGGACTAAACCAACTTGGACTGAACCAGGACTAAATGCCGTGGACAAAACTGACCAAAACACTTGGACTAACCCTGGACTAAACCTTGGTCTACAGTGACTAACCCTGGACTAAACCTTGGTCTACAGTGACTAAACCAGGACTAAACCTTGGTCTAAAGTGACTAAACCAGGACTAAACCTTGGTCTAAAGTGACTAAACCAGGACTAAACCAGCCTAAATTGGTTCTAAATCAGGCCTGAACCGGGGCTGAATCACAGAAACAATTTACTCTTCCATAATCCCACGTCTTTAAAGCGTTTCTCTTCGCTTCGGTTCTGGCTACGGCCTGATTTTCAACCACTCGAGGAGGTAAACAAATGCAAATATTGTAAAGTGAAATATGCAGATCCATATTGAGGTGGTTTCTAAAAATGCGCCTAATCCTTCGAACGCGGCGGTGAGAGCTGCCGGGGGTCGGTTTGGGAGCGATTTTCACTGAAAACGCCACAGATTTGTAGATTTCCCACCCACAGACGAGGTTATTTATACCGACACAAACGAGAGCCCGGTCCACTGCGCGAGGGGCTTTTATTCAAGAAACACTCTGGTAACTGAGCCAACTGCAAACACGCTCTCGCCAATAAGTGGAGATTCAGTTTTAATAAGAGGAGTGATAAAAATGTAGTATTAAAGTCCAAATTTGTCCAAAGATGAAGTGGTGCAAAATTAACAAAGGAAAGGTAGGGTTTTTGGAGGAAACGGATACAGTTTGAGGTGTTTTAAAGGACAAATATTGTACAAAATTGACTTTGTTGAGCTTTTCTTCATGTTCTAACAATGTTCCGTCGTCAAAAACACACCTGGAGCAGCATTAGTTCGATTCACGTTTGTTTGATGACGCTGGTTTGTAAATCCTCTCGTTCTGAACTCCTTCGATGTGTGACGTAGATCAGTGATTCCCAACCAGGGGTACGGGGACCCCAAGGGGTACGTGAGGAATTACCAGGGGGTACTTGGAATGGTTTCAGGCTTTAAATGGAGATGAAATCTACTTTTATTTGACTGAAAATGTGTAATTAGTTGTAAATTTTGTATCTTTTTGGAGTATCTTGGACCATAAACACAATTAAAACAACAAATATAATGTCATAATTAACTGTATTCGACCAGTAAACCCATTTATTCGCCCAAAACTCAAGTTAGGGGGTACTCCGAGTGTGAGACAAAGCTTAGGGGGTACTCCAGACAAAAAAAGTTGGGAATCACTGACGTAGATGATGCTGACGTCATTTATTCCAGAATTTGTTGCTGTTTTAAGTCTAAATATTCTGCATTTTTCACATTGTTATTAGCCTTTAAACATGCTTTTGAGAGCCTTAAATTTTCCATCTCATGTTCTGTTTCTCATTCACTCAATGCCTTGTATGAAATGATTCTTAGTGCATCCATCCAGCAGATGGCGTCGTCGTTGCATACAATCTAGTGAAGTTAGCGCTGAAAAGACGTCATGATGTGGATTTGCTGCAGCAGTTATCGTGTTTAGAGGCAGAAATGCTCAGTTTAACGATGATTTAAGGACTAAAAACAGTGGAAGATTCACTGATAAATGACGTAGATGATCTGAAAATACGTCCAAAAATCCAGGAAGTTCAGCAGGAAGTGTGTTTGATGCTCGGAGGGAGAGGATTTTCTAATAAACATTCCTCAAAACAGCGTGAATGAAGCTAAATGCTACTCGAGGTGTGTTTTTGATGAAGAACATTGTTAGAACGGGGTTTAAAGCTCAAAAAAGTCACTGCAGCAGAACACGTGCGCTTAAATCACCTCCAGACTCCAAAAAGGTAAATTAGTTCATTAAATCCACATTTGTGAATCTGTGAACTCAAACTGGACATTTTTCAAGGCGCACCAGTGTTCCCCGGCACTGGATGAAAATCAATGACCTACAGTATGTATTGAACCTGTTGTGATTGACACTTTGGGCCACACTGCAAAAACTGAATTTCTAGATGAGTTCAAATGTCTTGATTGTAGGATATTAATCGGAATTTCAGACGTTTATTAGATTAGATTATTATTAGATTATTTGACTTGCTTCAAACATTTCTGACTTGTTTCAACACATTTATTATTTCAATAGGAAAATAATGGGAAATAATGTGTTGAAACAAGTCAGAAATGGTTTGAAACAAGTCAAATAATCTAGTTCCATCAAATAAAAAGTCTTAACTCATCTTAACGAGTCAAACCGTCTGAAATTCAGATTAATATCCTACAATCAAGACATTTTAACTCATCTAGAAATACATCTTTTGCAAAAAAATAATTTCTAGATGAGTTAAAACGTCTTGATTTGAGGATATTAATCTGAATTTCAGACGTTTTGACTCGTTAAGATGAGTTAAGACTTTTTATTTGATGGAACTAGATTATTTGACTTGTTTCAAACCATTTCTGACTTGTTTCAACACATTATTTCTTATTTCAATGGGAAAATAATGGGAAATAATGTGTTGAAACAAGTCAAATAATCTAGTTCCATCAAATAAAAAGTCTTAACTCATTTTAACGAGTCAAAACGTCTGAAATTCAGATTAATATCCTCAAATCAAGACGTTTTAACTCATCTAGACATTCCTTTTTTCAGTGTGAATGATGAACGTTAACCCCGCTCTGGATTTGGGTCAGAGTTTTATTATATTCCTGCGCCTCTAACTGTGTTTTCTTCTGTTTACTCTGAGCCAGTTTCACACTTTTCTCTGTATTTACCGCTAATGACTCCAGCACGAGAATATCCACCGTTATATTTGAATATCCCTGCACTTTAGCGCCAGAACCTGCGCCGCCGAATACATTTGTTTTAATGGAGATTGCGACGCCGCTCTCACCGAAATAAACACTTTTCCCGCCGTAATGAGACGTGTGTTTGGGGAGGACTTTTTAATTTGACTGTAAAATGCACTTTCCGGCTGAAACGTATAATTAAGTCCAAAATTCAGACGGAGTTTTAAGATCGCAGCGAGTCAGAAAACACTGGGAGAGTTCGTTTGCAGAAACAGATAATTACGGCGAGGAATCCGGGGAGGTTTGTCGTCGGCAGAGCAGCTGTTTTTGTGCGAAATGTGTCGAAATCCACAGAAACACGGATCCAGAAGCGCTCCTCTGTGTTTTTAAAGTGCGCTCGTCAAACCTGGACACGTCTGGAGTCTGCTGCCTTTCACCTTTGTTGGATTATGGGTTTTTTTAATGTTTATGCAACAGAAAAAGACCTTCAGTGGGTTGGGTGACACGGCAAAAAATTATTTGCAAGATTTTCTTGGGGTAGATTTTATGATGATTCATGTTCACTTTGTGTTTTTTTTTTACCAGTGCGATTTATGTTTTAATAATAATAAAACACATCTTTGTCACTTTTATACGCATCTTTGTTATTTTCAGTCACGTTTTGTCGTTTTTGGTCACATTTTTGTTTTTCTGCATTAAGTCAGGTTTGTTGTTTGTGGGCGCGTTTTTTGTTGCTTTTGAACGCATTTTTGTCACTTTTGGTCACGTTTTTGTGGCTTGTTTCTGAACATGTTTGTACAAATCCAGACTCCAGTGTCAGCAGTTTTTATTCAAATCAAAGCGAGACATTTTGCTGTTTGTGGAAGAAATTATTGCACTTCAAATATTGCAGTCTTTGTGATTTGCTAATTGCATCCATTAAAATTGCGTTTCTGTGTGGATTTGGTTTAATTGTGCAGCTCTGGCCTTTAAGAGGTAAATAAAGTCATCTGCTCAGAGGCTTCAGAGGCTAAACATCAGGAGAAAAAGTGTGTTTGAACAGACAGCTGCATTAAAGACACAAACAGTCAGTCATCCAGACTTAAGTTTTCGCAGGTTTAACTCACTGAATGTCTTTCATTTTGATTTAAAGGACATAAAGGAAGGACAAATATTCTGCATTATTTGTGACTCTAGTTTGTCACAAGAGCAAACGTCCTCATGTTTTTCGTCGTAACAACAAAACAATCATTGGGAACAGCACTTTGAAAGATTTGTCAGACGTCCCACTTATTATTATTCATGTTACTTTTTGACAGAGAAAAAGGTGTTTACGACATGTGTTTACTGTTTACATTTAATATATTAGTGAAATTGTAGCTTTATTTATGAGAAACTTCATTTTTCTGTGTATATTTTTTATATTTTTTGATGGGAAATCTTATATTTAGATGTATTTAGGTTTGACAGCTGCATAAAAATGACTTCAAATCCATGTTTTTAAAGTCCGTTCGTCAAACCTCCAAATGTCTTGTACCTGCTGCGTTTGACCTTTGTTGGATTGTGTTTTTTTTATGTTAAAGCGACAGAAAAACGCCGTCAGTGTTTGATTTTTGCTGAACTCTGTGCCAGGACTGGGAGTTTGGAGGTTTTACTCATCGGATGTCTTTGATTCATAAGAAAATTAAACAACAAATTTGCTATTATAAACAAAAAACGTGACACAAAAAAGGGACAAATAACCCATTCTTGTTTTAAATACTGTATTATTTCAAGTTCTCCAACGTAAAAGAGCCAAATAAAGCGTCCATGATTCATTTAAACAGCCTTCAAACGCATTTCATTACAGCTTTAACGCTCCTCGGGACAAATTGCAGCCACCAATTCACTTAAACGCTTTACGATTCAAGAAAATCCATTTATATTTATTCACTCGGTTTGTTATGTATTGCCTTCATTATCGGAGCAGACGCAGCGCAGTCAAACGGATCGATATCGTATTATTATTAACCAAATGCGGCGCCGTATCCCTCCGTATCGCGCTCCGTACGTGTGGAATCTGATCATCGGACTAAACTCTCTGAAATGTCTGCCGTTTGATCAAAGCGTGAAATGTGTCGTTCGGGGGGCGTCGGATTCACGCGGAAAACGCCGGCGAAATTATGAATCGATATTTGAGGATCAGGAAACCAAAACGGGCCGAAGATGTGATGAGAAAGAGGGGCTTGTGTCACGAAAACACCGTAAAATGAACGCTATTCTTTATAAAAACTGTGTCTGTGGAACATTTGGCAGGTTCTTATTTTGAAAGAAGGAAGCTTTAGTTAACTATTTATAGGATGTTAATAAGCACTAATAGTTTGTTTATGCACTTATAACGCCTTATACATGTTTATAATCCATCAGACAAAACATGTTTGAGTGAATAAACCACATGTACAGAGCATCAATGAGCAAATATTACATTATTTTCAATTTTCACGCTAATAAATGCTTGTAAATGCCTCATAAGTGCTCATAAACACATAACAAGTGCTTATTAATGCATTATAAATAGTTTACTAAGGAACCTTAATCTAAAACGTTACCCTTATTTTTTGTTTTTATTAAAGTGAGACACTGCAGGCAAAACTCTTCTTTTTTTGGTCAGTTTTCTCTCTCTCATATCGCGTTTGCTGTTTCATATCATGTGGAAACAGCAAACGTGTCCAATCTGCTCCTAAAGATGTTTTATTCTTCCATTGAATCCACTTCATCCATAGATTTCTCTGGACATTGTAACTTCAAAGGACGTTTTCTTAAAATGCATTTTTGTCCCTCGAGACATAAAGATCAGCCTTAAAGTAGATCCTACACCAAACTGTACAATCTGGACTCAACAAGGTTTAGACCAAACATACAAGGATTTGACTAAAAGTGACAAAAATGCAATTAAAAGCAACAAAAACACAACAAAAAACAGCAAAAACGTAACTAAACATGACTAAACATGACTAAAACATGACTACAAGCAACAAAAATGTGACTGAAAGAAAAAAAAATTGCAACTAAAAGCAACAAAAACACAACAAAAAGGAACAAAAACACGACTAAAAGCGACAAACTCCAAGGACGTTTTCTTAAAATGCATTTTTGTCCCTCGAGACATAAAGATCAGCCTTAAAGTAGATCCTACACCAAACTGTACAATCTGGACTCAACATGATTTAGACCAAATGAACACAAAGATTTTTGATATTTAATTCTAAACTGATTTATTGAAGTTTTAAGTCAAAAAGATGAGGCGAAGTTTGAATTTTTAGGACGATTTTCAGTCCAATCTGGTTTACTCAAAAACTAAATAATAAATCCAAATCCCCTCTGTAAATTTTTATAACTAATATGTTGCAAAATGAACAAAGACATTTAAACCTGGTTCTGTCCATTTTTCAGATTTAAATGTCCCAAATATGTGGATTTTTGGCCATTTTTAAACATAAAATGCCTTATTTCTACATGAAAACATGACATGATGAAAAACGCTATTAAAAGGCACACTGTGGAACTTTTCTGCTGGAGAGTGCCATGAGGATGTTATCCCTTTGCATAGAATGTTCCACAGTGTTAAACATATCTATGCCCCTGAACATGAGACGTTTTTAAGGTGTTTTTCAGAAAAAGCAAAACCAGAGTGGACTAAAAACACACTAACACTTTATTTAATTTTTAATATCTAATTTGCAAAGATGTAAAGGGTTCATTTGATGTTAATTAGTACATATGTAATATATTTTTTCTTACATTTATGTGACTAAACTACAGGAGAAGTTTACAATTGATATCTTTAAATATAACATTTTTTCCCGTTCACCTGAAGCGTCTCATCTTAGTATTGATAAAACTGCTGTATCTCAAATAATAGAACAGATAAAAACTTCAAATAACTTTTATCTGAAAAAAAAAAAAACATTCTGACATTATTTGCAATTTTGAGAGATAGAGCTGTAATTTCAGCATTTGGGATAAAACATTTTTGCTTTTTTTGTGATTTGTGGAGCATTTTTTTTGCTATTTGAAGTATTAAACATGGTCTTATTATGACTTTTTGCTGCATGAAGTGTGAGCGTTGTATAATTGTATAACACAACATAATAGTCCTAAAAACGCAACAAAAAACAACAAAAATGGAAAATAATGCCTTTCGAACGTGAAATTAAACTGCAGCCTGTTACTTTCAGTCAGATCCACCATTCTGGGAGGAATCAGAGCCAAATAAAACACTAAAATCCTTAAATATATAAATGTATGCTTAAAAAAATTACTTTCTGGCTGGAGTTTTTGGATTCCTCTGTCATTTTTAGTGAAATTAGCTTCACATTTTAAAGAAACACGACAAAATCCCAAACTGGAGTCGATCAGAGTGTCCCACTGACTCTTCCTCATATTTAACAAATAAAATGTGACGTTCTTCTTGGCGGAGCTCGTGACACTTCACAATAATCAGAGTAAATCAGAATCGTCGTCCAAAAGGTTCAGTAACAGTGAGAGCTTTGAACTGGGGCTCGTTTTAATCAGACGTTTTTGGAAAAATCAGCCCAAATGATTTAATTAGCCTCAATAAACTCTTTGTTCAAATGAAAGTCTTTGTTAATGTTTTATTAAGAATGATTCGGGCCGAGTAATTATTCAAATAAGGGGTTAGTTAAGGTCAGGTTGAAGCGTTCTTATTAAACTTTATGTTCTTTATGATTTAAGTCTTTGTTTATGCTTTATTAAAGGAGACATGTTCTGCTGCAGTGACTTTTTTGAGCTTTTAATCCTGTTCTATCATCAAAAACACATCTGAAGTTGCATTCACGCTGTTTTGAGGAATGTTTATCAGAAAATCCTCTCCCTCCGAGCGTCAAACACACTTCCTGCTGAGCTTTCTTGATCCGGGACGTATTTTCGGCTCATCTACGTCACTTTATCTGAGAATCTTCTGCTGTTTTGAGCCTTTAAATCCTCACAGACTTGTTCTGAGCGTTTCTTCCGTCTAAACACAACAACTGCTGCTACGAGCTCGATAATTACAAGCGGCACATTCGGCTAAAGAGAATATAGCTAAGCATTTGGCGCCATCTACTGCACTAAGTAGGTGTTTTCCAGACTGCTGATAAAAAATCTAATAATTTCATACTAAACTTTTGTTGTTGTTGTTTCAAAACACGAGACAGCACATTAAAGGCTAATAACAATACAAAAAAATGCATAATCTTTTTCCTTTAAAGCTGTTAAAAAGTGGTACCTTCTTTATTTATTTACTTTATTTTATTCTATATTTTGACCATTACTTCTTCCGCTGCTGTGACTCTTCGACCAATCAGCCTGAAGGATCGTTTAAACGTCTCGATGGCTTTTAGCGACAGCCTTTTCAGATCGATTCATGCGTCGAGCTCGATCCAGAGCATCAGTCTGACACGAGCAGGTCATGAACACGCACCAATCAAGCTCCGTTTATGTTTCCATCGGTTTATGTTTTATGTATGCACGCACAAGTTGTACAAGTTATACGTCTTCTCCTCTTCGAGATACGCAGACATGTTTTGATGGATGAGCTGTTAGTTTTATGGATTTATCTTTGTTCATTCACAAAACATGCGACGTCTGCAGCATTTATGGTTCACACGGCTCGGAATGATATAAATGCTGATAATTTACGGACCAATGCCACAAGAAGTTTGTTTTTTTCCGGCGTTTTGTCCTGTTTTCTTCAGCGCGGCACTTGTGTATTTGTAGAGCACAATTCATACACAAGAACATTCAAAGTGCTTTAAACAACAGAATACAATTATATTAAAATCACAAAACAGAGTAAAGTGAGACGCTACAGGTGAATAGGAAAAAATCTTAAATGTAATGGTATCAATTGTAAACTTCTCCTGTAGTTTAATCACATAAATGTAAGAAAGAAATATATTACAAGTTTTTCATCATGTCATGTTTTCATGTAGAAATAAGGCATTTTATGTGAAAAAATGACCAAAAATCCACATATTTGGGACATTTAAATCTGAAAAATGGACAGAACCAGGTTTAAATTTCTTGGTTCATTTTGTAACACATTAGTTACAAAAAAAATACTTTACAGAGGGGATTTTGGATTTATTATTTCGTTTTCAAGTAAACTAGATTGGACTGAAAATTGCCCTAAAATTCAAATTTTTCCTCATTTTTTTTTTACTTAAAACTTAATAAATAAATCAGTTTTAGAATCAGATATCAACAAATCCTTCTGTACGTTTCATCTAAATCTTGTTGAGTCCAGATTGTACAGTTTGGTGTAGGATCTACTTTAAGGCTGATCTTTATGTCTCGAGGGACAAAAATGCATTTTAAGAAAACGTCCTTTGAAGTTACAATGTCCCAGAGAAATCTATGGATGAAGTGGATTCAATGGAAGAATAAAACATCTTTAGGAGCAGATTGGACACGTTTGTTGTTTCTACATCAAAGCGATATGTTGACTTGCACAAAAAAATTGCTATTGTTTTAGTTTTGCCTGTCGAGTCTCGCCTCAACAAAGATAATATAAATATAAATATATAAATAAAGTTGTGTGTCTTGAAATGGTCCTTCATTTTTCAGATTTCTTTCTCTATTTTCACATTCTCTACATTCTCTACAGCTGCTTTTTCGCCTTCATTCAAACATTCAAAACAAGCTCGACTCAAAATGCACCTCAGATTCAAATAATAAGGTAACAAGGTTGTTTTTATGTCCCCTTTGATGTTAAGTTTGACGGTCATTTTCCCTCTTTTTTATGTGGTTTTATTCCCTTGAGTAACGCCGCGCTCCTCTGTTATGACCCTGTTGTTCTTAATGGATTGCGTTGTCAGTAAATCATTTTAAATTGGACTCATGATCGGAGTAACACAGAGATTTGGAGCAGAGGACGGTGTCAGGCTGCAGCTCATAAATAAACGGTGAGCGAGCGATCATTAGCACTTCCATAAATGTCCCGGCCGCTGTGATGCTAATGCTAAGTGAACGTCACGCTAACTGGATTGCGCTGACAGCTGCAGACACATTAGCCACATGCTAACGGCTCGGCGACAGCCTGTGGGATTAATAAAGCTCTCGTTAGCGCTGATGGACAGGAGCGGGGAAACTGTCAGCGCTCTGCACCAAAATGGCCGCCACGGAGAGAGACAGAGCAGAGGTGCACGGCCGAGCAGCGTGTTTTAGACCGATGCCAGGTTTAGATTCAAAGACCAGATGTGTTTCTGTCATTGTACAGCAGTTTTATTGAGTTATTACATTTTTAGAACAACTGGAATTAAATACAAGATTGACAAATACTTAAACCTAGTCAAAATGTAGTGAAACTTTATTTATCCCCAAAGGAAATTCGAGTCATTTTCAATAATTATTTGCAAGAAGTTCTAATTCTAATTCACCATTTGAGAAATAATGCATTAATTCTCTTAAAGTGCATATGGCAGGTTGTTATGATTTTCTGGTTTTTCCTTTATTTGGTGTGAGAGCTTTTGCGCATGTTTTCAAACTGGAATTTAAAGGAAAATATTCTGCATTTTTCATATTGTTATTAGCTTTTAAACATGCTCTTGAGTGCCTTAAATGTGCCATCTAATGTGTAAAAACATTTATTCTGACCTGTGTTATCAGTCTTTATGAAATGACACTTACTGAGTGCATCCAGCCAGCAGATGGCGCCAGCGCTATGTACAATCTAGTGAAGTTAGCGCTGAAAAGTTTTAACGTGGATTTGCTGCAGCAGTGATTGTGTTTAAGGCAGAAATGCTCAAAACGAGTCTGGCGATGATTTAAGGACTTAAAACAGTAAAAGAAGTTTGAAATACGTCAGAAAATCCCGGAAGTTCAGCAGGAAGTGTGTTTGACGCTCGGAGGGAGAGGATTTTCCAATAAACATTCCTGAAAACAGCGTGAATGAAGCTGAATGCAACTTCAGGTGTGTTTTTGATGAAGAACATTGTTAGAACAGGATTAAAAGAGAGAAAAAGTCACTGCAGCAGAATCTGTCCTTAAAAAGGTTAAAGTTGCATTAATAAAAGAAATAATACATTTTTTTGATTAGGGCAGGGATAGATCTTTGGGTAGTTGAAAAAAGTTTGGAAAATGTTATTTTATGATGTTTTTTACAGAGGTTTTTGTAGTTTGAACCTTCTGTTTGAACACAAAAATGTACCACGTTAGTTAGTTAGTTAGTTTATTTTTCTTCGGTCCATAGAAATACAAAAACAAAACAAACAAAAAAGCAGATGAATAAAGAAAGAAAACATTTTACAGACGAAAGGGTTTAGGCTGAAGTTTAACTCTTCTTTTGCCAAACCCTAATAACTTAAAGTATGACGTGCAGAGAGCGACAGATGAACATAATAGAAGTCTATACACACAGGCACAAATAACACTTTATACATAAACATGTATAATACAGACACAAACAGTCACTGAGCTGCACAAACACTCACACACTCAGGCTTTCCATTTCTTGGTATTTTTTTATTACATTGGATCTAAATTTTGTTTTAAAAGTGTAAATACTTTTAGAGTCTTTTAATTTTCCCTCCAAATTGTTTCATAAATTAACTCCTCTGACAGAAATACATCTATTTTTTTTACGTTAGTCCTTACATTTCCTTCTGAAAGAGACTCGATCCTCTGAGCTTGTACCCGGTCTCTCTCGGTTTGAACTTCTCTTGGAGACAGTGAGGGAGCAGATGGTTATGTGCCTTATACGTCACAATTGCAGTGTTAAGATCAACAAGATCATGCAATTTTAAGGTTTTTAATTTAATAAAAAGAGCATTACGTCATGGTCTGCCTTTTTCCAGATAATATCCACAGGCATTTAAATGGTTAAAGTTGTATTGATTTTAATAAAATAATATTTTGGATCTGGACAGGGATAGATCTCTGGATAGAGCTGGAAAACGTTTGAGGAAAATATGAATTTTTAAGGTTTTTTTTTTGTTGTTGAGGTTTTTAAGCCCCTGAGTGTGATGTTTTAAAAGGGAAGTTTGAGGGATAAGCTACCATTTTGTATGTTTAGAAAATTGGATCAGAATTGTTTGTTGATGTGTGTAATAAATGCCGTTAAGAGGCATTTTTGCATTACCTTAAATCAGGCATGTCCAAACTCAGGCCCGGGGGCCAAATGCGGCCCTCAGACCAATTTTTCTCGGCCCTTAGTCTTCCTGGTGAACTGGCCCACATTGTCCTGATAAGTACTATTTACAGCACATTTCAGATTTTCTACAATTCCAACCTAAATAACTAACATTTTGGTGCAGCACAGACCTGATATTAAGGCACTGAGACTGAATGTAGATGTGGTGGAGCTTAAAACATCAGATAAATGCAGCTTTTTTGAACGTTTCACGATTGATTTGTGGCCCTCCGCTTGGTCCATATTTCAATTTGTGGCCCTCGATGGAAAAATTTAGAAGCAGACGCACCAAACATTCAAACAAAGCCACACTCTCAGGTCACAGATGTACATTTTTGATTAGATAACGTCAGCCATTTTGTCTACGTCAGGTCTTTTTCTTTTCTTTGACAAAAACAGACAGGAATAAATGTTATATAATTAAAAAATGTCACCTGTAACTTGAGAATGAGATGTTTTGTTTACATTTTTTGTGTGTTTCTTACGATAAAAAGCCCTAAAAATCAGAAATAACCTACTTTTAGATTGTAAAAATTGCACTTTCTAAATCAGACATGTCCAAACTAAGGCCCGGGGACCAAATGCGGCCCTCAGACCAATTTTTCTTGGCCCTTAGTCTTCCTGGTGAACTGGCCCACATTGTCCTGAGAAGTACTATTTACAGCACATTTCAGATTTTCTACAATTCCAACCTAAATAACTAACATGTTGGTGCAATACAGACCTGATATTAAGGCACTGAGACTGAATGTAGATGTGGTGGAGCTTAAAACATCAGATAAATGCAGCTTTTTTAACGTTTCGCGATTGATTTGTGGCCCTCCGATTGGTCTATATTTCAATATGTGGCCCTCGATGGAAAAAGTTTGGACACCCCTGATCTAAATAATATATTCAGATAATATTCGGGACAAAAAGCATCAGCATGTGTTAAAATTTGTCTTGTTGAGGTTCAAGTATCACAGAAAACATCTTAAACCACAAACGTGCAGAAATACCACTTTACCCTCTTGTTTGGGAGATCACACCGGACATTTATGACTCTTTTTGTTCATTTTTAATCGCTTTAATTACAGACACTCGACTCGTTTCTCCCTCTCCCTCCCCTGATTCACACATTTTTCTCGACGTGTGTTTGACAGAGTGATGTCGGTTCATTCTGTGGCTGTGTCCGAATCCTTTAAGCCTCGTGTGGAACAGAGTGTGACTGACCCTGCTCCTCCCTCCCTCCCTCTGTCTCACCCTTTGCCTTTTCTCTGTCTCTCCTCAGCCCTCTCCCTCCTCTCTCTCTAAATCCCCCGTTCTTTCGTCCATGTGGTCTGTCTCTCTCGTTCTCTCCATCCCGTGGTCTGTATCTCTGGCTAAGCCTCTTTTCACCCCAATTTAACACCAATCATCCCCTGCACAATGCACCGGAGCCCTGCTGTAACCCCTGAACGAGAGAGAGAGGAGGGGAGAGAGAGGGAGAGAGAGAGGGCTGCTGTAACCTCTGAACGAGAGAGAGAGAGGGGGGAGAGAGAGAGGAGAGGGAGAGAGGGGGGGAGAGAGAGAGAGGGGGCGGGAGAGAGAGGAGAGCCCTGCTGTAACCCCTGAACGAGAGAGAGAGAGGGGGGAGAGAGGGAGAGAAGAGAGGAGAGGGAGAGGAGGAGAGCCCTGCTGTAACCCCTGAACGAGAGAGAGAGAGAGAGAGAGAGAGAGGGGGGGGGGGGCTGCTGTAACCCCTGAACGAGAGAGAGAGAGGGGGAGAGAGAGAGAGAGAGGGAGAGAGAGAGGGCTGCTGTAACCCCTGAACAAGAGAGAGAGAGGAGGAGAGAGGAGGAGAGGGAGAGGGCTGCTGTTACCCCTGAACGAGAGAGAGAGATGAGGAGAGAGGGAGAGGAGAGGGCTGCTGTAACCCCTGAACGAGAGAGAGAGAGGGGGAGAGAGGAGAGAGAGAGGAGAGGGCTGCTGTAACCCCTGAACGAGAGAGAGAGAGAGGAGAGAGGGGAGAGGAGAGAGAGAGGGCTGCTGTAACCCCTGAACGAGAGAGAGAGGGGGAGGGAGAGAGAGGAGGAGAGGGCTGCTGTAACCCCTGAACGAGAGAGAGAGAGAGAGAGGAGGAGAGGGCTGCTGTAACCCCTGAACGAGAGAGAGAGAGGGGGGGAGGGAGAGAGAGGAGGAGAGGGCTGCTGTAACCCCTGAACGAGAGAGAGAGAGAGAGAGAGGAGGAGAGGGCTGCTGTAACCCCTGAACGAGAGAGAGAGAGGGGGGGAGGGAGAGAGAGGAGGAGAGGGCTGCTGTAACCCCTGAACGAGAGAGAGAGAGGAGGAGAGAGGAGGAGAGGGAGAGGGCTGTTGTAACCCCTGAACGAGAGAGAGGGGGGGAGAGAGAGAGAGGAAAGGGAGAGGGAGAGGAGGAGAGGGCTGCTGTAACCGTTGAACGAGAGAGAGAGGGGGGGGAGAGAGAGGAGGGGGGGGGGGGCTGCTGTAACCCCTGAAATAATAACACACGCTGTTTATCAGTTTGAACTAACAGTTTTACTCCTGGATTAATAAATGACATCCAAAACGCCTTATTTCAATATGAAAACATGACAAAAAATTTTTTTTCCTCTCTCTCTTACATTTGTGTGAGTAAACTACAGGAGAAGTTAACAATTGATACCTTTAAATTTACGTTTTTTTCCTTTTCTCCCGCCCTGTCTCGTCTAAGAATTCAAAATGTGATGAAGCAAACGATCTTAGGTTTAAAACAGGTCAAAATCTGCCATTCCAGAGTCGATCCAACGCATCAACAACAAAAACACGATAAAAACAAAGTCCCGTCCCGCGGCTCCAGAGTGTCCCCCGCCGTCGCTCCCGAGCCGTCCCGGTGACACTCGGACTTTGCTCGCGTTGACGTTCATTGCTCTTGCACGTTCGGGTCCGTGTTGTCTGCTCGGATTATGTAAAACGTCTCAGGTGGATGACATGGGCTGCTGACACCGCCGTCGCCGCGGTAACACAGGTCAAGCAGCCACTTAGCCTTAGCATTAGCGCCTTGAAGAGCTAACGTCGGGCTCGCCAACGTGGACGGGGCTCGAGAAAGGTCGGCGGCGTCAGCGGCCGAGTCGGTCTGATCCACGGGTTTTATGTCCGAGGCGAAGGACGTTTTGGTGTGTGTCGCTGGGCAAGACACTTCGCCAGCATTGCTCATTTGAAACACGAGTAGGAGTGATATTTCTGCTCTTTTGGGGTTTGAGATGTGGTCCATTCACGTTTTGAGCGATGTTTAAACCATAACAAGACACATTTTAGCACATTCTGATTTGAACATTGCTCCAGTGATATAAAAAAGAACAAAAAGCAAAGAACACGAGGAAAAGATCAAATTAAAGGAGACGTGTTGGGCTTTTTTTTGAGGTACTTAGCATTGAACTATTGAACCATTAGCATTAGCATTGAACCACTCAACATTTCGGCTTTCATGTGGAAACAACAGACTTGTCCAATCTGCTCCTAAAGATGTTTGATTCTTCCATTGAATCCACTTCATCCATAGATTTCTCTGGGACATTGTAACTTCAAAGGACGTTTACTTAAAATGCATTTTTTCGGACGGACATGAGGACGGCCACTTAAAGTAGATCCCACACCAAACTTTACAGTCTGGGACTCAACAATACTTACTGTACTGAAACGTACAGAAGGATTTTTTGATATCTAATTCTAAAACTGATTTATTTAAGTTTAAGTTAAAAAAAAAATAGGCACATTTTTAGGATCATTTTCAGTCCAATCTAGTTAAAAACTAAATAAGAAATCCAAAAACCCCTCTGTACATTTTTTTTTTGTAACTAATATGTTACAAAATGAACCAAGACATTTTATTTAGCAATTTTTTGACGTAAAATGCATTATTTCTACATGAAAACAAACAATTCTACTTCTTGGTTGTAAATTATGACATCACATTAGGAAATTCTATAACTGTTACCTAGCAACCATACAGAAAAAATATGATTTGACCAATAAAAATCGATGGGAATACTTTTATTTTGTTGGAGTCATGTTTAAAGAATACAAAGAAATGTTACCTGTGCGTAAATTGTGCCAAATGTTTCGATATAATTCTCCCAAGTGTGATGTCATCGTGTTTTCCTGTAATGTCCGACACATTTTTGAACTTTTCTTCTCAAAGTGACACTTGATTGGTGTAAAACTATCATTTACAGCAGGCGTTATACCCCAAAATTAAGCCAAAGGGTCTGTTAAAATAATAAATAACATAGCCGTGCATCGAGACAAAAAATGGACAAAACTGTATCATCCATGCCCTTGTTCTCACATTAGAGCGTGCTTACATTGGGGCAAGCTAGCTTTTGTTTATTTCCCTCAGCTGCCGAAGACAGAAGATCGTGTCCGAGGGGCCACAGTTTGCCTCAGACTGAGCAGGTATCACAGCTGCGCGCCGTTTAGCCTCAGACTCGAGGATTTGGGGGGTTTTCGGGTTTTTTCTGGGTTTTTCGGGGGTTTTGGAGCGCGTCCCGTGGGATTTTCAGGCGAAGAATCCGTCCTGCTCCCGGTGTCGTTTATCCGCGCCGAATATGTCTGTAATGCCCCGAAACGAGGAGACACAGCTTTGCGATAAAGTTTACAAAGTTTAGTGCGATTTGTGCAGCGGCTGGTTCCAGTGAAGGGGCAGCAGGAGGATCTGCACAGAAGGTCATCACGGTCGGTTTGACTTTATAATCCTCACAGATAAAGTTATGTTTGGCGCTTATGCACACAATTTATTGACTGGATGTTTGGAGAGAAGGCACAAGTTTGGTCGAATAAGATATAATGTCTCAAGTTTTTCACCTCAAGCCCAAGTCATCCGCGTCTAGTTTTTACGTAATTTCAAGTCGTAAACAAACACAGCTTATGTTGTTTCCAATTTGTTTTCTGTAAATGTTAAAGTCCTGGGGGCAAATGGAAAAGAGCTGGTCCAGTTTGTTCCTGTAAAACACTGTTTAGAGGAGAAGCATCAAGTCGTCTCAACTCGCACAGCTCTAAGTCCGGTCCTGAGTCATTCAAGTCCAAGTCTGCCAAATGTTTCGATATAATTCTCCCAAGTGTGATGTCATCGTGTTTTCCTGTAATGTCCGACACATTTTTGAACTTTTCTTCTCAAAGTGACACTTGATTGGTGTAAAACTATCATTTACAGCAGGCGTTATACCCCAAAATTAAGCCAAAGGGTCTGTTAAAATAATAAATAACATAGCCGTGCATCGAGACAAAAAATGGACAAAACTGTATCATCCATGCCCTTGTTCTCACATTAGAGCGTGCTTACATTGGGGCAAGCTAGCTTTTGTTTATTTCCCTCAGCTGCCGAAGACAGAAGATGTCTCAAGTTTTTCACCTCAAGCCCAAGTCATCCGCGTCTAGTTTTTACGTAATTTCAAGTCGTAAACAAACACAGCTTATGTTGTTTCCAATTTGTTTTCTGTAAATGTTAAAGTCCTGGGGGCAAATGGAAAAGAGCTGGTCCAGTTTGTTCCTGTAAAACACTGTTTAGAGGAGAAGCATCAAGTCGTCTCAACTCGCACAGCTCTAAGTCCGGTCCTGAGTCATTCAAGTCCAAGTCCAGTCCCAAATCTTAAACAAGATCCGTCTGTCTGTCTTATTGAGTCGTAGTCTAGAACAAAAATGAATTCCCAACGTATCGATATTAGATTTAGACTGATGATTTCATTCATTTGTTGTGCTCAACTCATGCAAAAAGCGCTTCAAAGTGCTTTACAACCAGAATTACAACTGCAATACAATAAGAATCACAAGACAACAGTAAAAGCATAAATAATCACATGGATTTAAAATAATAAAATGCGTATAACATTCCCTCAGTCGTATGCATGGCTAAACAAAACCGTTTTGAGCAGGATTTGAACATTGTCAGAGAAGAGACTTGAACACAAGCAGAGCTGCTTTAAAGTCTATTCTCTGACCCACAGGGGGCAGTGCAGAGACCTGAGCACAGGACTAATGTGATCGTACTTCCTGGTTCTAGTCAGACCCGAGCAGCAGCGTTCTGGATGTACTGCAGCTGTTTTACAGCTCGTTTGGAGAGGCCAGTGAGCAGGCCGTTACAGTCGTCTAACCCAAGGGTTCCCAAAGGGGGTTTGTGAGGGATCAGATGGGGAACGCAAGATGATTTCAAGATCTAATCTGAATAAATATGACACTGTATTTACTCTATTTATTCAAATTACTCTATTTACAGTATCTTTTAGTGAAATATGGTCTATTAAGACAATCAATTATTCAAATAACCAATATTAAACCTGATTTAACATGCTGTGACACTTAAAATAATTTTTCATTTCACTTTGGGGGTCCCCAGTCGGTTACATGGCTGTTTCGGGGGTCCCAGCCAGAAAATATTGGGAACCCCTGGTCTAACCTCCTGGAGACAAATGCATGGACAAGTCTCTCCAGGTCTGGTTTAGACACTATACTTTTGATTTTGACTATGTTTTTGTGGTGGTAAAAGGCTGTTGATTGATGTGATGTGGCTGTCAAAGTTCAAGTCTGAGCCCATTATTACCCCCAGACTTCTAACTTGCCAGTGCCAGTGATTCTGTTCCAGTTCTGCCCCTACAGTGTACTGTTTACTTTACTTTAGCAGAGCCATGTTGAAGATGTAGAAAATGGCTTTAGCGTGACAAATTCTACTCTTAATTGTCATGATCTTGATTGTATAAATTATTGTTAAACTGTAAAGCTTTTCCAAAATTTGCTGGGATTTGTTCAGATATCACAACAACAGTTGCCTCGATGGGCCACAGGTAAAAGCAGTTCAGATAACTGTCCCAGAATGCCCCTGTCCTTTGACCCTCCTTCGCGGCGAGGAAAAACTACAAAAAACCCCATGGGAAAAAGTAGAAACCTCGGGGAGAACCACAGTGAAGGAGAGATCCTACTCCCACGGACGGACAGGCTGCAGATGAACTAGGACTGACATCCACTTGGACTGAACCAGAACCACTCAAGAGGGAGGTGGCTTTAAAGAGTTCCTCCAGGCAAATGGGTTTACTAGTCCCATATTTTCAATTATTACAATTATGTATTTGTTTTAATTATATTTATGGTCCAAGATACTCCAAAAAGATGCACATTTTACAACAAATAGCACTTTTTTATTCAGATAAAAGTATTTTTCATTTTCTTTTAAAACCTGAAACCATTTAAAGTACCCCCTGGTAGCTGCTCACGTACCCCTTGGGGTCCCTGTAACCCTGGTTGGGAAACAATGGTCTATAAAAGGAAAACAGAAACTTGCAGGATAATCTTCCAAACAAGGGCATAAAGTGATATTTCTGCACTTTTTAGTTAATTTTGCAGTCCATTCTCTTGAATCTCAAACCATGACGTTTACAGACACATTTGAGCACAGTTCTGATGTTCTTCTCCTCATGTTATCATCTGAATATCGGCATAAAGATAATCAAATGTCACCCAAGAAAATTAAACGTCTTTGGCCTGTAGGTCTGAGGAACCGGCGATGAACCAGCACGGAGCGAGCGAAAGGAAACTTTGCACAAAATCTGGAGTTTAATTAAAATCCTGAGTGTCGGAATGGAGCGCAGCCTCCGGAGACGCGCCGCACGAATCGCAGCTCCGTGTTTATCTGCTCCTCTGCCTCCTCCGGGCGCTTTTTAATGAAATCTGATCTGACGGAGATGGAAAAAGACAAGCGTTTTATTGATTTACGTTGGTCTACTGTACGCGCCGCCATGACAAGCGTTTAATGTAATGCGTTTTCCCGTAAATCATGGGCTAAATGCGCCTCTTAAACCTGTGCTTAATCTCAATAAAAGATGAAAAATGACTGGAAACGTGAGGTGACCCTGAGGAGGAATGTGAATGAAATAAAAGTATGTCGGTAAATTGGGCTTTTTACTGAAACACATTTGTCAATATTCCCCAAAGACGGAGCAAACTCACGTCTTCAATCTGATTCTACTTACAGTCAGTGTATCATAATAAATGTGCTGTGCGTTTTCATCAGGAGGAATTACTTTTAAAGGGTTTTTTAAATGACATGATGTTGCTTTAGCTGAAGTGAGGAGAGGGTTCGACTGGAACACACTCAACTTTTGTTGCGTAAGTAAAAGTACAGAATCAAGAGAAAACTATTACTCATGTAAATCTATAAAGTATAGAAAAAGTTTACAAAGTACAGACTAAAGTTGTGTAAAAAATAAAAATGTCAAACCTTTTTTTTTTTTTTGGCTTACTCCAAGTTGTGACCCAGGATCTTCTTGCTGTGAAGCGAGAGTGCTAACTGTCCTGTCCTAGTTTTGTGTTTCTCTGGTTTCCTTCTGGTTCTGTCCTGGTTCCACTTTAGTGTTCTCTGGGTTTCGTCCCGGTTCCACTTTGGTTTTGTCCTGGTTTCGTCCTGGTTCCACTTTGGTTTCGTCCTGGTTCCACTTTGGTTTTGTCCTGGTTTCGTCCTGGTTCCACTTTGGTTTTGTCCTGGTTTCGTCCTGGTTCCACTTTGGTTTTGTCCTGGTTCCACTTTGGTTTCGTCCAGGTTCCACTTTGGTTTTGTCCTGGTTTCGTCCTGGTTCCACTTTGGTTTTGTCCTGGTTCCACTTTGGTTTCGTCCAGGTTCCACTTTGGTTTTGTCCTGGTTTCGTCCTGGTTCCACTTTGGTTTTGTCCTGGTTTCGTCCTGGTTCCACTTTAGTGTTCTCCGGGTTTCGTCCTGGTTCCACTTTGGTTTTGTCCTGGTTTCGTCCTGGTTCCACTTTGGTTCTGTCCTGGTTCCACTTTGGTTTCGTCCTGGTTCTGCTCTGGTTTTGTTCTGGTATTGTTATTTCACAGCTAGAAGGTCCTGGGTTCGACTCCCGGGCAGCTGTGTGGAGTTTGCATGTTCTATCTGTGTTTGCGTAGGTTTTCTCCAGGTGCTGCGGTTTCCCCTCCCACTAAAAACATGTACAGTAGGCTCCTCCCTCTGGGGCCAGGTCACCCTTGAAAAAGAGATTCTGAATCTCAGTGGGACTTTCCTGTTAATTAAAGGTCAATACCAAATTGCTCTGGTTTTGTCCTGGTTTTGTCTTGGTTTCGTCCTGGTTTTGTACTAGTTTTGCTCTGGTTATTGTCCTGCTTTTTTAACTAGTTTAACTGGTTTAAACTTTTGCTTTTGTCCTGGTTTTGTTCTGGGTTCTGGTTTACGTGTTGGTTCTAAACCCGGCTTCCATCATGGTTTTGTCCAGGTTCCGCCCAAGTTTCTTCGTGGTTTTCTGGTTCTTCCATGGTTTGGTTTCACTCTGGTTTTGTTCTGATTCCATCCTGGTTTTATCCTGGTTTGACACTGGTTTTGTCCTGGATTCGCTCTGGTTTTGTCCTGGATTTGTCCTGTTCCCAGTTGGTTTTGTCCTGGTCTTCATCCTGGTTTTGTCCTGGGTTCACTCTGGTTTAACTTTGCCTTTTCCTGGGTTCGTTCTGGTTTCATCCTTGTTTCATTCTGGTTTAGATCTTGGTTTTCATCCTGGTTTTGTCCTGGTCTTCGTTCTGGTTTTGTCCTGGTTTTGTGCTGGTTTTGTGCTGGTTTGGTCCTGGGTTCGTTCTGGTTTCATCCTTGTTTCATTCTGGTTTACGTCTTGGTTTTCATCCTGGTTTTGTCCACGTTCCGCCCAAGTTTCTTCCTGGTTTTTATCCTGGTTTCACTCTGGTTTTCGCTCTGGTTTTCACCCTGGGTTTCGTACTGGTTTAAAAGACTATTTCGTGCCTGCTCTGGTCCGGGTTCAGTTCCTGTTTTTGTCTCAGGGATCTTTTTGCCGTGTCTCACCAACAGAGAAGGGTTAAACCTTGTCTTGTTTTGTCATAAGGAACAGTTGTGAACCGTCCTCCCTGTGGACCACACGGGACGACATTAACTCTGAGACCAACGACTTTTTAATGGAGACGATGTGGGAGGGCATCAGGGGCAGGTGGCAGTCCATTAAAGCCGTACGATGGATGGATGTAGCGGACGTGTGTGTTGTTTTTGCAGTGCGTGGGCGTCGTCGTCTCCGTGGCGACACAAACGGGACGCTGGGGTCGGAGGTGTCCATTACGGCGCAGAAAAACACGTGGCCCTGATGGACAGTCTGTGCTAAAAGCTCCTGTGGACGGACAACAAAAACACACACAGAAAAGAGGATTCTGTCTCCAACGAAAGAGAAAATGTGAGATAAATGTGACGTGGGGTTTTCAGAAGTGTTCATGTCCGTAAAACTCAAGAACTCTTAGCTTTTTTTCTGGTTTCGCGCTGGTTCTGTCCTGGTTTCATCCTGGTTCTGTCCTGGTTTCATCCTGGTTCTGTCCTGGTTTTGTCCTGGATTCACTCTGGTTTAACTTCACTTTTTACCTGGATTCATTCATTCATTCATTCATTCATTTTCAACTGCAACTGAATAATTTACCATTTTGTGTCCTGAGCAACTTCTGCACCCCCCACCCCCCCACAAAACCATCACTATTTCATATTTTAAAGAACCAGACAGCGGCACAAACATTACCTTTTTTTTTTTTTTAAACTACATGGTCTGATTTGGTGTATTTTAGTGGAAGGTGGCGTGCCGTGCTATCTTTTAAACCCAAAAAGTGTGCCACAACTCAAAAAGGGTTGAAAAATACTGGTCTAAGGTATCGGAGAAATGCAGATTTTTTAAGATAATTGTCAAACTTGTTAAAGAACACATATTAAAACCACTTTTAACCATGTTCTAACAATGTTCCGTCATCAAAAACACACATAAAGTAGCATTCAGTTGCATTCACGCTGTTTTGAGGAATGTTTATTAGAAAATCCGCTCTCTCTTTGAGCGTCAAACACACTTCCTGCTGAACTCCCACGATCAGTGATGTGTTTTAGACTTCATACGTCACTTATCCAAGAATCTTCCTCTGTTTTAAGTGCTTAATCATGGACTCGCTCTGAGCATTTCTGCCTCTAAGCACGATCATTGCTCCTGCTAAACCACACCATAGTGTCTGTTGTGCTAAGGTCACTAAATTGTGTAAGCAGGATGTAGTCAGTGAGTGCCATTGCACTTAGGCTGATCAGTCCTTTGTGTGTGTCTTTCTGTTTTATCGTATCGTATCGTATCGTATCTTATCTTATCTTATCTTATCTTATCTTATCTTATCTTATCTTATCTTATCTTATCTTATCTTATCTTATCTTATCTTATCTTATCTTATCTTATCTTATCTTATCTTATCTTATCTTATCTTATCTTATCTTATCTTATCTTATCTTATCTTATCTTATCTTATCTTATCTTATCTTATCAATAATACATTTTTTTGTTTCAAAACATGAGATGGCAAATTTAAGGTACTCAGGAGCATGTTTAAAGGATAATAACAATATGAAAAATGCATAATCATACATTTTAATTAATTAACATTTGTATTATTTTTTAATTAGAGTTGGGAACAGGTTTTTCGGTAATGGTTATGATTAGGAAAAAGGTTAGGTTTAAGATTTGAGTTAGGTTTAGGAACATGCGCGGTCATGGTTAGGGTTTGGAAACGGTTCAGGTTTGTTTGTAAGGTTGTTTTTAGCGTTAAAGTCACGCAAGAAAAGTTCAGTTAGCGAACCAGAATAAAAAGAACAGCTTGGGTCTGTTTCATTGGATCAAACATATGGGTTAAAATGTTCATAACAGTTCAGTTTTGCAAGTTTTTCACACATTACCACGACAAAAGGCAAGGTCGGCAAAATAGCAGAGTTTGTAGCCGTCGGATGGTTCTTTGGACACTTCCTTTGTTTGTCATTTATTTGTAGAGCACGATTTGGACACAAGAACAGGAAAAGATGCGTTCTTTTTTGTCAATGATTTGTTAACATTCGCAAAGGCTTTGTAACTATGCCTTGTGATGATTTATTTTCTTGTTTCGGCCTTTATCGTCAGCTCGTATTCAAACAAATGACCCGACCTCAGCCTCGGTAAAAGCAGAATATTCCTGTTGTGTAAAATCCTCTCTGAAAAGCGTCTTGTTCCTGTGGAGTTGTGTTTTTGAGGTGAAGCGGCGCTCGATTTCCACCGAGCAGCTGTGAAACGAGAGAGAATCAGAGGAGATGCTTCTGCGCCTCTGACTCCGACGCTTTTATAAAGAACGAATCAGAAACATCTCCACAAAAATACTTCACAGCAGGAGGAGCGCTCTCACCTCCCGAACATCCAACGGGAGCCGGCCGTGTTCAAGGATTCAGGGAAAGAGACGCTGCAAAAAGGATTTATGCTTTTATTTTATATCACACCTTAGTCCTTGATGCATTGGTGGTTTTCAGACTCTAGAATGTGATAATGTCATACTCCCAGATGGAGGTAAGAGCCAGTTTTTCCTATTAATTACGATGAACTTTGTGAAGAAATGTTCAAAATATAAATTGACTAGACCCAAGAACATGCCGTTTTACAACAAAAATAAGCACTTTAACAATATTAAAGGAAAAATATTAAGCATTTTTCATATCGTTATTAGCCTTTAAACCTGCTCTTGAGTGTCTTCAGTTTAAAACTAAAAATAAAAGGCTTTTACAAAGAAAAACACAACTTACTTACTGCGTTGGGAGATGCCATTTTGACTTAGCTGTGGCTCCATCTAGTGGCTGTAGAGGCAATTACACAAATGTAAATATATACCCAAATGTTCAGAGTGAGTCTGGCCATGATTTAAGGACTTAAAACAGTAAAAGATTCTGGGATAAATGCCGTCAGCATCATCTACGTCACATGGAAGGAGTTCAGAACGAGAGGATTTACCAGAAACCAGCGTCATCAAACAAATGTGAATCAAACTAATGCTGCTCCAGGGGTGTTTTTGATGAAGGAACAACGTTAGAACATGGATAAAAGTCAACAAAGTCAATTTTGCTTAATATTTATCCTTAAATTTAGCTGCACCCTATTTGTATTAAACATTATTGGGCCATAAAATGTAGCGACGTCGTCTGAAACCCTGCAACTCAACACTAATAGCAACAATTATAATGTTTGTTTTGGGTTCAATCACAACACGAGCCCATGACACAAGCTTCGGCAATGAACACAGTTAGTCCCTCCCACAAAAACAACACCAGACAAACTCTTTTTACACACAATTCAACTGTAAAGCTCCAAATAGTATCATATTTATCGATATATAATGATAATACAGGCCTTACTTTACGTCTCAAAGGACTGAACAAGAGCGCATCCTTTATATCAGAGGGGGGCAAATTAGCACATGTGGACCTTTTGGCATTTTAATCCACCCTGCGAAGCATTTAGTTAGAAATGTATAAGTTAAGTATGACACATTTTTCATTTATAGTTGTCTGTGGCCGCAGTTTGTTCGTTTAAGATCAGTTTTGAGAACAGCCACCACTAGAATAACAAACTTTGATGCATCGGATAAAAAGAGTGACCAGCGGCACTGTTTCCATTAAATAAATAATGATTTTTGCTTTTCTGCTGTAGTTTTTTGTGTATTTTAGGCGTTAACTAAATGGTCTGATTTGGTGTATTTTAGTAGAAGGTGGCGTGCCGTGCTATCTTTTAAATCCAAAAAGTGTGCCACAACTCAAAAAAGTTGAAAAATACTAGTCTAAGGTACAGTGATCCCTCGTTTATCGCGGGAGTTGCGTTCCAAAAATAACACGCGAAAAGTGAAATCCGTGAAGTAGTCACAGCTTTATTTTTTATTATTTTACAATGCAATACTGAACTATGGAATGAAACCAAAAACCAAAACCTGTTTTAAAGCCCAAAATGTGTTTAAAACAATCATTTTAATATAGTAATACAAGGTTGTAAACATTGTCACTGGTGTATTTCACAGTCTGTGCCTCTTGGTCCTGACTCCGCCCCCTGTAGCCTCTGTTTCTACTGAAGGCGCACGACTCTTTCTTTAGTTGTTGGCGCTCTTTCTTTTTCTGAGCAAGAAGATTTTTATAAACGGATATGCCACCTTCGATTATATTTGAGAACTGCAATGAACGACTCGTCAAAGGGTCCCGTTCTTGTGCGTGCGCTGAAGTTCAGTGGACGCACTGTAAAAATATCTGCACTGTAAAAAAAATCCGTGAAGCAGCGAAGCCGTGAAAGATGAAACGCGATATAGCGAGGGATCACTGTATCGGAGAAATGCAGATTTTTAAAGATAATTGTCAAACTTGTTAAAGAACACATATTAAAACCGCTTTAAACAACAGCCACTACGAGAATAACACATACTTTGATGCATCAGATAAAAAGAGTGACCAATGGCACTGTTTCCATTAAATAAATAACGATTTTGGCTGTAACATTGTAGTTTTTTGTGTATTTTAGGCGTTGGCGTCATGTGTTGGACATGGGTAACGTTACAAATGACGGTAAATTGCGAGGATTATTGGCTTGATGGACGTGGTTTTGTGACGTCTAAGGCCTTCATTTTCAACTGTAACTGAATAATTTACCATTTTGGAGTGTCCTGAGCAACAGCTGCACCAAAAAACAAAACAAAACACAAAACCATCACTATTTCAAATTTTAAAGAACCAGACAGCGGCACAAACATTACCTTTTTTTTTTTTTAAACTACATGGCTTGATTTGGTGTATTTTAGTAGAAGGTGGCGTGCCGTGCTATCTTTTAAACTCAAAAAGTGTGCCACAACTCAAAAAGGGTTGAAAAATACTGGTCTAAGGTATCGGAGAAATGCAGATTTTTAAAGATAATTGTCAAACTTGTTAAAGAACACATATTAAAACCACTTTAAACAACAGCCACTACGGGAATAACACAAACTTTGATGCATCGGCTATAAAGAGTGACCAGCGGCACTGTTTCCATTAAATAAATAATGATTTTTTGCTTTTCTTTTGTAGTTTTTTGTGTATTTTAGGCGTTAAGTCCATGTGTAATAGTCTGTGTGTGATATAGAACATCCAGACTGTAAATGGTTCGGCCCCCGGGCAAGTGTGAAAATCCAATGTCGCCCTTGAGTCAAAAAGTTTGCCCAGACCTGGTTTCTATTATACATTTCTAAAGCGCCTTCCATGACACTCAAAGCACTTCTGTTGCATCATTCCGTCACGCTCGATGGAGGTTAAGCTTCCCCGAGGCAGACGGACGGAAACACGGCTCCCTGCGACCACCTCCGATCGTTCACCCACGCACTACTTTCGTACTGGGGAGTGTGTGCCGGGGATGAAAGTGTCTTGCCTAAGGAAACAATGACATTTCCTCCAGCGCCCCCCTGTGGCTCCAGCGCGCTCCCATCCACGTCCTGACCCGGCCCTGACCTGCTGAGCGACTGAGGTCTAGACTTTGATCTCCAGGTGTGGCCTCGTTCTTCTATAATTCAGTCCAAAACCAGAACTGAAACGGGTTCAAGTCCAAGTTCAAAGGTTTAAGGAGGTTTAAGGGAAATAATTAATGACTGAATGAGTCAAAATGTGACACTGGATCGATGGCAGTGTGAATCGTTCATTCCAGATCTATGTAATCCTTATTAACACGTCTTCTGGTACCACTTTATAATAACTACACTGTAATTTGCCTTCATAAAGAATCAACAAAGACTTAAGGCGAGACACTACAGGTTGTCTCAGTTTGTTCTCTCAACATACCGTCATGTGGAAACAACAAACGTGTCCAATCTGCTCCTAAAGATAATTTATTCTTCCATTGAATCCACTTCATCCATAGATTTCTCTGGGACATTGTAACTTCAAAGGACGTTTTCTTCAAATGCATTTTTGTCCCTCGAGACATAAAGATCAGCCTTAAAGTAGATCCTTCACCAAACTGTACAATCTGGACTCAACAGGATTTAGACCAAACGTACAGAAGGAATTCTTATATCTACTTCAAAACTGATTTATTAAAGTTTTAAGTTAAAAAAATGAGGCAAAATTAGAATTTTGAAATCTAGTTTACTTAAAAAACCAATTCAAAATCCCCTCTGTACATTTTTATAACTAATATGTTACAAAATGAACCAAGAAATTTAAACTTGGTTCTGTCAATTTTTCAGGTTTAAATGTTCTAAAGATGTGTATTTTGGGCCATTTTTGGGCCATTTTTCCACATAAAATGCCTTATTTCTACATGAAAACATGACATGATGAAAAACTCCTAATATATGTTTTCTTACATTTATGTGACTAAACCACAGGAGAAGTTTCAAATTGATATCTTTAAATGTAAGGTTTTTTCCCATTCACCTGTAGTGTCTCGCCTTAAATCATAATGAACATATAGTTTATTAAGCACGATTCAGGCTTTTTATAGCTCCGTGTTTGGTCGGTGGCCATGATGACGACAGCACCCACAGGTCCACCCACAGCTCCTATTATTATGCATCGCAGAGCTGTAACTTTGAACAAAACTGCTCTTAAATTAGACTGAACGGTGCGGTTTTAGACCAGGCTGAGATCGCACCAAAAGGTAAGGTTTGGACGGATACATTTAAGGAAAAATATTCTGCATTTTTTGTATTGTTATTAGTCTTTAAACATGCTCTTGAGTATCTTAAATTTGCCATCTCATGTTTTATAACAAAAAAAAAAGGTTTTTTTATTCATCCAGTGGCTTTTTTAAGTAAGTAAGTATGTAAGTCACCATGAAATGACACTTACTGAGTGCATCCACCAGCAGATGGCGTCAGCGCAATATTCAATCTAGTGAATTAGCGCTGAAAAGACGTCATGATGTGGATTTGCTGCAGCAGTGATCGTGTTTAGAGGCAGAAATGCTCAGAACGAGTTTAGCGATGATTTAAAGACTAAAAACAGCAGAAGATTCTCGGATAAGTGACGTAAATGATCTGAAAATACGTCCCGGATCGAGGGAGTTCAACAGGATATGTGTTTGACGCTCGGAGGGAGAGGGTTTTCTGATAAACATTCCTCAAAACAGCGTGAATGCAACA
This sequence comes from Rhinogobius similis, assembly GCA_019453435.1. Lineage (NCBI taxonomy): Eukaryota > Metazoa > Chordata > Actinopteri > Gobiiformes > Gobiidae > Rhinogobius > Rhinogobius similis. The sequence goes on along the minus strand of CM033630.1, from coordinate 4,349,815 downwards.
GAATGCAACTCCAGGTGTGTTTTTGATGAAGAACATTGTTAGAACAAGAATAAAAGAGAGAACTGTAGGAGAATATGTGTCCTTTATGGCTTTTTCTTGAACATATTGATAATTATTTGATTCATTTATGTTTACATTTTATTGCCATTTGTTTGGAGGCGAGTCGCACCAGTTATCTCAACGAACCTGCACTTCGGGTTGCCAGATTCTTAACTTTATGCATGACTTTTTTATATATTTTATTATATTTTATTCATTGTTTTATGTTGCACCTCACGCCGAAGCAAGTTCCTATGTTTGTGAATTTTTGATCACTGACAATGGAAATAACCGTTTCTGATTCTGATTCTGATTCAGATCCTTCTAGAACCCATTTGTACTTAACCCAAAGGGACTCCCATGGACTCACGGCTTCAGTTTGTCACCAGTAGAACATTTTCATCTGTTAAACCGAACGTTCAAATCAGTGAGTCGTGTGGAAGTCTCCTCTTTGTGTCGAGCAGAGACAGATCTAAAGCTGGAGCTGGTGATGGAGGATTTCTTTAGGTTGTGCAGAAATAGAACGGACAAAAAAAAAAAATCCGATAGGGTTTAGACAAAACAGTAGAGCGGATGTGTTTTGTGTTTGAACGCCAGGATCTGTGTGTGGGCAAAGAGAGAGAAACGAGAGAGGGCAAGAGAGAGAGGATGTGTTTTGTGTTTGCCCACACAGAGATCCAGGCGCTCAAAGAGAGAGAGAGAGAGGAGAAACAGAGGAAAATGAATGAGAGAAATCGGGAAGAAAAGAGAGACAAGAGAAAGAAGAGCAAGGAGGAGAGAGAAAAGAGCAACAGAAGAGATGTTTGTGTTGTTTGAATGTCTGGCTTTCTGTGTGAGCAAAGAGAGAGGAAAAGGGAGAGAAACAGAGATAGAGATAGGAGGAAGAGAAAGAGGAGCAAATTGAGAGAGAACACTGGCTGGAGAGAGATAACATAGATAAAAGAGGAGAGAAAGAAAGCAGAGAGAACAGACAATGATAGAAAGAGGAGGATAATGTCTCAGTGTTTGGACAAAGAGAGAGGGAGAATGAGAGAGAAAGGAGAGTAAAGAGAGAGAGAAAGAGAAGAGAGGCAGAAAGAGAGAGACAGAAACAAAGAAAGAGAGAGAGAGAGATACGAGGAGAGAAATGAAAGAGAATGAGAGCGAGAGGATGTGTTTTGTGGATAAGAGAGGTGAAAACGAAAGAGAGAGAGAAGAGAGACTGATAGAAAGAGGAGGATAATGTCTCAGTGTTTGGCCAAAGAGAGAGAGAGAGAAAGGAGAGAGAAGAGAGAGAGAAAGAAAAGAGAGACAGAGAACACTGGCTGGAGAGAGGAAAATGGATAAGAGAGGAGAGAAAGAAAGCAGAGAGAACAGAGAAAAATAATAATATTTTTAGCAAAAAAAAAAAATACTCTTTCCTGAGAATGACATATTATACGTTTTTTGAAAGCTCTGACCCTTCCCCAGGTCACCGTGGGGTCAAATTTGACTTACAAGCGCTTACGCTCTCGTCATTCACCTCCGAGTCGGGCCCGCGCATGGGCTTCCCATTGGTTTCCATGTATTTTAGCAGGAACAAGTACGGGTTAATGAGTAGGACTGGATGCCAGGGGTGTGGGACAGTTCACTGTCAATGTTTGGGGCGAAAGTTTGCCGAGATGGTTGCAACGATACCGTCAGGCGAAAAGCAATAGGCATAATAATAGAGAGAGGAGGGGGGGGGGGAGATCATGTGATAGGGAAAAAGAGAGACAGAGTAAGAGAGAGAGAGACAGAGAGAGAGAGAGAAAGAGACAGAAAGGGAGAGAGAGAGAGACAGAGAAAGAGAGACAGAGAGAGACAGAGAGAGACAGAGAGAGAGAGAGAAAGAGACAGAAAGTGAGAGAGACAGACAAAGAATGAGAGAGACAAAAATAGAGAGAAAGAGAGACAAAAACAGAGAGAGGGAGACAGAAATGGAGAAAGAGAGAGACAATAATGGAGAGAAAGAGAGACAAAAACAGAGAGAGGGAGACAGAGAGAGAGAGAGACAGAAAGAGAGAGGGAGACAGAAACAGAGAAAGAGAGAGACAGAAAGAGTGAGAGAGACAATAATAGAGAGAAAGAGAGACAAAAACAGAGAGAGGGAGACAGAAACAGAGAAAGAGAGAGACAATAATGGAGAGAAAGAGAGACAAAAACAGAGAGAGGGAGACAGAAACAGAGAAAGAGAGAGACAATAATGGAGAGAAAGAGAGACAAAAACAGAGAGAGGGAGACAGAGAGAGAGAGAGACAGAAAGAGAGAGGGAGACAGAAACAGAGAAAGAGAGAGACAGAAAGAGTGAGAGAGAGACAATAATAGAGAGAAAGAGAGACAAAAACAGAGAGAGGGAGACAGAAACAGAGAAAGAGAGAGACAATAATAGAGAGAAAGAGAGACAAAAACAGAGAGAGAGAGACAGAGAGAGAGAGAAAGAGACAGAAAGGGAGAGAGACAGACAAACAGACAAAGAGAGAGAGAGAGAGAGAAAGAAAGAAAGAGAGAGGGAGACAGAAACAGAGACAGAAAGAGTGAGAGAGACAATAATAGAGAGAAAGAGAGACAAAAAGAGAGAGGGAGACAGAGAGAGAGAGACAGAAAGAGTGAGAGAGACAATAATAGAGAGAAAGAGAGACAAAAAGAGAGAGGGAGACAGAGAGAGAGAAAGAGAGAGAGAAAGAAAAAGAGAGAGAGAGCGAGAGACAGAAAGAGAGAAACATAGGGAGGAGAGACAGAGAGCTGGAGACAGAGAGGCAAAGAGACACAGAGACAGAGAGTATTCATGTTGAGTCCAGAGTTGGAGGAGGGCGTGGCCCGCTCTCTTTGGCCTCAGGCTGAAGCGTCAGAGCCAGAATCCAGAGCCCAAACCACACTCACTCCGACTGCACTCCATGTTTTTATTCTGGAATCACACGACTCTCAGCGTCTTCTGCCGCGGCTGGAGCTTCTCTCGGTGAAACCTGCATCGGGGAAAATTCTGCTTCTTTCTTATTTTTTTGTTCGAACTGAAATGTCAAAGTCTTGATACATTTTTGAAAAGGTCTACTTTACATCAGAGAAAGAACATGTCAGAAAAAGCACACTCTCCAGGTGATTTTCCTTCTTGAGCACAGGTTGGTTGATCATTAAAACTTTTAAAGAGTGTAAATACAGTACAATAAATAATAATAATAATAATAATAATAATAATAATAATAATAATAATAAAAACACTCAGTCATATATATATATATATATATATATATATATATATATATATATATAACACACTTAATACTGGATTTAATGGCAGATTATGACATATATTTACTTTTTGATAAAGCAAAACCCTGGTTTTCAGGTTTTACTGAACAAAAACTCACAGAAATGTTGAATCCGCAATAGTTTTTCATTTTATTGGTTGGTAGGTGGTGTGCCGTGGTAGCTTTGAAACCCAAAACGTGCCATAACTCAAAAAAGGTTGAAAAACACTGGTTTACTGGATCCAGGACGCTTTGTCTGTGGATTTGCAGACGATGAAGAAGCACAGAAGATACCACCAGTATGTACTGTTGTGGGACAAAATGTCATGTCTCTATATGTTTCATTAAGTGTGAAGATTTGAATAGTCACTTGAAGGTCACAGGTTATTGTGTCTGATGGGAACACTGTGTCTCTTGCTGATCGTCTGAACCTCGACAAAACCTCGGCCTCACATTCATTTTATTTACGTCTGATGTCTCCATTTCTGGGGTATTTAAGCATGTGTTTTATTATTGTTCGGGCTCCTTTTTGCTTTTTGGAATCGGCGAGGGAGAGATCTTTTTTGTCAGGGACAGAAATAAACCTGATCATTTGAAATAGACAGAACTTCTTCTCATTCTCATTCTTCTGATAACGTGTAAAGAAAATCCACAACAATACCTCTGTGCAAACCAGAGTAAAAGTAGGCGTACATAATGAGCTCCAAGTACAGAGTTTCTACGAACACAAAGAAGAACAAAAACATATGAATCAAAGAGGCCCTCGCCCACCAAGATTGGATTTATGAAGGTAGCAGGGGACACCTAAATTAGCAAAGAAGACATCAGAAGACACCGTATACGGTCTTAGGTGAATCAGATGTTGAATGATCTTTGACCTGGGAGAAGAGCATGTTCACGAAGATGAAAAAAACAGGTAACACTTTACAATAGCTACTCTTATTCCTACCTTAATAAAGCATGAATAAAGACTTAATTTATAGTGAACAAAGAATGTATTAAGAATGATTCAGGTTTATTAACTACTTAAGTAATACTCTAACCCAAATTCCTGGCCTTAACCCTAATCCTAACCTTAATTAAGTGGTAACTAATCCTGAATCAGGCTTAATAAACTATTTGTTCAGTATGAAATAAGTCTTTGTTCATGCTTTATTAAGGCAAAATAAGGTGTAGTTATTATAAAGTGGTACCAAAAAACATACAGGGTTTATGGGGGGAAACCGAACGCCCAAAGGAAACTGTAACGAAACCCACCCAAACACGGGAGAAACTCGTCAAAGAAAGACGTTTAAAGGGCCCCTGACAGGTTAAAACACTCATTTCACTAAAATGCAGTTAAGATAAATATATTTCAATTTCTGCTAGAATCTTCACAAATTTTACCCCAGTTTAGCTATTTCTTTTAGGTTTTTAATTTCACTTCCTGGTTGTAAAGTATGACATCACACTAGGAAATTACCATAGCAACCACACTGTACACTGGGCCAAAACTCAGCTGTTTGACAGAAAGAGAAATACGTATGAACACCTTTATTTTGTTGAATCAATGTTTAAAATGTCAAAAAGGTAGTTTCTTTTGTGTAAATTATGCACGACCTTTGGCTTCCTAGTGTGATGTCATCATGTGTTTACTTCCTGTAATTTTTAACAGATTTTTCGACTTTTTTCCACAAATAGTGACCTGATTGGTGTAAAACTATAATTTATATTTACAAGAGGGATTAACACACTGAATAAAGTCAAAATTAGAAAATCATAAAAACCTGTCATGCGCACTTTAAAGGGCCTATGACAGGTTGGACTTCTCATTTAACTAAAATGCAGTTAAGATAAATATATTTCAATTTCTACTAAAATCTTTACACATTTTACCTCAGTTTAGCGATTCTTAGGTTTTTAATCGTACTTCCTGGTTGTAAAGTATGACATCACACTAGGATATTACCATAGCAACCACACTGTACACTGGGCCAAAACTCAACTAATGTCAGAGATTTAGTTCATTTGACAAAGAGAAACACATGTGAACACCTTTATTTTGTTGAATCAATGTTTAAAGGGTCAAAAAAGTAGTTTATTTTGTGTAAATTATGCATAACCTTTGTCTCCCCAGTGTGATGTCATCAGTTTGTTTACTTCCTGTAATTGTCAACAGATTTTTCAACTTTTCTCCACAAATAGTGACCTGATTGGTGTAAAACTATAATTTATATTTACAAGAGGTATTAATACACTGAATAGAATCAAAATTAGAAAATCATAAAAACCTGTCATACGCACTTTAACAATTTTACATCAAACTCTGCTCTGTTTTGTAACGTTTACTGACGGCGTAAAAGTATAATTTGTATGGACTTTGAGCCGGTTTTTATCAGGATACCGGTTTATATTCCAGTCTAAAAGCTGTGTCCCGAGTGGTTCCCATAGCAACTCCGGCGCAAAAAGAAAATTGTTCTGATTTGAATCTCGCTTCGTTAAAGATCTCGCTCGCTCTCGAACACGACATAACGCAGGAGTGTTGACATTTCACAGGTCGCTCCGGCGCCCCCTGCCCGAGGCCTTCGATTGGTCAACTTTCAGCCAATCAATGGGAGGCAGGAAGTGGCTCGCTGTAACCCACGGCGACTAATTGGCTTCACCGCGACGGGAAAAATCAAAGTGGAACGGAGAGAATGTCACGGAGGTTAAAATGCCAGAGACGGGATTCTGAACGATCTGCTTTGGTTCATCGGAAAAAGAAAAAAGGAGCGAGGACTAATTAATAAAAACAAACGAAGAAAAAGAATAGATTAAACATAAACAAAAAAAAACACAAATAACTGATTTTAAAAAATAAAATTAAAAAAGTAATACTTAAACGTTCATGTAAAAAGTGTTTGCACATCTAACTTCATTTAGTTCATGATTCTAAATGTGGAGGGTTGGTCACTGTCTTGTTTCCATGGCGATATTATTGCTTTGCCTGGAATTTTCCACAGTATGGCATTAAACCAATATGTACTGTATTGTTTTTTTCACTTGCATGTGATTTTCGTGCTCAAAAACGCCTCGTCACTTGCTTGTTTCCATGGAGATAGTTTAGTTTAAGGCTATACTGTGGGACATTCTGGTAAAAACCATCCACCAGAGGGTTACACAGTCCACCTTTAAGTTGACATAAGATATTTAAAACAAATACTTTAACATTAATGTTTAAGGTGAGACACTACAGGTGAACAGGAAAAAATCTTAAATTTAAAGATATCAGTTATATTACAGGTTTTTCCATCATTTTTCATGTAGAAATGAGGCATTTTATGTGTAAAAATGGCCAAAAATCCACATATTTGGGACATTTAAATCTGAAAAATGGACAGAACCAGGTTTGAATTTCTTGGTTCATTTTGTAACATATTAGATACAAAAAATGTACAGAAGGGATTTTGGATTTCTTATTTAGTTTTTTAAGTAAACTAGACTGGACTGAAAATTGTCCTAAAAATTCAAATTTCAGCTAATTTTATTGACTTATAACTTCAATAGTTTAAAAATTTGATATCAAACAATCCTTCTGTACGTTTCGTCAAATTCTTGAAGTCCAAAATTCTAAAGTCTGGTGTGTTTGGAGCTACTTTAAGTGGCAAGAAAAATTTATTTTAAGAAAACGGCCTTTGAAGTTACAATGTCCCACAGAAATCCATGATGAATCTATGAAGTGGATTAAATTAAATAATAAAGCATATTTAGAGAGCAGATTGGATAAGTTTGTTGTTTCCATGTGAAAGCCGATATGTTGAGAGAGAAAACTGACCAAAAAAAAAGAAAAAAATGGAACGCTTTAGATTCAGGTTCCTTAGTTAACTATTTCTAAGATGTTAATAAGCACTAATAGTTTGTTTATGCACTTATAACGCCTCATACATGTTTATAATCCATCGACCAAAACATGTTTGAGTGAATAAACCACATGTACAGAGCAAATATTACATTATTTTTAGTTATCACTGTAATAAATGCTTGTAAATGCCTTATAAGTGCTTATAAATGCATTATAAATAGTTTACTAAGGAACCTTAATCTAAAGCGTTACCAAAAAATGTTTTGCCTGGAGTGTCTCGCCTTAAATCAACAACATTCATTTAAAATCTGTTTACTTTCTCATACAGTCGATGAACATGATCATACTTTTCCAATGAGCTTTCCCAGTGGCCACCAAAATACGAATCCTAATTTTTGAGCCAGAAGTTTGCATGGACCCAGCCCTGGATAAGTGGAAGAGAAAAAAACTGGAAGGGTTTGAGCCAGAATAGTTTTCCTCGCTGTCTTTTTGGCCTCGGATCGGGCCTCTGTTTGGTCGGTCACTGACTTCTGTGTCTCTAATTAGAGCTGTGACTTGGAAGCACGCAGCGAATCACAGACGAGAGGCAATTAGAGACAGACATAATGTCAACACTCTGCTGCAGCCAGAGGGAGGGGGAGGGAGGGAGAGGGGGAGGGAGAGGGGGAGGGAGGGAGAGAGGGACTGTCATGATGTCAACACGTACATCCAGAGAGAGAGGGAAGGAGAAAGGAGAGAGAGACGGCCACGATGTCAACATGCTGCCATATACAGGAGAGAGAGAGGGAGAGAGAGGGGGGAGAGAGGGAGAGAGAGGGGAGAGAGACAGCCACGATGTCAACATGCTGCCATATACAGGAGAGAGAGAGGGAGAGAGGGGGGAGGGAGGGAGAAAGAGATAGAGGAGCGAGAGAGACGGTCACGATGTCAACATGCTGCCATATACAGGAGAGAGAGCGGGAGAGAGAGGGGGGAGAGAGGGAGAGAGAGGGAGGAGAGAGAGAGAGAGAGAGAGACGGCCATGATGTCAACATGCTGCCATATACAGGAGAGAGAGAGGGAGAGAGAGGGGGGAGAGAGGGAAAGAGAGGGGAGAGAGACTGTCATGATGTCAGCACGTACATCCAGAGAGAGAGGGGGGAGAGAGGAGAGAGAGAGAGAGGAGAGAGACAGCCTTGATGTCAACATGCTGCCAGATCCAGCCAGAGAGAGAGAGGGAGAGAGAGGGGGGAGAGAGGGAGGAGCGAGAGGGGGGACAGAGGAGAGAGACGGCCGTGATGTCAACATGCTGCCATATACAGGAGAGAGAGAGGGAGAGAGAGGGGGGAGAGAGGGAAAGAGAGGGGAGAGAGACTGTCATGATGTCAGCACATGTACGTCCAGAGAGAGGGGGGAGAGAGGAGAGAGAGAGAGAGGAGAGAGACAGCCTTGATGTCAACATGCTGCCAGAGCCAGACAGAGAGAGAGAGGAGAGAGAGGGGTGAGAGAGGGAGGAGCGAGAGGGGGGACAGAGGAGAGAGACGGCCGTGATGTCAACATGCTGCCATATACAGGAGAGAGAGAGAGAGGGAGAAAGAGGAAAGAGAGAGGGAAAGAGAGGGGAGAGAGAGACTGTCATGATGTCAACACGTACATCCAGAGAGAGAGGGGGGAGAGAGGAGAGAGAGAGAGAGGGGAGAGAGACGGCCATGATGTCAACATGCTGCCAGATCCAGCCAGAGAGAGAGAGGGAGAGAGAGAGAGAGGGGGGGAGAGAGGAGAGAGAGAGACGGCCATGATGTCAACACGCTGCCAGATCCAACCAGAAAGAGAGAGAGGGAGAGAGAGGGGGAGAGAGGAGAGAGAGAGAGAGGGGGGAGAGAGCAGAGAGGAGAGAGAGAGAGGGGAGAGAGAGACGGCCATGATGTCAACATGCTGCCAGATCCAGCCAGAAAGAGAGAGGGACACGATGTCAATGTACAGCCAGAGAGAGAGAGAGTAGTCAGAGAAAGGAGAAAGAAAGGGGATAAGATGTCAACATGCTGTTAGCCAGAGAGAGAGAGAGGGGGGGTCTGAAGGAGGAGAGGGAGGAAAGGGGAGAGAGAGAGAGAGACAATGTCAACATGTTGCCATACATACAGCCAGAGAGAGAGAGAAGTCAGAGAAAGAAACGGGCATGATGTCAACATACTGTTGGCCAGAGAGAGAGAGGGGGGGTTAGCGAGAGGGAGGAAAGGGGAGAGAGAGAGAGATAGGGAGACAGAGAGAATATCAACACACTGACAGTGAGAGAGGGAAGTATGGAGAGACTAAGAAAGAGAAATAGAGACCAAGAGAGACAGAGAACAAGAGGGAGATAGACACGATGTCAACATGCTGTTAGCCAGAGGGAGAGAGAGAGAAAAAGAGAGAGAGAGAAGAGGGAGATAAGCCAGAGAGAGAGAGAGAGACCAAGAGGGAGAGCAACACAGAGAGAGAGAGATGTCAGAGAGAAAAAGGGGCAATATGTCAACATGCTGTTAGCCAGAGAGAGAGAGAAAGAGAGAGAGAAGTCAGAGAGAGAGAGACCAAGAGGGAGAGACTAAGAGAGAGTCTTTTTGTGCCTTCACCTGCATGAAGTAAAAATGTAATTCAAGTAGAATTTAGATTTTATTTTATTTTATTTGAAGAGAACAGACGTCATGTTCGGGTGTCGTCGGCGGCTCACGTCCCTGAGCTGGACCTCTGTAGGAAACACAGAGACGGCCCGACACTGTCCCAAGTGAACCGGTCCAGTGGAAACACGCCTTACGCACTGCAAACGGGAGGGTTTCCTACCTGCTTGTTTCCATGGCGACGTTATTGAAGAATTAGCTTAACAAAAGCAGAAGCAAAATGGTCAAAAACTTCAAATTTGATCTTTGTCTTGCCCTGTTTTCAAGACCCAAAGCTGTTTTTTGTTTATTTTTGTTTTAATTGATTGATCGTTCGTGCCATTTACTTTCATTAGCACAAATTTAGACATCAAACCAAAAATGTAATAAAAAACAAAAAAAAACATTACAGCAAAATGATTTAATGCATTTTTGGCCTGAACAAAAGCAACAGGAAGAAGTTACATCTTATTTTAATCCAATACAATTTCAATTCTATCTCTCCGAATCTAATACTGTATGTACCAGCTTGTTTTTCTGTATTATTGATCAATAAAAACGCCCGTAATTAAATAAAGTCGAGATGAAACGTTTAAAGGCGAGACAAGTTTAATTGTAGAGCACTGTCTGTACCCAAAGTGCATCACAAACCAATAAAACACACCAGAAACATTACACAGTGCACCGTTTAAATGTGGACGTCGTCTCCAATATCACAATCAAGAAGTTTCTCTGAGCAGTGAAAGCTCGACTAAACTCCATTGGTTTTTATTACTCAGCGAATCGACCGGTGTCTTTTTCCTCTGCGCCTTGAGGCAAATTGTAAATGAGCGGAGAGTCGGGGAATAAAACGCTGACTTGCCTGTGCGCGGCCCTCGGGCGCTTTTACCTATGGAGCTGAAAAACCACCACCGCTGCACAAGTTATTCATTTATTAACCTTTATTTAACCAGATTTTAAACGGCTCTTGTTCAAAACGGAACTGGAGATGCTGCAATTGGAGAAACAGCAAAAAAAGGGCCAAAAAAAGCCACGTTTCGACCGGCCCCCTTCACTGGTTTGCGCTTTGGTACGATTCTGTTAAAGGGCCCATGACAGGTCGGGCGACTCATTTAACCAAAATGTAGTTCAGATAAACATATTTCAAAATTAGCAAAAATTCTTTACAAATTTTACACCGTTTTCACAATTTTTAGCTTTTTAATTTTACTTCCTGGTTGTAAAGTATGACATCACGTTAGGAAATTACCATAGCAACAACACTGTACACTGGGCCAAAACTTATCTAATGTCACATTTTTTTGATTTGACAAATAAAAATAAATGTGAACAACTTAATTTGTTGAATTAATGTTTAAAGGGTCAAAAAAGTAGTGTATTTTGTGTAAATGATGCATAACCTTTGTCTCCGCCCAGTGTGATGTCATCAGTTTGTTTACTTCCTGTATTTTTCAACAGGTTTTTTAACTTTTCTCCACACAACAAGGATTAATGCACTAAATAAAGTCAAAATTAGAAAATCATAGAAACCTGTCATACGAACTTTAACGTCTTTTTTTGAGAAACTGACGTAACTCAAATATAACACATTTTTTTCTTAATAAATCAAATCTAAACACTCCCTGAATTGTACTTTTTAATCCTGAGGCCGATGTCAGCGATTGACTAAAAGACGTTTATTCCATTAATTCCAAGTTTGTGTCTGTGAGACGTGGCTAAACAGGAAACTACTTCCTGTTTGTCCTCAACCTTTTTTGCATTTATTTCCTTTTCTGCAAAGACACATTTGAACCTCTCTTTATGTCATGCTTTGGCTTTGGAGAATGTTACAGTTTGTCACTTTAATTGGCGTTCTGTCATGTTTTTTGACACTTTTAGATGTGCTTTCGCGTTTCTAGTTGCGTATTGTCGATTTTAATCACTTTTAGTTTTGTTGCTTTTATTTTGTCGCTAATAGTCACGCTTTGTCACCTCAAGTCGCTGTTCAGTCATGTTTTTAGTCTTGTTTTGTCACAAGTTATTCATTTATTAACCTTTATTTAACCAGATTTTAAACAGCTCTTATTCAAAACGGAACTGGAGATGCTGCAATTGGAGAAACAGCAAAAAAAAGGGCCAAAAAAAGCCACGTTTCGACCGGCCCCTTTCACCGGTTTGCACTTTGGTACGATTCTTTTAACGTCTTTTTTTGAGAAACTGACGTAACTGAAATATGACACGTTTTTTCTTAATAAATCAAATCTAAACGCTCCCTGAATTGTGCTTTTTAATCCTGAGGCCGATGTTAGCGATTGAACAGGAAACTACTTCCTGTTTGTCCTCAACCTTTTCTGCATTTATTTCCTTTTCTGCAAAGACACATTTGAACCTCTCGTTATGTAATGCCTTGGCTTTGGAGAATGTTAGATGATTATGACCTGGAAATATCAGATTTTGGTCTTGACAAAGCGAGTGTCGTGCGTCGAAAAACAGGAAACTAGGGCTGAAGTCAACAAAAGAAATTCTTGATCACCTAAAAACCTGCTCTATCGACCGATTAGTCGACTAAAAGGGCAAAAATATATCTAAACTGTGAAGTATCTCCGTGTATCTGACCCAAACTGCACTCAGAAGACCCAAACTACACAGGAGTTCATGCAAAATAACAATTTATACAGAAAAGTACGAGTAAACGGTGTATTTATTTGTTAGAAATACAGATTTACTCCAAAATCTTACGCTAACTCACGCCACATCTTCTCGTTTTTGCCACATAAATTTGTTAAACGTAAATAAAATCATTAGTCGACTGATAAAAATGTATGACACCATCGACCGATTAATCGACTAAACGACCAAAGGATCACAGCCCTACAGGAACAGCTGATGCTAAGTGGGCTCAACATGCTAACAAGCTAGCGTCAGTGGAAATACGACACTTTATCACAAGATCAAGTCAGCGTCTGAAGTGATGAAGGTGAAGTGTCACTTTTAGTCGTGTTTTTGCCATGTTTAGTCTTGTTTTGTTGATTTTAGTAGAAAATTTGTCACTTTTAGTTACATTTAGTCATTTTTTTGTTGCTTCAAGGTGCTTTTTGTCACTTTTGGTCACCTTTTGTCGCTAATAGTGTCTTTCAGTCACATTTTCTCACATTAATTTGCTTTCAGTTGCGCTTTTGATGTTTCTATTCTCGTTATTGGTCAATATAAACCCTCATTCGTCTAGGTGTGGTCCATCGTAGAAAGGGTTTCAGGGGTTGTCATCCGGACGTTGTTTGAAGATCGAGACGTTTCGACTTTTATCCAAAAGTCATTGTCAATCAGAGAGCTGGTCTGGGAACTCAGGCTTATATGCTACTCTAAGTAGTGGGAGTCCTGCCCACAGGGAGGAGTCACTGAACACCTGTCTTTTATCAGGTGATGAGGGAGCAGCAGCTATCAATAGAACAATAGATCTAAGACAATAATAGACCTTAGCCACAGGTGACACTGGGCAGGGCCAACTATTAAACTAACAAAGACAGGCTAATTATCAAGTTTCAGGTGACAAACAAACAATTTACCAAACAAAGACAGGTGTCCAGTGACTCCTCCCTATGGGCAGGACTCTCACTACTCAGAGTAGCATATAAGCCTGAGTTCCCAGACCAGCTCTCTGATTGACAATGACTTTTGGATAAAAGTCGAAACGTCTCGATCTTCAAACAGCGTCCGGATGACAACCCCTGAAACCCTTTCTACGATATTCTCGTTATTATCGATACGTTACTCGGTTTTAGTTTTGTAGTTTTTAGGCGCTTTAGGTCACCCTTTGTCGCTAATAGTCGTGCTTTATCACCTGAAGTTGCTTTTCAGTCGTGTTTTTAGTCATGTTTTGTCATTTTAAGTTGCTTTCAGTTGGACTGGGGTTACTCATGTGTGTTTTCCAACCTGTACATCGCCCAGATAAGATGCACGCGCTGCTGCCTCCTATCGACCGGGAAGGTTATTGCACTCTTGAGTAGTGGCTCTGCAAAAACAATCTATTCAATAATTCTCAATTCACAATCCTGAGGCGTTTCAAACTCAGAGATCTCATAACACGCCTCGGGGAGAAAAAACAATCCGCGTGTGAACCAGTCAGGACCACAGCGCCCTTTTAAACCTTTACTCTTCTAAACCCGCCCCTTCTCTCATTCTCCTCTGCATGTTTCATGTTCATATCTTTTACATTCCGTGTGTGTTCGCAGTACTTTTGTGTTTTTCTCAGTACTTTCCTTGTGCGTGCGTGTGTGTTTGCAGTACTTTTGTGTATTTCTCAGTACTTGTGTGTGTGTGTATTCGCAGTACTTTTTGTGTATTTCTTAGTACTTTCCTTGTGCGTGTGTATTCGCAGTACTTCTGTGTATTTCTCAGTACTTGTGTGTGTGTGTATTCGCAGTACTTTTTGTGTATTTCTTAGTACTTTCCTTGTGCGTGCGTGTGTGTGTTCGCAGTACTTTTGTGTATTCCTCAGTACTTTCCTTGCGTGTGTCTGCAGTACTTTTGTGTATTCCTCAGTACTTTTGTGTCTTCCTCAGTACTCTCCTTGTGTGTGTTTGCAGTACTTTTGTGTATTCCTCCATACTTTCCTTGCATGTGTCTGCAGTACTTTTGTGTATTCCTCAGTACGTTCCTTGTGTGTGATGCAGTACTTTTGTGTATGCCTCAGTACTTTTGTGTATGCCTCAGTACTTTTGTGTATTCCTCAGTACTTTTGTGTATTCCTCCGTACTTTCCTTGCATGTGTCTGCAGTACTTTTGTGTATGCCTCAGTACTCCCCTTGTGTGTATTCGCAGTACTTTTGTGTACTCTCCTTGTGTGTATTCGCAGTACTTTTGTATATTTCCTTGTGTGTATTCGCAGTACTCTCCTTGTGTGTATTCGCAGTACTTTTGTGTACTTCCTTGCGTGTGTTTGCAGTACGTATTTGCAGTACTTCTGTGTACTTCCTCGTGTGTTTGCAGTACTTCTGTGTACTTCCTCGTGTATTCGCAGTACTTCTGTGTACTTCCTCGTGTGTTTGCAGTACGTATTTGCAGTACTTCTGTGTACTTTGCAGTACGTATTTGCAGTACTTCTGTGTACTTCCTCGTGTGTTTGCAGTACTTCTGTGTACTTCCTCGTGTGTTTGCAGTACTTTTGTGTACTTCCTCGTGTGTATTCGCAGTACTTCTGTGTACTTCCTCGTGTGTATTCGCAGTACTTCTGTGTACTTCCTCGTGTGTATTTGCAGTACTTCTGTGTACTTCCTCGTGTGTTTGCAGTACTTCTGTGTACTTCCTCGTGTATTTGCAGTACTTCTGTGTACTTCCTCGTGTGTCTGCAGTACTTCTGTGTATTTCCTCGTGTATTCACAGTACTTCTGTGTACTTCCTCGTGTGTTTGCAGTACGTCTGTGTACTCTCCTCGTGTATTTGCAGTACTTCTGTGTACTTCCTCGTGTGTCTGCAGTAGCCGCGGGGGTCCCGTCTCTGATTGTCATCTCGCTCGTCCGATTACATCTCTGCTCCGCCGCTCCACGCTTCATTGATATTCGGTAAAAGGCAGATCTTCCAAACGTGGAGTTGCCGCTTCGCTCCCGATTTCATCCCGGATCCGGCGCGGCGTCTGTGGGATTAAGCGCCTCTCCTCGCTAACGCTAACGCTAACACGCCGCGGGGCTCTTTGTTTAAACATCACCAGCGTTTTAACTACAAGTGGCAGATCATTTCCCAAATATTTGCAGGCTCCGGGCTCGCGGGACGCTCTGTGCAGAGATAAGAGAGAGATTTCAGCCGGAGATGGAACAAAATGAACAAGATCTGAGTCCGACACGGCCCCGGCCTGTAGCGCTTTGAAAACATTAATGCTGAATATATTTGAGTAATTACGAGCCCACAGAGGAAAAGAAAAAGGGATTTCAACCCAAGTTTTTCAGAGTCCTGCGTCTCAGTGAGAAGATTACGGGTTGGACTGGGGTTTTTGTGATTCAGAGTTACCGTGGCAGAGTGGTTAGCCTGTCTCGTCCTCTCTGCACTGCAAAAATGATGAGTTCAAATGTCTTGATTGTAGGATATTAATCTGGATTTCAGATGTTTTGACTCGTTAAAATGAGTTAAGACTTTTTATTTGATGGAACTAGATTATTTGACTTGTTTCAAACCATTTCTGACTTGTTTCAACACATTATTTCTTATTTCAATCCAAAGTATCTTCCTGCACAGCAATACGTCCCGGATCAAGGGAGCTCAGTAGGACGTGTGTTTGATGCTCGGAGGGAGAGGATTTTCTAATAAACATTCCTCAAAACAGCGAGAATGAAACTGAATGCAACTCCAGGTGTGTTTTTGATGAAGAACATTGTTAGAACAGGGTTTAGAGCTAAAAAAAAGTCACTGCAGCAGAACATGTGCTTTAACACAAGCAACGAGCATTGAACTGTAATAAAACAGGGCAAAAAGAATGTATGTTTGTGTATGCTCATAACGAACTTTTACAGAGTTACAGCTTTAGACCGACCTCAAGATGCCTTTACACTGCAAAAAATTAATTTCTAGATGAGTTCAAACGTCTTGATTTGAGGATATTAATCTGAATTTCAGATGTTTTGACTCGTTAAGATGAGTTCAGACTTTTTATTTGATGGAACTAGATTATTTGACTTGTTTCAAACCATTTCTGACTTGTTTCAACACATTATTTCTTATTTCAATCCAAATTATCTGTCACTGGGTTAAGATCATTTTACTTGTCCCACTGACAAATGTGTTTTCTTATTTTAAGTTAAATTATTATCATTATCAGCCAGAAATACTTTGAAACCAGTGAAATATTCTGCATCACATCAGCAATTAAATCTCATCGAGTCAAAACTTCTCAAATCCAGATAAAAATGATCAATTCAAGACATTTTAAACTTTACAGATTTACATTTTAGATAATTTGGACTGAAATAAGAAATAATGTGTTGAAACAAGTCAGAAATGGTTTGAAACAAGTCAAATAATCTAGTTCCATCAAATACATAATCTCCACTGATTTTAACGAGTCATAACGTCTGAAATTCAGATTAATATCCTACAATCAAGACATTTTAACTCATCTAGAAATTCATCTTTTGCAGTGTAACATGAAACCAAACCAGAACATGAACTAGCTCTGTTTTTCACGTTTCAAAACTGTAATAATTATCTACGGCGCCTTCGACAAAGCGGCTCCAATCCGTTTGTCTCTCTCAGCCCCTCGTCCTCTGCTCCTGTCGGTAAAAACAGGTCAGACTCGAACAATCCCCGAAAACTTCCCCTAAACTTGAGGATGTGTTTGTGCCGTCGCCTCACGCTGCGCTGCATGTTTACTCCCTGATGCCCTCCCACCTGCAGAGAGGGGTAATGGTCCGCGGCTGGAGGCTGGGGACCGGCTCCTGATTGGCCCCGGCGACGCTAAGTCCCGCCCACACGCGCACACTCTGGGGGGCGCTGTCAGAGGAGATGGATGTCTGAGTGTAACCAGGGTCCCAAATGGGCTTGTTGTAATATTAGTTGGAATAATTCAAGTCGAGTAAAAGAAACGGCGGAAATATTAAGTAGATTTGGGGATACAGGATTTAACGACACTTGAGAACATCTTCACAGTGTATTTTCACAACGAATTTGACTAATTTCCCGTCATTTTTGAGTAATTATGGCTTAATCTAAAGCGTTACCCTGTGTGCTTATATTAGCATGTCAGGGCAAGCTAGCTTTTGTTTATTTCCCCATGGCGATACCCTTTACTGCCAGTAGATGATGCGCTAAACACATAACAAGTGCTTATTAATGCGTTATAAATAGTTTACTAAGGAATCTTAATCTAAAGCGTTACCCTGTGAGCTTATATTAGCATGTCGGGGCAAGCTAGCTTTTGTTTATTTCCCCATGGCAATACCCTTTACTGCCAGTAGATGGAGCGCTAAACACATAACAAGTGCTTATTAACGCATTATAAATAGTTTACTAAGGAACCTTAATCTAAAGCGTTACCCTGTGAGCTTATATTAGCATGTCGGGGCAAGCTAGCTTTTGTTTATTTCATGGTTATACCCTTTACTGCCAGTAGATGGAGCGCTAAACACATAACAAGTGCTTATTAATGCATTATAAATAGTTTACTAAGGAACCTTCATCTAAAACGTTACCCTGTGTGCTTATGTCGGTGCCAGCTAGCTTTTGTTTATTACTCCATGGCAATACCCTTTACTGCCAGTAGATGGAGCGCTAAACACATAACAAGTGCTTATTAATGCATTATAAATAGTTTACTAAGGAACCTTAATCTAAAACGTTACCCTGTGAGCTTATATTAGCATGTCGGGGCAAGCTAGCTTTTGTTTATTTCCCCATGGTAATACCCTTTACTGCCAGTAGATGGAGCGTTAAACACATAACAAGTGCTTATTAATGCGTTATAAATGGTTTACTAAGGAACCTTAATCTAAAGCGTTACCCTGTGCGCTTATATTAGCATGTCGGTGCAAGCTAGCTTTTGTTTATTTCCCCATGGTAATACCCTTTACTGCCAGTAGATGATGCGCTAAACACATAACAAGTGCATATTAATGCATTATAAGTAGTTTACGACGGAACCTTAATCTAAAGCGTTACCCTCTGTGCTTATATTAGCATGTCGGGGCAAGCTAGCTTTTGTTTATTTCCCCATGGTAATACCCTTTACTGCCAGTAGATGATGCGCTAAACACATAACAAGTGCTTATTAATGCATTATAAGTAGTTTACGACGGAACCTTAATCTAAAGCGTTACCCTCTGTGCTTATATTAGCATGTCGGGGCAAGCTAGCTTTTGTTTATTTCCCCATGATAATACCCTTTACTGCCAGTAGATGGAGCGTTAAACACATAACAAGTGCTTATTAATGCGTTATAAATGGTTTACTAAGGAACCTTAATCTAAAGCGTTACCCTGTGCGCTTATATTAGCATGTCGGTGCAAGCTAGCTTTTGTTTATTTCCCCATGGTAATACCCTTTACTGCCAGTAGATGATGCGCTAAACACATAACAAGTGCATATTAATGCATTACTAAGGAACTTTAACCTAAAGCGTTACCCAGTGTGCTTATATTAGCATGTCGGGGCAAGCTAGCTTTTGTTTATTTCCCCATGGCAATACCCTTTACTGCCAGTAGATGGAGCGCTAAACACATAATAAGTGCTTATTAATGCATTATAAATAGTTTACTAAGCAACCTTAATCTAAAACGTTACCCTGTGCGCTTATATTAGCATGTCGGGGCAAGCTAGCTTTTGTTTATTTCCCCATGGCAATACCCTTTACTGCCAGTAGACGATGCGCTAAAACAAACCGAGAGAAAATGATGTTTGAACTAAAAATCACTCACGAATAAGTTCTAAAACATACAACGCCACAAAGGAACAAGAACGGATTAAAGAACAGTACGTTTTTAAGCTAATTGTTTTTAAGCTAATCGTTTTTAAGCTAATCGTTTGCAGCTAATCGTTCCGTTATTGTTTTCCGTGAAAGTATTGGTCGACGCCTCCCCCTCGGCTCCTCTCTGGGGTGCGTCTGTCAGCGGAGATGGATGTCTGCGCCGCTCCTCGGTCCCAGACGGGCCGGTGTCCTTTAAGTGTATTTGCGGAGTGCGTCCCGCGGGGGGTGCCGTGGAGTTCGGGTCCGTTCGGCTCCGCTGAGCCCGGCCCGCCGCTCCTCCGGGGGAAACGCACGAGCGCCGCCGAAAAGTCTGGAGCCGCTCGAGAATGTGCCGGTGCTCCTCCAAAACGGGACTAGAAACGCAAAAATTAATTTCTAGATTAATTCAAATGTGTTGATTTGAGGATATTAATCTGAATTTCAGACGTTTTGACTTTTTAAGATCAGTGGAGATTATGTATTTGATGGAACTAGATTATTTGACTTGTTTCAAACCATTTCTGACTTGTTTCAACACATTATTTCTTATTTCAGACCAAATTATCTTCCTGCAGCAAAAAATGTAAATCTGTAAAGTTTAAAATGGCTTGAATTGATCATTTTTATCTGGATTTGAGAAGTTTTGACTCGATGAGATTTAATTGCTGATGTGATGCAGAATATTTCACTGGTTTCAAAGTATTTCTGGCTGATAATGATAATAATTTAACTTAAAATAAGAAAACACATTTGTCAGTGGAGCAAGTAAAATGATCTTAACCCAGTGACAGATGATTTGGATTGAAATAAGAAATAATGTGTTGAAACAAGTCAGAAATGGTTTGAAACAAGTCAAATAATCTAGTTCCATCAAATAAAAAGTCTTAACTCATCTTAACGAGTCAAAAATTCAGTTGTGTTGTAGTTGCGTCAGTTGTTGTTTCAATTGTTGTTACAATTTTTTCACTTGCAGTTGCAGTTGTTTCAGTTGTAGTTGCTTCAGTTGTAGTTGTTTCAGTTGCACTTGTTGCAGTTGTTTCAGTTGCAGTTGCTTCAGTTGTTTCATTTGCGCTTGTTGCAGTTGTTTCAGTTGCACTTGTTTCAGTTTCATTTGCGCTTGTTGCAGTTGTTTCAGTTGCACTTGTTTCAGTTGTTTCAGTTGCAGTTGTTTCAGTTGCAGTTGTTTCAGTTGCAGTTGTTTCAGTTGCAGTTGTTTCAGTTTCATTTGCGCTTGTTGCAGTTGTTTCATTTGCGCTTGTTGCAGTTGTTTCAGTTGCACTTGTTTCAGTTGTTTCAGTTGCAGTTGTTTCAGTTGTTGTTACAGTTGTTTCAGTTGTTTAATTTGCAGTTGTTGCAGTTGTTTCAATTGTTTCATTTGCACTTGTTGCAGTTGTTTCAGTTGCGCTTGTTGCAGTTGTTTCAGTTTTTCAGTTGCAGTTGTTTCATTTGCACTTGTTGCACTTGTTGCAGTTGTTTCAGTTTCAGTTGTTTCATTTGCACTTGTTGCAGTTGTTTCAGTTGCGCTTGTTGCAGTTGTTTCAGTTTTTTCAGTTGTTTCAGTTGTTTCATTTGCACTTGTTGCAGTTGTTTCAGTTGTTTCAGTTGTTTCAGTTGTTTCAGTTGTTTCAGTTGTTTCAGTTGCTCTGCTGCCAGACTGTGGAGCACCAACACAAACCCTGACGAGCGAACGTGGTTTTCAGAACTAACATTATTTAAAATTCTAAAACATGAGACGCCAAAGAACAAGAGCGAGTTTAAAGGGCACACAATGAATACGTCCTCTGAACTCTTTTTTTTTTTTTTTTTTTGCACAGACGTCTTGTTTTATTGGCTCTCTTTCCTCTCTTTTCAATCGTTCATGTACAAAACTAACCGCCTCGCTGCTGTTACACCTGAAACGCCGCTCGTACATTTCGGAGGCAGAAAAGTCCTTGTAAAGTTAATGGACTGAGCCGCTCCTCGACGGCCCCCGATTTCACCAAAAACATAATCCATCATTTCCTTTATGAACACGTCCACTCCAACATGTTCATAAATTATTCAAACAGAGAGCGGAAAACACACGCCAAAGCATCGGTTTGACAGATCCAGGCTAACGCGCCGCAGCGGGTCAAGTGTTCGGTTCTGCTTCAGTCCTGGTCCAGGCTCGGTTTAGATCTCGTAGAATCCTGGGTTCTAATTACACTGCAAAAAATGAGTTTCTAGATGAGTTAAAACGTCTTGATTGTAGGATATTAATCTGGATTTCAGACGTTTTGACTCGTTAAGATGAGTTTTATTTGATGGAACTAGATTATTTGACTTGTTTCAAACCATTTCTGACTTGTTTCAACACATTATTTCTTATTTCAATCCAAATTATCTGTCACTGGGTTAAGATCATTTTACTTGTCCCACTGACAAATGTGTTTTCTTATTTTAAGTAAAATTATTATCATTATCAGCCAGAAATACTTTGAAACCAGTGAAATATTCTGCATCACATCAGCAATTAAATCTCATCCAGTCAAAACTTCTCAAATCCAAATAAAAATGATCAATTCAAGCCATTTTAAACTTTACAGATTTACATTTTTTGCTGCAGGAAGATAATTTGGACTGAAATAGAAAATAATGTGTTGAAACAAGTCAGAAACGGTTTGAAACAAGTCAAATAATCTAGTTCCATCAAATACATAATCTCCACTGATTTTAAAAAGTCAAAACGTCCTTGTTCAGACTCAGTTTTCCTCTTGTTTTAGACCTGGTTCAGTCCTTTTTCAGACCTGGTTTAGTCCTTGTTTCAGACTCAGTTTGCCTCTTTTTTTAGACCTGGTTTGGTCCTTGGTTCAGACCTGGTTCAGTCCTTGTTTCAGACCTGGTTTAGTCCTTGTTCAGACTCAGTTTTCCTCTTGTTTCAGACCCGGTTTAGTCCTTGTTTCAGACCTGGTTTAATTCTTGTTTCAGACCGGGTTTAGTCCTTCTTCAGACTTGCTTTTCCTCTTGTTTCAGACCCGGTTCAGTCCTTGTTCAGACTCAGTTTTCCTCTTGTTTCAGACCCGGTTTAGTCCTTGGTTCAGACCTGGTTTAGTCCTTGTTTCAGACCTGGTTTAGTCCTTATTCAGACTTAGATTTTGTCTTTTTCAGACCTGGTTCAGTCCTTGTTTCAGACCTGGTTTAATCCTTGTTTCAGACCTGGTTTAATCCTAGTTTCAGACCTGGTTTAATCCTTGTTCAGACTCAGTTTTCCTCTTGTTTCAGACCTGGTTCAGTCCTTGTTTCAGACCTGGTTCAGTCCTTGTTCAGACTCAGTTTTCCTCTTGTTTCAGACCTGGTTCAGTCCTTGTTTCAGACCTGGTTTACTCCTTGTTCAGACTCAGTTTTCCTCTTGTTTCAGACCTGGTTCAGTCCTTGTTTCAGACCTGGTTCAGTCCTTGTTTCAGACCTGGTTTAATCCTTGTTTCAGACCTGGTTTAATCCTAGTTTCAGACCTGGTTTAATCCTTGTTCAGACTTAGTTTTCCTCTTGTTTCAGACCTGGTTCAGTCCTTGTTTCAGACCTGGTTCAGTCCTTGTTTCAGACCTGGTTTAATCCTTGTTCAGACTCAGTTTTCCTCTTGTTTCAGACCTGGTTCAGTCCTTGTTTCAGACCTGGTTTAATCCTTGTTCAGACTCAGTTTTCCTCTTGTTTCAGACCTGGTTCAGTCCTTGTTTCAGACCTGGTTCAGTCCTTGTTCAGACTCAGTTTTCCTCTCGGTTCAGACCTGGTTCAGTCCTTGTTCAGACTCAGTTTTCCTCTCAGTTCAGACCTGGTTCAGTCCTTGTTTCAGACCTGGTTTAATCCTTGTTCAGACTCAGTTTTCCTCTCAGTTCAGACCTGGTTCAGTCCTTGGTTCAGACCTGGTTTAGTCCTTGTTTCAGACTCAGTTTTCCTCCTGTTTCAGACCTGGTTCAGTCCTTGGTTCAGACCTGGTTTAATCCTTGTTCAGGCTTAGTTTTCCTCTTGGTTCAGACCTGGTTTAGTCCTTGTTTCAGACCTGGTTTAGTCCTTTTTCAGACTCGGTTTTCCTCTTGTTTAGTCCATGTTCAGACTCAATTTTCCTCTTGTTTCACTCCTGATTTAGTCCTTGTTTCCGACTTAGTTTCTGTCTTTGTTCAGACCTGGTTTAGTCCTTGTTTCAGACCTAGTTTAGTCCTTTTTCAGACTCAGTTTTCCTCTTGTTTCAGAACTGGTTTAGTCCTTGTTTCAGACCTGGTTTAGTCCTTTTTCAGACTCAGTTTTCCTCTTGTTTCAGAACTGGTTTAGTCCTTGTTTCAGACCTGGTTTAGTCCTTGTTTCAGACCTGGTTTAGTCCTTATTCAGACTTAGATTTTGTCTTTTTTCAGACCTGGTTTGGTCCTTGTTTCAGACCTGGTTTAATCCTAGTTTCAGACCTGGTTTAATCCTTGTTCAGACTCAGTTTTCCTCTTGGTTCAGACCTGGTTCAGTCCTTGTTCAGACTCAGTTTTCCTCTTGTTTCAGACCTGGTTCAGTCCTTGTTTCAGACCTGGTTTTATCCTTGTTCAGACTCAGTTTTCCTCTTGTTTCAGACCTGGTTCAGTCCTTGTTTCAGACCTGGTTCAGTCCTTGTTTCAGACCTGGTTCAGTCCTTGTTTCAGACCTGGTTTAATCCTTGTTCAGACTCAGTTTTCCTCTTGGTTCAGACCTGGTTTAGTCCTTCTTCAGACTTGCTTTTCCTCTTGTTTCAGACCTGGTTTAGAGCTTGTTCAGACCTGGTTTAATCCTCGTTCAGACTCAGTTTTCCTCTCAGTTCAGACCCGCTTCAATCCTTGTAGTTTCCCTCTATCCCACACATCCGGTCTGTTCTCATAAACCTTGATGACTGTTGCGTTTTTCGATCTGATCAGAAGTGCAGCGCTGTCAGCTTCTTCCTCCTCCGTCCTTCACAACCAAAACACACCGCTCGCTTCCCCTTTCTCTCGCTCACATTTCCATTCCTCTCGTCTTTACTTTTTCTTTTTCCTACCTAAAAAAAAAACCCGGTACATTTGTGCTAAAGTCGCTCCGTCGTGAAATGTCACAGGAAGTCGTCTGCAGCTCAAATCTTAATGGCAGATGTTCCCGCTGTGAAGGAAAACAGCAGGAAATTCAAAAGCATGAATCGAGAGTGAAAACAGTAAAAGGTTGAGTCGTTCTGTTATGTTTGTTCAATTAAGAAAAGCCGTTGTCCTTATTGTCTTCCACGAAACAATAAAAAGCGACACATATTATCCTCTCGTCCATTTCCTGTTAATGCAGTGATTAAAACAAAAGGTGATCGACATGTTTTGCCCGAAGACACGACCAGACGACGATAAAAGCCGCGGAATCACGCTCCTGTTCAAGTCCATACCTTAAAGGGCGTATGACAGGTTTTTAGGATTTTCTCATTTTGACTTTATTCAGTGTGTTAATACCTCTTGTAAATATAAATTATAGTTTTACACCAATCAGGTCGCTGTTTGTGAAGAAAAGTTTAAACATTTGTTGTAAATTGCAGGAAGTAAACAAACTGATGACATCACACTGGGGAGACAAAGGTTACGCATAATTTACGCGAAAGGAACTACTTTTTTGACCCTTTAAACACCGATTTAACAAAATAAAGACGTTCACATGTGTTTGTCTTCGTCAAATTAAATCTGTGACATTACATGAGTTTTGGCCAGTGCACTGTGTCGTTGCTATGGTAATTTCCTAGTGTGATGTCATATTTTATAACTAGGAAGTAAAATTATAAACCTAAAATAATAGCTAAACTGCAGTAAAATGGTTCAAGATCTGAGTAGAAATTGAAATATATTTATCTTAACTGCATTTTAGTTAAATGAGCAGTTCAACCTGTCAGAGGCCCTTTAAAGGGCGTATGACAGGTTTGAACGATTTTCTAATTTTGATTTTATATGGTGTATTGCTACGTATTGTACATAAAAAAATATAGTTTTACACCAATCAAGTCGTGGTTTGTGGAGAAAAGCTGAAAAATCTGTTTAAAATTACAGGAAGTAAAAAACTGATGACATCACACTGTGAGACTCATTACATCAAAAGGTTTTGCATAATTAACACAAAATAAACAGCTTATTTTACCCTTAAAACATTAATTCAACAAAATAAAGGTGTTCACGTATATTTTGATTTGTCGGACAAAAAAATCTCTGACATCAGCCGAGTGTACAGAGTAATTTCCTGGTGTGATGTCATCATTTACAACCAGGAAGTGATATCAGAAAACGTTTTAAAAATGCTAAAATTGCTAAAATGTAAAATTATTTTTAGCAAAACTTTAAATATATTTATCTTACCTGTATTTTAGGTAAATGAGTAGTCCAACCCGTCATAGGCCCTTTAAAAAATTGAGCATATAGAAAATTTGATTGAAAAACTAGCACATCCTATAATTATTTAGAATCAGAATCAGAATCAGAAATTGTTTATTGCCATTGTCAGTGAAATTCACAAACGTAGGAACTTGCTTCGGCGTAGGTGCAACATAAAGCAACAAACTTACAACAACTCTTACAACAAAGAGTATCTGTTATTTTCTTTGCGATGAATGGATTTGAGGCTCCTCCACCAAGACATTTTGTACAAAAGAGTTGCCCTTTTTTGCATTTTGATGGGTTATATAGACCCTTTAAATGTGATGTCATAAAAATTGAAGTGCAAAATGAAGTTGACTGTACATTTTTTCATAGATTCTCTCGCATTAGATCTAAATACTATGGTTTTAAGAGTTGGGAAAAAGCTACACATTTGAATAGAGTAGAAAGGTCAGTTAGTTTGCTTTTCTAGAACAAACCATGGACAAAATACAGTTTTCTAGTCTTAAAATTGTATTTCAGCTTCAAAAGAATCTAATTTATGGAACAGTCTCTAATATATCTCTAGATAAAATGAAAAATGATTGTGGGCTCAGCATTTCTGTGAGTATTTTTCCAGTAAAACCCATAAATCTGGATTGTTCCTTCATCAAAAATGCAAAGAGCTTATCATAATTTCCTAAAACATGATGTAAAATACAATAATAAATGTGTTTAAAGCAGCTCTGATGTCACTCACATGTGTCTGAGGCTTTTACTGACACTAAATCATCTCCATTTGTCATATTTTGTGATATTCTGAGGCCTAAACCAGGTCTAAACCTCCTCCTGAAGATAAGACCTTTTCTTTCTTGGAAAACTCCTGGAATGTGGAATTAAACCGACTCCAAACTGTAATGACTTCATGTCTCATTGTGTATTGACCCTTTAAATGTGACGCAAAATGAAGTCGACTGTAAATGTTTCAATGATTGTCTCACATTAGATCTAAATTCTGCTGGTTTGAAGTGTTTGTGTTGGAAAAAAGCAAAACATTTGAATTTCCAGAGTAGAACGGTCAGTTAGTTTGCTTTTCTGTAACAAACGATGAACAAAATACAAATTTTTAGCCTCAAATTGTATTTTAGCTTCAAAATAATCACATTTATGGAAAAGTATCTGATATAGTGTTTTTCCAGTAAAACCCATAAATCTGGATTGTTCCTTTATCATAATTTACTAAAACATAATGTAAAATACAATAATAAATGTGTTTAAAGCAGCTCTGATGTCACTCACGTGTCTGAGGCTTTTACTGACACTAAACCATCTACATTTGTCATATTTTGTGATAATCTGAGGTTATTCCCAGTTTCTCAGTGAAATCACATTATGTCACACTTCACATTTTCCTCCATTCTGAATTTAGAATGTTTTTGTTTACAGACTTTTAAAGGGTCTATAAGTAAGACAATGTTTATAGTAGAACAATAAGAAATAGCTAAATGACTATAAGTAGAGAAACAAAGCTAACGGTTTTACTTTTCAGATCAGAGAATAGGTCGAAGTTTTGGTCAAAGGTCGAACCAACAAAATAAAAAGTTAAATTAATCAACAAATAAACAATACAAAATATGAGCCCACAGCACTGGGCAATCGAACTCTGCTTTTGAGCTGCTTTAAACACATTTATTATTGTATTTTACATTATGTTTTGGAAAATTATGATAAACTCTTTGCATT
This sequence comes from Rhinogobius similis, assembly GCA_019453435.1. Taxonomy (NCBI): domain Eukaryota; kingdom Metazoa; phylum Chordata; class Actinopteri; order Gobiiformes; family Gobiidae; genus Rhinogobius; species Rhinogobius similis. The sequence goes on along the minus strand of CM033630.1, from coordinate 4,322,633 downwards.
TTTGATGAAGGAACAATCCAGATTTATGGGTTTTACTGGAAAAATACTCACAGAAATGTTGAGCCCACAATCATTTTTCATTTTATCTAGAGATATATTAGATACTATAAGCTAAAGTACAATTTTAAGACTAGGAAACTGTATTTTGTCCATCGTTTGTTATAGAAAAGCAAACTAACTGACCTTTTCTACCTTGGAAATTCTGATGTGTTGCTTTTTTCCAACACAAACCCTTAAAACCAGCAGAATTTAGATCAAATGTGAGACAATCATTAAAAATTTACAGTCGACTTCATTTTGCCTCCATTACGGAATTTTCACGACGTCCCATTTTGAGGGTTTTGAGGATTTCGATGTGTTTCTGACTCGCCTAAACCCAAGATATTCCCATTACGTCCCCGTTTCCGCCCAGGGGCCCGCGTCACCTGCCTCTCGTAAACATTCTGTGGCAGATTCTTGGAAAACGAGCAGATTTTAAAGTGTTTTCCGAGCGATAATCCGCCGTAGTTCTAAAGCTGTCCCGCTAATGGCAGCGTGCCCTCTCCAAACACTGCATTAGAAGAATGAGAGCACACCCTTGACCACGTTTACCCACAATGCACCTCGACAGGCTCATCCACAGACTGTTTCCCCCATAATGCACTTGTGCCCTGAGCATTTGTGTAATGGGTTTGAGTCGGGACAAAGAGCACAGCCGAGGACGAGGCGAGGGCGGCCGGACATTACGCCGTGTTTTTGTCGTTGGTGGAGTTTTTTTGAACAATTTGGGGTCAGATTTGAGACTTATTTCTTTAAAGTTGATATTTAGTTCTCAGGTCACTTTTGAAACGCGTCCAGGAGCGTTTACTTTTGAGATAAAACTGAAATGTGAGCTGCTGATACACAAGAATCACATTTATTTCAGAAGAGACGGTGGAAGAAGTGCTCAGTTTTGTTACTTAAAGTCATGGCTGAAAGTGTTTTTGCCAGAAAATGATGTATTTATTGTGTCAAATTTGCTGTTTTTGCTTTGTTTTTTTTATTTTTCCATTACACACAAAAGAAATAAACATGAATAGAGAAAAAAATGTGGAATTGTAATGTTTTTTGGGGAGAAATGCTTGGAAAAATTCAATCTTTTAGCCAAGATTGTAAGTAAAAGTATGACTTAAATGAGAAAATAAAGGCGAACTGCTTCAGGTGAAAATCTTAAATTTAAAGATATCGACTGTAAACTTCTCAGATGGTTTATTCAGAGAAATGTAAAAAAAAATATATGTATTACAAGATTTTCATCATGTCATGTCAAAATAAGGTATTTTGTGTGTAAAAACTGCCAAAATTTCACATATTTGGGAAATTTAAATCTGAAAAATTGACAGATGAGGTTTAAATTTCTTGGTTAACTTTGCGCACATACTAGTAATAAAAATGTACAGAGGGGATTTTGGATTTCTTATTTAGTTTTTGAGTTTTTGACTGAAAATTGGCAGTGAAAATTTAAATTTTGCCTTATTTTTTTTTAATTAAAACTGAAATAAATCAGACTAAGAATTAGACATCAACAAATCCTTCTGTATGTTCTGTCAAAATCTTGTCAAGTGCAAAATTGTAAAGTTTGGTGCTGATTTTTATGTCTATGGAGGAGAAAATGTGTTTTTTGAGAGAACTGGCTCTGAGTTACAATGTCCCAGAGAAATCTATGGATGAAGTGGCTTCAATGGAAGAATAAAACACATTTAGGAGCAGATTGGGTGGTTCAGTCTGCTCTTATAAGCTGTTCTTGTGTCCTCGGGCAAGACATGAACATAAAGCTCAAACCACTTTGTTTCTAAATGTCCCTTTGTGTTTAGTGAATGGCTGGGAGAGTCAGTGGTCTCTTGAATTTAAACTTTTGCCCTGTGACATTTCAGTTTTTCCGCGTCCTGCTCAGATTCAATACTTTTCATGGTTTGTGGACGATGTAGAACAATGTGAGGTCAACTTTTGTCCTTTTGGCTCAATCAGTGACACAAAAAACATGAGTCCTGTCACTTTGACGTCTCTGAAAAATCGACAACCAACAAAACGATTCATTCCAACGTTTATTTAGACTTTTCCGTTCATTGAAAGAATAAACTATGTTGCACAGAATGGCATTAAACACAGAAAAGTAACATAATGTACCTTTAATTTAACATTTTTTTAATAGAAATGGTGATATTTAAGATTATATAAGATATTCGGTTAACTTTTGTAGAATTTGTGGTGTTTTTGATGCAAGTTTAACATTTTACCTTGAACTCTTTGATATTTGTGAAATTCTGCAGCTTTTCAGCAAATACTTTTTACATATTAATGCATGCAAATCATGACCGGGCTGCCATTTCAATGGTTAAAGTAGTTGAATTATTAATGTATTATAACAAAACTTCAAAAAATAGAACATTTTCAAACACAGAAACTATTAAAAACTTCAGTTTGTTTCAGATGAAGATGAAAGGTTTTAGCTTCTGATAAACAGCAAATCCAGACGTTTCCGAACCCTTAGATTCATTGTTATTTCTCGCTGTGATGTTAAATGTTGTTAATATGTTGTTTAGCATAGTATTTTTCAACTTTTTTGTGTTGAGGGACACTGTTTTTGGATTAAAAGAAGCTGGAGAACAATGTCTACTGAAATAATATCAAAAGACACCAGTTAAAGGAAAAAGAAGAATAAAAATGTCTGTGTTTCTGTTTCCGTGTCTTTTATGGCACTGACGTTTACTCAGGACATCAAATAAAAGTCACAACAAACATAGATTCAAATAGAAAGAGTCCAGTGTGAAGTGTGGACAGATGAATGATGATGAATGAAATGTTGAAACTCACTCAAAGATAAACTGAGTCACAAACTGAGAATGAAACTTGGATGCCATGTCTCACATCTAACATTTTCCTCTTCTCTGGACGATAATGACAGCCTTTATTCATGCAACTTGAACTGCACACGCTTTAAAGCCACTGGATGCTCTTTACCACCGCGACAATTACTTTCACAGCCACACGCTCGAGCACAGCAGCACTCACTTTACTGCAAAAGATGAATTTCTAGATGAGTTAAAACGTCTTGATTTGAGGATATTAATCTGAATTTCAGACGTTTTAACTCGTTAACCTGTTATAACCCACCGTCCCTGATCAGGGACACTTTCAGAGTTTTTACATACATGCGTCATTCATTAAAAACAAATGTTATATGTCATTTGAAAGCTTAGAGTCACCACTAAACGCCTAAAATGTTCAATCCTCGCTAAAACACCTCCCAAAAAACTTGTAAGCTATCAAACTGTAACATAACCAAACTGTTCATCTCTCATTTCTTACCTTTCGTTGGCTCCTCAAGACACAAACAAAATCCAATCCAGAAGTGTGTGCACTCTTTCTGCCCATCACAGTCCACAAAATAAGAATATCCAGTTGTTATTTCAAATAATATAATCCATTTGTTGATATCCACCCGTAAACGCTTATTCTTCATTTGACAGTAACACAAAAGCAATAAAAACATAAGACTGAGTTAAGACTTTTTATTTGATGGAACTAGATTATTTGACTTGTTTCAAACCATTTCTGACTTGTTTCAACACATTATTTCTTATTTCAGTCCAAATTATCTGTCACTGGGTTAAGATCATTTTACTTGTCCCACTGACAAATGTGTTTTCTTATTTTAAGTTAAATTATTATCATTATCAGCCAGAAATACTTTGAAAACAGTGAAATATTCTGCATCACATCAGCAATTAAATCTCATCGAGTCAAAACTTCTCAAATCCAGATCAAAATGATCAATTCAAGCCATTTTAAACTTTACAGATTTACATTTTTTGCTGCAGGAAGATAATTTGGACTGAAATAGGAAATAATGTGTTGAAACAAGTGAGAAATGGTTTGAAACAAGTCAAATAATCTAGTTCCATCAAATAAAAAGTCTTAACGAGTCAAAACGTCTGAAATTCAGATTAATATCCTACAATCAAGACATTTGAACTCATCTAGAAATTCATTTTTGCAGTGTTTAGAAGCGCCACACATTAATCGTGAACTAGAGCAGAGCGCCTTTGACTTCTCTGGGCCTCACAAATGGAACGAAGTGCAACAAACACCGACGTTTCTGACTTTACATCTGCAGAACGCACCTGTTACTTGCCCCAGGTGGGTTCAAACAAGTTATTTATCCACAATTTTGAAAGAGTGACAATCATTTAGGGTACTTTGCCTTAAAGCATGAACAAAGACTTATTTCATAAGTCATTATTTCTTAAAATAAGAAAACACATTTGTCAGTGGGGCAAGTAAAATGATCTTAACCCAGTGACAGATAATTTGGATTAAAATAAGAAATATTGTGTTGAAACAAGTCAGAAATGGTTTGAAACAAGTCAAATAATCTAGTTCCATCAAATAAAAAGTCTTAACTCATCTTAACGAGTCAAAACGTCTGAAATTCAGATTAATATCCTCAAATCAAGACGTTTCAACTCCTCTAGAAATTCATTTTTTGCAGTGCACACGTCTAAAATGTATTAAATTCAATGCTGTGTGAAGTTGCAGAGCTTTGTAATAAAAACGTTCAATGCATATTATTAATTTGGCTGTAAATGGTTCCAAAGTAAACAAAAGAGCTCTTAAAACCACACCTCTCTGCTGCTTTGAGCTCTCGTTTTATCTCCCCAGAACACTTTGTGCGACAGAAATAGCCTCCTTCTCGGCGCTGTCATGAGCTCAGTCATCGCTGGTGTTTGGGTGGAATATTTATCCCCCGCGCTCGTCACCGGCGCTGTTTGTTTGTGCGAGCGCGCAGTAATTAATACGACAAGAGATCCAATTATGAAGCTGCACAAGCAATTAGCGCTGGATTACAGAGAGAGGACGAGCAGGGAGAGGCGATCGATGGAGCACCTTTTGCAGCCGTTTGGAAGTCGCCTCTTCAAACACCACAGCGGCCGTCGCTCCATCAAGGAAACTGAGCTTGGTTTATTTTCCACCTGAACCTAACGAGTCCCGGCTGCAGCGCTCAATCGACACGAGTAAACACAGATTATGCTAATCCGTCGGCTAAAGAAATGTGGACGTTAAAGTCTACGCTGCAAAAATGATGAGTTCAAACGTCTTGATTGTAGGATATTAATCTGAATTTCAGACGTTTTGACTTTTTAAGATCAGTGGAGATTATGTATTTGATGGAACTAGATTATTTGACTTGTTTCAAACCATTTCTGACTTGTTTCAACACATTATTTCCTATTTCAGTCCAAATTATCTTCCTGCAGCAAAAAATGTAAATCTGTAAAGTTTAAAATGGCAAGAATTGATCATTTTTATCTGGATTTGAGAAGTTTTGACTCGATGAGATTTAATTGCTGATGTGATGCAGAATATTTCACTGGTTTCAAAGTATTTTTGGCTGATAATGATAATAATTTAACTTAAAATAAGAAAACACATTTGTCAGTGGGACAAGTAAAATGATCTTAACCCAGTGACAGATAATTTGGATTGAAATAAGAAATAATGTGTTGAAACAAGTCAGAAATGGTTTGAAACAAGTCAAATGATCCAGTTCCATCAAATAAAAAGTCTTAACTCATCTTAACGAGTCAAAACGTCTGAAATTCAGATTGATATCCTCAAAATAAGACGTTTTAACTCATCTAGAAATATTTTTTTGCAGTCTGTATGACAGGTTAGACGACACATTTGACTAAAACGTAGTGAACATTTTGTCTGTTTGTCCCCAGTTTGACAGTTTATGTAAAGTTTATAATGTCACGTCCTGGTTGAACATGAGCAGCAAATATGACACAGTTAGAGGTAATTGCACAACTGTTACCATAGCAACCAGACTGTAAACAAGGGCCAACATTTATATAATAAGAATAATACCTGAGGACATCTTTATTTTGTTGAATGACAGTTTAAACTGTCAGAAAAACGTTGTGGTTGCTGTAGACTGGCACGTCGCTTTTTGATGACATCACAGAGGGATTCTGTTTTAGATCTCAGCACCACTTCCTGTCATCTTAATGTGACCCATAGAACTATAATAAAACCTGGAAGAAGATCAAGAATGGCGCCCTGTTTATCCCTGTGGCCTGAGCTCATTGTCACATGACTCCAAAAAATGTCTTACTTCCGCATTTACTTCCTGATACGGAGGCGGCCATCTTTGCTTTAGGGGCACTATGTGACCACAATCCCCCATGATGCTTTGAGCGACGTGAACGACCAGCAGCTGCAAGTTTTTGTGTTAGCGTTAGCTTGTGTGATTGTAATTGTGTTCTTCATGTTAGACACACGTGAAGCGTCTGAAATGAAATAAAATACAACTTACAGGTGTCTCTAGTCGAGCCTTTTCCACGAGCTTCTGTTTGTATCGTCCGACGCTCGTTCACGTGACTCACACATGTTTGTGTGACGTCACTTCATATAAAAACGGTAATTTCGGTGATTTTAGAAACGGTAGAAAAGAACATTTCCTTCTATTTTATTTAAATACTGATAATAATTCAGTCCTGTCTGTGATTATAATGTGACATTTTAGAAAAAGGCTGGTTCCAAGAGGCTGCAGTACCTCGCACGACCACTAATCAATCTGGGACACAGACAGAGGGGCGTGTCTTATCCAGTTCATTTAATACATCCATGGTGTGACCCAGGGTAAAAATCAGGGTTAATCCAGTCCTGTTCCCAGTCAAGGTTTTCCACCCTTCTTTTCCTTGCCACATGACACGCCTCCTTTGGTTCTCTTAGCCAATCACAGCCCTCTGCCTCAGTATAAAAGCTGCCCTGACTCCTCTCAGCTCAGTCTGTGGGAGAAAAGTCAGAGGACACAGCTGCAGGTCAGAGCCTTCAAACAATCAAACAATCAAACAATCAAACAAACAAACAAACACACTCACACTCACACTCACACTCGTTTTCATCTGTTAAGCCTTTTAAACATTTTTGTAGAACTCAAACCATCCTGTGATTGGGGTGCTGACGTGTGTCCTGGGCAAAGGTTTTTCTGAACTGGTGAGTTTGGAATTAATGACTGTTAGCATTAGCAACAATGCTATGCTAGCCTTCTATATGCTAACATGTGCTTTTTGTTGATGTCATTTCCTGCTGATATCAGTGATGTAGTTTTAATTATGATACCAGGATGCTAACTAGCATGCTAATGTTAGCATGGATTCCTGAAAACAGCAATCATGCAACTCCCGGTGCGTTTTTGATGATGGAAAAATGTTAGAACAGGGTTAAAAGCTCAAAAAAGTAGCAGAATATATGTCCTTTAAGTAAAACTATTGAACTTTCGCGTCTAATGGGATGAAGCTTAGAGATGATTTACAAAAGTTACAAGTTTGAGTTGTGTTATTGTGATGTCATTTTCAAACCGCCAGTGCGTTATGATCATTTTTGTTCATTTATTTGTACAAACCTACTGTCTGTGAATTAAATATAAGTTCTAGTTACACAGACGTTATTGATAGAGCTCATTTAGTCTGAATATGTTTTGTAAAATAAGAGTTTTAAATCATTAGCGCTACTTACCATTCAGGGACTGTCTTGAAACGATCTAAACTCTTAAAATTCATTAAAAAAAACACCTCCGATCTCCGCAGAGAAGTTGAATATTTTTGCGACTGTGGAAAGAGCAGCGTGTTTCCAAGGTGACCAGAGCAGAGCGCGTTGCCAGGTTTGGTGTTGCCAGGTTTTCGTGGCGTTGCCAGGTTTTGGTGCACAGCGTCCTCCCGGTGAAGGTGCGGATTCGGAGGAACTTCAGAGGAGCTGGAACGGACTCACTCGGAGCCCGTGGAGCTCGGGGCAAAACCCAGACCTGACCTGGACTTCAGGCACAGTTTAAAGTTTCGCAGTTGGACACTTTGGATTTTACACTTTCAGGTTTTTTATGGTACAGCTAGGAATATAATTGGTTTAACGGTGAAGGCAGAGTTGTTGGATGTTGTTGTGGAAGTTGTTGTTGTTCTTTTTGACGCAGATGTTCCACAAAATGGCTCAGCGCTGCGGTCCATTTGTCGTCGGAGTAACTTTTCCACCAAAATCTCTGTGATCCAGTCGTCAAGTCATTAAAACACAGAGCAGTCAGGGCCGTAGCACCAAATTCTACAAACAAATGGGCCCCTAATACATCATTTTGTATAAGATTTAATTATCCAGGAAAATTTGGTCATTACTGTTGTTTTTTTCATTCACTATTGCTGAATACACACCCTATGGTTCCGACATATTCACCTTATTCTCGCCCACTTTTGCCGTTTTTTTGCCACAGATGCGCACTTTGTTTGTTGTAAACGCATCTCCGTTTGACGAGAACTCCGTTAAAGCTAATGACGAACGAACGAAAACTCTCGCTGCTAAAACATCATATAAAGTAGATTGATTTGTGTAAAATGTTTAATGAACACGAGCAACTACACGTCAACAATGGACTGATTTCCTGAGGCCTGAAAACAGCTTTTTATTCCATGTAGAACTTATTTTCTGTTGAGCTCGTCTGCTCCGTGTGAACTACAACGAAAACAAGACGGCGGCGCGTACGGCAACTTCAGGAATAAGGTGAATAGACTTCCTGTTTAGCTCCAGGCGTATATCATGATACAATATGTTTTTTTTGCAATAAATATTACACCAATTTCAAACGTCTCAAAATGTATTATTACTATTAGAAAATACACTAACTGCAGATTATAATCGACTAACTTGGCGGTCTAATTTTTTCATCCTTCATATAGACTTTAAACTCGTACTGGAGAATTAACAGACTGAAACGGATGTTCAAATGTACAAATCTATACAACAACGATAACCGTTTCCCAAAGAATAAATCCGTTGTAAATTATGGTAGCTCAAAAAGTGCAGTCTTTGCGATTTGCTAATTGTGTTTGGCTTCAGTTCCGCGGCAGAAGATTTTGGATGAACACGACTTCTATTGTGAAACACGGCTCACATACGACACATTCCTCCTTTATCTGAAGCTGCTCTTGCGCCTCGCACTCGTATCATTCTGTACTTTTCCTTCCATCTTTGAACCGGTCCTGAATGGCGCCTCTTCCGCCTCGTCCACCTGCTTTTGTCCCGCTCCGTCACATCGGCCCAGTGACCTCGCTCTCTCTGGCCTTCCTCCGACAAGTCTCCTTTTGTTCGTCTCCTTTCAACTTCCGAGTCTCCTCCAGCCTCCATTCTTTCCTCTCTCCTTCACCCTCCCCTGATTTCCTCTCGCTCTTTCACCTCCGTCTCTCTCTTTTCCGCTTCCATCTCCTCTCTCTTTTGCCTCTCACCCCTCTCCTCTCACCTCCCGTCTCCCTCCGTCGCGCTCTTTCTCCTCCTCCGTCTCTCCTCGTCTCTCGCTTCACCTCCTTTTGTCCTGGAAATAAATCTTTTGACCTTTGCTTTGACCTGTTTCTCGACAAGAAACTCCTCTCAAAGACACTTTCGCTTCACAGACTGTAGCCCCGAGGTTAGACTTTTCAGCGTTTGATTAATATTTTTTTGTAGGTTTTGTCAACAATTTCTGACTTCTGGAATTGAATCTTTTAAACTCTGAAGACTGTGGAAATGGACTCGCCGTACGACAGAAATTCAATACTGCACAAGCTTATTTTGTGAAGGATTTTGGGGAAAAGGTTTGATAACGACCAGAGAAGGAGCTGTGTTTGCATTGATGACACCTTTATCAATCTAGCAAAGTGTTTTTTAACCTTTTTTTTAAGCTGCGGCACGCTTTTCGGATTTAGGACGCCACGGCACAGCACCGACTATAAAGCATTACCAAATCAGACCATCTAGACAAGGCAGGTTTATTTGTAGAGCACAGTCCGTACATGAGGCAATTCAAAGTGCTTTACATAACAGGAAAAGTTGCATTAAAATCACAAAAAGACACACAGAATAATTTTAAAATAAAGCGTTTGAAAAGAGAAGAAGAGTGCAGATAGATCTTTCAGTCGTTTGTACATCTAAAGAGAACTGTTTTTAGCCTGGATTTAAACATTGTCAGAGTGAGGCCTGTCTCACATCTTCAGGGAGACTGTTCCAGATTTTAGCTGCAAAAAATTGAAATGCTTCCCCATGTTTAGTCCTGACTCTGGCACCAGCAGGAGGCCGGTCCATGTTTAGTCCTGACTCTGGCACCAGCAGGAGGCCGGTCCATGTTTAGTCCTGACTCTGGCACCTGCAGGAGGCCGGTCCATGTTTAGTCCTGACTCTGGCACCTGCAGGAGGCCGGTCCATGTTTAGTCCTGACTCTAGCACCTGCAGGAGGCCGGTCCCTGAGGTCCTCAGATTGCGAGATGGTTCATATGGCACTAACATGTCAGAGATGTACTTTGGTGCTCGGCCGTGGAGAGACTTGAACACAAGCAGAGCTGCTTTAAAGTCAATTCTCTGAGCCACAGGAAGCCAGTGCAGAGACCTGAGCACAGGACTAATGTGATCGTACTTCCTGGTTCTTGTCAGGACTCGAGCAGCAGGTTCTGGATGTACTGCAGCTGTTTTACAGCTCGTTTGGAGAGGCCAGTGAACAGGCCGTTGCAGTAGTCTAACCTACTGGAGACAAATGCATGGATAAGTCTCTCCAAGTCTGGTTTAGACACTATACCTTTAATTTTGGCAATTTTTTAGGTGGTAAAAGGTGGTAAAATGTTGTAGGATGTTATAGATTTGATGTGTCTGTCAAAGTTCAAGTTTGAGTCCATTATTACCTCCAGATTTCTAACTTGATTTGTAGGTTTTAGGGCGAGAGACTGGAGGTGAATGTTGACACTTTCTCTGTTTCTGCCAAAGACAATTATTTCAGTCGTGTCTGAGTTTAGCTGGAGTTAAAGTCTATCCGACAGGTTAGACATCACATTCCACACAAGATGATTATATTTAAGATTCTGCTGAGCATTTTTCCTGTTTGTCCCCAGTTTGGCAGTATAATGTCACTTCCTGGTTGGTCACGGGCAGCAAATATGACACAGTTAGAGATGATTCCGCAACTGTTACCATGGCAACCATTTTGAAAACAAGGGCCAAAATCCATCTAAATCACACAATATTTGACAGGACCTTTATTTTGTTGAATGACCGTTTAAATTGTCAGTAAATGTTTCAGTCGAATGTTAACTGTTTATTTATTTTCAACTGTGTGTCACTTTTTGATGACATCACAGAGGGATTAGCACTACTTCCTGTATTTTAAACTTTTATTTTTCAAATTTTCTTCACAAACTGCAACTTCACGGATGTAAAACTGCGATAAATATTTACCACAGGTGCCCTCCCGTCAAATTAAGTCAGAATTAGAGAAACATGAGAACCTGTCAAATTTAAATATATTGTATGTATTAAGGCAAATAATGTCTGTGCCACTGTCCGTCTCTTTAAATGTAGAAATAGTGATGGTTGTGTGTTATTTTATTGGTGCAGAAGTTCCTCAAGACACTCCAAAAAAGTAAATTAGGCAATTACATCTGTATTTGTGACATTTTCACACCTGACGGGACAACACATGGACGTTGGGTAGAGTTTAGCACTAATTAGATTTCTTAAGAAGCTGTCTGCAAGGAGGTCTACAGTGAAGGCAAAAATATTAAATTAATCTAAAATTGTCCACAGAACATTGTAGGAAATGCGTCCCATCCCCATCTATTTATTTACTTTTTCTGTCTGCAAGATCTGTTTATTGATCTATCGAACAGAGCTGCAACTAACAGTATTTTACTTTAGATTTAAGTCTGCAGTCGACTAAAGAAACTCTTGGTCGACTAAAGCCTTGATTTTCAACCAGTGCTGGGAAACACTAGTGCGCCTTGAGGTTTTGCCAGGTGCGCCTTGAAGAAATGTCCAATTTAAGTTTACGCATTGACAGTTGTGGACGGAATTGACTTATTTACACTGGAAAAACTATGGTCTTAAATAAGATAACGTTAATAAGTGCTTGAAATAAGTAGTGTTTAACTTGTTTTGAGTATATTTTGAAGTAAGATTACCAATGGAACAAGCATAAAATATCTTGTTCTACACTACAAAAAGTGAATTTTAAGAGAGTAAAAAAGTATTCTAACAATAAATAAATTCTTATTTTTTCTCTAAAAAGAAAAAAAAATCTCGTCTAGGAAAAAAATCTTAAGACAAAAAATCTTATTTTAAGAAATAAAACCTAGCCTTTTCTTATTAAGATATATTTGCTAAAATCTGTTATATTTTTGCTTGTAACAAGATACAAAGGTTATTTTGAATCTTATTTAACTGTAGACTAAGAGTATTTTTCTTAATTTGAGAAAAAGTAAGAATACAAACATGTCTTGATATCATTATCAAGAAAAAAGCTGTAATTCATGGGAATAAATTAGATAATTTTACTTAAATCAAGCAAAATGTCCTTGAAATGTGATATCCAATAAGACATTATTGCTTACATTTTACAATTTTAAGGATATTTTTCCAACATCTAGTCTTAAAATGAGAAAAATATTCTTAAATTGAGCAACTTACAAACCAATCTTTACTGATTTATTCTTTTTTTGAGTATAATTTCCTTGAATCTGTTCATTCAGAACATTTTGCTTAAATCAAGCCATTTACAGGAAGCAACTGGCTTAAATTGAGACATTTTTTCTTGTTTTTTGACTTATTTTTTTCTTGATCAGAAAAAAAATCTTAAAACAAGTTTTCTAAGCAAGACATTTTTGCTTACTCCAATGGCAGATTTTTTGCTTAAAACAAGCAATTTTAGTCCAATTTTAAGTTTTTTTTTTTCTTGTTTCTAGTAAGGCACTTTTTGCAGTGTAGTTAAATTATGAAAAAGACAAGCATTTTCTATCTTGAAATTAGAAAAAAGACGCCACTGCACTTGAAATAAGAACAAATGTACCTGTTCTATTGGCAAATCTTATTTTAAGACTGTCTAAATGTATTCAAATCAAGATAAATACTACGAATCCAATCGCTTTTTAACTTATTTTCTTATTTAAGGTTGTACATTTTTCCAGTGTATCATTTTGGAGTGTCCTGAGCAACTTCTGCAGCAAAAACTAACGCAAAACCATCACTATTGACAAATCTAAAGGACCAGACAGTGGCACAGACATTATTTATCATATTTAAAACTAAATGGTCTGGTTTGTTTGTCATGTTTTATTTGTAGTTGGTGTGCTGTGGTATCATGTCAACCCAAAAAGAGTGCTGCAACTGAAAAAAGGTTGAAAAGGTTGACTAAAGAACAGCCAAAAAATATGGTAAAAATATATCAAAACTGTTAAGTATTTCCATTTATCTAAACCAAACTGCACTCAAAAGAACACAACTGTAGAGGAGTTCATGCAAAAACAATTATTTATACAGAAAAGTACTAGGAGATGGTGTATTTATACGTTAAGACTCCAAAATCTTCAGCGAACTCATTTATATATCTACATATCTTCTCGTTTTTGCCGTATAAATCGTATATTATTAAAAACGTCGTAGAAAAGGTTTCAGGGGTTGTCATCCAGACGCTGTTTGAAGATTGAGACGTTTCGACTTCTATCCAAAAGTCATTGTCAATCATTTTATAATAAATTAATATAAATAATAATGATTTGTTGACTAATCTTGGTCGATAGGAAACCATCGATCGACTAAAATCGTCAAATTAGCTTCAGCTTTGAAAGAGGAATTGTTAAAACCCAACAAACATACACCAGCTTTACTCATTCATATATTTAACGAAGAACATTTAGGCGGACTTTAAATGTTGGTTTTCCTCTTTGCAGAACTTTTTTCCACACTGCAAAAAGTGCCTTACTAGAAACAAGAAAAAAAAAACTTAAAATTGGACTAAAATTGCTTGTTTTAAGCAAAAAATCTGCCATTGGAGTAAGCAAAAATTTCTTGCTTAGAAAACTTGTTTTAAGATTTTTTTTCTGATCAAGAAAAAAATAAGTCAAAAAACAAGAAAAAATGTCTCAATTTAAGCCAGCTGCTCTCTGTAAATGGCTTGATTTAAGCAAAATGTTCTGAATGAACAGATTCAAGGAAATTATACTCAAAAAAAGAATAAATCAGTAAAGATTGGTTTGTAAGTTGCTCAATTTAAGAATATTTTACTCATTTTAAGACTAGACTAGAAAAATGTGATGAAAAATAGATGAAAAATATCCTTAAAATTGTGAAATGTAAGCAATAATTTCTAATTGGATATCACATTTCAAGGACATTTTGCTTGATATAAGTAAAATTATCTAATTTATTCCCATGAATTACAGTTTTTTTCTTGATAATGATATCAAGACATGTTTGGATTCTTACTTTTTCTCAAATTAAGCAAAATACTCTTAGTCTACAGTTAAATAAGATTCATAATAACCTTTGTATCTTGTTAAAAGCAAAAATATAACAGATTTGAGTAAATATATCTTAATAAGAAAAGGCTAGGTTTTATTTCTTAAAATAAGATTTTTTGTCTTAAGATTTTTTTCCTAGACAAGATTTTTTTTTCTTTTTAGAGAAAAAATAAGAATTTATTTCTTGTTATAAGACTTTTTTACTTTCTTAAAATCCACTTTTTGTAGTGCACTTGTAAATGGTAAATGGTGGAGCGTAATTTGAACCTCCGACCTTCGGCTCAGAAGACCATCTCAGATTCACAAAGAGTCCAGACAATAGTTTGAGCTCCAAAGGTTCAAGAACAACTTCAGTTTGAAATGAGGCTCATTTTAGTCACACGTTTTAGAAAAAAATAGACCTTCAGTGTGAACGGTTAAAAGGATGAGTGGGATTTGAGAGAAATATGAGATCGTTACTGAATTTGACCCAGATGAGGCTAAGGTTATGTTGTTTGGAGAAGATTTGTCCCTCAAAGCACAATATGTACATGTTTCCTGCTCTGTCTGAGTCACACTGCAAAGATGAATTTCTAGATGAGTTCAAACGTCTTGATTGTAGGATATTAATCTGAATTTCAGACGTTTTGACTTTTTAAGATCAGTGGAGATTATGTATTTGATGGAACTAGATTATTTGACTTGTTTCAAACCATTTCTGACTTGTTTCAACACATTATTTCTTATTTCAGTCCAAATTATCTTCCTGCAGCAAAAAATGTAAATCTGTAAAGTTTAAAATGGCTTGAATTGATCATTTTATCTGGATTTGAGAAGTTTTGACTCGATGAGATTTAATTGCTGATGTGATGCAGAATATTTCACTGGTTTTAAAGTATTTCTGGCTGATAATGATCATAATTTTGCTCAAAATAAGAAAATACATTTGTCAGTGGGACAAGTAAAATGATCTTAACCCAGTGACAGATAATTTGGACTGAAATAAGAAATAATGTGTTGAAACAAGTCAGAAATGGTTTGAAACAAGTCAAATAATCTAGTTCCATCAAATAAATAATCTCCACTGATCTTAACGAGTCAATGTCTGAAATTCAGATTAATATCCTCAAATCAAGACGTTTTAACTCCTCTAGAAATTCACTTTTTGCTGTGCATAAATCTCTCCTGTCCCCAAATAACATGTTTTGGATTATTCAAAAAGTCCAGATTACGACGATTCGATGACTAAATGAACTTATTTCAGCCGCGCCTCCTCCCTCTCCGCCGCTGTCAGTGAACAGGTGTGCGGCAGGACCCCTCTTTATTGATGACACTCTGGTTTGGAGCACAGGTGGAGCGAGCGAGGGGGAGCGAGGGAGGGCGGGGGGGAGGCGAGGGGGAGGAGAGGAGGGAGTGCTTTTTCCACGCTCCGGCGCCGCACAAATGACAGCACCCAAAAACACCTCCGCCGCAGCGACACAGTGAGACGTCTGCTGCTGCCTCGCCGCCGCCGCACATGCTAATGAGATGCTAATGAGATGCTAATGTGGTGGCAGCTCCGTGACGAGACAATTGTTTTGAAAAGGCCGGTGTCTTTAAGATCTTTTAAGCTGCTGTTTATCAGTGTTGGGCGAGTTCATTCAAATCGAGTTAATAACTGTCATTGAGGGATGAAAGTAACTAATTACCAGGTGGATTACACACACAGAACAATTAAAAACACACTGCTGCTTGTTCAAGGATCTGTTCTTATTCAGCTTTTAAATCACCAACTGGAACCAGAACCAGCGTTTGTTTATAGATTATTCTTTTCCACACAGCTCAAAAACAAATGTGTCAACTGTACAAACTGCCACAACAACACAGAGCCTTCTTTAAAGTCTATATGTCAGGGTCAGACCACATAACTCACTAAAACGTGGTGAGTATGATTAGACTTTAGTGAACATTTTATGTTCCTCGAGTGAAAGTTTTTGTAATGTTTAAAATTAGTGCTCTCAAATGAAAAAAAATGTATCAGATTAATCACACTTTGAATCTGTGATTAATAACGATTAATCGCATCACGCACTTTTTCAAATGTCATAGTTTACATGTCTATTTTTAGGATTCTTGGATGTTTTCCCCTGAAAAGTAAACATTTTATTATATATAATTATCTAAATACATTATTTAGATCTGTCTAGACTTCATTAAAACCTACACATTTCATGTTGAGT
The DNA here is from genome assembly GCA_019453435.1 of Rhinogobius similis. NCBI lineage: Eukaryota > Metazoa > Chordata > Actinopteri > Gobiiformes > Gobiidae > Rhinogobius > Rhinogobius similis. The sequence continues at coordinate 4,306,117 of CM033630.1, read as the reverse complement.
CTGAATCTAGGCCACACGACCAAACACAGGTTTAATGGATTAAGGGCCCTTCATACTCACAGAACCATAGTTACAGATGTAACTGACATGCATGGAGACAGATGGAGCTGGTGTTGGTTTGGTGTTGGTCTGAAATAGTTTGGTGACATGTTTGGTCCAGTTCACTTGTTTTAGCGTCACACGTGTGTTTAGTTTTGGTCACGGAGCACACACGGCTCGACACGTGACTCCGCCGTGGGAAATGAATGCAGAAAAAGCTGAGGACAAACAGGAAGTAGTTTCTTGTTCACTTTAGCTTTAGCCACGTCTCACAGCCACAAATCTGGAATTACTAAACGTCTTTTTATAAATCGCTAAACATCTTTCAGGAGGTGTTTTGTTGAAGTTTAGTTGCTTTTTATTCACATTTCTTCACTTTTGTTGCATTTTTTTAATTGGGTTTTTAGTCGCATTTTCTCTTTCAGTCATGTTTGTCACTTTTATTTGTATTTTTGTCACTTTTAGTTGTGTTTTTGTCGCTTTTAGTTGCATTTTTGTCATTTTTTGTTGCATTTTTGTCATTTTTTGTTGCATTTTTGTTACTTTATAGTCGTGTTGTTGTCGCTTTTAGTTGCATTTTTGTTGCATTTAGTCGTTTTAGTTATAGGTTAAGAGAGGCTTTGCAGAGACGGGAAATAAATGCAGAAAAAGTTGCGGAGAAAACCAAATTAGTTTTAGCCCCGTGTGGCTTTGAGGACCGGCTAAAAAAGGGCAAAAGAAGAGAAATCAGATAACATTTCAAAGTCATAACCCGCTGTTGACCTTTAGATATTCAAAATGTCGTGGCACTCGGCATAAAAGTTCTCCTCCAGAATGGGCCGAGGACTTGATCCGTTGCTGTGCTCTTGAGCGTCCCTCGTGTCGTCCCCGTGTCGTTCACTTTTGAAGCTTTCGTTTGTTGTTCATTCGTCGGAGCTGGAACCTACGTCTGAGACTCATCTGCTCCACTCATCCATCCAGGCAGCTCCAGATTCATTCTTTCATTGTTTCGTTTGTTTGTTCATTCGTTCCTCTTACTCTTCTCCCTTTATTCTCTCTCGCTCTCTATCTTTCATACTATATTTTGTCCTGCCTCTCACCCCTTTCCTTCTTACCCCTTCTCTATGTTCTCCCCCCTCTCTCTTCTCCTTGTCTTCTATTTCAACCCATCTCTCTCGCTCTCTCTCCCTTCCTTCTCTTTTTCTCCCATTTAATGTTCTTCTCTCTCTCTCCTCCTTCTCTCTGTCTCTTTTCTCCCTTTCTCCCGCTCTCTATTGTTCTTTTCTCTCGTCTCCTCCTCCACTCTCTTATCCTTTAAACTCCTCTCTCTTTCTCCTCCTTCTCTTTCACTTTTCTCTCTCTCGCTCTCTCTCTCTCTTTTTGTCTTTTTTCTCTCGTTCTCTCCTCCTTCTCCCCTCTCACTCTCACCCTTCTGCTCTCTTCCCTTTCTTCTTCTTCTCCTTGCCTCTCTAATCTCCTTTTCTCCCTCTTTATCTCTCCCTCTCTTCCCTTCTACTCTCCTTACCCCCTCTCTCTTTCCTTCTCTCTCACTCTATCTCCTCCCTCCCTCTCTCTTTCCCTCTCTCTCACCCTATCTCCTCCCTCCTTTTCTCCCTCTTTATCTCTCCCCTCTTTCCTTCCCTCTCTCTATCTCCTCCCTCCTTTTCTCCCTCTTTATCTCTTCCCTTCTACTCTCCTTATCCCCTCTCTTTCCTTCTCTCTCTCTATCGCTATCTCCTCCCTCTTCATCTCTCCCTCTCTCCCCTTTTACACTCCCCTCTTTCCTTCTCTCTCACTCTATCTCCTCCCTCTCTTCCCTTCTACTCTCCTTACCCCCTCTCTCTTTCCTCTCACTCTATCTCCTTCCTCATTACCTCCTCTCTCTCGCTCGTCTCCTTGTTTCCCCCTCTTCCTCCCCCCTGTCTCCCCCTCCTCTCCGGCTGTACCTGGAGTTATTAGACGTAATGGAAAGGCCGATGCGCTCCTTCCCGCTCGAATCAGCTCCATTTCTTTTCATTACAGTCTCCGGCACAAAACGACCACACATTTTTCAATACTTGCTTTTCTTAACTCCAGTTGACCTTATTGTAGTCATTTGTTAAAATCTACAAAAATGTGTTTATTTAGCTTTGCTTTGACGCCAGGAAAAGGTTTAAAACGAACAAACAAAATAACTAAACCAGGACTGTGTCTGGGCATAAAAAAGGACTTTGAGATGTGTTTATAAAAACCAAAATCCAGAACTAAACCTCGATTAAAGGAACAATATAATGCATTTTAATTTTTAGCCTTTAAACATGCTCTTGAGTCCTTTTAATTTGCCGTCTCATATTTATGTTACGACACAAATAGAATAATTAATGTTTTCCTCAGGAGCCTGGAAAGACACTTACTTACTGTACCAGTAGATGGCGCCAAGCTCTTAGCTATAATATCTCTATTGATCTTATTCTGCCCCGCCGTTTTTTGCACTTTTGTTGTAAACGCACTTTCGTTTGACGAGAACTCAATGATGAACGAGGGAAAAGTCTTTCCGCTAAAATGTTACATAAAGTCGGTTGATTTGTGTAAAATGTTTAATGAACACGAGCAACAACAAGTCAACAACGCAACGATTTCCTGAAAACGTCTTTTTAGTCGAGTAGAACTTATTTTCTGTTGAGCTCGTCTGCTCCGTGTGAACTACAACGGAAACAAGATGGTGGCGCGTACGACAACTTCAGGAATAAGGAGAACAGCAGAATATGCTACACGCTATCATCAAGCAGCAGCAGTAATAGTGATCGTGCTTAGAGGCAGAAATGCTCAGAACGGGTCTGTGATGATTTAAAGACTAAAAACAGCGGAATATTCTCTGATAAAGTGACGTAGATGATCTGAAAATCCAGGAAGTTCAGCAGGAAGTGTGTTTGGCGCTCGGAGGGAGAGGATTTTCTAATAAACATTCCTCAAAACAGTGCAAATGTGTTGTACAGCGTGTTTTAGAACGATGAGAACTTGTGGGATTGAATGTGGGAAAAAGGACAATTTCTCATTATATGCTAATTCTGACATAGTTCGTGGGAGGGCACCTGTGGTTTAAAATGACAGGAAGTAGAGTTGAGTCCTTAACTCCCTCTGTGATGTCATCAAAAAGTGACGTACCATTGTAAATACAGAGACAATTTACAGCAACTGACACTTTTCTGACCGTTTAAACCATCATTCAACAAAACAAAGGTGCAACATTTTGGGTCTATGCGTTTTAATCCATCTTGAAATTATAATTTTTTTTTTAGTTTCAAGATGAGCGAAATCATTGTGTCCAAAAGTACATCCAGAACACTCCTATAAAACTGTTATGACAGCACTTTGTCACGTCGCCGTCTCTTCCGATGTCGCTCGTCCCGGTGGAAAAAGAGATTTATGGACGGAGAGAAGTCGCTGTGGACACGAGACCGATTACGTACAATAAGAGTGTGCTACTTTACGCCTATTTTTAGAGCCGGATCTTTGGACGGTGACCTTTCCGTCTGGACTTTGGCCCGTCTGGCGGGCTGGAGCGGGTCGCGCACACTCTGTCTCTGCAGGAGGAGCGCGCAGGAAGGATTCGGGGTTTGTTTTCACACCGAGGTCTGACCTGGTTCAAGTTCCGCGCGACCAGTTTCAGCAGAATACAGTATTTGTGTTGCTTTACCTGCAAGAAAAGGTGCAAGAAAATGTCAGCAGGACTCGAAACCTGAGCTGTTTGTTCAAGTTTATTACTGTATTTTAGATAAAAGAACAATACCTGCTACGACAGCGTTCATTATGTCTTTAGTTAGATCCACATTTAGGTTGTTCTGAAAGACAGTGAATTAGGAGTAGGTCTGCGTGATAAAAGTCGAATCGTGAGCTGGTCCCTGTGACAATCTGCTATTTTTTTTAAATCAACATATCGTGATTCACTGTTTTTCTGTCTTTAATGCAGCTGTCTGTTCAAACACACTTTGTCTCCTGTTGTTTAGCCTCTGAAGCCTCTGAGCAGATTACTTTATTCACCTCTTATAGAGAAGGGTTGCACAATTAAATGAAATCGACACAAAAAGCAAAAGAAAGTGCGACCAAAAGCGATAAAAATGTGCTCAAAATGCGCCTGCGAACAAGAAACAACTCGAGCGACAAAAACGTGAAAAAAATGTGACAAAAAACGACATGTTCAGCAGCTGGTAGTTTCCTTTTATCACATGGTAAACAAAATGTCCAACGTTTTAAATAACATGTTTGAGTCCAAGTGTTGAGATTACCTGCTTTGGGCCAAGGGAGTGTGTCCTTTATCTCCTCCTGCCATCAGCGAACAAACAAGCTCTTCATAAGCAAAGCAACAACGGACAAACGGCTTTATACGGCAGAATGCAAACTAGATTTGAGTGTGACAGAAGCGTTGTGCCCTGAAGAGCACATTTTGCTGCAGGTTCGGTCCTGTCTGGGGTCGCTCGTGTCACATGACCAGCCGCGGCGTCGTGCAGTGTTTAAAAGGTGCTAAAGTGTTAAAGTGGCCTGTCCAGATGTCAGCGTTTAAACGGAGGAGACGGCTGTGACTGTGTCCGGTCTCTAACTCTGTAATGAGCTGAAGAGGAGGCGCCAAGGCACCGGAACAGAACGGAACTTTGGATACTGTTTTTGACGGGAAAGTGCTGTTGTACAATCTGAAATGACATGCTTGGATTTGCCTGTTGTACTGTTGTTTTTAGCCTTTAAACATGCTCTTGAGTACTTTATATTTGTCATCTCATGTTTTGAAACAACGGAAAAGTGTTTCTTATTCATTAAATGGCACTTACTGAGTGCATCCAGCCAGAAGATGGCGCCAGTGCTATATACAATCTAGTGAAGTTATCCGTCAACAAACGCAATAAGGACAATTAGCAGTGGCAGTTATCATGTTTAGAGGCAGAAATGCTCAGGTGATGATTTAACCACACGCCGCTCTGACCTGTTTTTCCTCAAACGTTTGACTAAAATGAGCCTCAAACTGAAGCTGTTTCTGATCCTTTGGACACAAACTATTGTCTGACTCTTTGTGAAGCTCAGACTCTGGAGTTTTGTGTCTGATTTACTCTGATTAAACAAACTGCAAAGAGGAACATCAGACTTTAAAGTCCAACTACATTTTCTTTGTTAAATCTATGAAGAAGTGAAGCTGTGTCTGTAGATTTTGTCTGATTGACACTTTTGGCTTTTGTTGGTTTTGACAATTCCTCTTTCAAAGCTGAAGCTAATTTAACTAAAAATGAGTTTTAGGGACTTTTAATTAAGTAAAAAAGTCCAGGCGGAATCCATATAAAAGTTCTATTAAATGTTTTTGAATGTTAGTGTAATTTTTTTTTATTTGTGCTTTTGGAGTAAAAACTGACTCTAATTCATCCCAGAATGTTTTTTGACTGAAAATAAGTGGGTCACAGCTTTCTTTTCATATTGAATAGGTCCAGCAGCTGAGAGTTTCCTTATATCAGGTGTGGATAAAAAGCCATAAATTATTTTAAAAAACCTAGCATCCCGTCGGTGGGACACCAAATTAGCAAGTGGACTTAAAACAGAAGATTCTCAGATAAGTGACACAGATGATCTGAAAATATGTCCTGGATAGAAGGAGTTCAGCTGGAAGTGTGTTTGACGCTTGGAGGGAGAGGATTTTCTGATAAACATTTCTCAAACCAGCGTGAATGCAACTGAATGCTATTCTAGGTTTGTTGTTGATGAAGAACATTGTTAGAACAGGATTTAAAGGTCAAAAGTCACTGCAGCAGAACATGTGTGCTAATCGTTTCTTCTTCTTACATTTTTTACCACATTTTAACTCCTCCTTTGGGCTGGACAAATGATGGAAGTTGACACATCTTTATTTCTAAAACTGTATCCAGATTAAACGTTTGAAACTTTTCCTCAACGTTTTCCTCATGTTTATTGCTACAGATGCAGCGATAACGGCGTTAGCTTGAACAGATGGAGCGCTGCAGTGACACCTGTCTGTGGGAGGGACACGTGTCGTCAGCACTGGACAGTTCTGGCTCCAAATCCTGTTTTAAAATAATCTAAAGGATGACGCAGCTGAGGATGTGGTGTCTTTGGTTTGGAGATGACGCTCAGGTTAGACTCGTGTTTGTGGGACTCGTGGATTTATTTTGGTCTGGATTTAATGTATTCAAACTAAGATATGCTTTTTCAAAAGTCTTAAAATTGACTCTTTAGCCGTGTTTTCAGAAGTCGATAGTTGTACATGATTTACAAGAAGATGAAAAACCTTTTAAATAGATTGTCAAAACAGAACACTTCCAATAAAGTGACCTTGAACCTCACCAGGATCCTTTAAATTTAAGATGGTTATGCTGGTTAAGCTGTTTTTGATCAAACATTACATCAGTAATTTATTTTAAAGACTTGTTGTAGTTTGAATTAGAACAACTTGATTTCAAAAGAGTTCCATCATTTTGAAGCTGAAAAAAGTGTAACTGTGATGTAACTGGAAAAGCAAGTTTTAGTCTGAAAGTCTGAACCAAGTCCAAACCAGGCCCAGACCAACTGCAAACCAGGAACACAAGAAACACAGTCCAACCAGGGCCAGACCAAGTACAAACCAAAGAACACAGTCCAGACCAAGTACAAACCAGGTCCAGACCAAGTACAAACCCAGGAACACAAGAAACACAGTCCAAACCAGGGCCAGACCCAGGAACAAAGTCAAAACCAGGTCCAGACCCACTTCTAACCCAGGAACACAGTCCAAACCAGGCCTAGACCAAGTACAAACCCAGGAACACAAGAAACACAGTCCAAACCAGGGCCAGACCCAGGAACGCTGTCCAAACCAGGTCCAGACCAAGGATAAGCCCAAGAACAAAGCCTAAAGCAGGTCCCGACCAAGTACAAACCCAGGAACACAAGAAACACAAAGAACTCAGTCCAAACCAGGTCCAGACCAAGGAAAAAAGTCCAAACCAGGTGCAGACTTGATCCAGACCAAGTACAGACCAGGAACAAGACACCAGACCAGCTCCAACAGTGTAACAAACAAAAAAGTTTGAATATGAAAACAAAAACAAAGAAAGACATTACAAACTTGAAGCATGAATTATTCCAAAGAGGAAAAAATTAAAAGCGAAACAGAAAATAAATCAATTTTAAAAATGCATTTTTTTCATGTATTCGTTTATCAAAACTCAATTTGTTTAGCGTTTTTGTTTTTTCATTTTAAAAAGATCCCTGCACTGACTAGATGTTGTTTTTTTCCACTAAATAAATGTGTCATAATTAGCAGCGACATCCTGTAGACAAACGGTGAATATCTTTATAGCAGCAGCTGACAATGTCCCAAGGTGAAAGTCCAATTACAAAGAGGTAATTATAGTTGAACCATTAATCTTGCGCTTAATAACACTCGATAAAAACTTGAATTGTGTTTTTAAATCGCTGCCAAAACAAACCCATTGTTGGAGATAACCTTCTGTTTTCAAGTGTTCACGCTTCATCAAAATAATCGCGCGGCGTTATTGCTTTTTAAAATGTGATAAACAACAGGTTATATTTGGGTTCACGGCTCTTTACAGTCACAGAACGATCATTAGGACGACAAACCGATTATGTGGAGTGCAGACGCTTTTGTTTAGTTTTGGAAAACAGTCCGACGCGTGAGAGAAGCCAGAATCATACTCTGTGTCTCTGACGGGTTGATTTGACTAAAATGCAATAAAGATAAATATATTTCAAATTCTGCTAAAATCTTCATAAATCTTGTCCCAGTTTAGCCATTTTGTAGGTTTTAATTTACTTCCTGGTTGTAAATGATGACATCACACTGGGAAATTACCAAGAAAGAAGAAACATCCTGTACACTGGCTAAAACTCATCGAATGTCAGATTTTTTTTTTTATTTGACAAAGAAAAGCCCATGTGAACTCTTTAATTATGTTGAATCAGTGTTTAAAAGGTCAAAAAAAGAAGTTTCTTTTGTGTAACTTAACCCCAACGTGATGTCATGAGTTTGTTTACTTCGTGTAATTTTCAACTTTTACGCCACAAACGGCGAATTGATTTGTGTAAAACTATCATTTATATTTACAGCAGGTATTAATACACTGAATAAAGTCAAAATTAGAAAATCATAAAAACCTGTCACACGCACTTTAGTAACATTACTTTAAAATCATATTACTTTTAGTAAATTTAGTAGAAGTAATTTAGTGCAAGTGGTATTCCAATGTAGTAACTTCACCCAAAAGAAATTGACGAAAAAGTAACTGTTAACCCTTTGAACTCGACTGATTTGCTCTTGGAGAAATATCAGATTTTCTTTGGTGAATATGAGGAGGAGTAAAGCTGGAGTCTGGAGGAGGCTCTGATTGACTCTAGTTTGGGCATTTTTTTTTTTTTTTTTGGTCTTGCTTTGGTCTTGCTTTGGTCTTGGTTTGGTTCTGCTTTGGTTTGGTTTGGTTCTGCTTTGGTCCTGCTTTGGTCCTGCTTTGGTCTTTCTTTGGTCTTTCTTTGGTCTTGGTTTGGTCTTGGTTTGGTCTTTCTTTGGTCTTGCTTTGGTCTTGCTTTGGTCTTGCTTTGGTCTTTCTTTGGTCTTTCTTTGGTCTTTCTTTGGTCTTGGTTTGGTCTTGGTTTGGTCTTTCTTTGGTCTTTCTTTGGTCTTGCTTTAGTCCTGGTTTGGTCTTGGGGTAGACTTGGTTTACTCCTGCTTTGGTCCTGGTTTGGTCTTGTTTTAATTCTAGTTTGGTCATGGTTCTGGTTTGGTCCCGGATTAGTTTTAGTTTGGTCCTAGTTTGGTCTTGGTTTAGTTTTAATTTGGTCCTAGTTTGGTCTTGGTTTAGTTTTAATTTGGTCCTAGTTTGGTTTTGGTTTAGCTCTAGATTGGTCCGGATGTAGCCTTGGTTTGGTCTTGCTTTAGTCTTACGTTAAAAACACTCCAAACGCTGCTAAACAAAGCTCCTGGTACAGCCTCGGCTCTTGTGTTCTCACGTTGGTTTGAGTTTGGGAGCGTTGACAGGGGGCACGTTGTGGTCAAATCCATTTTCTGCTCCTGCGCTCGTGCCCGGGTTCATCATCATAATAAAATGAGCGGCTCGTGCTGTGATGGATGCGTGCGTTTGACCCGCGGCGCTCACACTCGCTCCACGTTCCTGCGCCCGGCGGCTTCCCGCTCAGGCTCGCATCGTCTTTTTTTTTGGGGGGAAAATAGCCCGTTCTCTCTGGCGCACATTATTATACAGAAATGTTTACTGCTCGTGTTCGGCGTGTTCTGTCTGCCGCAGCGAGCGAGAGTAAATATAAACATGACAGGAATATTGTGTGGAAATGAGGGAGGGAAAGGTGCTGCATAGAATGTGTGGAAGTCATTATGGATGTGCTCACTCTGCTGCTGCTTTGGTACAGGTGTGGTCCTGGTTTGGTCCTGGTTTGGTCTTGCTTTAGTTCTGGTTTGGTCTTGGGGTAGACTTGGTTTGCTCCTGGTTTTGTTACTGGTTTGGTCTTGGTTTTCTCCTTGTTGGGTCCTGGTTTCTTCTGCTTTGCTCCTAGTTTGGTCTTGGTTTGGATCCAGTTTTGGCGCCTGTTTGGTACTGGTTTTGTCTTGGTTTGGTTTTTGGTTTGGTCCTGGATTTGTTTTAGTTTGATCGTAGTTTGGTCTTGGTTTAGTTCTAGATTGGTGATGTAGACTTGGTTTGGTCCTTGTTTGGTTTTGGTTTGGTCTTGGTTTAGTCCTGGATTACCGTAGTTTTAGTTTAGTCCTAGTTTGGTATTGGTTTAGTTCTAGTGGTATTGGTTTAGGTCCGGATGTAGACTTGGTTTGGTCCTGGTTTGAACTTGGTTTGGTCCTGGTTTGGTCTTGCTTTAGCTCTAGTTTGGTCTTGGGGTAGACCTGGTTTGCTTCTGGTTTGTTCTGCTTTGCTCCTAGTTTTAATCTTGGTTTGGTTCCGGTTTGGCGCCAGTTTGGTCCTGTTTTGGTCTTTGTTTGGTCGTGTTTTGGTCTTTGTTTGATCTTGGTTTGCTCCTACTTTGTTTCTGGTTTGGTCCTGGATTAGTTTTAGTTTAGTCCTAGTTTGGTCTTAGTTTAGTTCTAGATTGGTCCGAATGTAGACTTGCTTTAATTCTGATTTGGTTACTGGTTTGTTCTTGGTTTAGCCCTGGTATGGTCTTGCTTTAATTCTAGTTTGTTCATGGTTCTGGTTTGGTCCTACTTTGTTTCTGGTTTGGTGTTTGGTCTTGCTTTGCTCCTGGATTTGGCCTAGTTTGTTTCTGCTTTGTTCCTCCTTTGGTCCTACTTTGGTTTTGCGTTGGTCGCTGTTTGGTCTTGCTTTGGTCGTATTTTTATACTGCTTTGGTCGTTGTTTGATCCTGCTTTGGTCCTGTTTTGGTCTTGGTTTGGTCCTGTTTTGGTCTTGGTTTGGTCCTACTTGGGTCTTTGTTTGGTCCTGTTTTGGTTTTGGTTTGGTCCTACTTGGGTCTTTGTTTGGTCCTGTTTTGGTCTTGGTTTGGTCTTACTTGGGTCTTTGTTTGGTCCTGCTTTGGTCTTGGTTTGGTCTTACTTGGGTCTTTGTTTGGTCCTGCTTTGGTCCTGTTTTGGTCTTGGTTTGGTCCTGTTTTGGTCTTGGTTTGGTCTTACTTGGGTCTTTGTTTGGTCCTGCTTTGGTCCTGTTTTGGTCTTGGTTTGGTCCTGCTTTGGTCCTGTTTTGGTCTTGGTTTGGTCCTCTTTTGGTCTTGGTTTGGTCCTACTTGGGTCTTTGTTTGGTCCTGCTTTGGTCCTGCTTTGGTCCTCTTTTGGTCTTGGTTTGGTCCTACTTGGGTCTTTGTTTGGTCCTCCTTTGGTCCTACTTTGGTCTTGCTTTGGTCTTGCTTTGGTCCTGTTTTAACATCAGCCTCTGTACACTGTAGAACATTGAAGTGTGTAATTACGTGAGGTTGTCCTACTGCTTTTCTGCTCATAAACCTGACCATTAAACTATGACGCACAAAAAGCTCAAACTGTGAACAATAACACATAATTATTCACAATTGATCAAACTGTTTCTCTGTTCTCTGTTTCTCTTGTTGATCAAGTTTGAAGTCTGAAAAAGAATTAAACACATTTCCCAACAAACCCAGCTTTGTACAAGATTGTGACACCAAAATGAATGAATGAATGAATGAAAAAAATCACTTAAAAGACCCCCAAAGTGTGGCCCAGTCCTTAGTTCCTACACTGTGTAAAAGCTAATCAAATGGGGACTGTAATTAAAAAAAATGTTTTCTTGGTATCTGGCTTTATGTATGTTTTTTACATTTTTATTTTAGCTTTAAACTATTCTACTCAACATTCTTTCAAACAATCATCTCATGTTAATAACTGGACGTCTTAAGGATCATTTTTACGCCACGTTTGAGACGCTAGAACCTTCTGTCCATTATCTTTTGTGTGTATAAAGTAGCTCCAGTATATTAGTTTATCAAGATATTTTTTTTCCGCAGCAATGTGTTATTTTGACAGGTTCATTTCTCCTGCTCTTGTGCGTTTATTGGACGGAGGAGTAAGAGAGAACATATTGCAGATTCTCCTGTGTTTTGCTAATATTCCTCCCTGACCTGGTTTCCTGTTCCTCACTAACAGCATGTCCCCTCAGGGCTGCCGTAGGTGTGCGTTCTGTTCCAGTTTAAAGGTTAAGTTCAGCCTGATAAGAGCCGAGTGAACAGGTTGTGTTTCCACCTGTGGATAATTCTTCTTAAAAAATTTAGCCAGGCATTTTCTCCCCTGCCCCTTTAATACGTGAACAAAATCCTTTTTTTGCACTGGCTTCCTGATCATTTGAGAACTGATTTTAAGATTGTATTGTTTGTTTTTTCAAGTTTTGAATGGACCGGCCTCACAGTACATCTTGAATATCATCCAAATTTTCCCTCCTGGAGCCTAAAACCAGGAGGACAGGGCCTTCTCTGTGGTCGGCCCAAACTCTGGAACGCCCTGCTTCTCCACATCTGAACGGCCCCCACAGTGGAGTTTTTCCCCCCTTTCTTTTTATTGAAATAAGGAAGTAAAATCACATACAAAATCTTTTCATGTCACCAAATATAGAAAAGAGAGCAAGGTTTCTCAGGACAGTTGTCTTCAGGTCGGTTTCAGGAAAGTTTTCAAGGCTGGTTTTCCGCGCAGAGACAACAGGGGGCGACAACGGGAGCTTTAAACGCCCCGGAAATACATTTACAACCACCACACGGACTCACAAAGACTTTAATAAAGGTTAAATTGTTACTTAGTTCTACTTTAAAGGACAAATATTATGCATTATTTGTGTTGTTATTGGCATTTAAACCTGCTCTTGAGTATCTTTACTGTGACATCTCATGTTTTAGAACTCAAAATAAAATGTTTTTTTACAAAGAGCAATATAACTTTATAGCTTTTGAGTGTCTTAGCTGTGGCTCCATCTACTGGCTGCAGAGAGAGTTACACACATTTGTAAATACAGAGTGCTTTGCTTTGCTTGCAGTGCTGGGCTGTGATGAAGTTGAGGTATTTTCGCTCCACTTGATGAACTGTTCCTCCACTGGTCCATCTGCACTCTGTCCGTCTGTGGGAGGAGGATCTCTCCGAGGTTTAGACTTTTTCACACAGGGTTTTTTGTAGTTTTTTCTTGCCGAAAAGGAGGGTCAAGGACAGGGGATGCTCCGGGACATTAACCGTTCACTAAATTCTCTTGAACATTGTGTATTTGAACTGCTTTCTACCTGTGGCCCGTCGAGTAAACTGTTGTTGTGACTTTGAGCGCTACAAAAATAAATTGAATTGAAGAAGTAATGATTGTATTTAGAGGCAGACATGCTTTGAACGGGTTTGACGATGATTTATGGACTTAAAAACAGTAAAGAAGATGATCTGAGTCACGTCACACATCGAATAAACGTCACGCATCAAAGAATTCAGATTGGACTGTTTTCGCCGGTCGGAGGGAGAGGATTTTCAAAGCAGGATCCATCAATCTATACATCCGTACGTCATCTGTACATCAATCTATACAGTATCGATGACGAAACATTGTTAAAACAGGGTTAAAAGCTCAAAAAAGTCAATTTTACGTTCCCTAATTGTATTCACGTTTATTCTCGGGTGAGTTGTTGCCTCTTTTCTTCTATTAAGTAGTCCTTTTTACATGTTTTATTGTTAGATATGGTGTTTGGTTGTATTTATTTAAACTATATCTGCTAAACCGAACAATATTTGTGTGTTTTTCTTCTAACAATCACGTGCATGACTTTGAGAACGATCTTGTTTATAAAGTGTGCTCTATACTGTAAATAAAGCGGATGAATAGAAAGGAGATCGCTCTCAGTGCAGCCTTCTCCACGACAATGCACTGAATACACTACATTACTCTTATTTCGTGTGGGCGTCTTGTCAAAGCGTTTTTATACAACATGACATTCCTGTATAAACCGAGCAAACACAGTGAGACACAAACCGGTTCGTCCCAAGACAAGACACCCGCGCAAAACCACAGCGACGTAGTGTTTGGTTATTTACACGTCTGTTTTCTAATTGGAGTCGTTTGGTAACAGTCTTTATGATCGTATTTTAGTGCATTGTGGGTGGAACGCGTCATCTATTCAACTGGATTTTGGAATATCGGTCATGTTTGTGCCTTTTCTGGTTTAGACGTTTGCTCTGGAGTAATTATTGAATGAACTGTGCAAATGAATGTCTTAAATTGGCCACTTTTTCGAGGCAATCCTGGTAATTCCACAAGGCACAAGGTTTGGTTTTGCTTTAGTTCTTGTTTGGTGTTGGGGTAGACTTGTTTTGTTCCCTGTTTGGTACTGGTTTAGTCTTGGTTTTATTCTGGTTTGATCTTGATGTAAGCTTGGTTTGGTCATTGTTTGGTCTTGGTTTGGTCCTGGTTTGGTCTTTCTTTGGTCTTGGTTTGGTTCTGGTTTGGTCTTTATGTAGGCTTGGTCCTGTTTTAGTCTTTGTTTGGTCCTCCTTTGGTCCTTGTTTGGTCCAAGTTTAGACTTGGATTAGTTCTAGCTTGGTCCTGATATAGACTTGTTTTAATCTTGGTTTGGTCTTAGTTTGGTCCTGGTTTGGTCTTTGTTTGGTGCTGGTTTGGTCTTGGTTTGGGCTTTATGTAGACTTGGTTTGGGCCTCTTTTTGTCCTCCTTTGATCTTTGTTTGGTCCTTGTTTGTTCCTAGTTTCATTTTATTAGTTCTAGCTTGTTCCTAATGTAGACTTGATTTGGTTTTGTTTGGTCCTAGTTTTGTCTTCATTTAGTTGTAGCTTGGTCCTGATGTAGATTTGGTCTTGGATGGGACCTGGTTTGGTCTTGGCTTGGTCCTGGTTTGGTCCTGGTTTGGTCTTTGTTTGGTCCTGGTTTGGTCTAAGTATTTTAGTGGATTGTGGGTGGGCTGCGACATCTAATCAACAGTATTTTATAATCACGCTCATGTTTGTGCCTTTTATTGTTTACATGTTTTTCTCAGGAGTAATTAACTGAAATAACTGCAAATTAATGTCTCAAATTGGCCTCTTTTTTCAAGGCACACCTGGCAGTTCATCAAGGCACGCTGGTTTTAACCCCTTACCACCAGGGTCTGTTTTTCCCAAAGCGTCTGACTAAAATTATCCCCAATTCAAACTGCTTTTTCTGAACCCTTCGGAGCAAAACTCTTGGCTGGACTCTGTATTTTTGGCCTCTGAAGTCTGATTTACTCTAATTATAAATGTGAACAAGCTCTGCTCAGAGGAATGTCAGATTTTCAATTCCGCCTAGATTTTCTTTGGTAAATATGTGAAGGAGTAAAGCTGGAGTCTGGACAGATTGACACCAGAGAAGGGCTGATTAATAGCTACTAATTGATTTACATAAATAGTTCTAATCAACGGCTAACTGTTCTGCACACTCCAAAACATGCCCTGAACTGCAGAGAAGAGGTTTTATTACTCAGAGGGCAGGAATCACACACAAATGACTCGGAGAATGTTGTGTTTTTGATTTAAACGCCCTTTCATTCATAAATATTCTGCACCCAGACGTTTGCAAATGGCTTCACTTCAGCTTGATCTTGGTTCGCTGAAGTGAAGCCAGACTCGGCTCATACTTTCTCTTCGCTGCGGGTCACGTGACTCTGGCATCTGGGAGGGAAAAAAGTCGGTAAAACTCCAATAAAATGGATTTCTGTTATGAATTGGGTCAAATCCATCTGACACATATGTATGGACTAATAATCATTATACAAGTTATTTTATTTATTTATTTTTTAAATCATGGATTGTACGTGATTATTCAGCTATTCACAGCTCAAGCTAAGGTTTACGGCTCAACAGTTTTTGTTTGATTCAGTCGAGATATGTCCCGTTAAAGACCTGTTGCTTTTGTTTTTGCATATACTGACCCCTAGTGACCAAAGCTGGACACTATTTTTAAAGGTGCATTGTGAGAATTTTTGAGTGCACTACTTTTTCACCTGCTGGACATTCAAGACGGCACTAAAAGTGGCGTGACGACTACTTTGTGCCCTATAGAAGGAAACAGTGTGGCCATTCGGACACGGCCATAGTTAGAGGTAATTCTACAACTGTTACCATAGCAACCGGACTGTAAACAAGGACCAACATCCATATACATTACACAACAGTTATGATTTGACAAATATTAATACCTTTTATGTTGTTGAATGACCGTTTAAACTGATCTCATAAACTAAAAAAATAAAAATAAACTGTCTTTTCAATGGCAGGTCGCTTTTTGATGACATCACAGATTGATTCTGGTTTAGAACTGTAATTTTAAAGCTTTATTTTTCTTCACAATCTGCAATTCCACAAATGTAAAACCATGACAGTTATTTAGAAGAGGTGCTATTCCACCAAACTGATTCAAGATTAGAATATTTTGGATCTTGAGTGGTTCTGGTCCAAGTGGATATCAGTCCTAGTTCATCTGCAGCCTGTCCGTCCGTGGGAGTAGGATCTCTCCTTCACTGTGGTTCTCCCCGAAGTTTCTACTTTTTTTGTAGTTTTTCCTCGCCGTGAAGGAGGGTCAAAGGACAGGGGCATTCTGGGACAGTTATCTGAACTGCTTTTACCTGTGGCCCATCGAGGCAACTGTTGTTGTGATTTTGGGCATTATAAAAATAAATTGAATTGATTTGATCGTGAAAACCTGTCATATAAACTTTACTTTAATGGACAAACTTAAAAATCAAGGCGGTAAAGATTTATTCACCGTTTTGTCCATGTTTTGTGGTAAATTCAACTGCGACTTTGTCTGTCCTGGTCGTGCTCAGTCTTCACTTTTAGTTCTGCTCTTGTTTTCTTGTAAATCCTTCCGCTGTGACTTCGAGTGTGGTCCAGGTCGCCCCATTACAAACCCCCGGCCGCAGCGGAGGAGCAGGGGATTGTGGGCGACGCTGAGCAGGGGATTGTGGGATACGCAGAGCAGACCGCGGGGATCATTACGGTGTGCTGTACGAGGCTCCCGGGGCTCAGTTTGAGTGACAGGTGCAGTGCGATGTGCAGTCCTGGGCACAGACCGGATCCTGGCTCACGGTTTGTGATCCGGGCCGGGTCTGGAGCCGCCGTGGCTGGAGCTTCACTCCTGACGCAGCTCCTGACACGAGGAAACGACCAGGCTGTGGTTTGTGAACATGTGTTTATCACGTTTAGGTTCATGAACGAGCGGCCGATGTGTGAGTCGCATCTAAATGAGTCACTTGCATTCAGAATCAGATTATTGCCATTGTCAGTGATCAAAAATTCACAAACATAGGAACTTGCTTCTGCGTAAGGTGCAACATAAAACAATGAATAAAATCTATAAAAGAGGCATGCATAAGATTAAGAATAAAATAGACTAAGATGGATAGACTAAGACTATATACAGAAATGTACAGTTGGCAGACAGTGCAAATAGACAGTTCTTATATAATATATTGTTAAAGTGGCAGGTGTTACAATCAACCTTAATCATGGTTTGAGTAGTTCTGTCTAGACTTTAAGTAACCCTTGAAATTCAAACAAACATGTAACATAAAGGGAACGCTATGACTCATTTTGATTTCAAACAGATAATTCTGGGAAGAACCAGAATTCATTACCAATCACCAAACCTACAGACCCTTTAAAAGTTTGTAAACATTGTGAATTCAGAAAGGAGGCAAAAGTGAAGTGCAACATAATGTGATTTCACTGAGAAACTGGGATTAACCTCAGAATATCACAAAATATGAAAAATGTAGATGATTTTGGAAAACTAAAAGCCTCAGACACATGTGAGTGACATCAGAGCTGCTTTAAACACATTTATTATTGTATTTTACATCATGTTTGAGGAAATTATGATCAACTCTTTGCATTTTTGATGAAGGAACAATCCAGATTTATGGGTTTTACTGGAAAAATACTCACAGAGATGTTGAGCCCACAATCATTTTTCATTTTATCTAGAGATATATTAGATACTGTTCCATAAATTAGATTCTATTGAAGCTCAAATACAATGTTAAGACTAGAAAATTGTATTTTGTCCATCGTTTGTTATAGAAAAGCAAACTAACTGACATTTCTACTCTGGAAATTCAAATGTGTTGCTTTTTTCCAACACAAACACTTAAAACCAGCAGAATTTAGATCTAATGTGAGACAATCATTGAAAAATGTACAAAAAGCCTCATTCTGGTATTTTGATGACATCACATTTTAAATGGTCTATAAATACAGCAAATAAACTAGGCCTTTTTTACATCTCTCTTTTTTTTTTTTTGTAACATCTGCTGCTCTTAAAAGCTCCCAAAAACTTAAATAGTGCCCCTATAAGTTTAGATTTTGGGATTGCAATGTACTTTTGACTAGACTCAGTGTATATTGTAATTTTACTTTTATTCTACTTGCACGTCCCTTGAGAAAAAACAGTAAATCTGATGAATTATGAAATCCAAATATAAAATATCATCTTTCAGAAGCTGCTCACAGCGTTGGTCCAATTATATTCCTGCAGTAAACACACCTCATTCTTTACAAACCCGTGGCATTAACGCTGAAGTAACGTTTTGCAGTTTCAGTATCAGCACCACGGACAGTTCTTTCACAACAACTGCTGCAAACGTGCTTTTCGCTCGTTGCATCATCCAGACCTTTCAGCCCTGCACGGTTTACATTAAAAACCAAGTCACAGTTTACTGCAAAAATGTGTCAAGCTGCCATTTAACTAAACACGTACTTTTTAATTTATTTGTTCTATTTTTAAACGTGTCACTCATGTATATTTTGGCTCTTTCTTCATTATACGAAGAATATTCACACAAGGAAGCACAGAATCTAAACAGAATTGGAAATAATAGTTCCCCGAATGATTCCCGAGCCTAAACAAACATGTATTTTCCCCGTGCGACTCAGACTTCTGTGGTCTGTTCTTTTAGTGACAGCTCCAAAACCCAACAGCACCAAAAACAGCGTCTCCAAAGAGTTTCGGCTGAGAATTTTACCTCCAACTTTTAAAACTTTGCTATTGTTTGAAGGCTAAAAACTGCACAGGCTGAAGGGGAAGGGAATGAATTGTGTTTTAGTTAATTTTTCTTCTTCTCTTTTGGAATTTGTCCCCTACATTTGACCCGATATCTACTTTTTACACCAGCAAATGTGTCACAGTTTGACTGCGATGCGGTCGTCTGCTGCTCCTGACGGAAGAAACAATAAACTGATTTCACTGTTTAATGTTTATTGTGATATTTTGAAGAAGTTAAAGGAATTGTAGAAATGCTTTTGCCCTCTACACTGCAAAAAATGAATTTCTAGATGAGTTAAAATGTCTTGATTTCAGGATATTAATCTGAATTTCAGACGTTTTGACTTTTTAAGATCAGTGGAGACGATTTATTTGATGGAACTAGATTATTTTGTTTCAAACCATTTCTGACTTTTTCAATAATTATTTCTAACTTCAATCTTAATTATCTGTCAGTGGATAACGATAATTTTACTTTGAAACCAGTTAAATATCCTGCATCACATCAGCAATTAAATCTCATCGAGTCAAAACTTCTCAAATCCAGATAAAAATGATATATTCACGCCATTTTAAGCTTGGCTAGATTTACATTTTAGATAATTTGAATAAAGAAATAATGTGTTGAAACAAGTCAGAAATGGTTTGAAACAAACCATCAAATACATAATCTCCACTGATCTTAAAAAGTCAAAACGTCTGAAATTCAGATTAATATCCTACAATCAAGAATTTAACTCGTCTAGAAATTCATTTTTGCAGTGTACAATACCTGGACAAGATGTAGGTTTGAAAAATGATAATAATAATCATAATCCAAAGAATTAAGACACTTCCATTTGTCCTGAGTTTCTGAGTTCCCGTCGTCAAGTCGGACAAAAACAATGAGCCGTGGATTTCAGACTCAAAACAGTAAAGTGCTCGAATCAAAATGTGGATTCAATAAAGTTGATGCATAACTTTGACAGAGCTCAGTGAGAGAATGTTTGTTTTTGTCGTCGTTAGCTTCATGCATAGAACTATAATAAAACCTGGAAGATGAATCCAAGATGGCCGTCCTGTTCCTCCCTGTGGCCTGAGCTCATTGGCACATGACCCCAAAAAAGTTTCTTACTTCCGCATTTACTTCCTGATATGGAGGCTGCCATCTTTGTTTTAGGGCGCCACGTGACGACAATCCCCCACTTCATATAAAAACGGTAATTTCTGTGATTTTAGAAACGGTAGAAAAGAACATTTCCTTCTATTTTATTTAAATACCGATAATAATTCAGTCCTGTCTGTGATTATAATGTGACATTTTAGAAAAAGGCTGGTTCCAAGAGGCTGCAGTACCTCACACGGCCACTAATCAATCTGGGACACAGACAGAGGGGGCGTGTCTTATCCAGTTCATTTAATACATACATGGCTTCATGTCGATGTTAGCATCATTAGCATCATTAGCATCACAGAGCGTTTAAACTGCAGAGAGCGGGTCGACAGAACGAAGCTACAGATAAAATCTTCGTGTGAATTCACAACTCGGAACCTGGAAACTCTGACCTCCGAAGACTAGAACGCCGCAAATGGAGCAAAGGATCATGGTCTCTGTAGTTCCTCTGTTTTTTTCATCAAACAATGAAAGAAGCTTTTAATTAGATTGAGAGTGAGAATTGTTTTTCTTCAGAAAGTCGGTTTGATTTTGTCGCTGGGGTTTGCTGCTCATTAATTGTGACCGTCCAAAGAGGCACAGCCTGTGGTTATTGTCACCGACTCAGAGGAAACTCTGTCAAACTCAGTTTGCAGATGGAATAAAACAGACAAAAATGTGTCTGTTTGCATTGTCTCTGTCTCTGCTCTTCTGTCTGCTCTCTCTCTCTTTCTCCCTCTCCATTTCTCTCTCTGTCTCTCACTCTCTCTCTGTCGCCCCCTCTCTCTCTCCCTCTGTCTCTCCTTCTCTGCCCCCCTCTTTCTCTCAGATGGAAAAAAACAGACAAAAATGTGTCTGTTTGCATTGTCTCTGTCTCTGCTCTTCTGTCTGCTCTCTCTGTCTTTCTCTCTCTCTCTCTGCCCCCCCTCTCTCTCTCTGTTTCCACTTTCTCTCTGTCTCTCCCCCTCTCTCTCCGTCTCCTCTTTCTCTCTCTGTCTCCCTCTCCCCCCCTCTCTTTCTCTCTCTCTGTCTCCCCCCTCTCTCTTTCTCTCTCTCCTCTCTCTCCCTCTCTGTCTCTCCCTCTCTTTCCCCCTCTTTCTCTCTCTCTCTTTCTCTCTGTTTCCTCTCTCCCTCTGTCTCCCTCTCTCTGCCCCCCCTCTCTCTCTCTGTCTCTCTCTGTTTCCCACCCCCTCTGTCTCTCCCTCTTCCTCTCTCTCTGTGTCTGTCTCTGTCTCCCTCTCCCCCCCTCTCTTTCTCTCTCTCTGTCTGTCTGTCTCTCTCCCCCTCTCTGTCTCTCCCTCCCCCTCTCTCCCTCCGTCTCTCTCTTCTTTCTTTTATGAGCAGAACAGTCTCGTCTAAACATGTCAGACATAAAACACGTTTGTGTCGTTATCTGCAGGACAAATGTTCTCGTGTGTCTGGAGCTGAATCATGTTCACGTCAAAACAAACAGGTTTGCCTTTTGTGTCTGAAATGAAAAACCTCATGAACTGACGTGATTTAACACACGGCCACATCTTTATCTCTAAGAAATTTACAGTTTTTATGATCACTTTGACTCGTTTCTCTATTGAACGTCACAAAATCCTAAACAGAAGTTCACTTTCAGCCCAGCACAAGAAGGTTTTACGTTCAAAATGGATAAAAATCATCCTTTTACCCTCAAAACTCTCTCGCTGTGGTCTTGTTTTATGAGCTCTGTCGTTCATTTGACTCGGCAGCTCAGACCGACCAAAGTCTCACTGGTTTAGAGTCTTAATCCTGAGCTTCACACTTTAGACATTTGCATTTGGGAGCTGGAGGAGTTGTTTTTTTTTTCCTTTCATTCAATAAATGCACACATTCCGATTTGTGTACTGGAATTCATCAAAATATCTGAAGAAAATTGAGAAATGTCAAAACAGAAAAACATCAGCACTGCTTTTGGAATAAACTACAAGAGTGCACAAAAAAGATAAGTGCAATTTGAAAACAAAAACTCAAACTCCATCTATTTTAGTGTAATAAACCTGTTATTCCATCCCTTCTTGAGCAAATCCTTACAACTTTATTGTTAACTCTTATTAATATCATGTGTATAAGATGGAATCAAAAAGGACAAAACTTTGGACATATTTTCAAAACGGAGAGCTCTGTTTTTGCAAATGAACTCCTCAAACAACATTTACACCAGCTCCACTCTGGACATGTTATACTTTTGTCTTTTTCTCAAGTTGATTCTGTGTTGTTTTGATTTGGGGCGATCACAAATAGTTGTTTTTCTCTCCTCTGTTCGAGTCTCTTTATTGAAACGGACCGTGTTTTGGCCAAAGAGAGTGCGTACTGAAAGAAACAAGACAAATCCAATGAACAGGTTTGTTTCTGAATTAGTGCTGACCGTTCTGTGCAGAGAAAGAGCTCGAGAACTGCGTTAATTGATGAGAAAATGTTCCAATATCTATGACCGGATAAGCTCTTGTTCAGAGAATGTGTTAAAACGACTGAGAAAAAGTGTGATTCATGTCTGTGATTCTTCAGTGTAAATAAGGATGGTTCAAAGGTGGCTGAGAGTTTGGTTAGAGTTTGTTTCGGTTCTGTGATCGCAGTTATAAGTTCTGTATTCTCATTCTGACTTGCTAAGGTTTACTATCTTTAGCACCTGTTTTGTTCGCTCCCAGTCCCGGTCACAAAGATAGATAATGGGCATCTAATCCTGTTATGACGTCCTTTTACTCTGAAATCTGGCTTTAACTGGAAGCACCACTGATAGCTGTTGTTTTTCATAAATATTGATAGTCACATATGTCCTTGCTCTTGTTTCACACTGATGTTTTATGTTTTCTCCTCATGATGTGATAACTATGTCTCCACCTGTGTCTTGTGTATAAAAAGCATGTGTTCTGATTGTCATGGACCTCCGTCGACCAGAGAGAGGTCACTGTGTCAGGGAAAGGCGACTATTCACTTTGGTACCAGTGAATAAATCAACTCATGGATCCGACTCATTCTTTCTGCATTTTTATTGTTTAACTTGTTTTAGTAATCCACAACAGCAATTCTCCCGTAACAGGTTCATTTTAAAAACTCCTAAAGTCTGTTTGTTCTTAGTTGTTGAGCTCGTCTACATTAAAATGAATGGTTTGTTTTCCTCGTAGAGTTTGATTCTTCTGTTTTTGTGCGTTCTCTTGTAAGACGACTCCATCTCGACCTTTAAAATCCTCACAATGTTCAAAACTCTGGATTTGAGGCGTCTGGAGGCAAAATTAAGTTGAACAAAACACATTTTTGAAGTTTAAACAGCACCAGATCGAACGGTTTCGTAAGTTTCTAGAACAAAATATAACCAACAGTTTTGAATTAATTGGTTACAAATGTCAGTTGATTTGCTTTTCTTTGAGAAATAGTAGCACAAATGCGGTTTTCTAGCCTCCGAATTGTATTTGAGCTTCACAGAAGTATAATTTGTAATAAAGCATGTATTATATCTGTAGATAAAATGGAAAACTATTGTGAACGCAACATTTATGAGTATTTGTGCAGTAAAACCTAAAAGGCTGGACGTTGCTTTCAAGTGTGTGTCAAAATGTGTTCTGAAATCTCCAGTAAATGCAGTAAAATCCAACGTTAAATGTGTTTAAATCAGCTCTGAACGCTTTTACCTCGACAAAACCATCTTGATTTTGTATATTTTGTGATATTCTGAGGTCGCTTCAGTCTGGAATTAAGATTGTTTTCGTTTACAGAGTTTTAAAGGGTTGATATTGGTTATATATTTAGTCAACATTGTATTAATTCTTTTATGTTGCACCTTACGCCAAAATAAGTTCCTGTGTTTGTGGATTATGATCACTGACAATAAACCGATTCTGATCCCTTACACTGCAACAATGAATTTCTAGATGAGTTCAAATGTCTTGATTTCAGGACATTAATCTGAAGTTCAGACGTTTTGACTCGTTAAGATCAGTGGAGATTATGTATTTGATGGAACTAGATTATTTGACTTGTTTCAAACCGTTTCTGACTTGTTTCAACACATTATTTCTTATTTCAGTCCAAATTATCTAAAATGTAAATCTATCCAAGCTTAAAACTGACTTTATTTGATCATTTTGATCTGGATTTGAGAAGTTTTGACTCGATGAGATTTAATTGCTGATGTGATGCAGAATATTTCACTGGTTTCAAAGTATTTCTGGCTGATAATGATAATAATTTTGCTTAAAATAAGGAAACACATTTGTCAGTGGAGCAAGTAAAATGATCTTAACCCAGTGACAGATAATTTGGACTGAAATAAGAAATAATGTGTTGAAACAAGTCAGAAATGGTTTGAAACAAGTCAAATAATCTAGTTCCATCAAATAAAAAGTCTTAACTCATCTTAACGAGTCAAAACGTCTGAAATTCAGATTAATATCCTCAAATCAAGACGTTTTAACTCATCTAGACATTCAGTTTTTGCAGTGTAATGAAGCGATTCTGATTATTTTTATACTTTACGTCTGTCGTGTCCCCCTGACGACCGTCTCTGACCCGTGTGCCTCTCTGTGTTCTCAGTGGACGGCTGCATCGACTGGTCCGTGGATCTGAAGGAGTACCACGTTCTGGCCGGGGAGCCGCTGCGGGTCAAATGCGCCCTGTTCTACAGCTACATCCGCACCAACTACAGCACGGCCACCAACGCCAAGCTCCGCCTCATCTGGTACAGGAACAAGGGCGACGCCGAGGTGAGCGCACAACACACGCACAACACACAAGACACACAAAACACACAACATACACGACACACACAACACACACGACACACAACACAGACAATGCCAAGCTCCGCCTCATCTGGTACAGGAACAAGGGCGACGCCGAGGTGAGCGCACAACACACGCAGAACGCAGACAACACACGGACGACACAGACAACACGCACACTCACACATGATGCACAAAACACTGACAACATGGATGCAACAGAGACAATACACACGGACAACACTCATGACAGACATGGACAACACACACGACACACGGACGACACACACGACACACAGACAACACACACGACATTAGGACAACACTCACGACACACGGACAACACTCACGACACACGGACAACACTCACGACACACAGACGACACTCACGACACAGACGACACTCACGACACACGGACAACACTCACGACACAGACGACACTCACGACACACAGACGACACTCACGACACGGACGACACACACGACACGGACAACACACACGACATACGGACAACACTCACGACATACGGACAACACTCACGACACACGGACAACACTCACGACACACGGACAACACTCACGACACACAGACGACACTCACGACACACGGACAACACACACGACACACGGACGACACACACGACACACAGACAACACACACTACATACGGACAACACTCACGACACACGGACAACACTCACGACACACGGACAACACTCACGACACACGGACAACACTCACGACACACGGACAACACTCACGACACACGGACAACACTCACGACACACAGACGACACTCACGACACGGACGACACACACGACACGGACGACACTCACGCCACACGGACGACACTCACGCCACACGGACGACACTCACGACACGGACGTCACTCACGACACACGGACAACACTCACGACACACAGACGACACTCACGACACACGGACAACACACACGACACACGGACAACACACACGACACACGGACAACACTCACGACACACAGACGACACTCACGACACGGACGACACACACGACACGGACGACACTCACGACACACGGACAACACTCACGACACACGGACAACACTCACGACACACAGACGACACTCACGACACAAGGACAACACACACGACACACGGACAACACTCACGACACACGGACGACACTCACGCCACACGGACGACACACACAACACATGGACGACACTCACAACACACAGACGACACTCACGACACACGGACGACACTCACGACACACGGACGACACTCACGACACGGACGACACTCACGCCACACGGACGACACTCACGACACACGGACGACACTCACGACACACGGACGACACTCACGACACACGGACGACACTCACGACACACGGACAACACACACGACACACGGACAACACACACGACATATGGACAACACACACGACATATGGACAACACACACGACACACGGACAACACACACGACACACGGACAACACTCACGACACACGGACAACACACACGACACACGGACAAGACACACGGACAACACACACGACACACGGACAACACTCACGACACACAGACGACACTCACGACACGGACAACACTCACGACACAGACATGACCCACATGACACAGACATGACACATGGACGACACAGACATGACACACACGACATACGACCACTGCAGAGAAAAGAACACACATGAAAACACACACTTGAAGGATTGACCGCTTATTCCCGTTCCCGGGGTCACGGGTGACTGGAGCCTATCCCAGTGACTTTGGGCCTTAGGCGGGGTTCAGTAAAATAGGCGAGGTATTTCTAGTAATAATACATGTGTATTCACAGAGCACTTTTAAGGCGAGATGCTGCAGGTGAATTGGAAAAAAATCGTAACTTTAAGATATCAATTTTAAACTTCCCTTGTAGTTTACTCACATTGTTACACGTTTTTCATCGTGTCATGTTTTCCTGTAGAAAGTAGGCATTTTATGTGAAAAAACAGCAAAAGTTACACATATTTGGACAGAACCAGGTTGGAATTGTTTTGGTTTATTTTGTAACATATTAGTTGCAAAAAAGCCCAGAGGGCATTTTGGATTTCTTTTTTTTTTTTTTTTTAAGTAAACTAGAGCTACTCAAATTTGACCTAAAAATTCAAATTTTGCAACATTTTTTTACTTAAATAAATCTGTTTTAGAATTAGATATCAACAAATCCTTCTGTTTGGTCTAAATCTCATTGAGTCCAGATTGTACAGTTTGGTGTAGGATCTACTTTAAGGCTGATCTTTATGTCTCGAGGGACAAAAATGCATTTGGAGAAAACAGCCTTTGAAGTTACAATGTCCCATAGAAATCTATGGATGAAGTGGATTCAATGGAAGAATCAAACATCTTTAGGAGCAGATTGGACACGTTTGTCGTTTCTACATGAAAGTCGACATGAGAGAGAAAACACAAATCACAAAAAAAAAAGGAAAAAAAAAAGAGTTTTACATGTAGTATCTCGCATTGAAAATAATAAGATTTACAAAGTGCTACACAGGCCAACTATTAATCAAACAAAGCAGACCTATTAATCAAGTCCCAGGTGACAAACAAACAATTTTCCAAACAAAGACAGGTGTTCAGTGACTCCTCTCTGTGGGCTGGACTCCCACTACTTAGAGTATCATATAAGTCTGAGTTCCCAGACCAGCTCTCTGATTGACAATGACTTTTGGATAAAAGTCGAAACGTCTCGATCTTCAAACAACGTCCGGATGACAACCCCTGAAACCCTTTCTACGAAAGTGCTACACAGTCAGCAAGAACAATATAAAACACACAGGAGAAAAAAAGAGCAATAAAAATATAGAGAAAGACACGGCTAGAAGAAAGCAGTGACAAATAATTATATGAATAAATAATAACTAAGTACAATTAGAACACAAGGAATGCCATTTGATAAAAGTGGGTTTAAAAGTGATTTAAAAGATGATCCTGAAGCCTTGTGTCCTCAGGTCAAAGCCGAGGAGGCCGGACTGAAAAGGCTGACGCAAACTTAACTTTAACACCTTTATTTAAGCAGAAAGTCAGTCTTATTCACCCAGAGACCTGGCAAAGCAGCAGCAACGCAATCCACACAGACCTGAAAATCACAGAATATTACATTTAAAAAGATTACTGTGCTGTATCTTCAAAGAGCTGAACATGACACTTGTCCAGTTGAGTATTTTTAGGTTTCTATGTTACTCCCGGAATTTTAAATCTGTAAATCTTGTCGTTTGCAGGAGCCGATCATCTTCTCTGGACACAGACTCAGCAAAGAAGACGACTCCATCTGGTTCAGGTCTGCAGAGCTCGAGGACACGGGCTTCTACACCTGTGTGCTCAGGTAGGGCATCTGACTCACACTGTGTGCTCGGGTAGGGCATCTGACATATACACCTGTGTGCTCAGGTAGGGCATCTGACTTATACATACACCTGTGTGCTCAGGTAGGGCATCTGACTTATACACCTGTGTGCTCAGGTAGGGCATCTGACTTATACATACACCTGTGTGCTCAGGTAGGGCATCTGACTTATACACCTGTGTGCTCAGGTAGGGCATCTGACTTATACACCTGTGTGCTCAGGTAGGGCATCTGACTTATACATACACCTGTGTGCTCAGGTAGGGCATCTGACTTATACATACACCTGTGTGCTCAGGTAGGGCATCTGACATTACATACACCTGTGTGCTCAGGTAGGGCATCTGACTTATACATACACCTGTGTGCTCAGGTAGGGCATCTGACATACATACACCTGTGTGTGCTCAGGTAGGGCATCTGACTACAGTACACCTGTGTGCTCAGGTAGGGCATCTGACATATACATACACCTGTGTGCTCAGGTAGGGCATCTGACTCATACACCTGTGTGCTCAGGTAGGGCATCTGACTCACACCTGTGTGCTCAGGTAGGGCATCTGACTTATACACCTGTGTGCTCAGGTAGGGCATCTGACATATACATACACCTGTGTGCTCAGGTAGGGCATCTGACATATACATACACCTGTGTGCTCAGGTAGGGCATCTGACATATACACCTGTGTGCTCAGGTAGGGCATCTGACTCATACACCTGTGTGCTCAGGTAGGGCATCTGACATATACACCTGTGTGCTCAGGTAGGGCATCTGACTTATACACCTGTGTGCTCAGGTAGGGCATCTGACTTATACACCTGTGTGCTCAGGTAGGGCATCTGACTCACACTGTGTGTGTTTTTATAGTGGATTATTATTACTGTCACTCCACACTGTAAAAAGTGGGTCCATCAAAGAATGTGTCAGGTTTGTGAAGGTTTCACCTGGACAGGTTCAGATGTTTCTTCTCAAAGTCATTTTCCTTCTGATGTAAAAGCTTTGAGCCACAGTGTTTCCTGTGTTCAGACCCCGGTGTCAGAGCCATGAGTCACTTGTGGAGTCCAAGTGGCTCCAGAGGTTAAAAATCTGAACTTTCTGCTAATTTTGTTGGATTTGTGTCAAACTTGAGTTCAGAGTCAAAGATGAGAGATCCTTTAACATCCATAACATAACATTACTCTCCTGAGTTCTGATTGGTCCAGCCAAGAGGAGGAGCTTAAAAAATCAAATAAAACAGTGTCCAGATGATAATATTTGAATGTCTTTACACTCCAGTGCCGTGATTGCCATCGGTTTTGTCTCTGGTTCTGAGGTCTCTGAGTCAACATCACTATTATGTTGTCATTTTATATTTTTGATAATGACAGTCAAGACTAAATGAAACAGAAAAATGATAAAGCATGTAATATGTACTGAAAAAAAAAGCATTTTTTATTGAATTCCATTAAATTCCCCCTTTAATTTAAATCAGTTTATAACGTTCACAAATCCTGCACTTTTAAAATGTCTGCACCTCAGAGTTCTAACTCCACAGAAAACACATAGAACTATAATTAAACCTGGAAGATGAATCCAAAATGGCGCCCTGTTCCTCCCTGTGGCCTGAGCTCATTGGCTCATGACCCCAAAAAAATGTCTTACTTCCGCATTTACTTCCTGATACGGAGGCGGCCATCTTTGCTTTACTTCCTGATACGGAGGCGGCCATCTTTGCTTTAGGGCGCCACGTGACCACAATCCCCCATGATGCTTTGAGCGACGTGAGCGACCAGCAGCTGCAAGTTTTTGTGTTAGCGTTAGCTTGTGTGATTGTAATTGTGTTCTTCATGTTAGACACACGTGAAGCGTCTGAAATGAAATAAAATACAACTTACAGGTGTCTCTAGTCGAGCCTTTTCCACGAGCTTCTGTTTGTATCGTCCGACGCTCGATCACGTGACTCGCACATGTTTACTGTGACGTCACTTCATATAAAAACGGTAATTTTGGTGATTTTAGAAACGGTAGAAAAGAACATTTCTTTCTATTTTATTTAAATACCGATAATAATTCAGTCCTGTCTGCAATTGTAATGTGCAATGGCTGGTTCCAAGAGGCTGCAGTACCTCGCACGGCCACTAATCTGGGACACATACAGAGGGGGCGTGTGTTATCCAGTTCATTTAATACATCCATGGGAATAAGGTGAATACTTCAGCGCCGTGATTCCCATCTGTTTTGTCTCTGGCTCCTGTCAACATTACTATTATGTTGTCATTTTATATTTTTGATAATGACAGTCACGACTAAATGAAACAGATTATTATTTTATAAAGCATGTAATATGTAATATGTACTGAAAAAACAAACATTTCTTATTGAATTCCATTAAATCCCCCCTTTAATTTAAATCTGAATCAGTTTATAACATTCACAAATCCTGCACTTTTAAAACGTCTGCACCTCAGAGTTCTAACTCCACCTCCGTCTGAGGAGCAAACCGGTCGCCTCCTGGTGCCGCGCTCCTCAGAGGTCAGAGGTCACACAAACACATTTCGATAGCAGATATTCCTTCAGCTCCAAAAACACTTCATCTGATCCTTCCGGGACAGTTTGTTTACAGCGTTTGACCCGACGCTCGGCTGCTCTTTTGGGACCAAACTATGAACCGTTTTACACTTTTATCACAGTTTATGGAGAGATTTATCAGTGTTTATCTCCCGAAAACCCCAAAGTAAGAGCCGTAATTCGTGTTCTGATTGACTGAGCTTTTCCGTCCGACCTTTATTCACTTTGGCGTCTGAAAAAAGCCGTTCTAAAGCCGTGTGCGCGTCAAAAAATGTCCCTGTGTGAATGTTAACCACGTGACTATGGATGGATTTAAAGCAGTAACTTCAGCGACAGAGCTCCCCCTGGAGGTCTGTTGTGAACCTACACGTCCAGTAAAATGACGGCAAAAGCTCTTTTTTTCCCTTCCTTTTTATCTCTCATCCTTCTCTTTTTTCCTCTCTCTCTCTGTTCTCTCTTTCCTCTCTCTTTCCTCTCTCATTCCCTTCTTTATCTCTCTCTCTTCTTTCACCCTCTTCTCTCTCTCCTTTCTATCTCTCTCTTCTCTGTTTTCTTTCCCAGCCCCCTCTGTCCTCTCTCTTTCTCTCTCCCTTCTCTTTCACCTGCTTTCTCTCTTCTCTCTCGTCTTTCTTTCTCCCCCTTCACTCTCTTTTCTTCCTTCTCTCTCTATTTCCCTCCCTCTCCCCCTCTTCTCCCTCCCCCCTCCCTCTCCCTTGTCTCTCTCTCTCTCCCTTGTCCCCCTCCCTCTTCTCCCTCCCCCTCTCCCTTGTCTCCCTCCCTCTCTCCCTTGTCTCTCTCTCTCTCTCTCCCTTGTCTCCCTCCCCCGCTCCCTTGTCTCTCTCTCTCCCTGGTCTCCCTCCCTCTCTCCCTTGTCTCTCTCTCTCTCTCCCTTGTCTCCCTCCCTCTTCTCCCTCCTCCTCTCCCTTGTCTCCCTCCCTCTCTCCCTTGTCTCTCTCTCTCTCTCCCTTGTCTCCCTCCCTCTCTCCCTTGTCTCTCTCTCTCCCCCTTGTCTCCCTCCCCCGCTCCCTTGTCTCCCTCCCTCTCTCCCTTGTCTCTCTCTCTCCCTCCCCCTCTCCCTTGTCTCCCTCCCTCTTCTCCCTCCCCCGCTCCCTTGTCTCTCTCCCTCTCTCCCTTGTCTCTCTCTCCCTTGTCTCCCTCCCTCTTCTCCCTCCCTCTCTCCCCTTTCTCTCTCTCTCTCTCCCTTGTCTCCCTCCCTCTCTTGCCTCCCTCTCTCCCTTGTCTTTCTCTCTCTCTCTCCCTTGTCTCCCTCCCCCTCTCTCCCTTGTCTCCCTCCCTCTCCCTTGTCTCTCCCCCTCTCTCTCCCTTGTCTCCCTCCCTCCCTCTTCTCCCTCCCCCTCTTCAAACGAGGGCTTCAAACGCCCCGAAAATACATTTACAACACCGCTCGGACTTAAAGATGTTTAATAAAAATGTTACTTTAAAGGAGACGTGTTAAACGATAACATGTGCAGGTCGATCTTTTACGTTCTTTTCATGTTAAATCAAAATATTGATCTAAAACGGCTTAATAATAGAACCAGGTGCTTTGACTTCCTGTTCAAAACTGCAGAACTGATAAGCCCCGCCCCTTAACGCTGATAAGCCCCGCCTCTTCACAGTGATAAGCCCCGCCTCTTCATAGTGATCTTTCCACACACAAAAATAACTTAAATCCATAAATTATAAAGTTAGTTTGTCCCTGTGGGGCCACCGTAGAAAATGATTGCTTCAATAATTGAGTTGGAGTCAGTTCAACTCTCTCTTCTCTATCTCTATCTATCGCTCCTCTCCCTCTCTCTCCAGTTTATCTCTCTCTCTCTCTCTCTGTTCTTTCCCTTCTCTCTCTCTCTTCTCTTTCCCTGCCCCCTTTGTCTTCTCTCTCTCTCTCTCTCTCCCCCTTCTCTTTCACCCTCTCTCACCTTCTCTCCCTCCCTTCTCTCTCTCAACCTCTCTTCTCTCTTTCTTTCTCTCTCTCCCTTGACTTTCTCTTCTTCCTTCTCTTTCTTCTTTCTATTCTTTCCCTCTCTCTGTCCTTCTCCCTCTCTCTCTCCTTTGTCTCTTTCTCTGCTTCTCTCCCCTCTCTCTCTCCCTCCCACTCTCTCGCTCACTTCTCCCCTTTCCCTCTCTCTCTCTCTTCTCTTTCTCCCTTGTCTCCCTCCCTTCTCTCTTTCCCTCTCTTCTCACTATCCCTTGTCTCCCTCTCCCCCTCTCTTCTCCTTCTCCCCCTCCCTCTCTCTCTCCCTTCCCCTCTCCCTTCTCTTTCTTTCCCTCTCTTCTCCCTCCTCCCCCCTCTTCTCTCTCCCCCCTCTCTTCTCCCTCCCCCCTCTCTCTCTCGCCCTCTCTTCTCCCTCTCCCTTGTCTCCCTCTCCCCCCTCTCTTTCCCTCTCCCCCTCTCTCTTCTCTCTCCCCCCTCTCTTCTCTCTCCCCCTCTCTTCTCCCTCTCTCTTCTCCCTCTCCCCCCTCTCTCTCTTTCCCTCTCCTCCCTCCCCCTCTCTTCTCTCTCCCCCCTCTCTTCTCCCTCTCCCCTCTCTCTATCCCTTGTCTCCCCCCTCTCCCCTCTCTCTCTTCCTCCCTCCCCCTCTCCCCCTCCCCCTCTCTCTCAGCTGCAGGTGTGTGTTGAACTTGAGCCAGTTTCACAAATTGAATTTTTCCATACGTCTGCCGCCCAGGGCCTGTCTCCATGGTTTTTATTTCTCACAAAAACAAAAAGACTTTTCCTCGCTGCATAACTTTATTTTTCAGCGTCAGAAAAAAACAACAAATTACTGTTGTCAATGAGCAAAAATCAGACTAACGAACCTGCTTTGGAGTTTAATTATTATTGGCGAGACACTACAGCCAAAACTCAGTTGGTCAGTTTTCTCTCTCTCATATCGACTTTCATGTGGAAACAACAAACGTGTCCAATCTGCTCCTAAAGATGTTTTATTCTTCCATTGAATCCACTTCATCCATAGATTTCTCTGGGACATTGTAACTTCAAAGGACGTTTTCTTAAAATGCATTTTTGTCCCTCGAGACATAAAGATCAGCCTTAAAGTAGATCCTACACCAAACTGTACAATCTGGACTCAACAAGATTCAGACCAAACGGACAGAAGGATTTGTTGAGATCTAATTCTGAAAATTATTTAAGTAATTTAAGTTTTTAAGTTTTAAGTAAAAAAAAAATGAAGTGGCAGAGCGGCTAGAGCTTCTGCCTCTCAATAAGGGGATCGTGGGTTTGAATCCCGGACCACCCCAACATCACACGCTCTCTCTGGGTGGAGTCTGCATGTCCTCCCCGTGTTACCGTGGGTTCTCTCCGGGTTCTCTGGCTCCTCCCACCGTCCAAACACATGACTGTGTTTAGGTTAATTGAGAACTCTAAATTGTCCCTAGTGTATGAATGTGAGAGTGAATGGTTGTCTGTCCTTGTCTCTGTGTTTGCTGTGATGAGTTGGCCACTGTCCAGGGTGTGCCCCGCCTAAGGCCCAAAGTCACTGGGATAGGCTCCAGTCACCCACGACCCCTAACGGGAATAAGCGGGAGGAAATGAATGAATGAATGAATGAGTTTCCGGGGTTGTCATCCGGACGCTGTTTGAAGATTGAGACGTTTCGACTTTTATCCAAAAGTCATTGTCAATCTGAGAGCTGGTCTGGGAACTCTGGCTTATATGCTCCTCTAAGTAGTGAGAGTCCTGCCCCCAGGGAGGAGTCACTGAACACCTGTCTTTGTCTTTGTTTGGTAAATTGTTTGTCTAGTGTCACCTGAAACTCGATAATTGGTCTGCCTTTGTTAGTTTAATAGTTGGCCCTGCCCAGTTTCATCTGTGGCTAAGGTCTATTATTATCTTAGATCTATTGTTCTATTGATAGCTGTTGCTCCCTCATCACTGCTGATGAGGTCATCAAGCCTGAGTTCCCAGACCAGCTCTCAGATTGACAATGACTTTTGGATCAAAGTCGAAACGTCTCGATCTTTAAACGACGTCCGGATGACAACCCTGAAACCCTTTCTACGATGGACCACACCTGGACGAATGAGGGTCTACATCGACGAGTCAAAAAAATGAGGCAAAATTTGAATTTTTAGGACAATTTTCAGTCCAATTTAGTTTACTCAAAAACTAAATGAGAAATCGAAAATCCTCTCTGTACATTTTTTTTAATAACTAATATGTTACAAAATGAACCAAGAAATTTAAACCTGGTTCTGTCCATTTTTCAGATTTAAATGTCCCAAATAAGTGGATTTTTGGACATTTTTCCACATAAAATGCCTTATTCCTACATGAAAACATGACATGATGAAAAACTTGTAATATAGTTCTTTCTTACATTTATGTGACTAAACTACAGCAGAAGTTTAACATTAATATCTTTAAATTTAAGATGTTTTCCTGTTCACCTGCAGCGTCTCACCTTAAACTTTCAAACCCACAAACCCAAATATTTTCACACGTGGCACTGAATCTAAACGACATTGTCACCAAACTCAGACTAAACTCTGCCTCCTCTGGCGCCGAACAAACAGACGAGCTGCATTTTTTTTTGTTGTGTTCGTAGCATTTTAAAAACAAACTTGATTAACTTTGACCAGAGGACTGTGCGATAAAGCCCCTTTGATGTGGTTTGTCCCTGCAGGCCTCCGTACCTGCCCGCTCCGCCGTGCACGTGCCGAGGCGAGATAGTGCGCTTCTGAAGGCCCTGGCCCCGGGTGCTGGGACCTACACTGTGCAGGGTTTGAAGCGAATTTAAGTCTGAGCAAAGAAAATGTCACCGTCTGCAGAGAAAACCAGACAATGCACGATTCTTCTGAGTCGGGAGGAAAGAAAAAGTGTCGTTTCTCAGTTCTGTTTGTTTGCTTCAAAATTGTGCTTCTCAGAGTGTTTTTTAGACGCTTTTCCTTTTACGACGGCAGTTATATATTATACAGTCGAGGAAAAGTGTTGTTTCTCTTCTCTCTGTGAGTAAATCTACAAGTGACAGAAGCTTTATGTTGACAATAAGAAACGATTCTTCTTTCTTTCTTCTTCTACTTTGCCCACATTTCACAATATTCTGATTTGAGATCTTTGCAGAACCAGTGCTTTATTTGAACAGTATTATTTTGAAGTAAATGTGCTCCTGACTACCGTAAAATGTGGACTATAAGACGCTACTTTTGTCTCATGATTTCAACGGCTCATACAGCGATGCGGCTGTTGAAACAAGTCAGAAATGGTTTGAAACAAGTCAAATAATCTAGTTCCATCAAATACATAATCTCCACTGATCTTAAAAAGTCAAAACGTCTGAAATTCAGATTAATATCCTACAATCAAGACGTTTGAACTCATCTAGAAATTCAGTTTTTGCAGTGTAGTCCATGTAGCGCTTTGTAGATGAAACACATGCTTAAAATTGATAACCTTTTCAAAATTTAAAAGATTATACTTGTTTAAAATATGACATACATGAAATGAATTAGGTTTTCGGTCAAAAATTAAGAGATTTTTTATACAACGATGCAATTATTTTCACATTGGTAATAGTGGTTAGAGACCACCTTGTTATGCAATACATTAAATGGAGAAACATTCTAGCAGCACCTACACTGCAAAACTGAATTTCTAGATGAGTTCAAATGTCTTGATTGTAGGATATTAATCTGAATTTCAGACGTTTTGACTTTTTAAGATCAGTGGAGATTATGTATTTGATGGAACTAGATTATTTGACTTGTTTCAAACCATTTCTGACTTGTTTCAACACATTATTTCCTATTTCAGTCCAAATTATCTTCCTGCAGCAAAAAATGTAAATCTGTAAAGTTTAAAATGACTTGAATTGATCATTTTTATCTGGATTTGAGAAGTTTTGACTCGATGAGATTTAATTGCTGATGTGATGCAGAATATTTCACTGGTTTCAAAGTATTTCTGGCTGATGATGATAATAATTTTGCTTAAAATAAGAAAACACATTTGTCAGTGGGACAAGTAAAATGATCTTAACCCAGTGACAGATGATTTGGACTGAAATAGTAAATAATGTGTTGAAACAAGTCAGAAATGGTTTGAAACAAGTCAAATAATCTAGTTCCATCAAATAAAAAGTCTTAACTCATCTTAACGAGTCAAAACGTCTGAAATTCAGATTAATATCCTCAAATCAAGACGTTTTAACTCATCTAGAAATTCATCTTTTGCAGTGTAGTGTTAAAAAAGGCTGTAATTTTTTTATATTGTCTTTCTTGCTTTTGCGTTGTTGTGTGGGTGAGCTTTTATTTGTTGTTTTATTTATAAAGGTGCTATATAAATAAAGTTTATTATTATCCGGAGACTTCCTTCACTAATTGAAGCATTTTTCCGATCCTTGAACACACGCTCCATGAAAGCCTTTTCTCCAGACACAGCGCATAAACACTTAGAGTTTTAAGGTCCCATATCCTGCTCTTTTCCCTTCACACAGTCTATTCTAAGGGCTTTGTTGATACATTTTCTCGTTGTGTAATATCCATAACATAACAGTTTACAAAAAACACCCATTTCTTGGACTGGCCCCCCTCCTGCAAAAGCAAACGGCTCACTCTGAGATCTGACCCCCCCGAACAGAGAGCAGGGTGCCTCCCCCGCCCAACCCGTGCGCCTCCCCCGCCCAACCCGTGCCGAAGCCTAGAGCGGAGATGGTGCATGCGCCGTGTGCTCCGGTAAACAGCGATACACAAACACTGAATAAACATTTTCTCGTCCTGACGGTGCGTCGTGCTGAGTCCTACGTCCTGGATCTGACCTGGAGTTTGACGTGCTCCAGGGCCTCAACGACGGACGCTGCCGTTTGGTAAATAACAAGCTAACTCTTCTATCTGTCGTATCCATCGTGTAATTACTGTGTAGCATTAGCATTAGCTGTTTTTATTCTGCGGCTGCGCGCTTCCTGGAGGCGTGGCTTAAACACCGCGCCGCGTCATCCTAGTGAGGAGCCCCGTCTGCTGCTCAGCCGAGGGGGACGGAAAAGACAGTTCTCTAGTGAAAACATGAGGGAATCAATCAAAAAACCACTTTGGGCACAACATACGAGGCCCAAATAGCACTGGAGGAAGGTTAAAACCTCTGAAAAGTCCATTTTGCATGATATGGGACCTTTAAATGAGAGTGCGATGGATCTGAAGTGGAGTTGAGGACGTCGTTTGTGGAGGAACTTTGTCCGTTAGATCCGCTGTGGACTCAGACGTTCCAGAGCCGTGTTTCCTCTGACGTCGCAGTCAAAATGGAACTTATTTAAAGCAGATTTCAGCTCTCTGCGTTTGGTCAAACACTGTGAGCGCCGCTGTTTTCAACCGCAGCTGAGCAGACTTTTTCTTCTGATTCTTTATTAAAATGCTTTCAATCAATGCTGTGGTTTGAACAAACAGTGGCATAAAACAGGCGTCTTCTTTAAGAGCTTGTAAACCCGACAGTGCTGTTTCCTCCGCCAACTTTTATTTATTTGTCTAACCCTTAAATTTAAAACGCATAAAACACAAAACAGGACCAGAGAGCAGGTATAAACATGAAAATAAAAAATGCAACAAATGAAAGACAAATGACGGCACAAGTACATTTTTGTAAACATCCATTTAGCCGGTTAATGTGTGCATCCACCTTTTTATCTACCATTTAACAAAAGGTAATTAACAATAGACGTGTTAAATATGAAAAGAAAGATGTAACCCTTTTTTTTTTACAGTCACATCAAACATTTTGTGATGTGGATCCGTTTTTTCTCCAAAAGCACAAATAAAAAGAAATACCCTCAAATTGAAATCATTTTTATAGGACTTTTAGATGTATTCTGCCTGGACTTTTTTACTTTATTACAAGTCCCTAAAACACATTTTTAGTTAAATTAGGTTCAGCTTTGAAAGAGGAATTGGCAGAACCAACAAAAGTCCAAAACTAGTGCACTGCAAATAATGAAGCTCTAGATGAATTAAAATGTCTTAATTTCAGGATATTAATCTGAATTTCAGACGTTTTGACTCGTTAAGATCAGTGGATACTATTTATTTTATGAAACTAGATTATTTGACTTGTTTCAAACCATTTGTGACTTGTTTCAACACTTTATTTCTTATTTCAATCCAAATTATCTGTCACTGGGTTAAGATCATTTTACTTGTCCCACTGACAAATGTATTTTCTTATTTTAAGCAAAATTATCGCAGGATCAGTCAGAAATACTTTGAAACCAGTGAAATATTCTGCATCACATCAGCAATTAAATCTCATCGAGTCAAAACTTCTCAAATCCAGATAAAAATTATCAATTCAAGCCGTTTTAAACTTGGATCGATTTACATTTTTTGCTGTGTGTCACTCAGTCAAAATCTACAAACACCAGGTTTACTCATTCATATATTTGACAAATCTAGGCAGACTTTAAAATCTGATTTTCTTCTGAGCAGAGCTTGTTCACACTTATAATTAAAGTAAATCAGACACAAAACTCCAGAATCTGAGCTTCACAAAGAGTCCAGACAATAGTTAAAACTCTAAAGGATCAGAAACAGCTTCAGCTTCACAAGGCTCATTTAGTCACACATTTGAGAAGCAGGCCCTCATGAGGGGCTCAGTCCAAAGCAGCAATGCATGAAGGACTCCATTTTGTTACTCGAGCAAAAGTACAGATGCAGCAGCAAAAAATTAAAATAAAAGTATCATATTTTTAAATCTACTCAAGTAAAAGGAACTATTAAAGCATTAAATTGTAATCTTGATCGATTTATTCGGTTGAGTTTTGGTCGTTACAGGCAACTTTCCAAGTTATTTTTCTCTTTAGAGGCTTTTTGTTTGCTCAAAGGGAAGTAGAAAAAAACAAAGCGCCATAAATGTGCTAAAAAATAAACTCCTCAGCCTTTCAGCAGGGCCAAAACTAAACTTTTTCTTTTCAGTCCAGTTCAAAAATGTGGTGGAGTAGAAAGTACAGATACAGCTCTGAAATGTAGTAAGGTAAAAAGAACAAAAAACTAAAACATTTACTTAAGTACCGTACTTTTACTTTTGTACTTTGTTATGTTCCAGCACTGGTCCAAAGTCTATCAAATTGTTCAGTTTTCAAATTGAGTCCCAACACATTTTTCCCATATTTATTACCTGTGAAATACTTAAATGAACTTAAATCTATTTGAAAATTTTTGATTTTGTGCATTTTTAAAACATTTTTAAATTATTTTTATTTCAGGGACAGTGCATATTAATCCACATTTACACGTAAATATGCCAGAATTAGCCACAAGGCTATTTTTCACCTGTAGTCCCTGGACAGATGTTAAAATGTCACCCTAAACATAATAAAAGTACATTGTTATTACAAAGTTAAAATGCATCACTCTAAAATCATACAATAGACAGACACTGTAGCAGACAAACCTTGAACACTCACATAACAAAGAAAACAGCAACAAGCAAACAAGTAACAACAATCAACCAAAAACAATCAAAAGGCAAGATTCCAGCAGGGGGCAGCAAGAGGGGAAAGAGTTAATGCTGACAGGTCTGATTGTCTATGAGCCATTTTTTTAACTGAAATGTAAAATAAGTGTATGTGTTGATGTTTCTGATGGTGATGGGGGTGTTATTCCAATTGTGTCTGAATGTGTTGGAAAGTGATTCTTTATCTATAAAACGTTGCCGTCAGCGATTTCTTTCCCATGTTTCACTCAAATAACTTAATGGATAAACGGTTTGTTGCGCGTTAGCTCGTCCTGCAAACACATTTTGGTAAATATGACTTTTATCTCGTGTTTATCTCCTCCTCGAGGCCCGGGGCTGTGTTTGAGTCGTCTTCTCTGCCCCTCGTGTCAGACGCTTCTCGTTCAGCTGTTTCTCTCTGACACGTCGCCTCCAGCTAATGAGCGCTATCTCTCCCCTCTCCTGTCAGCCTTGCTCGCCCCCCCCTCGCTCGCCCCTCTCTCGCCACACACTCGGCGGTGGCGTTTAATGTTATGCAGGATTTGTACCGTTAATGTCATAGACCCTTCAAGGTGCTGTGTCGTCTAAATTCTGGAATGTGGGCAAAATGAAGCCGACTGTGATCTATTTTCAATAATTTGCTCACTTCAGATGTAAATACTGATAGTTTTAAGTCGTTATGTGACGGGAAAAAGCAACAAATTAGAATTTCCAGAGACAAAATGTAAGTTAGTTTGCTCTTCTGTTACAGAGGATTGGGAAATATACTATTTTGTAGTTTTATAATTGTGTTTGAGCTGCACAAAAAGGATACACTGCAAAAAGTGCCTTACTAGAAACAAGAAAAAAAAACTTAAAATTGGACTAAAATTGCTTGTTTTAAGCAAAAAATCTGCCAATGGGGTAAGCAAAAATTTCTTGCTTAGAAAACTTGTTTTAAGATTTTTTTTCTGATGATCAAGAAAAAAATAAGTCAAAAAAAAGAAAAAATGTCTCAATTTAAGCCAGTTGCTCCCTGTAAATGGCTTGATTTAAGCTAAATGTTCTGAATGAACAGATTCAAGGAAATTATACTCAAAAAAAAGAATAAATCAGTTTTGTTTGTAAGTTGCTCAATTTAAGAATATTTTTCTCATTTTAAGACTAGATGTTGGAAAAATATCCTTAAAATTGTAAAATGTAAGCAATAATTTCTTATTGGATATCACATTTCAAGGACATTTTGCTTGATTTAAGTAAAATTATCTAATTTATTCCCATGAATTACAGCTTTTTTCTTGATAATGATATCAAGACATGTTTGTATTCTTACTTTTTCTCAAATTAAGAAAAATACTCTTAGTCTACAGTTAAATAAGATTCAAAATAACCTTTGTATCTTGTTACAAGCAAAAATATAACAGATTTGAGCAAATATATCTTAATAAGAAAAGGCTAGGTTTTATTTCTTAAAATAAGATTTTTTGTCTTAAGATTTTTTCCTAGACGAGATTTTATTTCTTATAAGACTTTTTTACTTTCTTAAAATCCACTTTTTGTAGTGTAATTTATGGTGCTGTATGTGATTTATTTGTAGATACAATGAAAAATGATTGTGGGTTCATGATTTCTGTGAATATTTGTCCAGTTGACCTCTCGTAAATGCTCTATGCGTTGGTCCCCGCTGAAACTCTCTGGATTATTCATAATTTGCGCTAACGGTTACAGGGAAAATAAAATGAGATTGCCACCGGAGTCCTTCAAAGCATGTCTACCGCGTCTACTTCTTCACATGTCTATGGTTGTATCGATCATGATTTCAGACTGACTTGAATGATTTGTGGATTTAAGAATAGAGCAGAAGATTCTCTGAGCCGCGTCACACGTCGAGAAAACGTTGGGTGTGAAGTTAATCGGCGTGAGTGTTTTTGACGGTCGGAGGGAGAGGATTTTCTAACCAGGATTCATCAAACTAGCGTGAATGAAGCTACATGTAACGCCATTGTGTTTTTGATGAGGAACATCATTAGAACAGGCTCAAATTAGTCCATTTACGTTATTATATTTGCACTTTAAGCCTACAACATTGATAATAACATCTTTATTCATAAAACACATTTGTCTCCTCACACTGAAATGCCAACTGTCTGATTGTTGGGTAATATTATACATTTTTCTCAACGTACAATGGAACGATGGGCGCACTCACTCGGATCACAGGTCAATAGTAGTATTTGAGAAAAGCAGGAGAACATCGAGGTACTTGAGGGCAGAAAATGTTCTAGAAAACAGTAAAAGAAGGTCCGAGGCTCTCTGTCGCCAACACGTTTCAACACGAGCTTCATCCGGGCAAAGCTTTTAGTTTGTTGTGTCAAATATTGGCCGTGGCTTTGTACATTTTGAGACGCAAGTGACAAGTCCATTTGCGTTCTTTACTTTTACAATGTTATGTTATTGGGTTATGGTATCATTGAGTATGAATATAGTTTGGACAGCCCTGTTCAAAAGGAATCAATTATTTTATTTCACGGCGATGTTTCCCTGTCATTACATTTAAACGAACAATATTATGCTTTTTTATATTGTTTTTGACCTTTAAACCTGCTCTTGAGTGTGTCAGTTTGACATGTCACTTCACTGCGTTGGGAGATGCCATTTTGACTTAGATGTGGCTCCATCTAGTGGCTGTAGAAGCAATTACACACATCTGAATATATACCCACAATGCATTGCAGTAAAGAGTGCATCCGACGAAGTTGTTGTTATGATTAGACGGAAGAAAGTTCATGATGTGATGATTTAAGGACTTAAAACAGTAAAAGACTCTGGGATAAATGACGTCAGCATCATCTACATCAGGGGTTCCCAAACGTTTCTGCCCGGGACCCCCAAATTAGCCACGCAATTGACTCGGGACCCCCAAAGCGAAATGAAAATGACAGTAGCAATAATTTTAAGTGTCAAAGCGTGTTAATTCATGTTTAACATTGGTTATTTGGATAGTTTGTTGTCTTATTAGACCCTATTTCACTAAAAGATACTGTTTTAAATTTAAAAAATAGAGCAAATACAATGTCATATTAATTAAAATGAGATCTTGAAATCATCTCGCGACCCCCAGCTTACCCCTCGCGACCCCCCGAGGGGTCCCGACCCCCACTTTGGGAACCATTGATCTACATCACTGTTTTTCAACCTTTTTTGGCACATGGCACACTTTTTTGGTTGAAAATATTCCGTAGCACACCATCAACAAAACAAACAATACTAAATCACACCATTTAGAAAAAACAAAAATGTGTTATTTACTTTGCAGATATCGTCTATGCCGTTGTCTCTGGTTCTTTAAATTTGGCAATGGTGGCTCTTCATCTTTCATTTTTTGTAAAGAAGTTGCTCAGAACACTCACACAATTTGTAAATTATTCATTTAAACCCACAATTCTGACATGTCTTAAAATCACACATGGCAAAACCTCAAGGCACACTAGTGTTCCCCGGCACACTGGCTGAAAATCAAGGATCTACGTCACATATGAAGGAGAACGAGAGGATTTACAAACCAGCATCATCAAACAAACATGAATCAAACTAATGCTGCTCCAGGTGTGTTTTTGACGATGGAACAATGTTAGAACAGAGTTAAAAGCTC
Source organism: Rhinogobius similis (assembly GCA_019453435.1). Lineage (NCBI taxonomy): Eukaryota > Metazoa > Chordata > Actinopteri > Gobiiformes > Gobiidae > Rhinogobius > Rhinogobius similis. Next base: position 4,262,767 of record CM033630.1, on the reverse strand, counting down.
AACAAAGTCATAATATCTGTCCTTTAACTCGCTCGTGTCACAGCCGCCGTCATGAACCGACACGACGCTTCAGATTCAAATTGTCTTTTGTATTTCACGAAATATTGAAAGAACAAGCCCAAACTTGTTCCATATGATACAACCAGACATTTTCCAAATCTAATCACGAGTTCACACCAGTCGACATGTCGCCGCTCGTCAGTATCTGTATCTGTCACTAGATTTCTTCTGTTCCATTAGATCAGTTTACAGTTTGTACAGAAGGAAAGGGCAGTCATTTTAAATCCCTGTTCAGTTTTTCCTGTTCTTAAATTAAATGTAATTATAATTGTCAGTCCTAACTTGTTTAAATAAACTCTTCCACACATTCTGATGTTTACATGCATGAATTTATTTGAGGCTGGTCACAAGCAAACAAGATGGCAATAAAATCCCTGGAATCCGTCTATAAACAAGCATTTGGAACACATCCTCCAGTCTCTTCCTCCTCAGAAGAAGTGATGGTGGGATTGTGGAGAGCCTCAAAGTATTCCTTCCACCGTCCGACAACAGAATTTCTTTGAGGTCGACCAGTAGTCCTCCTCCATGCCCTCTTCGAACTCCTCCCACTCTTGAATTTTTGCCTCTGTGACCGCACGGGTCGTACACTTGGCCTGTCAGCTGCCTCGGGAGTCCCACAAGCCAACAAGGCCGGATAAGACTCTTTCTTCAGCCTGACGGCATCACTTACTTCCGGCGTTCACCACTGAGTTTGTTGATTGTCGGGTGAGTCGGAGAACATGGTCCACTCAGACTCATTGTCTCCGACCTCCCCCGGGATGTGGGAGAAGTTCTTCCAGAGATGTGAGTTGAAGACCCTGGTGTCTGTCCACTTCCTCCTCCGTTAGTGGATTCAACTCGCCATCAGGTGGGAAAGTCCAGCCTTTCTCGAGGATAATGGTTCTGGAACCCTGGCTCTGTGTGGAGGTGAGACTGACTGTATCTAGCCGGTAGCGCTCAACCTCCTTCAGTCCTTCCCCTCCAGTGAGATGACATTCATGTCCCCAGCGCTAGAGTTTGTGTTTGTAAAATGGTAAATGGTCACATTTATATAGCGCTTTTCTACCTTTTTTAAGGCACTCAAAGCGCTTTACATCAAGGAACCAGTCACCCATTCACTCACACATTCATACACCAGTGTACGCAGTGTCCTGCCCAAGGACACAACGGCATTATTCATCTGAAGGAGCTGAAATCGCACCACCAACCTGCGGGTCAGAGGATCTGACCACTCAACTACTCCATGTCTGGAGTGGGATTCAAACTGCCGACCTTCGGATCAGAAGGCGCCCACTCTACCTACTGCGCTACTGCCGCCCAGTGTGGCTTTGGTCATCCAGGCACCTGCCCCTGACCACCGCCCAAAGCGCCCTGCACCCGCCCCTTATGGTCCTTCCTGTGGGGGGTCGGTCCCATGTTACCTTTTTAGGCTGTGCCCTGCTGGGTCCCATGGGAAAAGAACTTCGCCTGCAAGCACCCACCCCAGGCCTGGCTCCAGGGTTGGGCCGCAGTGACGCCAATCCGGGTGGAGTAACGTATTTATTTTTTATTAAATTGTGATTCATCTTGAAAGGATAAATGATAAAGTTACTGATTTACGTCCACACCAAAACACAAGAATAATGTTCGTAATCCCACTTCCATTAAACAGATACTTTTAATATTTACATGTTTCAAAAAATATGTAACGTAAAATGGTAGCCTCGTTAACATCCCATCCTGAAATTGCAGAGAAACTATCGATGAGAGGGAGTGATAAAAGTTGTTCTTAAAGTCAGAAGATGTTCAGAGGGAAAAGGTTGAACTGAAAAGGTTGAACAAAAAACAGAAACAATGTGTCCGAGAAGCAACACGAATCTATTTTCTCTGCAGGCAACTATACGCTCTGAAGGGAGAGAAAGAAAGAAGGATGGTGAGAGAGAAGGAGATAGAGAGTCGAGAGGGAGAGAGGCGAGAGAGAGAGAGGGGGAGAGAGTCAGCAGTCCATGTCCGTCCTGGCTCCGGCTGTGATTAGGACAGAACCTCCAAAACATTTCACTTAGAGACAAATGGATCCTCACAGTCAGAGGGCGGAGGTGGAGGAGAGGAAGGTGTGAGAGAGAGGGGGGAGAGAGAAGGGGAGAGAAAGGCAAGCAGCGAGACGTCTGAGGTGTGCTGAGCTGGAGAGGGGAAAAAGAGGAGAGAGGAAAGGGGAGAGGAGAGGAGAAAAGAGGGATAAGAGAGAAATAAGAGGAGAGAGAGAGAGAGAGAGAAGAGGGAGGCGAGAGGAGAAGGGAAAGGAGAGCAGAGAGGGGGGAGGAGAGAAGAGGAGCGATGAGAGAAGAGAGGGGTTAGAAAAGAGCAGAGAGAAGTGAGAGGAGAAAAGAGAAAAAAAGGAGAAAATAGAGGAATTAGAAGAGAATGGAGAGAGAGATATGAAAAGAGAAATTAGAAAAGAAAAAAAGAATGGTGGAGAGAGAGAAGAGGGAGGAGAGAAAGAAGGAGAGGAAAGAGAAGATGGGAGTGAAGAGAGGTTAGAGTAGGGACAAAATGAGACAGAGAGAGAAGAGGAGTGATGAGAGAAGAGAGGAGTTAGAAAAGAGAAATGAGAAGAGAAAAAAGGAGAAGAGAGGAGAGGGGAGAGGAGAAAAGAGGAATAAGAGAGAAATAAGAGGAGAGAGAGAGAGAAGAGGGAGGTGAGAGGAGAAGGGAAAGGAGAGCAGAGAGAGGGGGGAGGAGAGAAGAGGAGCGATGAGAGAAGAGAGGGGTTAGAAAAGAGCGGAGAGAAATTAGAGGAAAGAGGAAAAAAGAAGAAAATAGAGGAATTAGAAGAGAATGGAGAGAGAGTTATGAAAAGAGAAATTAGAAAAGAAAAAAAGAATGGTAGAGGAGAGAAAAGGGAGAGGAGCGAGAAGAAAGAGAGAAGATGGGAGTGAAGAGAGGTTAAGTAGGGAAAAAATGGGACAGAAGAGAGAGGCAAGAGAGGAAAGAGGAGAGAGAGGAGTGATGAGAGAAGAGAGGAGTTAGAAAAGAGCGACGAGAAGAGAAAAAGGAGAAGAGAGGAGAGAGAGAAGAGTGGAGAGAAAAAGAGAGAGGAGAAAAGAGAAGATGGAAGAGAGAGAACTGAGAAGAGAAAAGGGAGGAAATTATAGAGAGAATAGGGGAATGAGGGGAGAAGGGAGAGAGAAGAGTGGCAAGAGAGAAAGAAGAGAAAAAAGCAAAGAGGATGGAAGAGAGAAAGAAAAGAGAAGGGAGGAGAGAAAAGAGAGAGGGAGAAGACTAGTAAGAGAGATGAGAAGAGAGGAAAAAGATCGGAGAAAAGAGCGAGAAGAGTGGTGGGGAAAATGAGAAGAGAAAAAAGAGACAAGGGAGGAAGAGAGATGAGGAGAGAAGAAAACAGCGAGAGGAGTAGAGAGAAAAAAAGAGATGAGAGAGGGGAGAGAGACGAGCGAAAAAAGAGCGGGAGGACATAGGGGAGAGAGGAGGGGGGAGTGGAGAATAAGAGGAGAGAGAAGAAAGGAGAGCAGAGAGGGGGGAGGAGAGAGAAAGAAGAGGAGCAATGAGAGAAGAGATGGGTTAGAAAAGAGCAGAGAGACGAGAGAACAGAAAAAAGAGGAAGAATAGAAGAATGAGGAGAGAATGGAGAGAGAGAGATGAAAAGAAAAAAATGGAAAAAATGAAAAGAGAGGAAAGGGGAGAGAGGAGAGAGAGAAAGAAAAGAAGAGAGGGAAGATGGAGGAGAGAAGAAAGGGGAGGAGAGAGAAGATTGGAGAGAAAGAGGAGAGAAGAGAGAGGCAAGAGAAGAAAGAAGAGAAGAGAGGGAAGGACAGAAGAGGGGAATTAGAAAAGAGCAGAGATAAAACAAATGAGAAGAGAAGAAAGGAAAGGGCAGAGGAGAGAGAGAGAAGAGTGGAGAGAGAAAGAGGAGAGAGGAGAAAAGAGAAGATTGAAGAGGGGGAAAGAGAGAAGAGAAAAAAGAGAAGGGAGGAAAGAATAGAGGCGAAAAGGGAGAGAGAGAAGACTGGAGAGAGAGAAATAAGAGAGGAAAAAGATTGGAGAAAAGAAGAGTGATGGGGAAAAAAGAGACAGGGGAAGAAGAGAGATGAGGAGAAAACAGCAAGAGGAGTGGAGAGAAAAAAAGAAGAAAGAGGGGAGATAGAAGAGCGGGAGGACAGAGGGGAGAGAGGAGGGGGGAGTGGAGGGTGAGGACATGAGAGTCACAGTGAGAAGCCACTAATGAGTGTCACAGACCTGCATTTGCTCCTCACCTGGAACTATAAAAGGAACAGCAGCAGGACAAGATGGCCGCTCGAAAAAAACTCAGGAAAGATTTATCTATTTATTTGCAAAGGGACATTACACATCACCAAACAACATAAATGTGCCAAATATAAATACTAATGGTTATTTTATTGTGAAAACATGTAAATATCACATCAAAAATGGAGACTAAAACCGCAAAGAGACACACAATTGCATTCAGTGCTCACAAATCTAGGTTTCCACACTTTTTTTTAAGAGCGAGGGAGACTCTTCGATGGCTTCAGGGTCAGCGTTCATTGTTCAGAGTCTGAACAAAAACACTTTCTTCCACGAGGAATGATGCAGTCTTCCGTCACTGCCTCTGGTCACTTTGCTCTGGCTGGATTTAAAGTTCACAAAGTCAGCAGTGGCGGACGTACCATTGAGCGACAGGACGCAGTTAGCCTGGGTCCCACACCTGAAGGGGGCCCCAGTAAGACGCCCTTCTCGAGAATCATAGACGCAAGGTTCTGAAAGTGTTGCTCTTCTCTCAGTTTCACAGTAAAGTAGTGATGTGTACTTTTAAACGAGAAAAAGACTAGCAAAACAGTCTGGGATTGTCAATATATTAATTCAGGTCAAAACCCACACACACACACACTAATGAAGCGAAATAATACATTAAATATAAAATACAAATGAATATCTTGTATTTAACTCAACTGGGGCAAAAATGTGTTAAAATGCACCAACTAATGGGGAAAATGCTCTGATTTCTTCAATATTCTTCTGGGGAAGGACGTCCAAACGGGGAGGTTCCTTATATGAATTGCTCATGAATTAGAATTTTCCGATTGTTCACTGACAACCCCGAATTAATGCACTGCAAAAATGAATTTCTAGATGAGTTCAAACGTCTTGATTGTAGGATATTAATCTGAATTTCAGACGTTTTTACTTTTTAAGATCAGTGGAGATTATGTATTTGATGGAACTAGATTATTTGACTTGTTTCAACACATTATTTCTTATTTCAGTCCAAATTATCTTCCTGCAGCAAAAAATGTAAATCTGTAAAGTTTAAAATGGCTTGAATTGATCATTTTTATCTGGATTTGAGAAGTTTTGACTCGATGAGATTTAATTGTTGATGTGATGCAGAATATTTTACTGGTTTCAAAGTATTTCTGGCTGATAATGATAATAATTTAACTTAAAATAAGAAAACACATTTGTCAGTGGGACAAGTCAAATGATCTTAACCCAGTGACAGATACGTCGATGTAAACCCTCATTCGTCCAGGTGTGGTCCATCGTAGAAAGGGGTTCAGAGGTTGTCATCCGGACGCCGTTTAAAGATCGAGACGTTTCGACTTTTATCCAAAAGTCATTGTCAATCAGAGAGCTGGTATGGGAACCTGGGCCTTATATGCTACTCTAAGTAGTGGGAGTCCAGCCCCCAGGGAGGAGTCACTGCACTCCTGTCTTTGTTATAAGATTGTTTGTTTGTCACCTGGGACTTGATTAATTGGTCTATCTTGTTGATTAATGGTTGGCCTCACCTAGTTTCACCTGTGGTTAAAGGTCTATTGTTATCTTGATAGCTGGCTGTTGCTCCCTCCTCACTACTGATTGCCTCATTAGCATTTGACTGGTCTATTGATCTGGACCAAGGTGTTAGTATGCTGTCATAAATTTTGGCTAAATTAAATCTTAAGCCCCCATTCCTGTTCAGAGAAGGATTTTCTCTTTTTACAAAAATGGCCTCCTTAACTCCTCTTTCAAACCAGTTCTTCTCTCTGCTCAAAATCTTCACCTCACTGTCCTCAAACGAGTGGTTTGTAGCTTTTAGGTGCAGATGGACTGCACTCTGCGGTCCTGTGGAGGCCGCTCTTCTGTGTTGGTACAGCCTTTTGTGCAATGGCTGTTTTGTTTCTCCTATGTAACGTTCTTTACAACTGTCCTCACTGCACTCTATCGAATAAACTACATTGCTCTGTTTCTCTGTCGGCCTCTTGTCTTTCGGGTGGACCAGTTTCTGTTTAAGTGTGTTGCCAGGTTTGTAATAGACAGGGATGTCGTGTTGTCTAAAAATCCTTTGAAACTTCTCAGACAGGCCCGAGACATAAGGGATAGAGACACCCCTCCTGCTGGGGTCTTTATCCTTTCTGTCCTGTTTCTTGGCTCTTCTGACTTTGTTAAAGGCCCAGTTAGGGTATCCACAAGCTGAGAGGGCACGTTGGACGTGTTCTTCCTCCTTCTTTCTCCCCTCAGAGCTGGTGGGTACTTCATGGGCTCTGTGTTGCAAGGTCCTAATCACTCCCAGCTTGTGCTGCAGTGGGTGGTTGGAATCGAACAGTAAGTACTGGTCACACAGACCAGTACTTACTGTTCGATTCCAACCACCCACTGCAAGTTTCAAAGGATTTTTAGACAACACGACATCCCTGTCTATTACAAACCTGGCAACACACTTAAACAGAAACTGGTCCACCCGAAAGACAAGAGGCCGACAGAGAAACAGAGCAATGTAGTTTATTCGATAGAGTGCAGTGAGGACAGTTGTAAAGAACGTTACATAGGAGAAACAAAACAGCCATTGCACAAAAGGCTGTACAGAAGAGCGGCCTCCACAGGACCGCAGAGTGCAGTCCATCTGCACCTAAAAGCTACAAATCACTCGTTTGAGGACAGTGAGGTGAAGATTTTGAGCAGAAGAAGAACTGGTTTGAAAGAGGAGTAAAGGAGGCCATTTTTGTAAAAAGAGAAAATCCTTCTCTGAACAGGAATGGGGGCTTAAGATTTAATTTAGCCAAAATTTATGACAGCATACTAACACCTTGGTCCAGATCAATAGACCAGTCAAATGCTAATGAGGCAATCAGTAGTGAGGAGGGAGCAACAGCCAGCTATCAAGATAACAATAGACCTTTAGACACAGGTGAAACTAGGTGAGGCCAACCATTAATCAACAAGATAGACCAATTAATCAAGTCCCAGGTGACAAACAAACAATCTTATAACAAAGACAGGAGTGCAGTGACTCCTCCCTGGGGGCTGGACTCCCACTACTTAGAGTAGCATATAAGGCCCAGGTTCCCATACCAGCTCTCTGATTGACAATGACTTTTGGATAAAAGTCGAAACGTCTCGATCTTTAAACGGCGTCCGGATGACAACCTCTGAACCCCTTTCTACCAGTGACAGATAATTTGAATTGAAATAAGAAATAATGTGTTGAAACAAGTCAGAAATGGTTTGAAACAAGTCAAATAATCTAGTTCCATCAAATAAAAAGTCTTGAAATCCAGATTAATATCCTGAAATCAAGACGTTTTAACTCCTCTAGAAATTAATTTTTCGCAGCACGGCGCATTAAAAGAAAAAAGAAAAACCTTCCCTTCAAGAACAATTCAAGAGACACAAAACTAACAAAATACAACTTACAGAAATTCCCACTTAATGAGGAGGGGCCAGGACTTAATTTTGCCCCCAAATCCCCAGGTCCGCCCCTGAAAGTCGTTGAGTGAAGGAGGAGCAGAGCCATGTCTGATCCTGTACAGATGTTTGTGGATTTAAAGTCTATGTGACAGATTAGAAGACACATTTCACTAAAATGCAACGATAATTATCATATGTTAGACTTTTCTGTAGACCATTTGCCCATTTGTCCCCAGTTTGACAGTTTTATGATTGTGCCTCCTGGTAATTCCACAGCTGTTACCGTAGCAACCAGACTGTAAAAAAGGGCCAACATCCACATACATTACACAATGGTTATGATTTGACAAATAATATCTGATACCAGCTTTCAACATAATATCTAACATTAACGCAGCCGATATGTTTTTAAAAAATGTCTGAAAATGCACAAATTGGCCTTTTTTTGCTCATTATTTTGCAGGTGTTGCTTATTATAGTACACTTTATCTATAAAATTGCAGCATTCGCCATTGTGTTCAATTGATTTGCGTCATCACGTTCACCAAACAAACATGGCGGCTCTGTCTGTATCGTACATAGAACTATAATAAAACCTGGAAGATGAATCCAAAATGCCGTCCTGTTTATCCCTGTGGCCTGAGCTCATTGGCGCATGACCCCAAAAAAATTTCTTACTTCCGCATTTACTTCCTGATACGAAGGCGGCCATCTTTGTTTTACTTCCTGATACGGAGGCGGCCATCTTTGATTTACTTCCTGATACGGAGGCTGACATCTTTGCTTTACTTCCTGATACGGAGGCTGACATCTTTGCTTTACTTCCTGATACGGAGGCTGACATCTTTGCTTTACTTCCTGATACGGAGGCTGACATCTTTGCTTTACTTCCTGATACGGAGGCGGCCATCTTTGCTTTACTTCCTGATACGGAGGCGGCCATCTTTGCTTTACTTCCTGATACGGAGGCTGACATCTTTGCTTTACTTCCTGATACGGAGGCTGACATCTTTGCTTTACTTCCTGATACGGAGGCTGACATCTTTGCTTTACTTCCTGATACGGAGGCTGACATCTTTGTTTTACTTCCTGATTTGAAGGCTGACATCTTTGCTTTACTTCCTGATACGGAGGCTGCCATCTTTGCTTTACTTCCTGATACGGAGGCTGCCATCTTTGCTTTAGGGCACCACGTGACCACAATCCCCCACTTGATATAAAAACGGTAATTTCGGTGATTTTAGAAACGGTAGAAAAGAACATTTCCTTCTATTTTATTTAAATACTGATAATAATTCAGTCCTGTCTGTGATTATAATGTGCAATTTGAGAAAAAGTCTGGTTCCAAGAGGCTGCAGTACCTCACACGGCCACTAATCAAGCTGGGACACAGACAGAGGGGGCGTGTCTTATCCAGTTCATTTAATACATCCATGGTATCGCAGCAACCGAAGAGAACCAGCAATTTCGCGTCTCTGCACGTCCAGGGTTATAGCTACATTTATATTGACTTGTTTAGTTGCGCTGAATGGTTTCTTGTCTCGTCTCGGTCTGGAGTTTGAACAATGATTCACTGTCACCTCGTTCTAAGTTCCACTAAAGAAAATACCGAGGCCTGGAGTGGTTTGAAAAGCCCGATACAGAGGGACCTTTAGCTCCGTAATCCAGCGCCGCCTCCAGCTCCTGCCCTCGTCACAGCGGGCTAATTACACCCAGAGAGAGAGGATTTATCCACACGGGCAAATAGGAGCTGATCCGCAGATTAACGTATGGCTTTTTTATGCAGAAGTGAAAGTAAAGTGTGCAGTAATGTGGTGTTAACTCTCTGTGCTCTGTTCCAAAATCTAATGTTATGAGAGCAATAAGTTAAAGGCAGATGGACCAAAATGAAAATCCACAAATATTGAGCTTATCATTATTTTCTGTACTACTTTGTTTGTCTTAAAATTAACCTGATAAGCATTGCACCTTTATGTTTGAACAATGACCTATTTTACAGTGTTTCATGTGGATAGATACAATAACTTTAAGAAAACAACATTTGATCCATTACATTTTCCAGTATGGGCACAAATATTGATACTGGTATGTGCGTTGAAATCGGTGGTGTGCATATTTCTAGTGGCTGTATCGCTTTAGATTTAGGTTATTAATGCATTATAAATAGTTTACTAAGGGACCTTAATCTAAAGCGTTACCACTATTACCTTTCTTTTCTTGGATGACTATTTTTGTTGTTTAAAGGTCCCATATCATGCAAAATCGACTTTTCAGAGGTTTTAACCTTCCTCCAGTGCTATTTGGGCCTCGTATGTTGTGCCCAAAGTGGTTTTTTGATTGATTCCCTCATGTTTTCACTAGAGAACTGTCTTTTCCGTCCCCCTCGGCTGAGCAGCAGACGGGGGCTCCTCACTAAGATGACGCGGCTTCACCAGGATGACGCGGTGTTTAAGCCACGCCTCCAGGAAGCGCGCAGCCGCAGAATAAAAACAGCTAATGCTAATGCTACACAGTAATTATACGATGGATACGACAGATAGAAGAGTTAGCTTGTTATTTACCAAACGGCACGTCCGTCGTCGAGGCCCTGGAGCACGTCAAACTCCAGGTCAGATCCAGGACGTAGGACTCAGCACGACGCACCGTCAGGACCAGAAAATGTTTATTCAGTGTTTGTGTATCGCTGTTTACCTGAGCACACGGCGCATGCACCATCTCCACTCTAGGCTTCGTCATGGGTTGGGCGGGAGGCGCGCGAGTTGGGAGGGGGCACGCGGGTTGGGCAGGGAGGCAGCCTGCTCTCTGATCGGCCGGTCAGATCTCAGAGTGAGCCGTTAGCTTTTGCAGGAGGGGGGCCAGTCCAAGAAATGGGTGTTTTTTGTAAACTGTTATGTTATGGATATTACACAACGAGAAAATGTATCAACAAAGCCCTTAGAATAGACTGTGTGAAGGGGAAAAGAGCAGAATATGGGACCTTTAAATGAACTGTTGGGGGCGGTTTCCTTTATCTCCCCCTACTGTTAGCCAACAAGCTAGCTCTTTATAATCAGAACGACAAACAGAAAATAAACTTTGTCTGGCAAAACGGAAACCAAAAGTAAATTTGAGCGAGAGACAGAAAAAAAAAGACAAAATAGTTTCATTTTAAGGACTTTTCACCATTCAAAAGATATTATACTTAGTTTTATATTGTCACGGTCACAGTTTTAATCCTTCCTCATTCTGAAACTCGTGTATTTTCAGTGTAGAATTCCTTTTTTCGGTGTCCTTTGAAGGTTTCGTGGATCGGTCAGGTCTGGTTTGGCGCTGCTTTTTGTCCCTCTTCTCTCTTCTCTCTCCGTTTGGCTTCAGAGTTTCGGTCTTTGAGTGTTTTTATGGTTATTGTGGTCGTTTGGGCTCACAGTGAATGCTCCGTTTCCCGTTCAAAGACTTGGAAACCGTCACCTGGAGCTGGAGCACACGCCGCGCTCCTTTGGCTTTGGGTTATGGGTTTCTTTTTTAGGTTCTTTACGGCTCTCGTGGTCACGTCAACTCCGGGAGGAAGCACCTGTCTCACTGGTTTAAATCCTGGTTGTGTCTGAAACGAGTCCAGCTTTGAGTTTTGAGTGGAAACAATTACTCCCCTGAAACTGTCTCCAGCAGGAACTGATCCGGGTTTGGGTGAATTGGCATTTAAATGTTTTCTGTCTCAAAACAGAAACAATAAAAAAATGAATTGTTATATATATATGCTGGATTTTTGGGGAAGATTTATTTCAGCTAACCTAAAATTACATTTTGGTGAATTAATGTATATTTTATTGTCAAATGTGATGTTTGGATCAATAGTTGCATCGTCAGTACTTAAAGGGCGTATGACAGGTTTTTATGATTTTCTAGTTTTAACTTTATTTGGTGGAATAAAACCTGTTGTACATTTGTGTGACCGTTTTACACCAACCAAGAATCGGTTTGAATTGAAATTAAAAAAGAAAGTTGAAAAACATGTTGAAATTTACAGGAAGCAGAGCGGAGTTCCAAAACACTATGACGTCACACTAGGGAGACACGCAAGGGACAATTTACAACCAACAAACGCAATTTCTGATCCTTTAAACATTGATTCAACAAAACAAAGGCGTTGCCATACATTTTTCTTTGTCAAATAACCATTTTTGTGACATTAGAGGTGTTTATAACATGGTTGCTTGGTGACAGGTACAGGATTTCCTGGTGTGATGTCATGATTTAGAACCAGGAAGTAAAGATTTTAACCTAAAAAATGGCCAACCCGGGATAAATATAGTTAATTCTTTAGCAGAACCTTAAGTATAATCATCTTATCTGTGTTTTAGTAAAAATAGTGCATCAACCTGTCATAGGCCCTTTAAAGCTGCGGTACCCATTTTGTATTTCGTGAAAAGAAGGAAGAAGGTATTTAAATCTGTTGAACTCATCCGTCTCTTTCACAGAATTTACATACATTCATTTTCAGGCACATGAATGGCTTTGAACAGTTTTTTTTTCAGACGGCAAAATGAAATTGCGGACCATCCAAGTGCAGCCAATCAGAGAGCTGCTTTCGGCAATAGTTGCATTGTCAGTACTTAAAGGTGCAGTACATGTTTTGTACTTCGTGAAAAGAGGAAGACGGTATATGGATGCGTCAGTTCTGGTTCATCTGCAGCCTGTCCGTCCGTGGGAGTAGGATCTCTCCTTCACTGTGGTTCTCCCCGAGGTTTCTACTTTTTCCCGTGGGGTTTTTTTGTAGTTTTTCCTCGCCGCGAAGGAGGGTCAAAGGACAGGGGCATTCTGGGACAGTTATCTGAACTGCTTTTACCTGTGGCCCATCGAGGCAACTGTTGTTGTGATTTTGGGCATTATAAAAATAAATTGATTTGATTTGATATCTGTTGAACTTGTCCGTCACTTTCACAAAATTTACATTCATTTTCAGGCATGGGTATGGCTTTGAACAGTTTTTTTTTCAGACGGCAAAATGAAGTTCAGTTGTGTTTTTGTCACTTTTAGTTGCATTTTTCTCGCTTGTAGTCACATTTTTCGTGCTTTTAGTCGCCTTTTTTCAGTTTTAGATGTGTTTTTGTTGCTTTGAGTCGTGCTTTTGTCACGTTTTTGTTACTATTACACTACATACTATGTAATATACTATTATTATTACTATTTTGTTATTACATACTGATTGTTTTTGTCCTTTTCAGTTGTGTTTCTGTCACTTTATGTAGCATTTTTGTCAGTTTCAGATTTGCTTTTGTTGCTGTTGCTTTAAGTCGTGCTTTTCTCGCTTTTAGTCACATTTTTTGTTGCATTTAGCCGCGTTTTTGTCACTTTGTCACATTGTTTTTGTCCTTTCCAGTCATGTTTTTGTCGCTTTGCGGACCATCCAAATGCAGCCAATCAGAGAGCTGCTTTCAGCTCTTGCTTCCTGATTGTTAGATGCAGATGGCGTGCCGTGGTCTCGTTTGTCTCTGAGTGCTGCTTTTACTCTTTGGGACAAACGCACTTGTGGACAGAACGTCAGCTGACACAGATCTAATGCATTTAACGCTTCCTAAACTGGAGCAGTGGCAGCAGTCGGGTTGAGTTTGCAGTTACTGTTGCTCTGAAACAAGAATGACAGAAGGGACGGATAAAGTGGGAGGTGGAAATGCCAAATATTACATTTAGAGCACTTAAACTGCACAAAAGGTTATTCACTCACTTCAGGTGGATTTGATTTATGAACATAACAAACACAGACAGCAGCCTGCTTTACTTGTTGGAAAAACATTATGATTTATCAGCAAACGGCTAAAAAACAGAAAGTGCGTCTCTAACAAAGTCAAACCTGTGCACGGAGCGCCCCCTGCAGGATTAGTGCACAAACACTTTGATTGAACTGGAGCTAAACTTGCATTTGTTGTGCGGTTTTCCAAATTCAGGAAATATGCACATTTCATATGAAAGGAAGCACCAGTTAGTGACGCCATCGGAACAAAATAGCTGCCATTGCTGTGCTTTCAAATGTTTATTTTTTATACAATATATTTTTTTACACTCAGGTTAAAGGTCCCATAACATGCTAAATGGACTTTTCAGAGGTTTTAACCTTCCTCCAGTGCTATTTGGGCCTCGTATGCTGTGTCCAAAGTGTTTTTTGATTGATTCCCTCATGTTTTCACTAGAGAACTGTCTTTTCCGTCCCCCTCGGCTGAGCAGCAGATGGGGGCTCCTCACTAAGATGACGCGGCTTCACCAGGATGACGCGGTGTTTAAGCCACGCCTCCAGGAAGCGCACAGCCGCAAGAATAAAAACAGCTAATGCTAATGCTACACAGTAATTACACGATGGATACGACAGATAGAAGAGTTAGCTTGTTATTTACCAAACAGCAACGTCTGTCGTTGAGGCCCTGGAGCACGTCAAACTCCAGGTCAGATCCAGGACGTAGGACTCAGCACGACGCACCGTCAGGACGGATAAAAGGTTTATTCAGTGTTTGTGTATCGCTGTTTACCGGAGCACACGGCGCATGCACCATCTCCGCTCTAGGCTTCGGCACGAGTTGGGCGGGGGAGGCGCGCGGGTTGGGCGGGGGAGGCAGCCTGCTCTCTGTTCGGGGGGGTCAGATCTCAGAGTGAGCCGTTTGCTTTTGCAAGGAGGGGGGCCAGTCCAAGAAATGGGTGTTTTTTGTAAACTGTTATGTTATGGATATTACACAACGAGAAAATGTATCAACAAAGCCCTTAGAATAGACTGTGTGAAGGGGGAAAGAGCAGAATATGGGACCTTTAAGGTTAGACTTAGGTTTAGTTTGTAAAGGTTAGCGCTTTGAGACAGGTTTGTTAACCAGCCTTGGCCATATTGTGTTCTGAAGCAAACCAACACAAAAGAGTGACAGAAGTGAAGAAGAAACACATTAAAGCGACTTTGAAGTGCCACTCCTGCACAAAAACAATGATGTCATTAAAACGATGTCATAAATGAAGCGCTAACTGTTAAAATCCAATAAAAGTGCAATAAAATAAGAGCGGAGAGAGAAGCGGTCATGTGAAGTGCCTTTGGCTCCGCTCCGGTCTGGCAGGATTCTTCGTGGCTCCTCTGCCCACGCTCCGTGCCAAACTGTGCCAACCTGTGCCAGAGTAACGGAGCCAGGGGCCTCGCGGTGCCAGGGGCCTCACGGTGCCAGGGCGAGAGGAGAGCGAGGAGCCGAGGCTGTGACACGGAGAGGTGTAAAGGAGACGAGTGTGCGGGGGAGATACGAAGAATCCAGGACAGGGAGAAGGGAAGAGAGGGAAGGATGAACTCTGCTGCACAAAGATAAAAGTGTCGGGTTCAAATACAAGGTTCACAAAGTCATAGTGAACACGATTTTACACAACATTTTGTCTATTTTCCCGTAACGTCACAGTTTATGTTTATAATGTCACTTCCTGGTTGAACGTGAGCACAAATATGGCATAGTTAGATGTAATTCCACAGCTGTTACCATAGCAACCAGACTGTAAACAAGGACCATATTCACCTTATTCCTGAAGTTGCCGTACGCGCCGCCGTCTTGTTTGCGTTGTAGTTCACACGGAGCAGACGAGCTCAACAGAAAATAAGTTCTACTCGACTAAAAAGACGTTTTCAGAAAATCGTTGTGTTGTGACTTGTTGTTGCTCGTGTTCATTAAACATTTTACACAAATCAATCTACTTTATGTAACATTTTAGCGTCAGACTTTTCCCTCGTTCGTCATTAGCTTTAACAGAGTTCTCGTCAAACGGAAGTGCGTTTACAACAAAAGTGCAAAAAAACGCAAAAGTGGGCGGGGCAGAATAAGGTCAATACATCCAGATAAATGACACGATAGTTAGGAATTGACAGCAAATAATACAAAAAAATTCACAGCGATGAGTTCATAATCAGTTCAGTTGAAGTCAATTTATGTTTCTCGATTAACCTCCACAGTCATGTGTTTGGACGGTGGGAGGAGCCAGAGAACCCGGAGAGAACCCACGGTAACACGGGGAGGACATGCAGACTCCACCCAGAGAGATCGTGTGATGTTAGGGTGGTTCGGAATTCGAAACCTCGACGGGCCACAGGTAGAAAGCAGTTTAAACAAACAATGTTCAAGAGAATTGATCAAATGGATCCCAGAGCGCCCCCTGTACTTGGCCCGCGGTCTCTCAAGGAAAAACTATAAAACCCTGTGGGGAAAAAAGAGAAACCTCGAGGAGAACCACATGAAGGAGAGGTCCTACTCCCACAGACGGACAGGACCATCAGGAGGAAGGAAGGTGGATCATCTAGTGTAGAGAGAGTTCCTCCAGGCAGATGAACTGTTCATCTAGTGTAGAGAGAGTTCCCCCAGGAAGACAAGGAACAGTCCATCTGGCGTAGAGAGAGTTCCTCCAGGCAGATGAGGAACAGTTCATCTAGTGTAGAGAGAGTTCCTCCAGATGAGGAACAGTTCATCTAGTGTAGAGCGAGTTCCTCCAGGCAGATAAGGAACAGTTCATTTAGTGTAGAGAGAGTTCCTCCAGACAAATGAGGAACTGTTCATCTAGTGTAGAGCGAGTTCCTCCAGGCAGATAAGGAACAGTTCATTTAGTGTAGAGAGAGTTCCTCCGGGCAGATAAGGAACAGTTCATCTAGTGTAGAGAGAGTTCCTCCAGATGAGGAACAGTTCATTTAGTGTAGAGAGAGTTCCTCCAGATGAGGAACAGTTCATTTAGTGTAGAGAGAGTTCTCCAGATGAGGAACAGTTCATTTAGTGTAGAGAGAGTTCCTCCAGACAGATAAGGAACAGTTCATTTAGTGTAGAGCGAGTTCCTCCAGGCAGATAAGGAACAGTTCATTTAGTGTAGAGAGAGTTCCTCCAGATGAGGAACAGTTCATCTAGTGTAGAGAGAGTTCCTCCAGATGAGGAACAGTTCATTTAGTGTAGAGCGAGTTCTTCCAGGCAGATAAGGAACAGTTCATCTAGTGTAGAGAGAGTTCCTCCAGACAGATAAGGAACAGTTCATCCAGTGTAGAGAGAGTTCCTCCAGGCAGATGAGGAACAGTTCATCTAGTGTAGAGAGAGTTCCTACAGACAGACACGGAACAGTTCATCTAGTGTAGAGAGAGTTCCTCCAGATGAGGAACAGTTCATCTAGTGTAGAGCGAGTTCCTCCAGACAAATGAGGAACAGTTCATCTAGTGTAGAGCGAGTTCCTCCAGACAAATGAGGAACAGTTCATCTAGTGCATAGAGAGTTCCTCCAGGCAGATGAGGAACTGTTCATCTAGTGTAGAGAGAGTTCCTCCAGACAGATAAGGAATAGTCCGTCTAGTGCATAGAGAGTTCCTCCAGACAGATAAGGAATAGTTCATCTAGTGCATAGAGAGTTCCTCCAGGCAGATAAGGAACAGTTCATCATGTAGAAAGAGAAAAAGAGAACTACAGGTGAACTAAAATCTTAAATATTGGTTGATACACTTTTCACGAGTTTCTGTGCCCGAAGCCAGTAAAGCTAACAAACATTAGCATGCTTACTGTGCACTTCCTGCTTCTCGTAGAATAAAAACACTCTTTAAATGTACGCAGAGAAAGTGTTGTGGTCTAATTTTCACCCAAATAGATGCTTTTCCAATATATCTCTACATTTTACTTCATTATAAGGAAACAAATCAGGAACATGAACTAGTCTTTCATATTTCATAACAGAAAATAGGGGAAAAAAATGGATACAGCCCCTTTAAATCTGTTTCAAACAATTTAACAAATACAAGCTAGATCACCGTTATAATTGAGCCATCATTTTAATTGTGTTTGTTATGAACAGATCTAGTCTTTTAACAAGAGGATGAATACAAAGAGTTTCTGTGCCTGAAGCCAGTAAAGCTAGCAAACATTAGCATGCTAACGGTGCACTTCCTGCTTCTCGTAGAATAAAAACACTCTTTAAATGAACGCAGAGAAAGTGTTGTGGTCTAATTTTCACCCAAATAGATGCGTTTTCAATATATCTCAAGTAAAATTTCAAGATTTTACTTCATTATAAGGAAAAAAATCAGGAACATTAACTAGTTTTTCATATTTCATAACAGAAAATAGAAAAAAATGGATACAGCCCCTTTAAATCTGTTTCACACAATTTAACAAATACAAAGCTACATCACCGTAATAACTGAGCCATCATTTTAATTGTGTTTGTCATCAACAGATCTAGTCTTTTAACAAGAGGATGAATACAAAGATAAAATGGATATTCGAGGCATTGTCCTTCTGTTTCTGTCCTTTTTGTTCTTAAGATTGATCCAAACGACTGTCACAAACGCACTTCCCGCTCGCCGTTCTGTATCACACTCTGCCTGCAGCGCCTGCCCTCGTCACACCGGGCTAATTACACCGGAGAGCGCCGCGTTTATCCTCACAGAGTTATGATCTGAAACCGAGATTACTCCGCGGACGTTTTATGTAACCGCGGGACGAGTTTGAGCCTGGTCAGGGTTACGCAGAGTCCAGCGCCTGCAGCGACGACTTCAGACTTTCACGGCTCCGAGAAACATTTCGTAAGACCAACAGATGTGCGGAAATCAGTTCAAATTAGACCCGTGTCCAATGATGGAACGTACAGCCGCAGAACATGAGGCTCACGCTCCGGTTTACGGCTGTCTTTATGCGTTCGAGAACTCAAATACATCTCGGACTGAGATCTTTGACATCCAATAACTGTATTATCTCTGCGTCTGGGTTTCGCGGCCGATGAAGCGTGAACGATTTAGGATTTACAGATAGTTTGAATAAGGTAAAAGGCAAATTGTGCGTGACGTTTTACAAGAATTAAACACTGGATGAGACTTTACGCTTATTCCTGCCTTAATAAAGCATGGACAAGGACTTAATTATCACTCTAACCCGAATTCTTAACCTTAATTAAGTTGTTAATTTTTAGTTTTTTGGTCAGTTTTCTCTCTCAACATATCGGCTTTCATGTGGAAATAACAAACTTGTCCAATCTGCTCTTAAAGATGTTTTATTACTTATTTAATCCACTTCATTCATAGATTTCTCTGGGACATTGTAACTCAGAGCCAGTTCTCTCAAAAAGAACTTTTTCTCTGAGACACAAAGATCAGCCTTAAAGTAGTAGTCTAATTCCAAACCTGATTTATTAAAGTTTTAAGTCTAAAAAATTTGGTGGAATTTGAATTTTATGAGCTAATTTAAGTCATATCAAGTAAATAAGAAATTCCAAATTCCGGTCGGTAATTGTTTATAACTAATATGTGTACAATTTAAACCTGGTCGTGTCAATTTTTCAGATTTAAATGTCCCAAATATGTTAAATTTTGGTTGTTTTTACACACAAAATGCCCTATTACTACATGAAAACAAGACATGATAAAAAACTTGTAATACATTTCTTTCTTACATTTATGTGAGTAAACTACAGGAGAAGTTTACAATTGATATCTTTAAATGTATTTTTTTTCCTTTTCTCTTCGCAGTCTTTGTTCATGCTTTAACAAATTAAGGTTGTTTGAGTGTTGAGATATTTTGATATTATTAGAATTAGATAGATAGTTAGAATACCACATTATTCAGTCCAACTGCTCCAAATGTAAACTGAATGTCAATTATGGTTTTATTTTATTGTACTTACTGGTTTTTGTTTTGCTTGTGGTGTTCAGTACTTTGTTAAGCTTTTATTCGTTCTCTATTAGTAAAATTGATTTGGTTTTGATTTGATTTGTGCAGCGCCGACTGAGATGCTACGACCAATTTTAGTTGACTATTTTCTTTTTTAAAAACTTGCACAAACAGTTGAGAAAGATGTCTGTGTTTTTCTCCCGACTGGGTTTGACAAACGTTTGATTTCTCGTCTTGTTCCGCTGTTGTGGCACTTCGACCGGTCGGGTTCTAATATTTGTTTCTTTATTGTTTCCAGTGAGAGCCTTTCCAGATAAATAAATGTTTAGAACTTAATTCAGAGTGATGCACCCATCTGGCTTTCTACAACTATAGAACATTTTGGGTCCAATGGGCTCTATGTGCACAACAGCAGATGGCTTTATCACAGCTAATAATTAATTTTTAATTAAATGTAAAATATAAAATAAACAACCAAGTAATACAAAGCAGTTCTGCCGACACCTAATCCTAACCCTCATTGTGAAAAGAAATCTATATCGAAAAAATAGTAATCATTTGTTAGCATAGCCAAAGTAAAGGTGATGTGGCAGAAGTGGATTGGGAAAAAATATTGGACACTGCGCTAACACTGCGCTAACACTGAGCTAACGCTAGGCTAACGCTAGGCTAACTCACTTCTCGGAATTCCTACTTGGGAATTTGGGCAAAATTGTAGTTGTCAGAGTTCATCAGAGTTTGTCATTCCAACATGTCTGCCCTGCGTTTGGATAAAGTTTTACATCTGACAGTTAAAATATTTATATTTTATATATATATTTTTTCTCTTTAGTTCCTCCCAGCAGGGCAAACACCGAGCTAACACAGAGCTAACAGCGGGCCAACAGCAAGTTAAAACCGAGCTAACAGCGGGCCAACACCAAGCTAAAACTGAGCTAACACAGGGCTAACAGCGGGCCAACACCAAGCTAAAACCGAGCTAACACAGGGCTAACAACGGGCCAACACCGAGCTAAAACTGAGCTAACAGCGGGCCAACACCGAGCTAACACAGGGCTAACACCGGGCCAAAACCAAGCTAAAATCGAGCTAACACCGAGCTAACAGCGGGCCAACACCGAGCTAAAACCGAGCTAACACAGGGCTAACAGCGGGCCAACACTGCGCCAAACATCGAGCTAATAGAGGAAAACTGGGCTAACACCGGACTAATTATCAAGCTAACCAGGTAATATTGTGCACAGATCCCACTGAATTCATATTTATCTAATCAACGCATATCACACATGTAGAACTGTTTTTGCCTCTTAATCTTTTTTCTATTTTTCTAAATGAGTGACAGTATTCCTCCGAGTGACGTGTGTGTGTGAGACCTCTTAAAGCCAAATGTGATAAAGAGTGATACAATCATCCATTTTCTTACATTTCTAAAGCCCATAATCTGCTTTCACCTTCACATTGTCTCATTACAACAAACGTCAAACTATAAAAAAACGCACATTTTAAACTTTCAAACACGTCTTTTCTTTAAACCGTTGCCAGGTCTTGTCTCGTTGCGTAAGCTTCAGCCCAAGGAGCAAGGTTTGGACAAATTGGCGCATTTTCGAACATCAACAACATCAACGAAAACAAAAGCCGCCCTCGTCTCCGCAGCCTGTAATCAAGAGTCAAATATCACACAAAGGGAACAAAAATCAAAACATTTCAGAATACATCTCCGAGGGAATCTCAAGAGCGAGCTGCGCGGATATTTTATGACTTCGCTTGATCATTTCCTCCGGTTTCTGACTCCAATTAAACAAAAGTTGCGGAGAAGTTTGACAGAGGAGGAGCTTCAAGTGTTAAAAGTTGAGAGCGAAGGCAGAGGATGCAGAGGAAAGAGTCGGACGGAGCAGAGGATTGTTCTCCGAGCTCCAATTAACCGAAAGTTGAGACGCAGAATGAGCAGAAGTTTTGACAGAAGAGCAGCTTTGAGTGGACTTTAATTCTCCGGCTTTGTTATATTCAGTGATATTTCCTTAATTAGACGGAAAAAAAGAGAGAAGATGGTGATGAAAAGATGAGAGGAGGAAGTCTGGGTTCAAACTGAAAACCACACGATCTGTCTTTTATTATTAACACAGTCTAACTTTTGGAACTAACTCTAAGACGTAGAGAAAACGTCAATTTTTTTAGATTAATTAAAGCAGAACGGCTGGTAATATTGGTCCGTTTAGCATCTTAGCAACGTGTTTCAGATTCATTAATACAAATTCAACTTGTCGCTTCATCTACACAAAGAATCACCTTTAGAGTCAGATGTTATTCAAAGCTTTTACTGTGTTTTGATGTCGTTTCCAGCTCAAAAACATCCCTGAAGTTGTGTTTGGCGTTTCATCCCGACACATTCGAGTTTCGCAATAGAGTTCCTGCACCATGTGACGAAATGTGTCGAGGGTTTCACTGCGGCAGGAAAGAAACTGCAGTAATGAACAGAAACGAGATGGAAATATAGATTTTGGGGTTTATTTTTGAGAAACTAATCCTATAGACCCTTTAAAAGCTTGTAAAGAAACACATTTTAAATTCTGAACGGAGTCAAAAGTGAAGAGCAACATAATGGGATTTCTCTGGAGAAACTGGGATTAACCTCAGAAAATCATAAAATATGAACAAAATTAATGAATTTTGTCAAAGTAAAAGCCTCAGACACATGTGAGTGACATCAGAGCTGCTTTAAACACATTTATTATTGTATTTTACATCACGTTTGAGGAAATTATGATCAACTCATAACATTTTTGTCAAGAAAACGTGTCCTTTGCAGTAAATTGTCTCTGACTGATGTAAAACTATGACAGATATGATTTAATCCCTGAAAAACATGAGAAACTGTCCTGTGCAGATTAAAAAAACATAAATAATTCAACAGAAAGCTTCAATATAGTAAAGAATTGCTGTAATTTTTTGTCAAACCAACATAATGTGATTTCACTGAGAAACTGGGATTAACCTCAGATTATCACAAAATATGAAAAGAATTAATGATTTTGGAAAAGCAAAGCCTCAGACACATGTGAGTGACATCAGAGCTGCTTTAAACACATTTATTATTGTATTTTACATCATGTTTGAGGAAATTATGATCAACTCTTTGCATTTTTGATGAAGGAACAATCCAGATTTATGGGTTTTACTGGAAAAATACTCACAGAAATGTTGAGCCCACAATCATTTTTCATTTTATCTAGAGATATATTAGATACTATTCCATAAATTTGAAGCTAAAATACAATTTTAAGCCTAGAAAATTGTATTTTGTCCATGGTTTGTTAGAGAAAGCCAAACTAACTGACCTTTCTACTCTGGAAATTCAAATGTGTTGCTTTTTTTCCAACACAAACACTTCAAACCAGCAGAATTTAGATCTAATGTGAGAGAATCATTCAAACATTTACAGTCGACTTCATTTTGCGTCACATTTAAAGGGTCAATACACAATGAGACATGAAGTCATTACAGTTTGGAGTCGGTTTAATTCCACATTCCACGAGTTTTCCAAGAACGAAAAGGTCTTATCTTCAGGAGGAGGCTTAGACCTGGTTTAGACCTGGTTTAGACCTTAGAATATCACAAAATATGACAAATGTAGATGATTTAGTGTCAGTAAAAGCCTCAGACACATGTGAGTGACATCAGAGCTGCTTTAAACACATTTATTATTGTATTTTACATCATGTTTGAGGAAATTTGACAAAATTTTGATGAAGGAACAATCTAGATTTATGGGTTTTACTGGAAAAATAATCACAGAAATGTTGAACCCACAATAATTTTTCATTTTATCTAGAGATATATGAGATACTATTCCATAAATTTGAAGCTAAAATACAATTTTAAGGCAAGAAAATTGTATTTTGTCCATTGTTTGTTATAGAAAAGCAAACTAACTGACCTTTCTACTCTGGAAATTCAAATGTGTTGCTTTTTTTCCAACACAAACACTTAAAACCAGCAGAATTTAGATCTAATCTGAGACAATCATTGAAACATTTGCCTCCAGTCGCCTCTGTTCTGGAATTTTGATGACGTCACATTTTAAAGGGTCCATATATTTGAAAAGTGAATATATTTTATTTATTTTTCACTTGTTTAAATATGTTTCTTACTTGTTTCAGTGTATTTCTTCTTATTTAAAGCCAATTTATCTTCCACTGTGCTGAGAATGTTTCAGTAACTCATTGGCAAAATTACAGTATTTCAAGCTAAACAATCATGTGTCAGAAATGCACTGAATTCAGCGAAATATTGTACATCACATCAGCGATTGAATGTATCCTGGTGAAAACAAATGAAGCTAATCATAACAGACTCGGGTCATTTTAATGTGCATTTCTAGATGAGTTCAAATGTCTTGATTGTAGGATATTAATCTGAGTTTCAGACGTTTTGACTTTTTAAGATCAGAGATTATGTATTTGATGGAACTAGATTATTTGACTTGTTTCAAACCATTTCTGACTTGTTTCAACACATTATTTCCTATTTCAGTCCAAATTATCTTCCTGCAGCAAAAAATGTAAATCTGTAAAGTTTAAAATGGCTTGAATTGATCATTTTTATCTGGATTTGAGAAGTTTTGACTCGATGAGATTTAATTGCTGATGTGATGCAGAATATTTCACTGGTTTCAAAGTATTTCTGGCTGATAATGATCATAATTTAACTTAAAATAAGAAAATACATTTGTCAGTGGGACAAGTAAAATGATCTTAACCCAGTGACAGATAATTTGGATTGAAATAAGAAATAATGTGTTGAAACAAGTCAGAAATGGTTTGAAACAAGTCAAATAATCTAGTTCCATCAAATAAAAAGTCTTAACTCATCTTAACGAGTCAAAACGTCTGAAATTCAGATTAATATCCTCAAATCAAGACGTTTTAACTCATCTAGAAGTACATTTTTTGCAGTGAACAAATGAAGCTAATCATAACAGACTCGGGTCACTTTAATGTAGCCGTGTTTATCCGTCCGTCTGGTTGTGTTTCTCGTGTTTATCCGTCCGTCTGGTCGTGTTTCTCGTCTTCCGCCGGAGCAGAGACACGTGTTGAGCGCTGCGTCCGAACCTCGCGTCGTGCTCGCGGCCTCGTTTGCATAATCGACTCTCGTTAGCATTCGGCGGCGGCGCGGGGCAGATGGCGCGCGGATAAGACGCCGTCGGAATCGATGCGTCGTGAAACACTTAAGGACGCGACAAAGGCAGCGCTTCAGCGTCAGGTTCGGCTGAGGAGGCTGCTGGTTCTGCTGCTGCGGTGGAGAGAGAGTGCATTTGTGTGAGTCTGATTTAGAGGGGAGTGGTTTAGCTGGGATTGTGTGACAGGAAAGTGACAAAGGGAAGGAAATAAGAGAATATGTTCAAAAATAGAACGACAAACAACTCTACATGTTGGAGAAGGTTGTGGAGAAAGCGAAGCTCACCATACCCACATTTTTTGGTCATGTGTAAGATTAAAACAATTCTGGTTAGATGTAGACCCCTAGATTTGGGGTGCACGGTGGCAGAGCGGCTAGAGCTTCTGCCTCACAGCAATGAGGTCGTGGGTTCGAATCCCGGACCAGACCAACATCACACGATCTCTCTGGGTGGAGTCTGCATGTCCTCCTGGCGTGTCCTCAAGTCCCCACCCTATGGCCTGAACCATGGCAGGCAGATTAGGGGGGGGTTAGGCTTAATTTTGTTATTGTTTCTCACATACTGGGTTTTGTTTATATTTGTTACAATGGGTGAATATATATAAGTACATTGATTAAGTTTTTGCTAAATTAAATTATCCTGGGTTACATATGTATAATGTTGTTGTCTTATGTTAAATGTTTTGACTGCCCCTTTTTGTTACAGCTGGTCTGATCAGCCAGTTTAAATGTTCCCCCCGTGTGTTCTGTGTTAGGTCAGTTTGTGTTTAGTTTGGAAGGGAGTTTGTTGTTTTGACCTCTTTTATGGGCCCACATTATTGTTAATTTCTTCATTTTTTTGGCTAAATAAAAGCCTTCTACTTTTGAATTCTTGGTGTGTTCTGTTCCTGACCCTCGGTCCCTTACACCGTGGGTTCTCTCCGGGTTCTCTGGCTCCTCCCACCGTCCAAAGATATGACTGTGTTCAGGTTAATTGACAACTCTAAATTGTCCCTAGTGAATGAATGTGAGAGTGAGTGGTTGTTTGTCTGTCTCTCTGTGTTTGCTGCGACGAGTTGTCCACTGTCCAGGGTGTACCCCGCCTAAGGCCCAAAGTCACTGGGATAGGCTCCAGTCACCCGCGGTAGAAAATGAATGAATGGTTAGATGTTGGTATTACTATTGAGCAAATAATGGTAGAAAGGGTTTCTACGATGGACCACACCTGGACGAATGAGGGTTTACATCGACGAATTGGCACTAATATAACTCAAAACATGATGACTCTTTACATGGGAGACGTACCTTCTGATCTGCCAAATAATGTAAAATACATATTCAAAATTCTATGTGCTTGTGCTAAAAAAGTAATTACAAGAAATTGGCTTCAGCCACACCCACCTGAAATAAAAGATTGGTCGGTTTTAATTGAGGAAACGCATAAAATGGAAAGACTAACGTTTATGTTAAGGCTACAAGCAAATCTTTATTATTCAAGGTGGTCTTAATGGTCTGTCTATTATAATGCTGTTTGATTGATTGTTGTAGCTGCTCTGTTTAACTTATGCAAATACCAATTGTAATCACGTCCCATTGCCACATGTTAATATTAAGTATGGTGTCATTTTTTGCCGATTGAACTGCATGTGTTGTTCTAATGTTATGATGTGTAAAATCAATAAAAAATTGAAGTTACAAAAATAGAACGAAAAACTAAAACTGAAAATTCCAGGTAACACTTTATTATAACTACGTCTTATTTTGCCTTAATAAAGCATTAACAAAGACTTAAAGGGCGTATGACAGGTTTAACAATTTTTTTATTTTGATTTTATTTGGTGTATTAATACGTGTTGTACATAAAAATCATAGTTTTACACCAATCAAGTCATGGTTTGTGGAGAAAAGCTGAAAAATCTAAACTATTTGTTGATTATGAATTAAGAATGATTCAGGTATTCAACTATTCAACTATTTAACAAACATTCTAACCCTAATTTCTAACCCTAGCCCTAACCTTAACCTTAATTAAGTCGTTACTAATCCTGGATCATGCTTAATAAACTATATATTCATTATTAATTAAAGGGCCTCTGACAGGTTACTACTCATGTGACTAAAATACAGGTAAGATAAATATATTCAAAGTTTTGCTAAATATAATTATACATTTTGTCAATTTTAGCTTTTTTTTTTGTTTTGTTTTGTAATATCACTTCCTGGTTGTAAATGATGACATCACAACAGGAAATGACTTTGAACACTGGGCTAAAACTCGGCTAATGTCACAGATTTTTTTTGTCAAATCAAAATACATGTGAACACCTTTATTATGTTTTAAGGGTAAAATAAGTTATTTCTTTTGGGTAAATTATGCAAAACCTTTGGATGGAATGAGTCTCACAGTGTGATGTCATCAGTTTTTTACTTCCTGTAATTCTGTTTTTTCAACTTTTCTCCGCATCCGTGCCTTGATTGGCGTAAAAATATAATTTTTTATGTACAATACGTATTAATACACCAAATAAAATCAAAATTAGAAAATCGTTAAAACCCGTCATACGCCCTTTAATGCCGATGACACAGGGAGAACGTGCAAACACCCGCCCAGTCTGAAACTTTACGAACGCATTTGAAAACCCATTCAATTAATCTCTGGTTTGTCAGAGCTCCTGAGCCGTGTAGGATTTGAGTTTGGCGATTAGGCGAACCGAAATAACACGCAACGAGACACAAAAGTGGGTAAACGCCGGCGGTGGGAGGTAAAATTTAAGTGCACCTTAATGGAAAAACACAACATCGTAAATCTTCAGCCGAGAGAGGAGGATATTTGGAGATTAGTCGGGTCTGCGGCGCCTAATCACATGCAAGAGGAGCGGCGCTAAATAACTCACAGGGAGAAAAATATGTGTTCTTGTTTGGAAGTAAAACGGCGTTAGGGCTTTAAGAGGAAACAGACCTTAAACAGCGGCCAGAAAAGTAATTCCACTCATGCAGCTTTTGCTAAATGACCCAGCAAGCAACAACTGTGAGAATAACTTTGGATTAAAAAGACACATTAAGCTAAATAAGTCCGTTTTGTACTTATTTAGACTCACAGGACTTAAAATAAAAGCGTTTGAATGGAAATATGAGGATTTTAATGTGACGTTTTGAACAGGAAGTCGATAAACCAATATTTCGGTTTATATTTCAATATTTGTCATACATTAAATCACAATTTGACAATATATTTGATAGACATTCTACAAAAAAAAAGCATATGTCTTTTTTAATATGTTATAATTAAAGTGAGACGCTGCAGGTGAACAGGAAAAAATCTTAAATTTAAAGATATCAATGTTAAACTTCTCCTGTAGTTTAGTCACATAAATATAAGAAAAAAATGTATTACAAGTTTTCCAATATGTCATGTTTTCATGTAGAAATTAGGCATTTTGTGTGAAAAAATTATCAAAAATCCACATATTTAGGACATTTAAATCTGAAAAATGGACAGAACCAGGTTTAAATTTCTTGGTTCATTTTGTAACATATTAGTTATAAAAAACTGCATTAGGGATTTTGGATTTCTTATTAGATTGGACTGAATATTGTCCTTGTGACTCTTTCGACATTTTTAGAATTAGATATTAAAAAAAAACCTTCTGTACTTTTCATCAAAATCTTGTTCAGTCCCAGATTGTAATTTTTTTTTGTTTTTTGGTCAGTTTTCTCTCTCACATGTCGACTTTCATGTGGAAACAACAAACGTGTCCAATCTGCTCCTGAAGATGTTTTATTCTTCCATTGAATCCACTTCATCCATAGATTTCTCTGGGACATTGTAACTTTAAAGGCCGTTTTCTTAAAATGCATTTTTGTCCCTCGAGACATAAAGATCAGCCTTAAAGTAGATCCTACACCAAACTGTACAATCTGGACTCAACAAGATTTAGACCAAACACAGAAGGATTTTTTTATATTTAATTCTAAAACTGATTTATTGAAGTTTTAAGTAAAAAAAAATGAGGCAAAATTTGAATTTTTAGGACAATTTTCAGTCCAATCTACTTTACTTAAAAACTAAATAAGAAAAAATCCATAATCCCCTCTGTACATTTTTATAACTAATATGTTACAAAATGAACCAGTCATTTAAACCTGGTTCTGTCCATTTTTCAGATTTAAATGTCCCAAATATGTGGATTTATGGCCACTTTTTCACATAAAATGCTTTATTTCTACATGAAAACATGACATGATGAAAAACTTGTAATACATTTTTTCTTACATTTATGTGACTAAACTATAGGAGAAGTTTACAATTGATATCTTTAAATTTAAGATGTGTTCCTATTCAGCGTCTCACCTTAAACCAGGGGTGTCCAAACTTTTTCCATCAAGGGCCGGATATTGAAATATAGACCAAGCGGAGGGCCACAAATCCATCATGAAACATTCACAAAAGCTGCATTTATCTGATGTTTTAAGCTCCACCACATCTACATTTTGTTGCAATGCCTTAATATCATGTCTGTATTGCACCAAAATGTTAGTTATTTAGGTTAGAATTGTAGAAAATCTAAAATTTGCAGTAAAAAGTACGTACAATGTGAGCCAATTCAGTAATTGGGCAAGCCTGCGGGCCTAGAAAAATTGGTCTGAGGGCCACATTTTGCCCCCGGGCCTTAGATTGGACACGCCTACCTTAAACAATCATTCTTTTTTGTCAGATTAAATTGTCCAACGGAGTATAAGGCTCAGTCAAAACAATAAAATATGCTGGTGCTATGAGAATAAAGTCAGAACATTTTGGTATTAAAGTCGTAATTTTCTGATATTTTACGATGTCCTGCCCAATGAGTGCGATAATCAGTTTTCCAAGGTCGACTCTGGTGGAAAAATGTACTTTATTCAGTTTGTGATTGATGTTTAACGGCGTAAAAGTGGAAGCCGAACTGTACAAATCTGTCTAATTTATTTCTCACACTCGGAATGTCATTTTAAGGACTAGAATTAGAAAGTTTGACATCCGTTTTAGGCTTTTGTATAAAACTTTTAACTCATTCAAGCCTCAATTATTTCACGGTTTCCGAAAGTTGATGTGCGTTCTTTGACGTCTGTCCCTCAACCTTAAAATGTAGGTAATATTAAAGTGCGCATGACGGGTTTTTACGATTTTCTAATTTTGACTTTATTCAGTGTATTAATACCTGTTGTAAATATAAATTATAGTTTTACACCAATCAAGTCGCGTTTTGTGGAGAAAAGTTTTAAAAATCTGTTGAAAATAAAGGGAAGTTAACAAATTGATGACGTCACACTGGGGTTATGCATAATTTACACAAAATAAACGACTTTTTTGACCCTTTAAACATCGAGTAAACAAAATAAAGGTGTCACGTGTGTTATTCTTCATCAAATAAAAACAGTCTTTAATATTAGATGAGTTTGGTGCATGTTTCTTGGTGTTATGGAGTTGTTTGCCTTGTCTGCACCACCCAGGCCCTCCCACCTGATCAGCCGCACCTGAGAAGCCAGTAATCAGGAGGCATATATCAGGCTGGAGTCCACACGCAGACGATGGCCGTGGGTCCTGCTGCAGCATCTCCTTTTTGTTCTTCGGCGTTGTTTTGTTAGTTACTTTTTGTTAGTGGAACTTTTGGTTTGTAGCACTTTCACATTTTTTGTAAATAAATAGTGTTTTTCTTTACTGAGCACCTCCTCACGTTTCTGATTCTGCTCCACACCCGATTCTCAACATCAACGTTGCGTGCCATCTCCCCACCTCGACCATGGCATGTAACACTTGGTAATTTCCCAGCGTGATGTCATCATTTGCAACCAGGAAGTAAAATTAAAAAGCTAAAAAAAATAGCTAAACTGGGGTAAAATTTGTAAAGAGTTTTTAGCAGAATTTGAAACATTTATTTTAACTGCATTTCAGTTAAATGAGTGGTCCAGTCTGTCAGAGGCACAGCTTTGTTCTCATATAAAACTTTTAGAATCAGAATCAGACTTCCCTCGCCCCAGACACTTCCTCCAGCTCCTCCGGGGGGATCCCGAGGCGTTCCCAGGCCAGCCGAGAGACATAGTCCCTCCAGCGTGTCCTGGGTCTACCCCGGGGCCGCCTCCCGGTGGGACATGCCCAGAACACCTCCCGAGGGAGGCGTCCAGGAGGCTCCAGAACAGATGCCCGAGCCACCTCAGCTGGCTCCTCTCGACCTGGAGGAGCAGCGGCTCTACTCCGAGCTCCTCCCGTGTGACTGAGCTCCTCACCCTATCTCTAAGGGAGCGCCCAGCCACCCGGCGGAGGAAGCTCATTTCGACACTTCTTTCCGCGATCTTGTCCTTTCGGTCATTACCCAGAGCTCATGACCATAGGTGAGGGTAGGAACGTAGATTGACCGGTAAATTGAGATCTTTGTCTTTTCAGCTCTTTCTTCACCACAACGGTCCGATACAGCGCCCACATCACTCCAGACGCTGCACCGATCCGCCTGTCAATCTCACGCTCCATCCTTCCCTCACTCGTGAACAAGAATAGAATATATATTGACAAAATGTTAATATCATTTAGGATTATGAAGACTTTACCATTGTGCGTGTCCTGAACATCTGTACCAAGAAGAAATCAAAACAATCACAATTGCCAAATTTAAATAACTCGGACAGATAGTGGCACGGACATTATTTTTTACATTTACTTTTTATTAACTTAAAGGGTGTGATTTGTTCATGTTTTAGTTGGTGCCGTGGTGTCCTTTAAACAAACAAAACTGCGCCGCGGCTCAGAAGCGTGAAAAGCCGGCCTTAAAGCGTGTCCATCGTATCTTTAGGTGTGACCAGGGCCTCGGTTCAAAAGCAAACGACACTCTCATCACTTTGTACGAGCCTCTCCGACCAGAGCAAAGCGCTAAACCAAACGAGCTGTGTTTGTGGACGTGACGGCGCGTGAGAGCGAGCGAAGTCGTGCACCAGTGGAGGAGAAAACACCGGGCTTTAGACGGACTGATGGAGACACGGGATCAGGAGCAGACACTGGACACTCTCTGCTGCTCTGGGGAGAAATCTACAAAAAAGGAAACTCCACAAATGTTTAATCTGACTGTTTCTACCATTAAAGTGGCTATGACAGGTCGGACAAACCATGTAACTGAAATACGGGTATATTTAATGTCGATATGACAGATTAGACCAGTGTTTAAAGTCGATACGACAGATTAGACCAGTGTTTAAAGTCGATACGACAGATTAGACCAGTGTTTTTCAACCTTTTTTGAGTCGTGGCCCACTTTTTGGCTTAAAAAATACCACGGCACATCATTTACTCCTGAAACATTACCACATCAGACCATTTAGTAAATATATTTAAAGTCTATGTGACAGATTAGACCAGTGTTTAAAGTCTTTGTGACAGATTAGACCAGTGTTTAAAGTCGATATGACAGATTAGACCAGTGTTTTTCAACCTTTTTTGAGTCGTGTTCCACTTTTTGGTTTAAAAAATACCACGGCACATCATTTACTCCTGAAACATTACCAAATCAGACCATTTAGTTAAAAAAAATATCGTAAATAATGAGCCAAATGATGTCTGTACCGCTGTCTGGTTCTTTAAAAAATGTTGTAATCTTGATAAAAAGGTAAATTAATCGAATACACCCGTGTAAATGAATCTGTTTACTCAAATTGTACATTTTTTTTCAAGGCGCACTAGTGTGTTCTGGTTGAAAATCAAGGGATTAGACCAGTGTTTCCCAACCAGGGGTACGGGGACCCCAAGGGGCACATGAGGAATTACCAGGGGGTACTTGTTTTGTTTCACATTCAGAGTAACCCTAAAATTAACTCTCGGGCAAAAAAAATTGGTTTGTTAGTCGTGTATTGTCAATTATTACTATTGTATTTTTGTTTTTATTATATTTATGTACCAAGATGCTCCAAAAAGATGCTAAATATACAATTTATGATACTTTTTTATTCAGATAAAGGTACATTTCATCTTCATTTAAAAACCTCAAACCAAGTACCCCCTGTTTATTCCTCACGTACCTCTAGGGGTCCCCGTACCCCTGGTTGGGAAACACTGATTTAAAGTGCCCATGACTGAATGAAGCACTAATTTTACTAAAACACAGTTAAGATAATTATATTTAAGATTCTGCAAAAGAATTAACAAGTTTTATCTCAGTTTGGCCATTTTTTAGATTTAAATTTTGACTTTTGTTACCGTTATATATTGGGTCAAAACTCCTAATGTCACAGAAATTATTATTTAACAAATAAAAATGGATGGGAAAACCTTTATTTTGTTGAACTCATTTTTAAAGGATCAGAAAAAAAATATTTCTTGTTTTAAATTGTCCCTCGTGTGTCTCTCCTCATCATGAACTCTGCTCCGTTTCCTGTAAATTTCAACATATTTTTCAACTTTTCACACTTGATTGGTATAAATCTAATACATCTGTAGTATTTGCAACAGGTTTTGTTCCACCAAATAAAGTCAAAACTAGAAAATCAAACAAATATGTCACACGCACTTCAAGTTCTGAAACATAAATTACAAAAAGCACATTTTGGAGCCGTCAAAGACCAAACTAAAGCACAATATGTCTCTTTAATTCTTGTTTTTGAAGTCTTCATTATGGCTATGTCTATCATGTCAATCGTAGCGCTGTTTGTCATCTTAAATAAACACTTGCACGTTTAATACTGACAATTAACATTTCAAACAGAATGGAAACGAGGTCCAGATGGCGTCTTGTTGACTTTTCAAGTGGCAGTGCAACTTCGATTCAAAAACTTCTGTCATATTTCATTTTTCCGGCGGCAAACACAGATGTCAAAGCTTATGCAAATTCAGAATTAAACTCACTTTTGCTGTTTTTTGCGGCACAACAAACACGTCTGAATCACAGTAAACAAGACAACACTTACGGTATTTAAACAAACACTTACAGTATAAAGCTGGAAATGGTTTTCACAGGTGGAGAACAGATGGAGATCAGAGCTGCTCAGCGCTGATGGCAAGTCAAATGAAAAGCTTTGTATTTGTGCTGAAATGTTGAGTGGGCAGAAAAAGATGGAGTCTAGTGGAGTATAGTGCTTTTTAAAAGAAACAGAAACCATTACCCAGGAACTCTACAGAGGTATTAACCAAAAACCAGCGCAAACAACGGTAAATTCTACCATAATCTGACCTGACCTCTGACTCAGGGGTAAACTACTGACAGTTTTCACAGTCCTTAAGCTTAAATGAAAACTTTTCTGTTGTGTTTTCTTAGAAACTCCACGTACTGCATGAAGGTGTCGATGCACATGACGGTGGAGGAGAGCGACGAGGGAAAGTGCTTCAGCTCAAAGATCCGACACCTGGAGAAGGCCGAGGTCACACACAGCAAGATGATCACCTGCCCAGACATCGAGGACTATCTGGCCCCGTACAAGCAGCCCAGCATGGCCTGGTACAAGGTAAACCACACTGATGTACTCAAATATGAACCAACAACCTCCCACAAGCAGCCCAGCATGGCCTGGTACAAGGTAAACCACACTGATGTACTCAAATATGAACCAACAACCTCCCACAAGCAGCCCAGCATGGCCTGGTACAAGGTAAACCACACTAATATACTCAAATATGAACCAACAATCTCCCACAAGCAGCCCAGCATGGCCTGGTACAAGGTAAACCACACTGATGTACTCAAATATGAACCAACAACCTCCCACAAGCAGCCCAGCATGGCCTGGTACAAGGTAAACCACACTGATGTACTCAAATATGAACCAACAACCTCCTACAAGCAGCCCAGCATGGCCTGGTACAAGGTAAACCACACTAATACACTCAAATATGAACCAACAACCTCCTACAAGCAGCCCAGCATGGCCTGGTACAAGGTAAATAACTGTTATATATGTACCAAGAGCACCATACAATCGGTCTTATCAGTCTGAGTTTGCAGTTCAAAACTGGACTCTGGCTTGTGTATTAGACAAGTCCTTTTTTCTACAACACAGTTCTGCCGAGACCTGGTTATCTAACCCGTACTAACCCTAACCCTACCCAAATTGTGAATAAAAGATTTTAATACCATTTTATAATAACTACTATTAGCCATTAAACTTATTAAAATGCTCTTGAGTACCTTAAATTTGCCATCTCATGTTTTGAAACTTTTTTTTAATATTCTTTAAATGACAGGTTTTATCAGCCTTTGTATAAAGACAGTTACTGAGTGTATCCAGCCACTAGATGGTGCTATATACGATCTTGTTAAGTTAGTTGTCAACCAACATTACGCTGCAGGTGAGCAGCAGCACGGATCGTGTTTAGAGGCAGAAATGTACAGAACGAGTCTGTGATGATTTAAGGACTTAAAACAACAGAAGATTCTCAGATAAGTGACAGATGAAGTCTGAAAATAATAATAAAATGTGTTGAAATCTGCAGTAAATGGTAAGGAATGGATGTCCTCATCAGAAAAGACGTTTTTCTCATGATCTTTGCTAAAATTGAACATGGAGCAAGCCTGAAATCTCCAAAACTCATGTTATCAGTGGCTTATACTTAGTGTAATTCAGACATGACCTGCAGGGGCGCTGTTTTAGCTTACGTCCTGTAATTACATGACGTGCAGTACAGAAGAAACAGGACCCAGGTAGTAGGTATAAAAAGGCCTTTACTGATCAATCAGGGTGCTTCACTTCACTTTTTGATACAGCTTCACACAAAGCTCGAACAAAAAGAGACAAATCAGATGTACCTTTATGCTAAAAAAGAAAAAGTGGACGTGCATAATGAGTTCCAAGTACAGAACTTAGGTTTCTAAGAACATAACAGTACAAAGACACTTTAATTAAAGAGGGCATTGCGTGCAAAGTTTGGATTTATGATGGCTGTCGGGGACACTTAAATGAACTAAGGGGTCGCCAGAAGACACTTTCACGTCCATACGCCTTGTTTGGTTGTTTTTTGGGATCTAAACAAACCAAACCAAATAGGTCGTTCTTGATGTGAGGACAGTCTCGAAGAAAATGAAGCAATCATTGTGTGGAGTGAATGAGTAATGGCCTACAGCGCTGAGATGATTGGAAAGCGCTCTAAAATCCAAGACATTATCATCTCATTACCACCGACGGCACACGCGGCCGAAATGATGTTACGAGTCTGATCGTTGATTTTTGAAATGTGAACAAAGCACAATCCTGGCAGCACACTTATTTTCTTGCTTGTTTTGAGAATGAAAAACACACTCGGCCCACGTTTCCAGCGCTCGGGTAAACAACTGAACGGCGTCCCACACGAAGCCGCAGTGATTTGTCTCCCCCTCTGTTCAGGAGTGTGAGCGCGTGGAGTTCCGCAGCTCCGTCGTCATGAACAACACTCACATCTGGATCCCGGCGGTGGAGGAGGGAGACGGGGGGAACTACACCTGTGAGCTGCAGTACGGCTCGCGGCTGGTGAGGAGGACCACGCAGCTCAAAGTCACAGGTAGGACGAAGACTGCGGCAAAAACACGCACCAAATGCTACACGGAGACGGCTGGGCTTGGAACACAAATGCGGTCCAGCTGTGACTGTATGTTTGATGTTACGCCTTTTCATTCAGAAGAACAAAATAATACAATGAAAAGGCTTCACGTGAGAGCTCGATATGAATATTTGCACTGGTTTTCAAAGTTATAAACACATCTTACATGCCTTTTAAACATACAAACTCTTATTTTTATTAATTTATAGGCCCTTTAAAATGTGATGTCATCAAAATTCCAGAATGGAGGCGACATTTTTCAACTATTGTCTCACATTAGATCTAAATTCTACTGGTTTTAAGCGTTTTTGTTGGAAAAAACACATTTGAATTTCCATGGTAGAAAGGTCAGTTAGTTTGCTTTTCTATAACAAACGATGGACAAAATACAGTTTTCTTGCCTTAAAATTGTATTTTAGCTTCAAAAGAATCTAATTTATGGAATAGTATCAAATATATCTCTAGATAAAATGAAAAATGATTGTGGGCTCAACATTTCTGTGAGTATTTTTCCAGTAAAACCCATAAATCTGAATTGTTCTTCATCAAAAATGCAAAGAGTTTATCATCATTTCCCAAAACATAGTGTAAAATACAATAATAAATGTGTTTAAAGCAGCTCTGATGTCACTCACATGTGTCTGAGTGGTTTTCATTTTCCAAAATCATCTGAATTTGTCATCTTTTGTGATATTCAGAGGTTAATCCCATTTTCTTCAGTGAAATCACATTATGTTGCATTGAAACTTTTGCCTCCATTCCGAATTTAAAATGTTTTGTTCACAAACTTTTAAAGGGTCTATTTATTTATTGACCTTTATTTAACCCAAGAACCCATTGAGATCGAAACCTCTTTTTGAGGGCGACCTGGGGCAAATTGGAAAGAATAACAGCATAACACAAACTACAAAAACATATTTACATTTTAACACAATTTGAAGAAACGCTACATTCAAAGCACTGACAATCTTACATGTAAATGAATCACACAGTAGACGTTTTCTGATTGGATGACTTTGGATGACATGAGTGACGTTCGCGGGTGGCAAACAGTTAGAACGCACTGATACGACAGCGTCCATTCGTCTGCTGCAGGTCGCTTTTTTGTTCTGAAAGTCATTTTGTGCGAGGC
Source organism: Rhinogobius similis (assembly GCA_019453435.1). Classification (NCBI taxonomy): domain Eukaryota; kingdom Metazoa; phylum Chordata; class Actinopteri; order Gobiiformes; family Gobiidae; genus Rhinogobius; species Rhinogobius similis. Next base: position 4,225,651 of record CM033630.1, on the reverse strand, counting down.
TGGGTCCGTGTACTGACTTTTCATTGGTCAAACAGCATCATGTGATCACTTGTGGACCCAAACAGGAAGTTGTGGCGCTAGCTTTGATGCTAACTCTCTCAGGATTGTCTCAAATGGACAGTAAAAATGGCGAAGTTGGACATATTTCCTGTGGATTTTATCAGAGGAAACCTGTGTCATTTGGTGAATAACAGTGAGTGCTTTGGTTTTAAGTCTAAACATAGTGTGTCTGTACTTTTTGTATCTCATATGTTAAGTTTTGACAGGAATATCACCTGTATGTGCCTCGCCGTTGTCTTTGTTTGTGCGTCTCTCGTTTCAGAAAAGACGAAATTAGAAGGTTTTAGCCCAGATACTATTTCCAGTGTATCCTCTAATCCCATTAAGGTTCTGCCTGGTGTGCCTTGGAAAAAAATGTCCAATTCGACTAAACAGATTCACAAATGCGGATGTAATTGACTAATTTACCCAGTGTCCAAACTTTTTCCATCGAGGGCCACATATTGAAATACAGACCAAGCGGAGGGCCACAAATCAATCGCGAAACGTTCAAAAAAGCTGCATTTATCTGATGTTTTAAGCACCACCACATCTACATTCAGTCTCAGTGCCTTAATATCAGGTCTGTGCTGCACCAAAATGTTAGTTATTTAGGTTGGAATTGTAGAAAATCTGAAATGTGCTGTAAATAGTACTTATCAGGACAATGTGGGCCAGTTCACCAGGAAGACTAAGAGCCAAGAAAGATTGGTCTGAGGGCAGCATTTGGCCCCCGGGCCTGAGTTTGGACATGCCTGAATTTACCTTTTTGCAGTGTCCCGAGCAACTTCTGCACCAAGACAGAAACACAGACATTATTTGCCTCTTTATATACCATGTTTTTTTGTTTTTTTTTACAAAATAGTCTGATTTGGTAATTTTTCAGTAGCAAATGGTGTGCCGTGGTATTTTTTAAAGCTAAAAAATGTACTTGCAGAAGTGTCAGTAAACCATACCAAAGCACAAAGCACAAAATCAGGCGTTTAAATGAGTGCGACTGCGGTGTAAATGTGTCTTTCTACAGCGCACACTTTGTGATTCAGAGGCACGTCCAGTCGCAACAGCTCAACGCTACGAGACTGACGCTGCTAGACCTGATTTAGACCTAGAGAGACCAGGTGCGACTGAAAATCCGAGGACGAAAATTTACTAAAAAATGTGTCCTCCGCTTCACTCAGTCAGTCAGCAAACAGACAGAATGTGAGGTCACTGAGAATGGTTTATGGATGAATGGATTATAACACTCTGACCGCAAAGGACTCTTTCTCAAGTAGAAGTACAAAGTAGTGATCCAAGAAATTAAAGTGCGTATGACAGGTTTTCATGATTTTCTAATTTTGTTTTTGTTTGGTGCATTAATACTTGTTATAAATTAAAATGATAGTTTTATACCAATCAAGTGGCCGTTTGTGGAGAAAAGTTGAAAAATCTGTAGAAAGTTACAGGAAGTGAACAAATAGATGACATCACACTGGGGAGACAAAGGTTATGCAAAATTTACACAAAATAAACTACTTTTTTGACCCTTTATACATTAATTCAACGCAAAAAGATGTTCACATCAATTTTTTTGTGTAAAAATTTAAAAAATCTACCACATTAGATAAGTCTTGGCCCAGTGTACAGTGTGGTTGCTATGGTAATTTCCTAGTGTGATGTCATCATTTACAACCAGGAAGTGAAGTTAAAAACCTAAAAAATTGCTTAACCGGGATAAAATGTGTAAAGTATCTTGGCAAAATGTGAAATATATTTCTCTAAACTACTTTTTAGTGAAATGAGTAGCTCAACCTGTCATAGGCCCTTTAAGTGTTTGGGGAAGAGTCACCGTCTGAACATCTAGAGTTGCAACCAATTAAAGATACTCTTGGTTTAACGGCTCATTGTTCATAATCTCGGCTCAACAGTTCGTTTAAACAGCTCCTCTTTCTGCTTTTATTCCGTTTGTTGTCACCTGTCACTGTCGCTGTTGTTTTTCCCGACTCTCGCCGTGCATTGTGGTCCATATTGATGTCTAGTGACCAGCGCTGGACACTACTTTTCAAGTGCACTACTTTTTCTCCTGCTGGACATTCGGACAGCACTAAAAATGGCGCCCACTTTTGCCTCTTTTTCCCACAGATCACACTTTTGTTGTAAACGCACTTCTGTTTGACGAGAACTCCGTTAAAGCTAATGACGAACGAGGGAAAAGTCTCGCCGCTAAAATGTTACATAAAGTAGGTTGATTTGTGTAAAATGTTTAATGAACACGAGCGACAACAAGTCAACAACGCATCGATTTCCTGAAAACGTCTTTTTAGTCGAGTAGAACTTATTTTCTGTTGAGCTCGTCTGCTCCGTGTGAACTACAACGGAAACAAGACGGCAGCGCGTACGGCAACTTCAGGAATAATGTGAATAGAGGAAATTGTGTGGACATTAAGGCACAGCCACATGTGTACCCATGTCCAACCAGGAAGTGAGATTATAAACTCTACACAAACTGTCAAACTGGGGACAAATAGACAAAATCTTTAGTGAAATCTTAATTATAATCATGTTCACTACCTTTTAGTGAAATGTGTCGTCAAACCTGTCATACCTGATATTAAGTGATTCAAATCAAAGAAGTCCAGACCAGGTAGATGTGAAAATAGTTAACTAGATCCAGCCGCTTTGTCTGCGGACTTGCAGACGCCGCGATGAAGAAGCACAGAAGAGACCACCAGTTTATACGTCTATGCAAAACACAGTAAAAGTGGGTGTACATAATGAGTTCCAAGTACAGAGCTTATGTTTCTACGAACACAGAGAAGTATGAACACATATTAATCAAAGAGGCCCTTGCATACCAAGACTGGACGTAAATGGATGTAGAGGAACCTTAAAGTACACAGCAAAACATGTAAATCTATCCGAGCTTAAAACGGCTTGAATTGATCATTTTTATCTGGATTTGAGAAGTTTTGACTCGATGAGATTTAATTGCTGATGTGATGCAGAATATTTCACTGGTTTCAAAGTATTTCTGGCTGATCCTGCGATAATTTTGCTTAAAATCAGAAAATAAATCTGTCAGTGGAGCAAGTAAAATGATCTTAACTCACTGACAGATAATTTGGATTGAAATAAGAAATAATGTGTTGAAACAAGTCAGAAACGGTTTGAAACAAGTCAAATAATCTAGTTCCATCAAATAAAAAGTCTTAACTCATCTTAATGAGTCAAAACGTCTGAAATTCAGATTAATATCCTCAAATCAAGACGTTTTAACTCATCTAGAAATTCATTATTTGCAGTGTAACGTATGGGTTGTCGGGAGACCATATAAGGTCTTACGTGAACCAGATGTTGAACGACCTTTGACCTAGGAGAAGAGCATGTGCAAAAGAGCAGAAGAGCAGGACAAAAAACACACTTACAATACCTGTTTAAAGATTGACTTTCCTTTTCTCTGACGTTAACAAAAGTGCATGGTCCATCACTGCTGGTCCACACACATTCATAATTCCACTTTCAGCATGACTTTTTCATCCACCTCTTTCCACGTTCTCACGCACCGAGCCGCTGTTTTGTCCGTCTGACTCCATTACGTCTCGGCTGTGGTTGCACTTCACTCCGACGCTGGACTTGTCTCGGAGTCTCCCTCCCGCTCTCTCTCCACACGCCGGCGACTCCAAAACATCCATTACTTTTGACAGACGTTGGACCGATTCATCATTCATCGTTACGCGGGCCGTTCCACCAGTAGAACGCGCTCTCGGGCCGTTACGCTCCTCTCGCCGTCTTTTCCTCCGTCGGCGTGTTATTAAAGTTGCATTGTGTTGCACTCGAGCGGGTTTGGACCGGAGCAGCTGGTCCAGAAGCATCTTAAGGCGCGCCGCGAGGAGCATATGCACACGTCTGCTCGTGTTTTGAGCCGGGGCATCGGGGATCGGAGAGACGTGGTTTACCCGGGAAGAAACTGACGAACTACGGATGAAATGAAGAACGTATGGGCCCTTAACAATGTGAAAATTCCAGAATGGAGGCAACAAAATGAAGTTGACTGCAAATGTTTCATTGATTGTCTCACATTAGATCTAAATTCTTCTGGTTTTAAGTGTTTGTGTTGGAAAAAAGCAACACATTTGAATTTCCAGAGTAGAAAGGACAGTTAGTTTGCTTTTCTATTCACCTTATTCCTGAAGTTGCCGTACACGCCGCTATCTTGTTTCCGTTGTAGTTCATACGGAGCAGACGAGCTCAACAGAAAATAAGTTCTACATGGACTAAAAAGACGTTTTCAGGAAATCGTTGCGTTGTGACTTGTTGTTGATCGTGTTCATTAAACATTTTACACAAATCAATCTACTTTATGTAACATTTTAGCGGCGAGACTTTTCCCTCGTTCATCATTAGCTTTAACGGAGTTCTCGTCAAACGGAAGTGCGTTTACAACAAAAGTGCAAAAAACTGCAAAAGTGGGCGGGGCAGAATAAGGTCAATAACAAACGATGGACAAAGTACTATTTTCTAGCCTTAAAATTGTATTTAGAATCTAATTTATGGAACAGTATCTGATATATCTCTAAATAAAATGAAAAATGATTGCTGGCTCAACATTTCTGAGTATTTTTCCAGTAAAACCCATAAATCTGGATTGTTCTTCATCAAAAATGCAAAGAGTTAATCATAATTTCCTAAAACCTAATGTAAAATACAATAATAAATGTGTTTAAAGTAGTTCTGATGTCACTCTCATGTGTCAAAGTGGTTTGCATTTTCCAAAATCGTCTCAATTTTTCATACTTTGTGATATTCTGAGGTTAATCTCAGTTTTCTCCAGTTTCCACACTATGTTGCACTTCACTTTTGCCTCCGTTCTGAATTTAGAACGTGAGAAAGTGAGTGATACATGTGACTGATGTAAAGAGTTTAACATCAATTAGTTCTGTTTTCCATGTTTCAAAACAATGAAAATCAGGTACAGCCCCTTTAAGAGAAGAAAGGGAAATAAAAAAGAAAGAGAAAGGTCATGAGTTCAACTGTGTGTGATCTCAACGTCTGTGTCAGTGATAAATGTGAGCTGGAAATCTGGTTTTCTACGACTATTCGCTGGATTTTACGATGTTTGATGTCAGATACAAACTAAATATTTAGCAGAGTTGAAGGCGTTTATATTTTCATCAGCTCTTTCACGTTTTACTCGGTTGTCTTGAGCTTTTACAGCAGAACATTTCTATATTCATCATTGACTCTCATTCACTTTTATCTCTCACGGATAAAATTCTTAATTCAAGCCCCAGAAATGAGGCCAAACTCACCAGCGATCGGAGTCCCGGCTCATTCTGACTCTTGCAAAGTGTGTTTTGTTATTTCTGTTGTATTCTTGTGCAGATTTGGGTATTTACGTGGTCCTTTGTCTTAATGACTTGGTGTTCCTCGCCGTCCTCTGGGGCCCTGCTGCGCTGCAAGTCCACGCATTTGTTTCATCAGAAAAAGACAAATAAAAAGAGCGTACGGCGGTCGGCGTGTGGCCCGCGGTCATTAGGAGACGTTCGTAGTAGTTTGGTTCGTTATCACACGACGCTCTGATGTCACTGCAGCGTGAATGAACTGTTACTGAGGAAGTTTAGAGTTCAAAATGCAAAACCAAGCTCTTTATTGTATTGTTTTCCACGTTTTAGCTTAGTTTTGTTATCACTACTTTACTGTGACTTGTACTATTACAGCTGCTACTTCAAAATACTCAAATACTCACCCATTTAATTACTGTGTGCAGGATTATGGACAGCGCGACGTCTTTATTGTGTCAACCTTTTGTAAATCTTGTTTATTGTTTGTATTTTTAAGGTGAGACACTGCAGATGAATAGGAAATTTGAAACTTCATATTTTTTTCATATAAATATTAGGCATTTTATGTGTAAAAACGACCAAAATTTTCACTTTGTGTTAAAGTTTCACATGTGAACAAATAAAAAGTACAAGGCTTGTAAAAATGTCAGTTTACATCATTAATCCTGAAACTTCTACAGGATTTCCAAAAGACATTAAAGTACGACAGGCTGACTGCTCCAGGAACTGAAATGTGGGTAAGATAAATATTTTTAGAGTTTTGCTAAATAAAAGTATACATTTTATCACAATTTTGCAATTTTTTTGTGTTGTAACATCACTTGCTGGTTGTAAATGATGACATCACACCAGGAAATTACTTTGAACACCGGTCTAAAACTCTGCTAATGTACACATTTTTTTTTTTTTTCATCTGACAAATCAAAATATATGTGAACACCTTTATTTTGTAGAACTGATGTTAAAAAAAGTTATAAATAAAAGTTATTTTGGGTAAATTATGCAAAACCTTTGGATAGAATGAGTCTCACTGGGATGTCAATTTGTTACTTCCTGCCATTGTCAACTTTTCTCCACAAAGTACAACTCGATTGGTTTAAAACTAGATTTTTCATGTACAATAGGTATTAATACACCAAATAAAATCAAAATTAGAAAATTGTTAAAACCTGCGCCCTTTAAATAGCATTAAAAGTCATTAAAATAAATCCCCACAGGCAAAAAAACAGTTTGAAAACAGAAGTATCCATCAGAACAATAACGTAACAGAAACAAGACCAAATTATTACTGCAGCTCGTGTCAGAAGTGTGTGTCCATGACATTCAAATATATTCTGAATCCCACATGTACTGCATTTATTCAATCTAGATGTTAATAGCTCTGATCAAAGCATCGAAAAGTCAAATCCAGGGTTCAAAACATACATTTTCATGGTTTAAATTTCATGTAAACATCTTTTTTTCAATAGTATAAAGTCATTCTTCTGCCAGTGGAATTGTTAGTCAGTTTCGACATGATAAAATCGTCAATGTCTTGTTGTGACGTTGATTATGGCAGTAAAAATCTTCAATTGTGGCATTAAAAGCACTACATTTGATTAGCTCAAACCTGCATAAACCCTGTTTTAACTTTATTACATTTTTATTGAACTTTGACAAGCAAATGTCAGCGTCTAGTTTTGCTCCTCTTGACGGTAAAACCAGCTCATACAAAATCATTTATAAACGGAGTATGTTTCAAAAAGCAAAGTGTAAGTCCAGTTCTGCTTCTCATTAAAACAATCCTTTACAGACGATTCATTTACAAAGAGCGCACATTTCCACAAGCTCCGTGTTTATGTCGAACTTTCCTCCCTCGGGTTAAACCGGCCAATTATGTTCTTAATAAGGGAGGATATTTTCACAAACACAAAGCATTTGTCGAGATTTGCCCCTGGTTTGTTTATATTTAAAGGAAATTGCGGCGATTTCGCTGTCAAAATGAACGTAATCCAACTCAATACTTTGCAGAACAGACAATGTTTAAAATATTCATAATGAGCTCAAATCAATGACCAGGGAAAGTGAAGGAAAAAGGAAATGTTTTCAGTTCTTGAATCCACACCATCATCATCAGAATCAGAATGGGTTTATTTTCATTGTCAGTGATCAAAATTCACAAACATAGGAACTTAAACTGCAACATAAAACAATGAATAAAATATAATAAAATATACCAGAATTCGTCGATGTAAACCCTCATTCGTCCAGGTGTGGTTCATCGTAGAAAGGGTTTCAGAGGTTGTCATCCGGACGCTGTTTAAAGATCGAGACGTCTCAACTTTTATCCAAAAGTCATTGTCAATCTGAGAGCTGGTCTGGGAACTCAGGCTTATATGATACTCTAAGTAGTGAGAGTCCTGCCCCCAGGGAGGAGTCACTGTGACTCCCTGAAACCCTTTCTACGATAATAAAATATATAAAAGAGGGCATGCATAAGATTAAGAATAAGATACAATAAAATTGACTAAGATAGACTAAGACTATATACAGAAATGTACAGTTGGCAGACAGTGCAAATGAGTAGTGCAAATAGATAGTTCTTATATAATATATAGTTAAAGTGGCAGGTGTTACAAAGTGTTCATGAGTCCAACGGCAGAGGGAAAGAAACTGTTCTTCTGGTGTGAGGTTCTGGTCCGGATGGACCAGAACGTAGCCTCCTGCCCGAGGGGAGTGGCTCAAATAGTCTGTGTCCAGGGTGAGAAGGGTCAGCTGTGATCCGACCTGCTCGTCCCCGAGTCCTGGAGACGTACAGGTCCTGGACAGATGGAAGGCTGCAGCCGATCACCTTCTCAGCAGAGGCACAATGTACTGTAGTCTGTGTTTGTCCCTGGCTGTGGCTCCAGCACCACACGGTGATGGAGGAGGTGAGGATGGACCACACGGTGATGGAGGAGGTGAGGATGGACCACACGGTGATGGAGGAGGTGAGGATGGACCACACGGTGATGGAGGAGGTGAGGATGGACCACACGGTGATGGAGGAGGTGAGGATGGACCACACGGTGATGGAGGAGGTGAGGATGGACCACACGGTGATGGAGGAGGTGAGGATGGACCACACGGTGATGGAGGAGGTGAGGATGGACCACACGGTGATGGAGGAGGTGAGGATGGACCACACGGTGATGGAGGAGGTGAGGATGGACCACGGTGATGGAGGAGGTGAGGATGGACCACACGGTGATGGAGGAGGTAAGGATGGACCACACGGTGATGGAGGAGGTGAGGATGGACCACACGGTGATGGAGGAGGTGAGGATGGACCACGGTGATGGAGGAGGTGAGGATGGACCACACGGTGATGGAGGAGGTGAGGATGGACTCGATGATGGAGGAGGTAAGGATGGACCACACGGTGATGGAGGAGGTGAGGATGGACCACACGGTGATGGAGGAGGTGAGGATGGACCACACGGTGATGGAGGAGGTGAGGATGGACCACACGGTGATGGAGGAGGTGAGGATGGACTCGATGATGGAGGAGGTGAGGATGGACCACACGGTGATGGAGGAGGTGAGGATGGACTCGATGATGGAGGAGGTGAGGATGGACCACACGGTGATGGAGGAGGTGAGGATGGACTCGATGATGGACGTGTAGAACTGCACCATCATCTGCGCCGGCAGCTTGTCTTTCCTCAGCTGCCGCAGGAAGTACATCCTCTGCTGGGCCTTCTTGATGATGGAGCTGATGGTCGGCTCCCACTTGAGGTCCTGAGTGATGGTGGTGCCAAGGAAGCGGAAAGAGTCCACGGTGGTGATGTGAGAGTCTGTCAGGGCAAGGGGGGCATAATTGGTTTACTATTAATTGTATTCACCTTATTCTGCCCCGCCCACTTTTGCAGTTTTTTGCACTTTTGTTGTAAACGCACTTCCGTTTGACGAGAACTCCGTTAAAGCTAATGGCGAACGAGGGAAAAGTCTGATGCTAAAATGTTACATAAAGTAGATTGATTTGTGTAAAATGTTTAATGAACACGAGCAACAACAAGTCAACAATGCAACGATGTCCTGGTCAGTCTGAAAACGTCTTTTTAGTCGAGTAGAACTTATTTTCTGTTGAGCTTATCTGCTCCGTGTAAACTACAACGGAAACAAGATATTGGCGCGTAAGGCAACTTACGGAATAAGGTCAATAAAGATTGATTATATATTTTCATTTCTTTAGTATATTTCCTGGTTTCCGGGCTTCAAACGAAACCAAATGCACATATATCGCGCCGTATTTTCCTTTCAAACAGCCGATCTAAGGAATAATTTGCAGTAATAATAATGTGACCGGCCTCGCAATAGCTTCCTCCCTATATTATCCTCCAAAGCTCTGTCTGTTTATGCATGGAAAGCGTGACCTTTGGCTCCGTATTATGCACGCGTCTGTTTCCACGTTCGGTCGGAGAAGCCGCCGCGTTACGCCGAGGTCGTCCGAGGCCACGGCGAGGATCAGTGGGATGTGACGCCGCATATCAATCTGGAACGCGCCGGGAATGTGAGGCTGAGGAGTGGATTCCCATCTGATCCGCCGATAACCCCCGCGTTCTGTGTCTGCGCCTGTTGCTCGATGGCTCGCTGGAGTCGTGTCGAAGCAAACGGACTGTATGTTAAGCCAGTTTACATAAGATAACATGTTTATTTAATGATATTTGTGTCATTTATCAGCTTCTCGCCAGGAACAACATGTAAAGTAGGAGACGTAGGGGAAATATTCTGCCTTTTTCATATTGTTATCAGTCTTTAAACCTGCCCTTGAGAGACAATGTTTAAGATATTCATGGCAAATCAATCGTCAGACACAAATAGAACAGAATCAGAATCGGTTTATTGCTGTTGTCAGTGATCAAAAATTCACAAACATAGGAACTTGCTTCGGCGTAAGGGGCAAAATAAAACAATAATAAAATATAATAAAATAGACTAAGACTATATACAGAAATGTATAGTTGGCAGACAGTATGTTAAGCCAATTTCCATAAAATAACACATTTATTTCATGATATTTGTCATTTATCAGCTTCTCACCAGTAATAACTTGTAAAATAGGAGACGTAGGATAAATATTCTGCCTTTTTCATAGTGTTTCAGTCTTTAAACCTGCTCTTGAGTGCTTTAAATTTGCGGCTCATGTTTTAAAACATTCTCTGATCTGCGTTATCAGTCACTATGCAATGACACTTACTGAGTGCATCCACCAGCAGATGGCGCCAGCATCACTACAATCTAGTGAAGTTAGCTCTGAAAAGACGACATTGTGTGGATTGCAGCAGTTATTGTGTTTAGAGGCAGAAATGATCAGAACGAGTTTAGCCATGATTTAAAGGACTTTAAGTTGCTTTATAAGGTAAAAAAAAAGTGCCATGGGATGAAAACCTGCTTTGTTTGTTGCACATTTATTTATCACTAATTTGAGAAGAAAAGGTGCGCTTGTTATGGACAAATAGATGTTGTGGATTTTCTAAAACAAGTCAAACAATGAAAAAAAGGGCGAGAATAATTCTGCATAGGTTTAATTTTATTTAAAAAATAAAATAAAAAAATAAAAGGATGAACGAACTATATTTTTTCTTTTTTTAAATTTATTCATTTTTTAATGATTATTACCTGCTCTACTTTTATTTTGTCTTATTTAAAGTGCCTCTGACAGGTGGATGGCTCATTTGACAAAAATATATAACATATATATATATATATATATACAAATATATTTCAAGTTTTGTTAAATGTACTTCACAAATTTAATTACGGTTTAGCAATTGTTTTGTATTTTTGTTTTACTTCCTGGTTGTAAATGATGACGTCACACTGGGAAATTACCATAGCAACCATCTTGTACACTGGGCCATTTAATGAGATTTTTTTTTTATTTTACAAATGAAAATACATGTGAAAGCCTATTTATTTGAATCAGTGTTTAAAGGATAAAAAAAATGTTGTTTCTTTTGTGTAAATTATGCATAGCCTTTGTCTCCACAGTGTGATGTCATCAGTTTGTTTACTTCCTGTTATTTTCTACATATTTTTCAACTTTTCTCCATAAACGGCTGCTTGATTGGTGTAAAACTAAAATGTATTTGTACAACTGGTATTAATGCACCAAATAAAGTCAAAATTAGAAAATCATGAAAACCTGTCAGACGCCCTTTAACGTATTGTTCAAAGCATCAAACTCTACAATGTATGCCTTATATTTTAGGAGAAAAAATATGTCCTAATTAAAGAGTAACTGCTGGAATACAGTCACATAAATGCATTTATTACACCCATCTCCGGATTGGAAACAAAAGAGAGAGAGCCGTGGCAAAACTGTGCTGTTTGTCTCGTCTCGTTCTTTGGCTCAAGCAGGAGACGCTACAATAACGTGTTTGTGATCCATGACGGCCAGAATAATGTGCATAATCCCTTGAACAGCTGATGTTTTGCAGCGAAAGCCATAAAAAACAACCCCAACACCAGGGCGTTATCCAAAAACAGAAAGAGCTTACGCCACGGGACGGGAAATGAAAAGAAATTACTGTCCGTGTTGAGCAAATCGGCGAAATCCAAAAACATAAACGCCTTTTGAATTGATGAGCTAAAAACCGCCGCAGTTTTCCTCAGCTGTGCACGTTTAGTTTAGTTTAGTTTTAGTTTAGTCTTTATTTGAAGGGACAATGTTCAGAGACATTAAGCTCATAAAAAACAGAGATGTTCCGCACCAGATTAGAGCTAAAGAGCTAGTTTCCATCTGCAGTCCCTGATTTACAAGAATAAATAGTACAGAGCAAACAACAAAAGATTAGTAAGATCAATTCACAAATTCCACTCTGACTCAAGCATCACACATGAACAAGAAAAAAGTATTTACAACATTTGTCTTATAGAATATACATGACCTACCTATTTACCTTTCACTATTAAAGTGCGTATGACAGGTTTTAACAATTTTCTAATTTTGATTTTATTTGATTTTATTTGGGGGGTCTGGGGTGCACGGTGGCAGAGCGGCTAGAGCTCCTGCCTCTCAATAAGGAGATCGTGGGTTTGAATCCCAGACCACCCCAACATCACACGATCTCTCTGGGTGGAGTCTGCATGTCCTCCCCGTGTTACCGTGGGTTCTCTCTGGGTTCTCTGGCTCCTCCCACCGTCCAAAGACATGACTGTGTAGGTTAATTGACAACTCTAAATTGTCCCTAGTGAATGAATGTGAGAGTGAATGGTTGTCTGTCCTTGTCTCTGTGTTTGCTGTGATGAGTTGTCCACTGTCCAGGGTGTACCCCGCCTAAGGCCCAAAGTCACTGGGATAGGCTCCAGTCACCCGCGACCCCTAACGGGAATAAGCGGGAGAAAATGAAATGAATGATTTTATTTGGTGTATTAATACGTATTGTACATAAAAATTCCCGTTTTACACCTGTCAAGTTGTAGTTGGTGGAGAAAAGTTGAAAAATCAGTTTGCAATTACAGGAAGTAAAAAATTGACGACATCACACTGAGGAGACTCACTCCATCCAAAGAGTATGCAAAAATTACACAAAATCAACCACTTAAATTACCCTTAAAACATTAAAGGGCCTATGACAGGTTGAAATAGACATTTAACTAAAATGCAGTTAAGATAAATATATTCTAATTTCTACTAAAATCTTTATAAATTTTACCCCAGTTTAGCTGTTTTTTTGGTTTTAAATTTTACTTCCTGGTTGTAAAGTATGACATCACACTAGGAAATTACCATAGCAACCACACTGTACACTGGGCCAAAACTCCTCTAACGTCACAGATTTTGTTCATTTGACAAAGAGAAACACATGTGAACACCTTTATTTAGTTGAATTAATGTTTAAAGGGTCAAAAAAGTAGTTTATTTTGTGTAAATTATGTATAACCTTTGTCTCCCCAGTGTGATGTCATCAGTGTGTTTACTTCCTGAAACTGTCAACACATTTTTCACTTTTTCTCCACAAACAGTGACCTGATTGGTGTAAAACTATAATTTATATTTACAAGAGGCATTAATACACTGACTAAAGCCAAAATTAGAAAATCATAAAAACCCGTCATACGCACTTTAAATCAACAAAATAAAGGCGTTTACATACATTTTGATTTGTCGGACAAAAAAAAAAAAATCTGTGACAATAGCCGAGTTTTAGCCCAGTGTACAAAGTAATTTCCTAGTGTGATGTCATCATTTACAACCAGGAAGTGACATTACAAAACTAAAAAAATGTATAATTATTTTTTGCGAAACTTTGAATATATTTATCTACTCTGTGTTGTAGTAAAATGAGTATTCCAACCTGTCATAGGCCCTTTAAATCAGTCCATAAGCCACTTATCTCAGTCACATATACACATATATATTTACATATTATACACATACACACTTCCACTGTGTGTGGAGTTTACGTCTTAAACTAGAAGCAAGAAAGTGCTACATTGGGCTTATTTGAGGAGAAGCAAATATCTGTGAGTGACAAGTCTGAGCTCCACAACCACTTGGTAAAATACCTGGGCCCATGACAGGTTGAACTACTCATTTCACTAAAATGCAGTTAAGATAAATATATTTCAATTTTTGCTAGAATCTTCACAAATTTTACCCCAGTTTAGCTATTTTTTTAGGTTTTCAATTTTACTTCCTGGTTGTAAAGTATGACATCACACTAGGAAATTACCATAGCAACCACACAGTGCACTGGCCAAAACTCAGCTAATGTCACAGATTGTGTTCATTTGACAAAGAGAAACACGCGTGAACACCTTTATTTTGTTGAATCAATGTTTAAAATGTTAAAAAGGTAGTTTATTTTGTGTAAATTATGCATAACCTTTGTCTCCGCCCAGTGTGATGTCATCAATGTGTTTACTTCCTGTAATTTTCAACAGATTTTTCGACTTTTCTCCACAAATAGTGACTTGATTGGTGTAAAACTACAATTTATATTTACAAGAGGTATTAATACAATGAACAAAGTCAAAATTAGAAAATCTTAAAAACCTGTCATACGCCCTTTAAGTTCTACAGAGAACGTCGAATAGTTTGTTCAGTGTGGAGATTGTTCCACGTTCAACGGTCTCCGCTCGTCACCGCGGCGACACGAAGCGTAGTAACGTCCTCTGATTAATGCCCGAAATGCTAATGTTTCCTGTTGTCTCCGCGCGGTTTAAACCAGGCCAGCGTTAGCCCGGAGAGCAGGGGCTAAAACAGGCGCCATGCATCTTTTATGAGCTACAGCGAACAACCCCAAAGCTGCGGATAAATAAATAAATTCGGTGTTTGCGACGACAAAAGACGGCGCTAAACTGCGTCCTGCGAGCGGCCGGGCGGTGTAGGACACGAGGAATATCCCACAGTAGGGCATTGACAGCAGGTAGCGGCACATCAGAGCTACCGGATTTGCGTCAGTCATGCTAGTTTGTTAGACTTTATTTTCATTATTTGACGCGCCAGAAACGGTTAAAATGTCAAATGTCAGGTCATTGTAAATTGAGTTCTCAAAAAGTTGTATTTTTTTAATATTATGTCAGCCGTAATCAGCTCAAGAACGATAACATCTGCACTGTCTGGGGAAAAAAAATCTCATTTCAATTTAGTTTTATTTTTAGTTTTAATAATGAGATTCTGTTCAGAGTTCACATTTGAAATAAAACCAGGAGAAATGTCAAAAGACTGAAATATGAACTGACAAACTGATGAAAGATGTCGCTTTTTGTCACTTTTTTTTTTGCTTTTAGTCATGTTTTAGTTACTTTTATGCATTTTGCCAGTTTTAGTTTCATTTTTAGTTGCGTTTGTCTTTTTTCAGTCACGTTTTTGTCGCTTTTAGTTGCGTTTTTGTTGTTTTTAGTCGTGTTTTTGTTACTTTTGTTATCAATTAAAACACGGCGTAGAGTCTTTGCAGAGAAGGGAAATAAATGCAGAAAAAGCTGAGGACAAACAGGAAGTAGTTTCCTGTTCACTCCAGCTTTAGCCACATCTCACAGACACAAATTTAGAATTATTGAAAGTCTTTTTTTTTTTATTGCGAAAAAGCATAATTCAGGTTAGTTTTAGTCACATTTCTTTACTTTTGGTTGTGTTTTAGTTACTTTTGTAGCATTTTGTTAGTTTTAGTTGCAGTTTTAGCTGCGTTTGTCTTTTTCTGTCTTGTTTTTGTCGTTTTTAGTTGTGTTTTTGTTGTTTTTAGTCGTGTTTTTGTTGCTCTTGTTATAGATTAAAACATGGCGTAGAGTCTTTGCTGAGAAAGGAAATAAATGCAGAAAAAGCTGAGAACAAACAGAAAGTAGTTTCCATTTCAATTTGGTTTTATTTTTAGTTTTAATAATGGGATTCTGTTCAGAGTTCACATTTGAAATAAAACCAGGAGAATTGTCAAAAGACTGAAATATGAACTGACAAACTGATGAAAGATGTCGCTTTTTGTCACTTTTTTTTGCTTTTCGTGTCATTTTAGTGACTTTAAAGTGCCTATGACAGATTTTTACCTTTGTCTAATTTTGACTTTATTTGATGTGTTAATACCTGTTGTAAATATAAATTACAGTTTTACACCAATCACGTAACCATTTGTGGAGAAAAAATGGAAAACATCTGTTGAAAGTGACAGAAAGTAAACAAACTGATGACATCACACTGGGGAGACAAGGTTTCTGCATAATTTACGCAAAATAAACGACTTTTTTGATGCTTTAAACATGAATTCATCAAAATAAAGATGTCCACGTGTGTGTTTGTTAGTCAAAGATAAAAATCTGCGACATTAGATGAGTTTTTGGATGGTTGCTATGGTGATTTCCCAGTGTGATGTCATCATTTACAACCAGGAAGTAAAATTAAAAACCTAAAAAAAAATGGCTAAACCGCTAAAAATGTGTAATGTATTTTAGCAAACTTTGAAATATACTTATCTTAATTGCTTTCCAACCTGTCAGAGGCACTTTAAGTTCCGTGTTTGTTGCTTTTGGTTGTGTTTTTGTTGTTTTTAGTTGTGTTTTTGTTGCTCTGTGTAGTTTTTGCCGTTCTAGCAAAGTCAGAACAAGCAGACGGTGCACGGTGCCCTCTGCAGGATCAGCAAAGTCACGACACAGAAACAATTGCTCTCGTAACCAACATCTCGCTCAAACACTTAGATGGAAATGGAACTGGATCTGCAGTTGTTACTCGTCGTACTTATGCAAATGTTTGAAATATGCACGTTTTATACTGCGCGGAAAAATGTTAATGACAGACTCTGCTCACACTAAACAACCATGTTTTCTTCAAGGAATTTTCGGTAGCACTTTATAATAACTACACTTATTCCTGCCTTAGTAAAGCATGAATAAAGACTTAATTCATAGTGAACAAATAATTTATTAACAATGATTCAGGCTTAACTACTTAATTAAGGTTGGGGCTAGAAATTTGGGTTAGAATATCAGTTAAGTAGTAGCTAATCCTGAATCAGGCTTAATAAACTATTTGTTCAGTATGAAATAAGTCTTTGTTCATGCTAAGGTGTAGTTATTATAAAGTGGTATCGAATTTTCTAGCAATAAAATCACCTGAACAAACGTAAGATGGATAAGTTCACTGGCATAATGTGGTGAAAATGGTTGATTCGTCCAACCAAAGGTGGCACCAGCGCCGTGTGAGTGAACCTCAGACTGGGACTCTGGAGCCTTGTTTCCATTGGTTTGCTTTGGAGTGGATCAGTTCAGTCCAAAAGTGTTTCCACTGTCTGTGGGTTTTAGCTCCAAACACAGCACGATGATAAGAGAGGATAAGAGAGAAAGAAATGGAAAAGAAGAATTTCTCACCAAAGGCTGACTTGATCTTGTGGTAAAGCGCAGTATTTCCACTGATGCTAACTTATATGTTGGGCCCCTTAGTAAAACAAAGCTAGCAAAGCACGTTAGCAACAGCTGTTTCCTGTTTATCGCGTTGTCAAGACCCAAAATATGATATTTCCAGGTCATGATGCATTTAACTCTGTCCATAACGAGAGGCGTGAGGCGTAGAGTCTTTGCAGAGGAGGAAATAAATGTAAAAGAAGCTGAAGACAAACAGGAAGTAGTTTCCTGTTTACGCTAACTTTAGCCACGTCTCACAGACACAAACCTGGGATTACTGAAAGGCTTTTTGTGAATCGCGAATATCAACCTCACGATTAAGTATCATTCAGGAGGATTTTTCTCAGTTTTTTTGACATGTTTTACTCACATTTCTTCACTTTTGGTCGAGTTTTAGTTACTTTTGTAGCATTTTGTTAATTGTAGTTTCATTTTTAATTGCATTTGTCTTTTTCCAGTCATGTTTTTGTCGCTTTTATTTGCGTTTTTCTTGTTTTTAGTTATGTTTTTGTTACTTTTGTCATTGATTAAAACATGGCGTAGAGTCTTTGCAAAGAAGGGAAATAAATGCAGAAAGAGCTAACAACAAACAGGAAGTAGTTTCCCGTTTACTCGAGCTTTAGCCACGTCTCACGGACAAACCTGGAATTACTGAAAGTCTTTTTGTGAATCGCTAACATCAACCTCACGATTAAAAAGTATCACTCAGCAGGATTTTTCTCCATTTTTCAACATGTTTTAGTCACATTTCTTCACTTTTGGTCGTGTTTAAGTTACTTCTGTAGCATTTTGTTAGTTTTAGTTGCATTTTTAGTTGCTTTTGTCTTATACCAGTCACATTTTTGTCGCTTTTAGTTGTGTTTTTGTTGCTTTTAGTCGTGTTTTTGTTGTTTTTAGTCATGTTTTTGTTACTTTTGTTATAGATTAAAACACGGCGTCGAGTCTTTGCAGAGAAGAGAAATAAATGCAGAAAAAGCTGAGGACAAACAGGAAGTAGTTTCCCATTTACTCGAGCTTTAGCCACGTCTCACAGCCACAAACATGAAATTATTGAAAGTCTTTGTGAATCACGAACATCAAACTCACGATTAAAAATCATTCAGGTGGATTTTTCTCAGTTTTTTGACATATTTTAGTCACATTTCTTCACTTTTGGTCGTGTTTTAGTTACTTTTGTTGCATTTTGTTAGTTTTAGTTTACATTTTAGTTCTGTTTGTCTATTTTCAGTCACGTTTTTGTCGCTTTTAGTTGCATTTTTGTTGTTTTTAAACACGGCGTAGAGTCTTTGCAGAGAAGGGAAACAAATGCAGAAAGAGCTGACGACAAACAGGAAGTAGTTTCCTGTTTACTCCAGCTTTAGCCACATCACAGACACAAACTTGGGATCACTAAACGTCTTTTGTGAACCAAATACTTGTACATTGTTTGATTTTGCAACCGTTTCTGAAGTGAACTGAACGGGTGCAGTTGTGTTCATGGATAAATGATGCCGCCGTTGGCTCCACGGCGTCTTTTCTCCTCGTGTTCCCGTCGCTCTCCGGCCTCAGACTCCCACACACCGCACTGTTAAATTTAGCCTGATCCGGGGCACATTTTACTGAAGCGCCCTGAAATATGCATGGAGCTTGTTTGGGATGTCTTTGGGTGCACAAGAGCAACAAAACAAGCACAGTTTACAAGAACAGGAGGAAGAGGAGGCCACAACACAGCAGCGTGCCTCTAAATGTGCAAAAAGGCATCGTTGCATAGATTTTTCATACTTTACCTTTTAGTCAAGACAAATACTGTTATAACTTGATGTCGTAAACAGTTCAAATATTGATTTAGGAAGAAACGCGATATTGATTTTACACTTTTTCTTTCTAAACGAGTCTATCGTTCACTGAATGCTGTAAAACTTGAGTGTGCAGTGTTTTAAAGGGAGACAAAATCCTTTCCCTCCCCCCTTTTTTGGTTTTTCAGTCAATTTGTGCATATAGAAACAACAAACATGTCCAATCTGCTCCTAAAGATGTTTTATTACTTCATTTAATCCACTTCATCCACAGATTTCTATGGGACATTGTAACTCAGAGCCAGTTCTCTCAATAAAAAAGATCAGCCTTGAAGCAGATCCTCTACCAAACTGTACAATCTGGGACTCGACAAGATTCTGACACAACAAACACGAGGATCGGTTGATTTTTAATTTAAAAACTGAAGCAAAGTTTGAATTTTTCTGCCAATTTTCAGCTAGATTTTGTTAACTATATATTGTTAATCGTAGAAAGGGTTTCAGGGGTTGTCATCCGGACGCTGTTTGAAGATCGAGACGTTTCGACTTTTATCCAAAAGTCATTGTCAATCAGAGCTGGTCTGGGAACTCAGGCTTATATGCTCCTCTAAGTAGTGAGAGTCCTGCCCACAGGGAGGAGTCACCGAACACCTGTCTTTGTTTGGAAAATTGTTTGTTTGTCACCTGAAACTCGATAATTGGCCTGTCTTTGTTAGTTTAATAGTTGGCCCTGCCCAGTTTCACCTGTGGCTAAGGTCTATTATTGTCTTAGATCTATTGTTCTATTGATGGCTGTTGCTCCCTCCTCGCTGTTGATGACCTCATTAGCATTTGACTGGTCCATTGATCTGGACCAGGGTGTTAGGAGGCTGTCATAAATCTGAGCCAAATTAAATCTTAAGCCTTCATTCCTGTTCAGCGTCCGGATTACAACCCCTGAAACCCTTTCTACGATGAATCACACCTGGACGAATGAGGGATTACATCGACGTATATATTGTTAACTATATATTAACTAATAGCCTGTGTGAACCAAGAAATGTAAACCTGGTTCAGATTTATATGTCCCAAATATGTGCAATTTTGGCTGTTTTTACTCAAAAAATGCCATATTTCTACATGAAAACATGACATGATGAAACATTTGAAAGTTTCAGATCGATATCTTTATTTTTTTCTATTCACCTGTAGTGTATCGCCTTAATTACTGCTTTATTATAAAATCTATAATAAAAAAATACTCAATCTTGGCCTCGTCAGGAGACACTGAGCAGTAAAATCAGACAGCAGAATAATCAGATTACCCAATAATGAGACGCGATCGCTGGTGTGTTTTTCCAGCAGAAGAGAAATGCGATCATCAAATACACCTGATGACACGTATCAGTGAAGTGAGTAAATGCTGTAATTTGGAAGACAATGTTTTAAAAAGAGAACACTTTCAGTCTTTAACTTCCTTTTTCATTTCTATCTCCTCCACATTAATTGGTCCAGTTTTGCACCGTTTCTCTTGTTGTTTCCACGATTGATTAAAACTCCGATTACATAACGTCATGATAATTAAAATCAATAAATGAAAGCTGGAACAATATTTTTTTGGGCTCACAATGTATTGCGTCTATATTTTCTTATTTTTAAGCAATAAAAGAACATTTCAGCGGTGTAAGATTGAATAATGAACATTTAAAGCTAATGAATTATGCTAATTAACTACGTAATCTTCTTGCAGCTCATGATTTTTATGATGTGGTTCATTCAGAATTAGGGACAATAAACAATAATATCGTTTATCGTGATAAAAAGGGAAGACAATAGTCGTTTGTGCTACATTTTGTGTAATAATCGTGATCATCGCCAACAAAGATAATCGCCATTTTGTCACCAGATTGGGCAGAAAAAAGCAACTTATCCATTATGTTCTCCTCTGGATCGTTTTTGTTTTCACTTAGAATAAAGTACAAATATGTCAGAAGTTATTTATAATGAGAAAGTAATGTCTTTCTTTATGCGTCACATTGTCAAACTGTCAGCAATTTTAATAACTGTCGTGATATTATCGTTAATCGCAATTATTTTGGCCGTGATAATCGTGATTTAAATATCGTCCCGTGCCTATTCAGAATAAGGTTTACTTTTATTTTCCATTGTATTACATTTCAACATAATCGTTTATCATGATATTTTCTGGAACTGTATATTGCAAACCAAGATTCTGATCTTTATCTGATTTCTGGAGTTATCGGATTATAGAAACGACATGTGAACAGTTCTATCTTATGTGAGTAATCTGATTTCTCTCTGTTCGTATTGAGCAGGTTTTGACGAGGAAAACTGTGCAAAAATGACAAATTAATGACAGAAATGAAAGAGAAAACTTAAAAGATTGAAAGTGTATTCACCTTATTCCTGAAGTTGCCGTAAGCGCCGCCGTCTTGTTTCCGTTGTAGTTCACACGGAGCAGACGAGCTCAACAGAAAATAAGTTCTACTCGACTAAAAAGCCGTTTTCAGGAAATCGTTGCGTTGTGACTTGTTGTTGCTCGTGTTCATTAAACATTTTACACAAATCAATCTACTTTATGTAACATTTTAGCGTCAGACTTTTCCCTCGTTCGCCATTAGCTTTAACGGAGTTCTCGTCAAACGGAAGTGCGTTTACAACAAAAGTGCGAATCTGTGGGAAAAAGAGGCAAAAGTGGGCGGGGCAGAATAAGGTGAATAAAGTGGCACAAAAACACGACTAAAAGTGCCAAAAACGTGACTATAAGCGGAAAATGTCTTTGAAGCGACAAAAACGGGACTAAAAGCGACAAAATTGTGACTAAAAGCGACAAAATTGTGACTAAAAATGACAAAGTGAAAAAAGAACGTGACTATGAGCAACAAAAATGCTATAAAGTGACATAAAAACGCAACTCAGCGACAAAAATGTGACTAAAAGTGCTAAAAACCCTACGAGAAGCGACAAAAACATGACTATAAGCGGAAAAATTCTATATAGCGAGAAAAACGGGACTAAAACCGACAAAAATTTGACCAAAAGCGACAAAATTGTGACAAAAAATGACAAAGTGAAAAAAGAACGTGACTATGAGCAACAAAAATGCTATTCACCTTATTCCTGAAGTTGCCGTACGCACCGCCGTCTCGTTTCCGTTGTAGTTCACACGGAGCAGACGAGCTCAACAGAAAATAAGTTCTACTCGACTAAAAAGACGTTTTCAGGAAATCGTTGCGTTGTGACTTGTTGTTGCTCGTGTTCATTAAACATTTTACACAAATCAATCTACTTTATGTAACATTTTAGCGTCAGACTTTTCCCTCGTTCGTCGTTAGCTTTAACGGAGTTCTCGTCAAATGGAAGTGCGTTTACAACAAAAGTGCAAAAGTGGGCGGGGCAGAATAAGGTTAATAAAGTGGCACAAAAACACGACTAAAAGTGCCAAAAACATGACTATAAGCGGAAAATTTCTTTGAAGCGACAAAAACGGGACTAAAAGCGACAAAATTGTGACAAAAAATGACAAAGTGAAAAAAGAACGTGACTATGAGCAACAAAAATGCTATTCTCCTTATTCCTGAAGTTGCCGTACGCGCCGCCGTCTTGTTTCCGTTGTAGTTCACACGGAGCAGACGAGCTCAACAGAAAATAAGTTCTACATGGACTAAAAAGACGTTTTCAGTAAATCGTTGTGTTGTGACTTGTTGTTGCTCGTGTTCATTAAACATTTTACACAAATCAATCTACTTTATGTAACATTTTAGCGTCAGACTTTTCCTTCATTCGTCATTAGCTTTAACGGAGTTCTCGTCAAACGGAAGTGCGTTTACAACAAAAGTGCAAAAAACGGCAAAAGTGGGCGGGGCACAGTAAGGTCAATTGTGTTTACATGACATTTGAATAATCTGAAAACTCCAGAAATGAGACAATGATCATATTTTTGGTCTTACTATAAACTACTTTAAGGTGTCTATAGTTTAAAAGCTTTGAATCTCGTATTTTGTGAGAGATTTTATGGATAAAGCACACATTTCCAGACCAGACCGAGCTGTTACGAGTCCCTCCAGAGTTTGCGTCCGTTTGAGCAGAAGAAACGTGTTTGTATCCGTGTGAAAAGTCGCACCTCGAGTGTGAATGTTTTAAAGGCACAGTTTTGTCAGAGGCTTCGGCCCTGATGCGACAGGAGCGACACCTGACAGGCCTTTTCCAGTGACGACTTCGACGCGTGACGAGCCGCCCCGAGGCCGAGACGTCAAGCGGAAAGTGTGAACAGAGCCTTTAACTGCTCTTAATGCAAGACGCTACAGACAAAACTGATTTTTGTTTGTTTTTTTGGTCAGTTTGCGCTCTCGACATGTCGGCTTTGATGTGGAAATAATGAACATGTCCAATCTGCTCCTAAAGATGTTTATTACTTCATTTAAGATAGGAAAACATCTTAAATTTAAAGATATCAATTGTAAACTTCTCCTGTAGTTTACTCTCACAAATGTAAGAAAAAAATGTATTACAAGTTTTTTATCGTGTCATGTTTTCATGTAGAAATAAGGCATTTTATGTGAAAAAATGGCCAAAAATCTACATATTTGGGACATTTAAATCTGAAAAATGGACAGAACCAGGTTTAAATTTCTTGGTTCATTTTGTAACATATTAGTTATAAAAATGTACAGACGGGATTTGGATTTATTATTTAGTTTTTGAGTAATTAAGTACATTGGACTGAAAATTGTCCTAAAAATTCAAATTTCGCCAAATATTTTGATTTAAACTTCAATAAATCCATTTTAGAATTAGATATTTAAAAATCCTTCTGTCACGTTTCATCAAAATCTTGTTGATTCTAAGACTGTAAAGTTTGATGTGTGTAGAAGCTACTTTAAGACAGATCTTTATGTCCCGAGGGAGAAAAATGCATTTTAAGGAAACGGCCTTTGAAGTTACATTGTCCCAGAGAAATCTATGGATGAAGTGGATTCAATGGAAGAATAAAACATCTTTAGGAGCAGATTGGACATGTTTGTTGTTTCCACATGAAAGCCTATGTGTTGAGAAAGCAAACTGACCAAAAAGCAAAAAATGGAAAAAAATGAGTTTTGCCTGCAGTGTCTCGCCTTA
Organism: Rhinogobius similis; assembly: GCA_019453435.1. NCBI lineage: Eukaryota > Metazoa > Chordata > Actinopteri > Gobiiformes > Gobiidae > Rhinogobius > Rhinogobius similis. The sequence continues at coordinate 4,201,542 of CM033630.1, read as the reverse complement.
ATTCACTTCATCCATAGATTTCGATGGGACATTGTAACTCAGAGCCAGCTCTCTCAAAAAAGGCATTTTCCTCCCACAGAGACACAAAGATGAGCCTTAAAGTAGCTCCTACAAACACCAAACTGTGTAATCAGGGACTGACCAAGATTTTGATGGAACATACAGAAAGATTTGTTACTATCTAACTCTAAACCTGATTTATTGACGTTTAAAGTCGAAAAAAATGAGGCAAAATTTAAACGTTTAGGTAAATGTTCAGTCAGATCTTCAAAACTCACAAACTAAATAAGACATCCAAACTCAATTCCTGGTAACGCTTTAGATAAGGTTCCTTAGTTAACTATTTATAAGATGTTCATATGCACTAATAGTTTGTTCATACACTTATAACGCCTTATACATGTTTATAATCCATCAGACAAAACATGTTTGAGTGAATAAACCACATGTACAGAGCATCAATGAGCAAATATTACATTATTTTCAATTATCACGCTAATAAATGCTTGTAAATGCCTCATAAGTGCTCATAAACACATAACAAGTGCTTATTAATGCATTATAAATAGTTTACTAAGGAACCTTAATCTAAAGCGTTACCAAAATCCCTTCTGTAACTTTTTTAATAGCTATTATATGTAACACATTTATATTTTTAGTAAGCCAATACAATTCAGTTTAATTGAAGTATCATCTCTGAACACTTCACATTTTACTTCAAAACGGATTCCTAGATTCATTGATATAATACACGCCATGATTATAATTTTCAGGTATTGAAATGGGTCGCGTCGAGAGCTCAGTTTTGCTGGTGATATTTCTTTTCATGAAATGTGAACCGTTGTTTTTTTAATCGGATGAAATGCAAAAAGAGTCGGTCGGTTCAACATGTGGCTCAGCAGTGACAACAGGGGAAGTTCATTACACTTTTTATCGATGCGCTCTGTTTTAAAAAGCTTTTCAGAAATGTAACTGAAACAAGTGCGGATTTTTGAAGCGCCCACGTGACAAATTTAAATAATTATTACGTTAATGCACTTTTGTAATGTAACTTGCCCCAGTAATTAACCAAAAAGGGACATTTCAACAGCACAGTACAAGAAAAGGCGATGAAAAACGTAAGTGTGATGTTGAAGATGACGAATCACTGATGACTGAAGTGCTCTGACCTTTTACAGGTGGAGACTCGTCCAGGACTGAACCCGGACTAACGAGGCCGAAATAACACAAACATGTCATTTAGTCAGCGATGGAAAGTGCCAAAGTATGAAAGAGCTGTTCTTAAGTTCAGTTGTTAGGTATCTGTGCTTCACTTTAGTGGATACAACGTACTTTTTACTTTCACTTTGGTACATTTGAGAACAGGAATTTGTACCTTCTACTGCACTACGTTTCTGTCATGGACTGAAGCGTAAAGTAAGCATTGGCTCGTGCCACGTCAGAAATAAAGGACTTACTCCATTAGACAGAACACCTCGAACAATATTTAAACTTTAGTACTTTTTAAAATTTTAAATACAGGTTAACAAGCGTTTTTTTTTATTTATTTTTATTGTTGATCTTTATTTTATCAGAGATTGAAACCTCTTTTTTTTTACTTGGATCCAAGTGGAAAGTTGCAGCACATAATCATTTACAGATTTCAAAATAAGAGACATTTAAAGATCTTTGATCTCTGATTTATTTTTAAATGGAGTGAAAACCAGCTGTGAAACCAGCTCAGACACTTTAAACTGGAGGAAGTTCTAAGCTGTGGGAGCAGCATATTAGAAGGCTTGTCCTCCAGTCAGTCCAAACTTGACAAACAGCTGTAAATGTGACGTGAGCGCAGCATCGTGACCTCCAGCTCTGCTCAAGGGCCACAGATAGTGACCTCCAGCTCTACACAAGGGCCACAGATAGTGACCTCCAGCTCAAGGGCCACAGATAGTGACCTCCAGCTCAAGGGCCACAGATAGTGACCTCCAGCTCAAGGGCCACAGATAGTGACCTCCAGCTCAAGGGCCACAGATAGTGACCTCCAGCTCAAGGGCCAAAGATAGTGACCTCCAGCTCAAGGGCCAAAGATAGTGACCTCCAGCTCAAGGGCCAAAGATAGTGACCTCCAGCTCAAGGGCCATAGATAGTGACCTCCAGCTCTGCACAAGGGCCACAGATAGTGACCTCCAGCTCTACACAAGGGCCACAGATAGTGACCTCCAGCTCAAGGGCCAAAGATAGTGACCTCCAGCTCAAGGGCCACAGATAGGGACCTCCAGCTCTGCTCAAGGGCCACAGATAGTGACCTCCAGCTCAAGGGCCACAGATAGGGACCTCCAGCTCAAGGGCCACAGATAGGGACCTCCAGCTCTGCTCAAGGGCCACAGATAGTGACCTCCAGCTCAAGGGCCACAGATAGGGACCTCCAGCTCAAGGGCCACAGATAGGGACCTCCAGCTCAAGGGCCACAGATAGTGACCTCCAGCTCAAGGGCCACAGATAGTGACCTCCAGCTCAAGGGCCACAGATAGTGACCTCCAGCTCTGCACAAGGGCCTTCTTCTGACCTTCTGATCTGTATGCTTTAATATTTATCAAAATCTGTGTGAAATACTTTTTTTTACTCTAAATGTTGCAGTTGTTTCAGGCACAGAAGACGAGACGAGGCGTCTTTAATCAGGAGGGATGTTTATTTTGCCACAGTAATTCAAATTAAGGCATTTCTTTCGCTCCCCTCTCTGACCTGTGCCTGCGCTGCTGTGTCAAAACGGTTGAACTCAAGTCACGTTCAAGGCACGTCAGGCTAAACAGTGCGGGGCGTTCATGGAACACTCGTAAATAACAGTACTTTATAGTAACATTGCAAAATGACACAAAAAAAAACAACAATGGGGGGTGTCTTTGAACCACAAACTGTAACAGTAATCATGTTTAAAGCAATTACCAACAAATATGTTCTACAATTAACCAATCATGTCTTAACTGTAAATTAATTAATCATGTTTCTCTCAATATTACTGGAATTTACCATGTCTCTCACATAAAGATACATTTTTCAGCCGGTACTTCAATACTTTTACTTTTTATGATGTTTTGTCCCGTCTAAAACCCCAGAACACTCTCTTATTCGCACTAATCTGTTCTTCCATGCAGCGTCTCAGTCTCACTCAGGCATTACCCCATTAAGGACAGACAAAAGTTTGGGATTGTTCTCTCTCTCTCAAACCCCCTTATCCTTCCTCCCTCCTTCTCTCAGAGTAAATTTGAAGCGTCAGACACAGTAAAGCGCGTTCTCATTGTCCTTGGCACGATAAATCACTTTGTTTGTTGTTTGAGCCGCTCTTATCTCGGCGCACCATTCTCAAACTGTCCCGGACCTTTTATTTAGACCAAAAACACTTCATTTAAACACATTCTGCCTTTCTTTTCAAATGGAGTGGTCAAATCAGGGACAGAAGAGAGAGACAAACCCCGTTAAAGAGCCTGCGACATGTTCTAAAACAGTTAAGATCATTATCGCAAAAAATAAAACATATACAATATTAATTCCAGTTTGGCAACATTCATTCATTCATTCATTCATTCATTTTCTCCCGCTTATTCCCGTTTCTGGGGTCGCGGGTGACTGGAGCCTGTCCCAGTGACTTTGGGCCTTAGGCGGGGTACACCCTGGACAGTGGCCAACTCATCGCAACAAACAACCATTCACTCTCACATTCATTCACTACGGACAATTTAGAGTTACCAATTAACCTACACAGTCATGTCTTTGGACGGTGGGAGGAGCCAGAGAACCCAGAGAGAACCCACGGTAACACGGGGAGGACATGCAGACTCCACCCAGAGAGATCGTGTGATGTTGGGGTGGTTCGGAATTCGAACCCACGATGTTGGGGTGGTCCGGGATTGGAACCCACGATCTCCTTATTGAGAGGCAGAAGCTCTAGCCGCTCTGCCAATATTTTTAGGTTTAAATTTTCCTTTGTGGTTGTAAATGATGACTTCACATCCTGTAACTGTTATCTAGCAATCAAGTTAAACACTGGGGATGTAACTATCCTGGCGATATCGTGATAATAAAATTGTCTCCATATCGTCATCGTCATGTTACGATATAAAAAACAGCATGTCTACATAAAAAAAAAAGGTTCAGCCTGCTCCATTAGATTAAAAAGCATTATTGAAAAATGATTAATATTATTAATAATAAATAACAAGGTACATCACAGGATTAATATCAGTCATTATTGTTGTTCCTGACATAACTTGAAAATTACTCTTTAGAATTGCCCTGTGATCATTTCTGTTGCCATGGTTTTAGAAAATGACAATAAAGGCCTAATAATTAATGGCAGGAGCACATTACATTATCAGTCGTGTTATTTTGAACATGGATACATCATTTTGAGCTTTTCTACAACATCGTGAACTTCTCTGTGATATCGCAAAACATATCGTATCGTGAGGTTCATATCGTGATGATATCGAATCGTGAGATTTGCATATCGTTATATCCCTATTAAACACTGGGCCAAAACTCCTCTAATATCACAGGAATGATTACTCGACAAATAGAAATAATAATAAAAGACATGAGAACAGCTTTATTTTGTTGAATTAATGTTTAAAGAGTCATAAAAATGTGATTCTTGTGTAAATTGTACCAAACATTTGGATGAAAGTCTCAGTGACGTCTTTATGTTTTTGTACTCTGCTCTACAAGATATCATTTTCAACATAGTTTTCAACTTTTCTTCACAAACTGATGCTTTATTGGTGCAAAGTATCATTTATATTTGTTATTATTATATTTATATTCCACCAAATAAAGTCAAAACTAGAAAATCATAAAAACCTGTCATACGAGCTTTAAAGGTGCTGTGCCTGATTTTTACTGTTATGAAACATTTTGCATGTAATAAAATAAAGTCCATGTTGGTCCAGCACAAATATATTGTAAAAGCATCTATTATTGCGGTGAAAATGAGACCACAGCACTTTCTCTGCATCTATTAAGAGAGTGTTTTATGCTACGAGAAGCAGGAAGTCCACTGTTAGCATGATACTGTTTTTTAGCTTTACCGTGTTGGTCTGTAACACTCTGGGCTCAGAAACTGGTGAAAAGTGCTTCTGACCACACGCCACTCGGACCTGTTTTTCCTCAAACGTTTGACTAAAATGAGCCTCAAACTGAAGCTGTTTCTGATCCTTTGGACACAAACTATTGTCTGACTCTTTGTGAAGCTCAGACTCTGGAGTTTTGTGTCTGATTTACTCTGATTAAACAAACTGCAAAGAGGAACATCAGACTTTAAAGTCCAACTACATTTTCTTTGTTAAATCTATGAAGAAATTAAGCTGTGTCGTGTAGAGTTTGTCTCATTGACACTTTTTACTTTTGGCTTTTGTTGGTTTTGACAATTCCTCTTTCAAAGCTGAAGCTAATTTAACAAAAAAAAAAAAATGAGTTTTAGGGACTTGTAATAAAGTTTTTTTTTTTAAATCTAAGTGGAATCCATATAAAAGTCTTATTAAGTTTTTTTTTAATTTTAGTGTAATTTTTAAATGTGTTTTGGAGTAGAAACTGACCCTTTACTCTTAATTCATCCCAAAATGTTTGATTTGACTGAAAATAAGTGGGTCACAGCGTTCTTTTCATATTGAACACGTCCAGCAGCTGATAGTTTCGTTGTATCAGATGTGGATAAAAAGGAATAAATTAATTTTAAAAACTAGCGTCCCGCCGGTGGGACGCCAGAATAGCAACTGGCTAAACTCATGGAGGTGAATATTTATGATGCTGGGACTGCGTTAGGAAAGTGAGAGATACATGTGACTGATGTAAAGACTTTAACATCAACTAGTTCTGGTTTTAATGTTTCAAAACAGTAAAAACCAGGTACAGCCCCCACACCAAGAGATCAGGACTCAAAAGCGTCTCACTGGGAGGCAGGACACATAACTTTGGCTTTAAATGCGCTGTAGACCAACTGTATTTTTACCTTTAAAAATATTCCAGGTTTAAATGTCTTGCTTCATTTTGAAATGCACTATATTTTGTATTTCTTGTTTATTTTTTGAGTAAACTATAACTGACGGAAGATTGTCTTAAAACTTAAATAAATCATGCTTAGAATTAGATATAAATAAATCCTTGCGTACGTTCTGTCAAAATCTTGTTCAGTCTCAGATTGTACAGTTTGGTGTGTGTAGCAGCTACTTTAAGGCTGATCTTTATGTCTCTGTGGAAGAAAAATGCATTTTTTGAGAGAGTTGGCTCTGAGTTACAATGTCCCAGTGAAATCTATGAATGAAGTGGATTAAACGAAGATCGGAAGTTTTGCTTCTAGTGTCTCACCTCACTCAACCTTTGTCAACAATACCATGACTTTTGTTTCCCATTCATCACTTTGTTCATCATAATTCTTCAAATGTGAGCCTTGTTATAGTTTCCGGAGAGCAGACTCGGTTTTGTTTTCCACCTCAAACCCGGCAGAAGGGAGTCGTCGGTGTGTAAAAGCCCTCACGCTCGCGCTCTTCGGTCGGTTCACCTCACACGGCCGCGCACCGAGCAAACACATCCCGCTCTGAACTCTGCGCGCCTCATTTAACGTTAATGACATTAAACAGCCTGAAGGTGGCGACGTCCCGGCCCGCGCACATCGATAGTCCGACCCGGGGCCCAGAAGACAAACAACACAAACAGGAACTGGACCGAGAGCAGGGCATTATGCAGAATGTGTTCACGCCAGACGAGGTTCAGAGGCGCTCGAGTTCAGTCAAGTGTTCAGCAGACGCCACGAAAGTTTGGCTGAAACGAAAGGACTCAAAAATATGAAACAAAGGCACAGATAATATGGGAAATAGTGTTTGTTTTTGTTGTTGAGAGTTTACTGAACATTTGAACTCAAGTAAAAATGCAAGTCTTGCTGCTAAAAGTTCAGTCAAGTGTTCAGCAAATGACACGAAAGTTTGGGCTGAAACGAGAGGATTCGGTAACGCTTTAGATTAAGGTTCCTTAGTTAACTATTTATAAGATGTTAATAAGCACTAATAGTTTGTTTATGCACTTAAACCGCCTCATACATGTTTATAATCCATCAGACAAAACATGTTTGAGTGAATAAACCACATGTACAGAGCATCAATGAGCAAATATTACATTATTTTCAATTATCACGCTAATAAATGCTTGTAAATGCCTTATACGTGCTTATAAAGACATAACAAGTGCTTATTAATGCATTATAAATAGTTTACTAAGGAACCTTAATCTAAAGTGTTACCGAGGATTCAAAAATATGAAACAAAGGCGGAGATAATACGGGAAATAGTGTTTTTGTTGTCTTGTTTTTGTTGTTGAGGTGCAAAGAGTTTACTGAACATTTGAACTCAAGTAAAAGCACAAATGCATGAATAAAGTGCAAGTCCTGCTGCTAAAAGTTTAGTGGCAGAAAAGTAATAGTTCAACTTCACTTTATTTGTGTCTAATTAGTTTTGCAGCAAAAACAAACAAACAAAGAACACGATACAAATAATACATTTACAAGTGTCTGATAAAAAATGGCACATATTCAGCAGGCAGGGAACATCAATTTAAGAGGAAAAGTGGTTTAAAATAGAAATCGCTGCAGGAATAAAAGAGTTCCTGTATCTGTTACTCCTCACTGTGGGACGCCTCAGTCTGGAGCCAGCTGAGTTCTGAACTTCAGTGAAACTTTTAGGTGTCTCTACTTTACTTAAGGTGAGATGCTACAGGTGAACAGGAAAAAATCTTACATTTAAAAATATCAATTGTAAACTTCTTCTGTAGTTTACTCACATGAATGTAAGAAGAAAATATATTACAATGTGGTTTTCATCATGTTTTACGTCATGTTTTTGTGTAGAAATAAGGCATTTTATGTGTAAAAATGGCCAAAAAGTACAAATATTTGGAGCATTTAAATCTGACAAATGGACAGAACCAGTAATTGTTTTAGTTTATTTTGTACAAATATTAGTCACAAAAACTTCACAGAGGGAATTTTGGATTACTTATTTAATTTTTTCACGATATGTTCTTCTTAAAGACAAATTAAATAGGAAGTTGTCTTTAAGAAGAACATATTTTGGACATAACAAAAGAAGACATAATGAAAGTTGTTTTTGAGTAAACTAGATTGGACTGAAAATTGTCCTAAAATTCCAAATTCCGCCTCATTTTTTTGACTTCAATAAATCATTTTTAGAATTAGATGTTAAAAAATACTTCTGTACGTTTTGTCAAATTCTTGTTTAGTCCCAGATTGTACAGTTTGGTGCAGGATCTACTTTAAGGCCCATCTTTATGTTTCTGTGGGAGAAAAATGCATTTTTGAGAGAACTGGCTCTGAGTTACAATGTTCAAGCAAAATCTATCGATGAAGTGGATTAAATTAAATAATAAAACGTCTTTAGGAGAAGATTAGACAAGTTTATTGTAATGAAAGTCGATATGTTGAGAGAACAAACTGACCAAAAAAACAAAAACTGAACAAAATAAGTTTTGCCTGTAGTGTCTCGCCTTAAATAAAGCACAGATACCTCTTGTCAGTTCGGAACCCAAGCCGGGCTTTAAGGTCAACAAATCATCTTCTGCTGGACGTCCCCAGAGCCAGAATCAAACACTGATGGATCTTTCTCTGTCTCTGGCCCCGGACTCTGGAACAAACGGCCCCTGAAATGAGAACCATCACAGACTCTGGCCTTTTTAAATCAACGCTTAAAACTTTCAGGCTTTTAACACTCAGTAGTGACACTTGTCTTTATTTTTTGCATAATGAATGTATAGTTTTATGATTTTATGCACTTTTATTTGTATTTTTCTCCATTTTATTGGAAAGCACATGTTATAAAGGTTGTAAAGGGCTCTATCAATAAACGTTGATTGATTGATTTAAGTATTTTACAGTGGCTACATTTTGCTTTTATACTTCATTACATTTTAGTTGTGAAAGAAGAAGTAAGTTTTGGACATTTGTGGCAGCCTTAACCTTTCCTTTTATCAGATGATGGACAAAATGGAATAAATACAGAAAGTCCAATTTACCAACGGTGGAACTTTTTCAAACTTTATTTATAGAACACTTTATTCACTTTATTCCTGAAGTTGTCGTGGGCGCCGCCGTCTTGTTTCCATTGTAGTTCACACAGGGCAGACGAGCTAAACAGAAAATAAGTTCTGCTCGACTAAAAAGACATTTTCAGGAAATCGTTGCGTTGTTGACTTGTTGTTGCTCGTGTTCATTAAACATTTTACACAAATCAATCTACTTTATGTAACATTTTAGCGGCGAGACTTTTCCCTCGTTCGTCATTAACTTTAACGGAGTTCTCGTCAAACGGAAGTGCGTTTACAACAGAAGTGTGGGTCTGTGGCAAAAAGAGACAAAAGTGGACGGGGCGGAATATGCTGAATACTTAATTATAAGTACAAGAACAGGTTTATAAATCTTCTAAAAAAGAGGAGCAGTTACCTTAAAAATCCACTTAATTACAGTAACTTGAGTATTTGTAATTAGTTTCTTTTCACTCCTGCTTTTTGAATTCTTTCTCTTCTGACAGAATGGTTTCCTGAGATGCCACGGACCACACACTTTGACTTCAGATGCTTAGTGTGCAGCTCTGTTCCGTCTCCATGATGTACAAAGGGTGTGATTGACGCGCTGATTAACTCATCAGAGCAGCAGAGTCCGGTCGAAACGGAGAGTGAAGGACACGGATGCAGACTGGACTTTTTCTCTCTTTTAACCCTGTTCTATCATCGTTACTTCATCAAAAACACGCCTGGAGTTGCGTTTAGCTTCGTTCGCGTCGCAGGTTTCATTAAATCCTGTTTACGAGCTCCTCTTCTCTTGCTCCTTTTCACAAAAACAGAGGTTTCCTTGCGTAGTTTTTAAGTCCATACATAAATTTGACTTTATTTTCTTGAGTTGCACAACATGTCACCACTTTTAAAACAATTTTAGTTTAAACAAAATATATATAACATTCGATTTGTTTCATTATTAGGACTAGACTAGAAACTACCGGGTCTGAACCAGGACTAACCCAGAATCAAACCAGGTCTAAAGAAGGACCAAACCAGGTCTAAACGAGTACTAACCCAGAATCAAACCAGGACCAAACCAGGTCTAAACTAGTACTAACCTAGAATCAAACCAGGTCTAAAATAAGACTAATCAAACCAGGTCTAAGGCAGGACCAAACCAGGTCTAAAACAGGACCAAACCAGGTCTAAAGTAGGACCAAACCAGGTCTAAACTAGTACTAACCCAGACTCAAACCAGGTCTAAAATAAGACTAATCAAACCAGGTCTAAAGCAGGACCAAACCAGGTCTAAAACAGGACCAAACCAGGTCTAAAGCAGGACCAAACCAGGTCTAAAACAGGACCAAACCAGGTCTAAAGTAGGACCAAACCAGGTCTAAACTAGTACTAACCCAGACTCAAACCAGGTCTAAAATAAGACTAATCAGACCAGGTCTAAAGCAGGACCAAACCAGGTCTGAACCAGGACTAACCCAGAATCAAACCAGGTCTAAAGCAGACATAAACATGAACTTAATCAGGACGAAACCAGATTTTAAATTTGCACTAACCAAATAAACAAGTAACAAATCATTTTTATTATTTGGAATTTGGGTCGCATGCCAGATCAAATCATTTGGAGGCCCAAAGTTTAATCCATTGTAATTCCCTCTGCTGCCTGTAGATGTAGACACAAATCCTGACGAGGGAACACCTGACTGAGAGAAAGTCATACGTACTTTCTATACATATCCACGATTTTAAGTTCTAAATCCTGAGAAGTCAAAGTGAAAGCACAAGAGCATTTTAAAGGACACTAACACGTGTCCTTGAGTTGAAGTTACAGTTGGTTCTGTTTTTAGTTTCGCTCTCCTTCAGCCCCTGGAGTGCGGCTCCTGTTTACTCCGTCTGCTCTCTGACTCCTGCTCCGTCTCATTGTCTCATTGTCTCACAGTCTTCTCTGAGCTCTAACAAGCTTCTGCCGCCGCTGCGTCTCCCTCTGCGCCTCCTCACAAACAATGGACCTGTTTCTTCAGAGTTTAAACCGGAATTGGGAAAGTTTCAGGAAGGCGGATGTTGTTGGTATCACGAGTGTCCGCTGAGGTGACTTTGAAATGGATGAACGGCAAATAATTAAATGCAAGACAGTTGGTCCACAGTAGAAGATGGTTTGAAATTATTTGTGTTTTTCTTTAAATGTTGCACGCCGGGATTTGGACTCAAGTGAGACTTAAGGCGAGACACTACAGGCAAAAGTCTATTATTATTATTTTGTTTTCTCTCTCACATATCGACTTTCATGAGGAAACCACAAACGTGTCCAGATTTAGACCAAACGCACAGAAGGATTTGTTTATTTAATTCTAAAACTGATTTATTAAAGTTTTAAATTAAGAAAGTTGCAGGTGGTTTTCCGCTCAGAGACAGCAGGGGGTGATGACAAGGGCTTCAAACACCCCGAAAATATATTTCCTAGTAACACACGGACTTATGAAGTTTAATATGGTCAAAATGTAACTTAGTTCTACTTTAAGAGGAATTGTTCAAACCCAACACAAGCCGTGTCGTTGACCTGGTGTCCCAAAAGTCACTCACAAAAAAAAAAAAAGATAAATTCTGAGGAGCCACTGGGTTTATTTTCAGTTTCATTCATCAATGTGTTTAAACTGAAGGCGAGAAAGAGATGAAGGGAGACGGGAAAGAGGGAGGTTAAAAGAGAAGAGAGAGCGAGAGGGTGAAGGAGGAAAGTAAGAGCGACATGAGAAGTGTCAGGTGGTGTTAGTGTGGACTTAACGAACCTGGGCCTAAATAACACCTCTTCATTAGCGCTCGTTTACGGCTGCTCCGCTCCTGGAATGTGAACAGGAACATTATCTGGCTCTACATTCCTCTACAGGCTCATGTTGGATTTATTTAAAGAACACTTTATTGTTCTCTGCATTTGACCCTCAGTGTCTCAAGGGCGTCAGGAGCATCGTCTGGAGACTGTATCCAGATCATGGTCTAGTCTTGGACAGGATTTAAGCTGAACCTATCTCCAGATCTTAATCTAGTCTTGGTCAGGACTTTTGCCGGACCCATATCCAGAGCTTGGTCTAGTTTTTACCCATCTCTAGATCTTGTTCTAGTTTTTGTCAGGACTTTAGTTGAACCCATCTCTAGCTATTGGTTTAGTCTCAGTCAGGACTTTAGTTGGACCCATCTCCAGATCTTGGTCTGGTCTTGGTCAGGACTTTAGTTGGACCCATCTCTAGCTCTTGGTTTGGTCTTGGCCAGGACTTTAGCTGGACCCATTTCCAGATCTTGGTCTAGTTTGGACCCATCTCTAAATCTTGTTCTTCTAGTCTTGGTCAGGACTTTAGTTGGACCCATCTCCAGAGCTTGGTCTAGTCGTGGTCAGGACTTTAGCTGGACCCATCTCTAGATCTTGGTTTAGTCTCGGTCAGAACTTTAACTGGACCTATCTACAGATCTTGGCCTAGTCTTGGTCAGGACTTTAGACGGATCCATTTCCAGCACTTGGTCTAGTTTGGACCCATGTCTAAATCTTGTTCAAGTCTTGGTCAGAACTTTAACTGGACCCATCTCCAGATCTTGGTCTGGTCTTGGGCAGGACTTTAGCTGGACCCATCTCTAGAAATATATGTTTGGACCCATCTCTAAATCTTGTTCTAGTCTTGGTCAGGACTTTAGCTGGACCTATCTCCAGATCTTAATCTAGTCTTGGTCAGGACTTTAGCTGGACCTACCTCCGCATCTTGGTTTAGTTTGGACCCATCTCCAGATCTTGGTCTAGTCTTGGTCAGGACTTTATTTGGACCTACCTCCGCATCATGGTTTAGTTTGGACCCATCTCCAGATCTTGGTCTAGTCTTGGTCAGGACTTTAGTTGGACCCATCTCCAGATCTTGGTCTAGTCTTGACCTGAGGAGCATGTTTTGTGTTGATGGAGAAAACTCGCAGACAAAGAGACAGAAACATGCAAAAAAAAAAAAAAAAAAAAAAACACAAAGAGCTGAGAAACTGAGGATTTCTGCAAAATCATTAAATTAAGAACTATTGTATGTAAATGTAAGGTAAAAGAAGTTACTGTTTAATTTAATTTATTTGTTTTGGACAGAACATATTAATGAACAACTCCAGATTTCGCCATGGACTAGTTTTTATCCTGCATTCACCCTCAACCTATTGTACGTTTTTAGTGGGAGGGGAAATCAGAGCATCCAGAGAAAACCTACACAGACACAGGGAGAACATGCAAACTCCACACAGAAAGGCCCCGGCCACCTACCGGACAAAGTTAGGAGAGTTTTTTGACCTTTTATGGTCTGATTTACCTTGGTGATCATTATATTCACTTCTCCCCAATTTTTACTGATATAAAAATGAAATATACGTGAAAAGAAACTAAAATATCATCACTGTATTTCAAAAGTTTTGACACTCGCCGCTGGAGAGGAGCTGGTGATTTTCTCTGAGCCAAGATTGACACAAAACCTAAGAGAAGTGGGCCACACAAAGTTGGTCAAGAGTTAAAATTCCAGACATTTTGAGGTCTTTCTTAAAACTCTACAAAGTCTACAGTTTCTTTAAAAATAATCTTTGTGCCGTCGCCCCAAAACTCGTGCTCTTTGTCAAAGCTAAACCCAGAAAACTAATTACCGCGGGAGCGTCTTGAACAGTAAAACCACTCTGACATGTGCTAACCTTTTAACCGCGCCTCCCGTTAGCGTTAGCGCGAGGCCCGGCGGCGTGGCTAGCTCTGTCCCTGGCGCTACATTAGCATTTGACAGTTAGCATGCGCCGCGGCAGTTTGTGCATTCAAATGGACTCAAAGGGCAGAAACTTAATGTCAGGAGTGAATCTTTGTTTGCAATTATCTCCGACACTGTCCCCCCAGCGCTAGTTTGTGTCAGAGCGTGGAATTAGCTCATATATTTCTTTGCCCTGTCAATTACGTTGCATTTAGAACTGGACGGCGCAGTTTAAAATGTCAAAAATTGCGCTAAAGCTGTCGCGAAAATGGATCCTGTTGCTCTTTTAGCTTCAGTCTCATCTCGTGTCTCTAAAAGCACCACGTACGCTGCTCAAAATGTTATTAATACGCATAATTAATGTTTTGTTGGTGTCAGGAAATCTCCGAAACTTAATTGCAAGCTTGATCATATCAGTACAAACGCTACTGTGGTGACAATCTTTTTATTTTCAGACGTGGAAAGAGCAGAAACGAGTAAGGAGTGAGACTTTGTTTGCAATTATCTCTGACACAGTCGTCCCAGCGCTGGTCTGCTTTAGTGAGCGGAATTATGATGTGTAAATCTATCTTGTCAATTAGAGCTAACGCGTTTAGTACGGGACGTCACGGGCTTAAAATGGAAGTTATAAAGTTAAGTTAGGCTGGTTCCAGTGGCTCGACATGACACAAAGTTCAAAGTCTTCTCTGTCAAAATAAATAACCGAAAGTGAAATTATTTGTTCACAGCAGTCTCTGAAAGTGGTGCCATTATTCAACTCCAAAGACGTGATTGTTGTCAGTTGAAGTACTTTAAGCATAATATTACTATGACGCAGTTTGATGAAGTTTGTGGAATCGCAAACGGATAATGACAAGATTAAAGATTTCATTCATAAGTAGTGACTCTCCCTTAGCCCCGCCCTCCATCTGAGATTATTCACCTTATTCTGCCCCGCCCACTTTTGCTGCTTTTTGCCACAGATTCACACTTTTGTTGTAGACACAATCCCGTTTGACGAGAACTCGGTTAAAGCTAATGACAAACGAGGGAAAAGTCTCTCCGCTAAAATGTTACATAAAGTAGATTGATTTGTGTAAAATGTTTAATGAACACGAGCAACAACAAGTTAACAACACAACGATTTCCTGGTCAGTCTGAAAACGGCTCTTTAGTCGAGTAGAACTTATTTTCTGTTGAGCTCGTCTGCTCCGTGTGAACTACAACGGAAACAAGACGGCGGCGCGTACGGCAACTTCAGGAATATGGTGAATAACATCATCAAATTGACTCTGTGCATAACATTTAACGGCTGCTCTTCCTACCGTTAAAGTCATTTTTTGTTTGACTTCAAAATCTCAACTATGTCGAGCTTTTCAGACGCCTCCAGAACCTGCCGAATACTACTATAAATGATGTCCATCGACTTGTGGATTCCCTCTCTCCTGCTCAATTGTTTAAGCGAGAAAAGCAATTTAAATTGTACATGTCCTGCTTTATCCACAACTACAAGGGTAAGCAGGCTATGCTAATGAGCAGTGCTAGCGTTGCAGACGTGCTAACATTCAACACTTTCAAGCAACTCAGCTATCTAGCCTTTATTTTCACTAACACTTTCTGTTTTATTGTAACTTCTGGAGAGCTAGCGCGCTGGTAGCAAAAGCATCCTGGTGAGGGGAGGGCTGGACCGGAAATGACTTGCCGGTCGGAGGAGCAGCTGTCGAACGCTATGCACAATTCTAGAGTGTGAACACAGCCTTATAGTTATTATAACATACTCACGAAAAGGAAAAAACACATTTATTATTAAAGCTGGGTACCTGATTTTCACACTGCGGAACCAGAAGTAGTTTTTAACTCTCTTTAACTCGTCCCTCGCTCTCACAAACCCTTTGGCTCATCGTTAAATTCACATACATACATTTTTTGTCCTGTGCACAGCTTTGAAACAGCTTTTTTCAGACGACAAAGTGAAACTGGGGAGGACCACCCAAGCTCAGCCAATCAGAGTGCTGCGTTTAGCTCTTATTTCAAGACAAAATGCTTTATTGTTAGACGCAGATAGCACGCAGAGGTCTAATTTTAGTCAGAAGGTGCTGCTTTTACAAGACACTCTTTGATGGAAAACACAAAATGTACAAATTTACACCCAAAAAAGTCATGTATCCCAGCTTTAAATATTTGTTTAATAGGACACACATTATGGAAAATTTGCTTTATTGAGCTTTTTAACCAAGTTCTTCATCAAATAAAGCCCTTGGTAACATTGCCAAAGGGCTTCATTTACTTAACAAGTGCATTTTTTAAAATCTAGACATTCTTTTAAGTGAGAAATGTTGAAATCCTAATGTCAGAGTCATCAAAACAAATGTTATTATCCCACGCTGGTTGAGTTTTGTCGTTCAAATTTCTCCAAAACATCACAAAGCGATAACTACATAACAACAGACTTCTTCGTCCCGACAGCTTTTGTATTTTCGGACAGTAAAAGGGCAGAAACTTAAATGTCAGTTGTGAATCTTTGTTTGCAATTATCCCTGACACCGCTCCCTCGCGCTTTACTGAGCCGCTCGCCGTATTTCGCTGTCTTGTCAATTAGACGCGGTAACTTTAGGACTGGACTCGCACAAAGCCTCGTCGAGAGTTGAACTACGAGGCGCGTTACGTTTTATGATCTGTGGGAGGAGCAGAGCGCCGGAGAAGCTCATTAGAGTTTGATTTTCCACAGCACAAGCAGCGGTTTGACACGGCGGCCATTAAAGAAACTCGCTCACATCAGGCTAACTTTAAAATGTGACACTTTTAGGACTGGAAATAACTGTAAAATCCACGACTGATTAGAAAAAGAATTGTATAACCAACATTTTCTTTTGTTGTACTTTGTTTGGTTTTGTTTTTAGTCCAGTTTTGTTCTAATCCTGACTTGGTTTGATCCTCTTCTAGACTAGGTTTGAGTCCAAATGTATTCCCAGTTCAGTCCCACTTGTCATATTTTTTGTCGTGTTTTGTTTCAAACTAAAAAGTGTGTTTAAGATGTCACTATTTGTCGTCCAGAAGTGATCCGTGTAAAGTTTCAATCATCTGGACAAAGTTTTTAAAGGTCAAATACTGTACATAATTTACATTTTCTTGCTTTTAACCCTGTTCTAACATTGTCCCTTCATCAAAAACATAGCTGGAGTGGTATTTAGCTTCAAGCACACTAGTTTCATTATTCCTCTGAGCTTTACAAAGCACTGCAAGGACAAACGTAGAGATCTGGAGGTCTCCTGTGCTGTTTTTAAAGGACACATATTCTGCTACAGCTTTTAACCCTGTGCTAACAATGTTCACCGTCAGAAACACACCTGGATTTGCATTTACCTGTATTCATGCCATGTTGAGGAATGCTGGTTTGAAAATCCTCTCCCTCCGACCGTTAAACACACTTCCTACTGAACTCCCTCGATCAGTGACCTTTTTCAGATCATATTTGTCACTTATCCGAGAATCTTCAGCTGTTTTAAGTAAACTTAAATTATCACTAGCCACGTTTATATGGACACATGTAATCGGATTAAAAGCCTGAACGGAATAAAAATGATTAATGTAAACACGCCATCTACTGGAATAGCATACACTTCATTCGATCAAAATTTCATTCCGAGAGACGGGTGGGTTATGCCGATTGATTCATCAAGTGCATAATAAACTTCTTCCGGTGTTTTGGTTGAAGGAACATGTCTGAGCTAGAAGCGAGGGATGGTGAGCGTGAGGCACACAATACAGCTCCATATCAAAAGTATTAATGGTCTAATACAGGCATGGAGTCAACGAAGAAAAATGTTAGGGCCCAAAACGTACGCGAGCCATGTTTGTTTACAACGGAAGTTTGTTCTTCTTCTACTGTTTCCGGTATGTTGCCAATTGGCCCACATTGTCAAGACATAATTTATTCAGCAAATGTATAACAGATGTAAACTACTAATCAGATTATTTTTTTCAGGGTCCATGTACACAGTAAAATTCTAATCCGATTCATGATCAGATTGAAGACATTTTGCGCATGTAAACATGGCTACTGACTCATTTTGAGCATTTCTGCCTCTAAACACGATATCTGAAGCCCTAGGCGCCATCTACTGGCAGCATACACTTAGTAAGTATCATTCCAGAAAGCAAAGAAACTTGATCATATAGTGCATAATACACTTTCTTTTGTTTCAAAACATGAGATGGCAACTTTAAGGTACTCAAGACCATGTTTAAAGGTCTAATAAGATGAAAAGTGCATAATATTTTTTCTTTAAGTCCACAAATCAACCCCTGATTCAGTATTTCTGACCTTCAGTGCACCTGGTCGAGCAGAGTGTAAAGAGAACCACAGCTGAGCGTTGACTCTGTGCAGACATTTACCGAGGACAGCTCTGACTCACACTTTCTCTCAGACGAGTTACATTTTCAGCCCGAAGGCTCCAGGTCCCTGGCTGCTAAACTGAGTGATGTAGAAATAGTTTTGTTCCCTCCTCAATTCTGGCCCTTATCACAGAACATAGATAATTTGCACAAGCTGAAAATAAGTTCAGCTCTTTCTTTTGTTTAATTATTTAATAATTTATTTTGTATGTATACATATTTTAACTTAATAAGCTAAGGATATTGATCTTGTCTTCTTAATTAGAATATTTTGTTGTTTTGTTGCTTGTCTGAAGAAACAACAAAAGCATGTTATCTTATTTACACTTTAATTTAATTTAATTTCATGTTTTTATGCAGAAAGTCTGAACCTGTGTCTATCATGTGAACAGTGTTTTTGTCAGACGTCAGCTTGTTTTAACACTACACAACAATATAGTCACCTGAACCTGTGTGCTTACATTAACGTGTCAGGGCAAGCTAGCTTTAGTTTATTTCCCTATGGTAATTCCTTCTAGATGTCGCGCTAACATCAAATCCCAGTATAAGGATTGCTTGTGATGGAGAATAATGTGTATGTTGTGTACTTAGGCATGATTTTAAGTTGTAAAACAGATGCTAAAGCAAAGTTACTCAAAAACAGCACAAATACTGCCGAATATGTGCTCGAAACGCTTCACTTCTATCGGGGTGAATTGTCTACGACGCTGGAGTGTTGGATAAAGGTGAGTTATTTCAAAGTCAAACAGAGAAAGTGCCTAAAGTCAGTGTATTTCCTTTGGTCGTATCGCGCACAAATGTGTGTCTGAATTGAAGATCAGAGGTGGCTCTTTCCGCACAACGACTTGAAAGTGTTTCGCTCAGTGATTATTGACCGTCCTAAAAAACACACGCGAAAACTTCCCCGGACTCAAACTGTGAGAGATCTAACGTTATCGGAGCGCGCGCGGCCAGCAGGGGGCGTGTTGGCAAGACCTTCGCGGGCCCCGGGTTCTTTGTCTGGGATTCATGAGGCACAGCTGGAGGAAAACACACAGAGCCGAGGAAAAGGGAGGCAGCAGCTCCACGTCTGTCCAGATACTGTGTGCACGGCCCGGACAAGAGAGAGGCCGGGAACATGCCCTCAGGAAAACCTCAGGGATTAAGTCTATTTTGGATATGTGTTTAGGATACAACCAAGATTATTAAGAGATCTAGCATGTCTCACATTGAATTGTATTGAATTGTGTTTGTTTATTTGGTAAAAACATCAGGGTTTTGAGAGGATTTGCCATGTTTCACTCTGAGCACAAACATTCAGGCTGTGACACTGAACAGAGAGCGTTGAATGCAGAGAGTATTAAAAAAAAGTTGTTTATATGTTCATTTCATTTACCAAATGATAACTGTCAATTTCTAACTTCATTTAAAGGAAAAATATAATGTATTTTTGTATTATTAGCCTTTAAACGTGCTCTTGAGTACCTTTAATTTGTCATCTCATGTTTTAAAAAAAACAAAAAAACTTTATTATGTAATAATTAAAGCTTTTCTCAGTCTGGAAAGACACTTACTTCCACTTGCATCCAGCCAGTAGATGGCGCCAAGCACTTAGCTATATTAGCTCCTGAAGAGAATGCTACGTGCAATTATCAAGCTAGCAACAGCAGTGATCGTGTTTAGATTAAAGAAATGCTCAGAACGGGTCTGTGATGACTTAAGGACTTAAAACAGCAGAAGATTCACAGATAAATGAAGTATAAAATCTGAAAATACGTCCCAGAAACAAGGAGGTTTAGCAGGAAGTGTGTTTGACGCTCGAAAGGGGAGGATTTTCTAATAAACATTCCTCGCGCCGGCCTGGAATCTGTACTACTGTAGTTTTGAGGTGTATTGAGTGCTCCATGTGGACGCACACATTCACTAAACCTGGCTCTATTTTTGGGCATTTTGTTTTGGAAACTATAGCCATTTTGTCTCTGTGTTTACGAAAAATAAAACTACACACAGATGAACAGGAGCATGAAGAAGACAATGAGACAATAACAACCGATAAGATGGTCAGCAATCACACTCTAGTTATAAAGTTCACATATAACAGTAGGATTCGTGGCATTTGGTGAAAAAAACATAAATTTTCTTGTCAAACTGTTGTGTCCCGCTGTGTTTTTAGTGCATTAATGACTAGAATAACGTCAGATTTAAGGCATTTTTCCAGTTAAAAGTTGTTAAACGTGTGCATTCATTTCAGCGCTAATCACTAACGGTAACGACCTACACAAAACACTTCAACAGGTGTAATGTTTCTGACGCTAACTGTGGTTAAACCGGGCGAACAGAACGCAGCGTTTCATTTACAAACACCGGAAGAGTCAACACAACAGACCAACTTACTCTTAATGATCTAATCTAACTTTGTAAAGATCGCTCACCTCACCGCGATAAGGTCATGGGTTCACTTCCCAGACTGTCTGTGTGAGTCTGCACGTTCTCCCTGTGTCTGTGGCTTTTCTGCAGGCTCCGCGTTCACCCAAAACTTGCTCAAACTGGACTCATTTGCTGTCATTTGTGGATGTAAATGTATGTGGTGTTGAGCGCTGGTGGCTAATCTCATCCATGAGTAAAAAGGACAGAGCTAACGCCGCCGCTAGCTCCGACTGTGATTAGCATTTGTCCTCTGTATTCACCGCTTTAGCGTGATTAGCATAACGGCAGAGAATGGTGACATTTGGACATTTGGAAGTCGCCGGTAAATGTTGTGTTGTGTTTTTTGGAGCTTGCTCTTGAACTTGAGCTTGCACTTTTGCATCCGGAAGGTGGTTTTCAGCTTTTTTGATGGTTTTGTTTCCACAGTTAATGCAGTAAAAGGTGCACTCAGCAGGTTGTATCAGTAAAGCTCTAAAAGGTCTCTAAAATTACAAATGGACTTTTATCATGAAGCTGCATCATTATTATTTACAAAGACACAGCCAATATTTATTTAACAAACTACATAAGAACTTTTACCATTAACACTGCCAGTCAAACAGAAAAAAACTCAAACAATTACACATTTAAAGATAATTTGATATATCAGATGGGTTAACATTTTTTAACAATATTCATGTATTTCTCATGTAGTAACTCAAAAAAAAAAAAAGGAAGGAATCCTGAATTATGGATATGCATTTATTATTGATAAGGATCAAAACAAAAATGAAAACCCCTTACTAAAGTAAGATTCTTGGAGGAGAGTCCTTTTTTTCGAGTCCAGTTTTTGCTTTACCTGTAATGTTGTGGTTTAATCGTATCTAGCGCCACCAAGTTTATATATTGTTTAGTAAAAATACCTGTAATTGTACAAAGCAGTAATTCAAGCAGGTGGAATTATTACATTTATTCATTTAAAGTCAATCTATTCCCTCTTCTCTTTAAGTGGCTGTATTTAATCTTTATATTTATAATAATTGATGTGATCCCTCATTGGTCCAGGCGTGTTCCATCGTAGAAAAGGTTACAGGGTTGTCATTCGGACTCTGTTTGATGATCAAGACGTTTCGACTTCTATCCAGAAGTCATTTCACAATAATAATTATATAAACGATAATGATGATAAATGTGTAGTGCTTTTCATGACACTCAAAGACACTTTAAGGTTTCGCCGCAAAATGTTGTAAAAGCAGCTCTCAGGGACAAAGTGAGACTGTCTGTCTCTCATCATAGAGCCTTTTATGGTGCGTCATGTGGAACTCGGGAAAATGTAAATGTCACAAATTTCAATAGTCAGAAAAACTCTGGTGAGAAGCTGCTTCCTGACTTTCACATTTGACGTCACCGGCTGTTGAGATGAACCAAAATTCGCTGATTTGGCAAATTATCTTAATTATTTTAGTTTATTGACAAATATTATTACAGTCAGGGGTTTAGTGCCAGTTGTTTATATCAGAGGAGCAACAAAAAAGAAAGAAAGTTCCACTGTTTGTTTCATCGTCAATGTAACCATAGGTAGATTTGATGTTTTAACAAGGTTTATAGGGTTAACTTTTGAACAACAAATCTCACTGTCAGCCCCATCAAACTCTGATTTTATTATTGGTGATGATTTTCTGAGAACACCGACATCGGGAACTCGAGTGCCCGAGGACCACATGAACGCAGCATTATTCTATAAACATGAAGTGTGCTGTTAGCATGCTCATGTAAGTTAGCTTTATTGTAACTCGCTCTGAAAGTAAACGCTTATAAACTCATCACAATGAATAATTATGATCCTATGACTACGTGAGAAACTCAGGAATTAGATTGAACCAATGCACACTTTTTTAAATGACTAGTTCTGTTTTTTCTTTATTTTCCTGTTAATAAAAACCAAGTACAGCCCCTTTAAGTGAGTTACTGTGTCCAAGTAATAAGTCTAAGCGGCATAAACATGAAAAGCTACAGTTAAATATGTATAATTGTGATTCCAGTGACCTGTTTTTGTGCTTGTTTTTGTGGCTCTGGAGCCTCTTGTTTTGGAGTGTTTTCGGTGCTTCTCTGCAGAGTCTGTATCTAACCCTCCGTCGCTGAATATGTTTCGGTCGTCTGAGTCACCGCTGATCAACGCTTGTCCAAACACACTCCAAACCTGTCAGAAAGAGAAATATTAAGGCTTCTCTGGCGTTAGCGGCGTAAACATGTGAATAATAGGAATTAATCATGTTCATTGTTGGGTTTTGTCGTCTGCGTTTGTGGCTGTGAGTAACCGGGGCAAATCACCGCATCGAATTAGAATGTTAATTTACGAGAGAGAGCTGTAATTCTCGGAGGACATTTTCGCGAAACACATGCTTCATCGACGCATTTTCACAATTCAACAGGACGAGTGACAGGATTTGTATTAACGTTTGACAAAGCCGTGTTAAAATGTGTGTCAGTGATTCATGTCTGTTACACAAAAACAAACCAGGGATTTTAAAGTGGGCAGCATCCTCAAATAATAAGTACACGCTGTAACAGTAAGTTTGTTTTTGTTTTCTTTTTTGTTATTTCTTTCAAGAACAGCAAATTGCCCATAGAGTTTTATTAGTATTAAAGTATAACACATAGATGTAGCTGCAGGCAAAACATTAATTTATAAAAAAATTTTGGCCAGTATGCTCTCTATTGACCTTATTCCGGAATTTGCCATACGCGCCGCCGTCTTGTTTCTGTTGTAGTTCACATGGAGCAGACGAGCTCAACAGAAAATAAGTTCTACTCGACTAAAAAGACGTTTTCAGGAAATCGTTGCGTTGTTGACTTGTTGTTGCTCGTGTTCATTAAACATTTTACACAAATCAATCTACTTTATGTAACATTTTAGCGGCGAGACTTTTCCCTCGTTCGTCATTAGCTTTAACGGAGTTCTCGTCAAATGGAAGTGCGTTTACAGACGGAAGTGTAAAAAATGGCAAAGGTGGGCGGGGCAGAATAAGGTCAATAGGCTTTCGTGTGGAAACATGAAGCTTGTCCAATCGGCTCCTATACTGTAGATGTTTTATTCCATTTCTCTGGGACGTTGTAACTCAGAGGCAGCTCTCTCAGAAAATGAATTTTTCACCCAGCCTTAAAGTAGATCCCACACCAAACTGTACAATCTGGACTCAACAAGATTTTGACAGAACGTAATGAATTCTAAGCCTGATTTATTCAAGTTTTAATTAAAAAAAATGAGGTGAAATTGAATTTTTAAATGCAAATTTTCAGTCAGATCTCGTTTACTCACAAACAGAAACAAACAATAAAATAATAAAGAAGATATCCCAAATCCCCTCTGTAATATTTTTGTAACTAATATGTGTATAAACTGAACCAAGAAATGTAAACCTGGTTCTGTCCATTCTTCAGTCCCAAATGAAATTTCCCATATATAAGTTTTATGTAATACATTTATATCCTTACATTTATCAGAGTAAACTACAGGTAAAGTTTCAAATTGATATATTGAAATTTAAGAACCTAAACTAGATATATCTTTTTTTTTTTACTCAAAACTTGAGGTTTAGAATTAGATATCAACAAATCTGTATGTGTATTCGGTCAAAATCTTGTTCAGTCTCAGTTTAAAGCTGCTTTAAAGCTGATCTTTATCAAATCAAATCAAATCAATTTATTTTTATAATGCCCAAAATCACAACAACAGTTGCCTCGATGGGCCACAGGTAAAAGCAGTTCAGATAACTGTCCCAGAATGCCCCTGTCCCCTGTCCTCCTTCGCGGCGAGGAAAAACTACAAAAAACCCCATGGGAAAAAGTATAAACCTCGGGGAGAACCACAGTGAAGGAGAGATCCTACTCCCACGGACGGACGGACAGGCTGCAGATGAACTAGGACTGACGCATCCACTTGGACTGAACCAGAACCACTCAAGAGGGAGGTGGCTTTAAAGAGTTCCTCCAGGTGGGTGAGGAGCAGTCCACCCAGTGTAGAGAGATCCTCCAGCAGGAGATGAGGAACAGTTCATCTAAAGTAGAAGGAGTTCGTCCAGGCAGACGAGGTGTGGCTAATCCAGCTGTCCAGGCGGGTGGCGCATAGATCGTCCAGTGTAGCGATCGATCCTCCAGACAGATGGGGGTGGGGGGGTCGTCACTGGAGCAGCCGCCGCAGTGTCTGAAACAGTCTCCACTCCCCGGGGGAAGTGGAGAGAAAGAGAAACATGTGAACAGCAATGAACAGACTACAGTTGAAGTAATATTAAATATTGTTGATAGATAAAGTAGGAAGAACCAGAGGATAGTGTTCAAGCTGCCATACTTCCCCCAGCAGAATTGCTCCAAGGGCAGCGTAGCTAAAACTGTAGGTTTTTATTTCTGTTCCTAACTGGCCTGACCATAAGCTATTTCAAAGAGGAACGTTTTGAGCCTGGTCTTAAATGTAGAGACTGTGTCGGCCTCTTTTACATGAACAGGGAGCTGGTTCCATAACATAGGAGCTTGGTAGCTAAATGCTCGACCTCCTACTGTGCTTTTAGAGACTCTGGGGACTAACAATAGTCCAGCATTTTGAGAACGAAGAGCTCTGTTTGGATGGTACGCTACTATTGCATCTTTGAGGTAGGATGGGGCCATATTGTTTATAGCTTTATAAGTCAGGAGGAGGATTTTATGTCTTTGTGGGAGAAAAATGCATTATTTGAGAGAACTGCCCCTGAGTTACAATGTCCCAAAGAACTCCATGGATCAAGTGGAGTGAATATTACAATATTCAGGAGCAGATTGGACAAGTTTGTAGTTTACACATGAAAGCTTTTAAGTTGAGAGAGCAAACTGACCAAAGAAAACAGCAAAAATAATTAAGTTTTCTTGCAGTGTCTCTAAATGCTAAAGGTCAGGCTTGTTGTCATTCATTATAGCTACAGGAGCTTTATAACAACTGAGTAAGATAACGATGAGAGGACACCATTATTAAAAGCTTAAATTACAGCTAATGTCCTCTTTAAACACACAGTCAACACTCCAACGAAGTCAAACGTCCGGAAAACTCCCACCAAAACCGCTTTAATCTTCCATCTCTCTGTCCGTGATGGTTTTGACAGCTCCAGCCTCCGCCGCTCGGCTCCGGTCGCACTCTTTTTGCTTTTGTTTTCCCGATTTTGCGCCCCTGAAAACTTGATATATCATATTTTTTTTAACTTAAAAATGTAATTAATGAGGTTTAGAGTTAGATATTAACAAACCCTTGTGTATGTTCCGTCAAAATCTTGTTCAGTCTCAGTTTACAGCTGCTTTAAGGCTGATCTTTATGTCTCTAGGGGAGAAAAATGCTGTATATGAGAGAACTGCCCCTGAGTTACAATGTCCCAGAGAACTCCATGGATCAAGTGGAGTGAATATTACAATATTTAGGAGCAGATTGGACAAGTTTGTAGTTTCCACATGAAAGCTTTTAAGTTGAGAGAGCAAACTGACCAAAGAAAACAACAAAAATAATTAAGTTTTCTTGCAGTGTCTCCAAATGCTAAAGGTCAGGCTTGTTGTCATTCATTATAGCTACAGGAGCTTTATAACAACTGAGTAAGATAATGATATAGAACACTATTATTAAAAGCTTAAATTACAGCTAATATCCTCTTTAAACACACAGGAACACACAGTCAACACTCCAACGAAGTCAAACGCCCGGAAAACTCCCACCAAAACCGCTTTAATCTTCCATCTCTCTGTCCGTGATGGTTTTGACAGCTCCAGCCTCCGCCGCTCGGCTCCAGTCGCACTCTTTTTTGCTTTCACTTTCCCGATTCCACGCGCCTGATCTCCCTCCGAGACGATGATGCGCACCTGTTTGGTATTCAGCGTCAGCTCGCTTGGCCTTCAGAGCCGCAGCCACTCGTGCAGAGACGCCGAGTGATGGATGGGGTTTGGACAGCGCGCTTCGGCCCGGCGCCGAGCCAAGAGTGAGACGTCCAGGGTTTCTTTTCTGTCAGTTTTTGGGGGGGAGATGATTGACAGGTGCCGGTAAACAGGGCGACAGGCTCAGATCTGCAGCAGTCACATCCACAAAGCCTCGTGTAACTCACTGTCAGACGCAGACGACTCCATCAGACGTTTGAAAAGACCGCGCACGTTTCACGGCTTTGATTGAACGGAAATGTATAAAGAAGCAATTTTCAAACTCTGCTGTGGTTTTGTGTGAAGGTGGTTAAGCCAATTGCAGCATAACTTTACTCAGATGTGCCTCTGTATTTTTATAAACTGATATTTTCTTAATTTTCTTGGCTAGCTGGCTAATTTGATCAAACTGACAATCGCTGACAGTTATTCCCCGCTGTTGGACAAATAAAACTTCTCTTATCTTATTTAAAACACTGGAAAAATCTCAAATTTAAAGATATTGTGAAACTTCTATAGTTTACTCATATAAATGTAAGAATATATAGAAATATAGACATAGAAATGAGACATTATATTGTAAAAACGGCCAAAATTGCTCGTATTTGGGACATTTCAATCTGAAATTGGACATAACCAGATTTAGTTAGTTAGTTTAGTTAGTTTAGTCTTTATTGAAGGGACAATGTACAGATACATTAAGTTTAAAAAGAAAACCGAGATGTTCTGCACCAGATTATAGCTAGATAGCTAGTTTCCGTCTGCAGTCCCTAATTTACAGGAGTAAAAATACATCATTTAAGCTAAACAATAAGACCATTATTTCATAGCGCCATCTGACACAAACACTCTCACAAACATCTCATTCATGCCATTAGCATTGGGTTCAAAATTTTAACACATTCACACTCGTATGCTGTCCATTATAGTTCAGTCCTATTTCTTTCAGTAAAAGGTTAAAAATCTTACACATACTAAAATTACAGTTTTACATCAACAATTTTATATTTACAATAATATTTCCATCGAATGTAATGAAACATCAGGAGCTGCTTTGTTCAATGTTCACATGCCTGATTGTTCCACAGCCACTTTTTCACTTCTACTGTAAATGTTGGGTAGTTTGTTAGATTTTTTAATTCAGTTGGAAGATTATTCCACTCTTTTATTGCGTTATAAGAAAATGCTGATTGTGCAAATGAGGTTTTTCGTTTTGGTATAAAACACTGGCCCCTGCTGGAGGTCCGTGTGGCTCTGGAAGTCACTGTTGATGTGAGTTGTACAAAGTGCTTAAGTTTAAATTTCTTGGTTCATTTTGTACACAGTTATTTAAAAAATGTAGTTTGGATTTCTTATTTAGTTTTTGAGTAAACTACATTTGACTGAAAATTGTTCCAAAAATTCAAATTTCGCCTCATTTTTTTGACTTAAAACTTCAATAAATCAGTTTTAGAATTAGATATCAAAAATCCTTTCTGTATTTTTCGTCAAAATCTTGTTGAGTCCAGATTGTACAGTTTGGTGTGGGATCTACTTTAAGGCTGATCTTTATGTCTCTATAATGTCCCAGAGAAATCTATGGAGGAAGTGGATTAAATGAAATAATAAAACCTCTTTAGGAGCAGACATGAAAGCCGGTATGTTGAGAGAACAAACTGACAAAAAAACAAAATATGTGCTAGAAAAGGTCTGGGCAAACATTTTGACTCAAGGGCCACATTGGACTTTCACACTTGCCCTTGGGACGGACCACACATGGACTTAACGCCTAAAATACACCAAAAATACAACAGAATGGCAAAAATGATTATGTATTTAGTGGAAATAGTGCCGTTATCCACTCTTTTTAGCCGATGCATCAAAGTTTGTGTTATTCTAGTGGTGGCTGTTCTCAAAACTGATCCTAAATGAACAAACTGCAGTCTAGACAACTACAAAATGACAAATGTGCCGTACTTAACATAAAATAGTATCGGAACAACACTAGTTTAATCCTGCTGCAGGCTGTGAGTTAATGAGGTTTACATGTGAGTGGCTAATAATGTTGTATCTGTTCATTCTACGATCGGAGCAGACACAAATGACAAGCGTTCTGAGTATAATTCTGTGTGTAAATCTCCTTTTTGAGTGTAATTCTCCTCTTTCTGTGTGTAATTCTCCTCTTTTTGAGTGTAATTCTCCTCTTTTTGAGTGTAATTCTCCTCTTTTTGAGTGTAATTCTCCTCTTTTTGAGTGTAATTCTCCTCTTTCGGTGTGTAATTCTCCTCGTTCGGTGTGTAATTCTCCTCGTTCGGTGTGTAATTCTCCTCGTTCGGTGTGTAATTCTCCTCGTTCGGTGTGTAATTCTCCTCTTTCGGTGTGTAATTCTCCTCGTTCTGAGTGTAATTCTTGAAAAGTCCTCTGGCCGCGGCGCTGTGGGTGTGTGTCGCTCGCCTGTCGCTCGCCTGTCGCTCGCCTGCTCCCAGCCCTGTTAAGTAAGAATAGAAAAGGCCTTCGGGGCACCACGCTTAATTTTGAAACTCTAATTTCCCAACGCGACGCGACACGGATGAAAAAAAAAAAATCTATTAATGTTTCTGTGAGCGGCGGACACAGACGGAGAGGGGCCTGTTCTGTCCGAGTTTAACGCGAGCCGCCGCTGAACGCGAAGAGGCGCTTTCAGACGGAACGGACCGAGCTGAAGAGGATTAAGGCCGAGCCGTGATCCTCAGACCTTTTAAATCAACACTTCTGAACTTACATGGACCACAAACCGACACGTAAAGGAGACGTTATTATGGAAATGGGCTTTTATTAGCTCTGAGACAGTTTTCCCTCAACATTAGAGATATTTTAAAGTGAGACGCTGCAGGTGAATAGGGAAAAATCTTACATTTAAAGATATCAATTGTAAACTTCTCCTGTAGTTTAGTCACATAAATGTAAGAAATAAATGTATTACAAGTTTTTCATCGTGTCATGTTTTCACGTAGAAATAAGACATTTTCTGTGTAAAAATGTTCAAAATTGCTCATTTTCGGGAGTCTGAAAAGTGGACAAAATCAGGTTTAAATTGATTGGTTCATTTTCTACACAAAAATCTACAGAGGGGGTTTTGGATTTCTTATTTAGTTTTTGAGTAAACTAAATCTGACTGAAAATTGTCCAAAAATTCAAATTTTGCCAATTTTTTAGACTTTACATACATTACATACATTAATAAATCAAATTTAGAATTAGATCTCAACAAATCCCTCAGTATGTTTTGTCAAGTTTTTTTGTCATGTTTTGCTGAAAATGCATTTTAAGAAAACGGCCTTTGAAGTTACAATGTCCCAGAGAAATCTATGGATGAAGTGGATTCAATGGAAGAATAAAACATCTTTAGGAGCAGATTGGACACGTCTGTTGTTTCCACATGAAAGTCGACATGTGAGAGAGAAAACTGACCAGAAAAAAAACAAAAACATTTTTTTTTATGGTTTTGGTGTCTCTCCTTAATAGATTTGCGCTTGTTTGAGTTAATCATGTGTTGGAATTGCATGGAATTGTAAAGTATTTTTGCTGAATTAATGTCTAACAATCATAAAGAATGTAGTATTTTTCAGGATTTTCAAACTCACTTTACAGAACAAAATCAAAAGCAGGCAAAAGAACATCAAGCAACAAAGATAAACACAGGAAATCAATAAAATAGTGTAGATTTTTGTTCTAAACATGTGGGTTTTGAGGTTTTTAATCCATCCTGTTTACAAGATCCTATTATTTAAGCCTTAAAAAATACACCGTTTGAGTTTTTGTTGTGTCACACGTAAAAATCTGGTCTTTTTGTGCTTCGTTTATAAGTCCAAAAACCATCACCGACTCGTTCTGTGTTCACAGCAAACGCACGGCTGTGTAGAGCAGTCACGTTGCCTAAGGGCTTCATTTGTATGCTCATTAACTGTTCATTCGCTGACAGCAGAGGGCGCTCAAATGCCTAAATACCTCTTTGGAAACAGGTGTCGTGGTGCAGCTTGAAAAGTGTGAAGAGTTTATTTGCAAAAACGGATATCTTCGTTTTGAGAAAGAAAAAAAAAAATCAGCGTTTTCTAATAAAGACAGTGCAGTCGTGGGAATCTGCTCATCTGATTCAGCTTTTGGAAAGAGTAAATTGCCATTCTTCAACGTCATTCGTATCTGTTTTGTGTAAATTAACTTAAAATGTGGAATACTGATGCTGAAAAGAATGTTTAGACGGAAATTAATCACAAGAATAAAGAATATTTCAACTTTAAATGTAGTTTTAGATCAATATTGGGTTCGCACAATGACAACTATAGAACTATAAATGAAATGTTTAATGTAGGGCTACGATTATTTTGGTAATCGATTCGTCCAGCGATTATTGTTGGATTAATTGAATCACTGTTTTGGGGAATGTTTATTAGAAAATCCTCTCCCTCCGAGCGTCAAACACACTTCCTGCAGAACTTCTGTGATTTTCTGACATATTTTCAGACTTCATACGTCATTTATCTGAGAATATTACGCTGCTTTAAGTCCTTTAATCATCGCTAAACTCATTCTGAGCATTCAAAACATGCGGGAATCAATCAAAAAACCACTTTGGGCACAACATACGAGGCCCAAATAGCACTGTAGGAAGGTTAAAACCTCTGAAAAGTCCATTTTGCATGTTATGGGACCTTTAAGTTGTTTATTTTGGGTAAATTATGCATAACCTTTGGATGGAGTGAGTCTCCCCGCTGTGATGTCATCAGTTTTTTACTTCCTGTAATTTCAAACTGATTTTTCAAATTTTCTCCACAAACTACGACTTGACTGGTGTAAAACAGGAATTTTTATGGACAATATGTATCAATACACCAAATTAAATCAAAATTAGAAAATCGTTAAAACCCGTCACACGCCCTTTAAGCGTTCGTTCTGCAGGAGTCGGTTTCAGGGTCAGGAAGTCTCCCCAAATCCTCGTGATCTTTTCAAGTTCTGTTTGGCGGTGATTGCGTTTTAAAGACTGTCAGAAGTCTTTATCTGTTGAATAAGCGCGAGGGTCGTCTTGGTTTGTGGAGCGTCGGAGTCGGCGCCGGAGGCTCGTCTGTCGCTGACGTTTATCTGGAGCTGATCAGGTCAAACGTCCCAAACTTTTCTCATCAGAGCGAAGAGCGTTAAACCGAGCGCTCACTCTGCATCGGCTCAAACAGAGGGAAAGTTTGTCCTTCTCCTCTTTCTCTTCTCTTTTCTCCCTTTCTTTTCTCTCTTTGCTTCTGCTTTGTCTTTTCTCATTCTCTTTTCTTTGTCACGTTTTCTCTACTTTTCTCTCTTTTTCATCTTTCTTTTCTCGTTTTCTCCTTTTTCTCTTCTTTCATTTATTTTTCTCCTCTTTTTTCTCTTTCTTTTCTCTACTGTCTCTACTTGCTTTCTTGTCTTTTTTCTCACTTTCTCCTTATCTATTCTTTTTCTCATCTTTTTTTTCTTTCTCATTTCTCTCTTTTGTCTCTTTTGTTGTTTGTTTTCTTCTCCCCTTTCTCTCTTTGCTTGTTTTCTCCTCTTTCTTTCTGTTCTTCTGTCTTTTCTCATTCTCTTTTCTTTCTCACATTTTCTCCGCTTTTCTCTCTTTTTCATCTTTTTCTGTTCTTTCTTTTATTTTTCTCTTCTCTCTTTTTTCTCTTTTCTCTCTACTGTCTCTTCTTGCTTTCTTCTTATCTCTTTTCGTTTTCTCCTCTTTTTTTCTTTCTCATTTCTCTTCTGTCTCTTTTGTTACTTTCTCATCTTTCTTTCTCTTCTCTTTTCTCCCTTTTCTCTCTTTGCTTACGTTCTCCTCTTTCTTTCCTTTCTCCTCTGTCTTTTCTCATTTTCTTTTCTCTGCTTTTCTCTTTTTCATCTTTCTTTTCTCTTTCTCTTTTTTTCTCTTTCTTTTCTCTCTACCGTCTCTTCTTGTTTTCTTGTCTTTTTTCTCACTTTCTCCTTATCTCTTCTTTTTCTCATCTGTTTTTCTTTTCGTTTCTCTCATCTGTCTCTTTTGTTGTTTGTTTTCTTCTCCCTTTTCTCTCTTTGCTTACGTTCTCCTCTTTCTTTCCTTTCTCCTGTCTTTTCTTGTTCTCTTGTCTTGCTCTCTTCTCATGTTTTCACCACTTTTCTGTCTTTCTCATCTTTCTTTTCTTGCTTTCTCCTTTTTTCTTTCTCTTCTTTCATTTCTTTTTCTCCTCTCTTTTTTCTCTGTCTTTTCTCTCTACCGTCTCTTCTTGCTTTCTTGTCTTTTTTCTCACTTTTTCCTTATCTCTTTTCTTTTTCCTCTCTCTTTCTCTCTCTCTCTATCCTCCCCCTCTCCTGGTTTCTCCCCTTCTCTCTCTCTTCTCTCTTTTCCTCCCCTCTCTTTACCCAATGTCTCCCTCTCTCTATTCTCTCTCTTGTCTCTTCCTGTAGTTTTCCTCCCATTCCCTCCTGTCTCTCTTTCTCGCTCTCGACCTCTCTTTCTCACACCACGTCTTTCCTCTCTCTCTCCTTCTCCTCCCCCTCTCTCTCTCCTCCCCTCTCCCTCCCCTCTCCCTCCCCTCTCCCTCCCCTCTCCCTCCCCCCTCTCTCTCCCCCTCTCTCCCCCCTCTCTCTCTTGTCCAGTTCTGACCCCTATTACTCTGTATTAATAGCTCATTTAAAAGTCTTGTGTTGAAATCTGAGCGTTCAGAGCCTCGAGTGCTCTCCATTAAGTGTGTGTGTGTGTGTGTGTGTGTGTGTGTGTGTGTGTGTGTGTGTGTGTGTGTGTGTGTGTGTGTGTGTGTGTGTGTGTGTGTGTGTGTGTGTGTCTGTGTGTGTCTGTGTGTGTGTGTGTGTGTGTGTGTGTGTGTGTGTGTGTGTGTGTGTGTGTGTGTGTGTCTGTGTGTGTCTGTGTGTGTCTGTGTGTGTGTGTGTGTGTGTCTGTGTGTGTGTGTGTGTGTGTGTGTGTGTGTGTGTGTGTGTGTGTGTGTGTGTGTGTGTGTGTGTGTGTGTGTGTGTGTCTGTGTGTGTGCGCGTCTCTGTATGTGTGTTGTGTGTATGTTGTGTGCGGACATTGAGAGAAATTAGTAGAAATGAGCAAAAACAAACAAAAACAAGTGGGAAAAACTAAGAAACAAGCAGAAACGAGCAGAGCAGAAATGAGTAAAAACAAGTATAAACAAGCCGAAATGAGCAACAATTAGCAGAAAAGTACAAACTGGACTAGATACATCTTTAGATTATATATGGAGAAAGTGGAATCGGTACAAATTGCAGGAAATTAGACATTTTCCCAAACCAAACCTCTCCCTTTTCCTTCACGGACGTCTCCACCCGCCGAGGTCCACGCGCCACAGTTCATCCGTTCAGTGAAATACCCTCTGCCTCTCAGTCATCTGTATTTGTTGCTCAGCTTTTTTAGTGCCGTCCTTCTATTTTTCACAACCTCCATCGCTCCGTGTGCATACGAATCAAGGCCGATCTGTTAAATAAGATAAAAAGGCTCGGCTCATATGAATTCAGCACCACAGTTTGACGGACAGCTCCCGCACCACACACTACAAACTGAATATGGATAAAACAGATATTTACACCGAAAACGGAGTGTGGTTTTAATGGATTTGAACTCAGAGCTTGATTTTAGCATGAGTTTTATATATTTACTTCTGACATACATTATTTAACTGGCATATTTTAGCTCGGAATGATTGTTAAATGTGGATGAATGCGGCTCTCAAAGTGGACTTGATGAGCTTCAAACCATTTTTTACCGCTGTTCCCTCATCAATAACTAAACTTTTTGTGCTTCTTCAACAATTTAGACTCTGGGTCAGACATGTGGGGTTCAAAAAATGTTGCGTAGTCATTTTCAACACCCTTCCACCTGAAATAAACCTTAAAATGTCCTGTTAAACTGTCGCGTCCTGCAGTATTTTTTGGTGCAATGTTAGATTTAATGGACACATATCACACACAGCTGACTTTTGTGAGATTTTAACCACGTTCTAACACTGTTTCCTCGCCAAAGACACAGCCGGAGACGCATTTAGCTTCATTGCGATCATTTTAAAAGTCAGAAAGTCGTCTCCACTCCGAACATCGAAAACAACTCTGAATGTTTCCGATGTGTGATGTCGTAGGTCAAGTTCCGAGGTCTCCTGTGCCGTTTTTAAGTCCATGCATTTATCAGAGACTCGTTTCTGCCTTCAATCACGTCCATTGCAACTGGCTGTGGAGCTCTCGATTCAAAAACCCCAACCATTTCACTGACGACTGGACATAACTGAATCTTAAGTGAAAATATTATGCTGTAGTCGATGTAATCCCTCATTCGTCCAGGCGTGTTCCATCGTAGAAAACCCCAGTAACCTTTTCTATTCTGGTACAGTGACTTTTTTGAGCTTTTAACCCTGTTCTAACATTGTTCCTTTATCAAAATACTCGCTGGTTTGATGAATGCTGCTCTCCCTACGAACGTCAAAAACACTCCCTGCTGAACTCCCTCGATCTGTGACGTTATTCTGATTTTAGACGTCGGTTGTCTGAGAATCTGCTGTTGTAAAGTGGTACTAAGTAACATTTTTACCTTATTAAACTCTTTTTAAGTCCGTGCAGTGGTTGTAAATGTAAAAAGTCGGTTGTAAATGTAATAGTTTTTCATCATGTCATGTTTTCATGTAGAAATAAAGCATTTTGTGTGGAAAAAATGGCTAAAAATCCACATATTTGGGACATTTAAATCTGAAAAATTGACAGAACCAGGTTTGAATTTCTTGGTTCATTTTGTAACATTGTCACAAAAAATGCAGAGAGGGGATTTTGGATTTCTTATTTAGTTTTTAAGTAAACTAGATTGGACTCTAAAATGTCCTAAAAATTCAAATTTTGCCTCATTTTTTTGACGTAAACCTTCAATAAATCAGTTTTAGAATTAGATATTAAAAATCCTTGTGTCCGTTTTGTCTAAATCTTGTTGAGTCCAGATTGTACAGTTTGGTGTAGGATCTACTTTAAGGCTGATCTTTATGTCTCGAGGGACAAAAATGCATTTGAAGAAAATGTCCTTTGAAGTGAGTTGCTTTTAGTCGTATTTTTGTCACTTATATTCTTTTTTTTACACTTTTAGTCATTTTTTGACGTATTTCATCCTGTTTTTATAACTTATAGTTGCGTTTTTTCACTTTTAAACACATTTTTGTTGCTTTTAGCCAAATCCTTGTTTGTTTTGTCTAAATCTTGTTGAGTCCAGATTGTACAGTTTGGTGTAGGATCTACTTTAAGGCTGATCTTTATGTCTCGAGGGACAAAAATGCATTTGAAGAAAACGTCCTTTGAAGTTAGTCACTTTAATTTGAGTTTTTGCCGCTTTTAGTCACATTTTTGTCACTTTTTGTTGCTTTTCGTCACATTTGTCGCTTCTAGTTGCATTTTTGTCACTTTTAGGCACAATTTTGTCGCTTTTAGTCAAATCCTTCTGTTCATTTGGTCTAAATCCTGTTGAGTCCAGATTGTACAGTTTGGTGTAGGATCTACTTTAAGGCTGATCTTTATGTCTCGAGGGACAAAAATGCATTTTAAGAAAACGTCCTTTGAAGTTACAATGTCCCAGAGAAATCTATGGATGAAGTGGATTCAATGGAAGAATAAAACATCTTTAGGAGCAGATTGGACACGTTTACTGTTTCCACATGAAAGACGAGATGTTCAGAGAGAAAAGTGACCAAAAAAAAATTGCCTTTGCCAGTAGTGTCTCGCCTTCAGCAGTTTGAGATGAATATTTCTGTTTACGACAAACAAAACGATGTGATATTCCATTGTGTTTTCATCTTTTCCCTCAAGCTTCCCCAGCGCTTTCAAACTCGCAGCAGCAGCACACGGCCGCGCCTACATTTTTAACCTTGTTTTAAAAGAAACATATTTAGTTATGCTTTCAGAATCCTGACTTTTGACCCTGATTTCCCGTCGAAGTCTGTGCATGTTCTGCCTTTAAAATGGATGCGTTTTGCTTGGGGCTGTGTCTCCTTCACGCCACTCGCTCTAACTCCAAATCTGTGCAAATTACCCGCTCCCAAGACTAAAACCTTGACCAGCGCGCGCTACAAAATATTCAACAAACGCGAAGTAAAGTTTGCGCCGGCCGGCTGTCAATCAAAGCGCTCCTGTGCGAGGCGGACCGGAGCGGCGTGAACGAGCTCAGCCGCTGTAACGGGATGTTTGGGTTTTAATTGCGTGTGTTTTTTTTTCTTCTCTCGCTGTTAAAGTTCGAGGAGTTTGTTTCTGGTGTTGCTCGAACGTTGCATCATTTGTTTTTTTAATCTTGATAGTGGGATTGTGTTATCGTCTGAATGTTTGATCGCGTCTGTGGAAACTTCGCCAAAGGTCGTGCTCCGTCAGGTGTTTTCCACAAACAAAGCGGTGCTATTTTAATGTTTTTAAAGGTGCGCTGTGTCATTCTCCTGCTTGTCTTCACGGAAATGTTAGGATTTTACCTGGAATGCTCCCCGGTGTAACAGAACTTTCTATTTTGGTTTGATTAATAAATCCCCTTTCCATTCGAGCCTGTTTTACCTACAACGTTTGACTAAAATGAGCCTCGTTTCAAACTGAAGCTGTTTCTGATCCTTTGGAGCTCAAACTATTGTGTGGACTCTTTGTGAAGCTCAGACTCTGGAGTTTTGGAGTTCTGAAGTCTGATCTACTCTAAATCAGGGGTGGGCAATTATTTTGACGCAAGGGCCACATTGGACGTTTACACTTGCCTGGGGGCCGGACCATTTTACACACATACTAATACACATAGACGTAATGCCTAAAATACACAAAATCGACAACAGAAGAGCATAAATCATTACCTTTACTTAGTGCGAACAGTGCGGTTGGTCACTCTTTTTATCCAAAGCATCAAAGTCTGGTGTTATTCTAGTGGTGGCTGTTCTTAAAACTGATCTTAAATGAACAAACAGCTGCTCAGGCAACTATAAAATGACAAATGTGTCATACTTAACTCATAAAATTTTTGCTTTGTGGGCCGGATCAAAATGTAAAGTGTAAATGTGAACAATCTCAATAGGACAGGTTTTTTATGATTTTTCAGTGCATTAATACCTCTTGTAAACTCGAACTTTAATTAAATCCAGTTCAGAGAAAAGAACAGACATTTTTCCCTCCACAAATGCACAAAGCCTCTGCATGTTTGAACAAAAAAGGAAAATATATATATAACATCTCCAGAAATCCTCTCGGCAGCGGAACCTTTATCTGAACGTAATGTTTTGGAGGCAGATATTGACAACGGAGGACTAAAAATACTTGATTATAAATAAATACTTAAATAAATATATGTAGAAATGTAGAAAATAATGTAAGAATAAGTAAATCCACACATACACACATAAATAAATCTAGGCATAAATAAAACAAATTCATAAAATAGTCACTTAATATATAAATGAATACTTTTATAAATAAAAGTCGACATTTTTGCATTAAAAAAACATTACATTTAGGTTATTATTAATACATTTTAGAATTGTTTCACTTAATATTTATTTTTATTCATTTCCACGTTCCACGTTTATTTCTGCTTTTAACGTTTTATTTATTTATTTGGTAACACTTTATAATAACTACACTGATTTCTGCCTTAATAAAGCATGAACAAAGACTTCACTCATAATCAATAAACAGTTTATTAAGAATGATTCAGGCTTAATAACGCTTTAACAAACATTATAACTCTAATTTCTAACCTTAACCTTAATTAAGTCGTTACTAATCCTGAATCGTGTTTAATAAACTATATGTTCATTATTAATTAAGTCTTTGTTAATGCTTTATTAAGGCAAAATAAGATGTAGTTATTATTAAGTGGTACCAAATAAATCAATAAAATGTTAAAAGTGGAAATAAATGAACGTGGAAATGAATAGAAATAAATATTAACTGGAAAAATTCTAAAATGTATTAATAAAAAATTAAATGTAATGTTTTTTAATGCAAAAATGTAGACTTTTATTTGTAAAATCATTCTATTTATTTATTTTATGTCTAAAATGGTAATTGCACATTGACTGGATACATGTCGTGCACAAGAGTTGGATGAAATATGTCCAGAAACCTTGATTAATTGATTGTCTTTGACTCCTTCGTCCGTAATGACGTAAATGACCTCAAACTTTATCTCAAACTTGTTGAAAGTGCGAGTTCCTCTGTCGCTCCGGTTCTTCTGATGTGAAAGATGGTGGTTTGGTGCCAGTTCTGCTCAGGCCCGGAGCCCTGGACTAATCTGCAGTCTGTTGGTTTGGCTTCACTTCACTGTCTGGTCCCCGGGGGGCGCTCTTCACACTGTCTCAGTCACACATACAATATGCTCCGTTTGGCTCGGCGCCTCCACCAGTCGGACCTTTACACTGAACGCTCGTGTGCGGAGGCTTTTCATTCACAAAGTCTGAAATCGTTTACTTCATTTTCAAGGTTTAACTGAAACAATCTCTTATATTTCAATCGTCAGACTTCAGGCTTATTGTTGTTATTTATTTATTTTCGTAATTATTACTTTTTTTCTCCCCAACTTTGCTTTTTTGGTGCATTTTCAGGTACTTTTTGCTCATTTGAACTCTCATTTGTTGGTGCAGATGTTTCGACTTGAAACTGCAGTGATCAAACCTAAACCAGATCTTTCCAATGATCTAAACCAGGTCTAAACCTGGTCTAAACCAGGTCTAAAGCTGGTCTAAAGCTGGTCTAAAGCTGGTCTAAACCAGGTCTAAACCAGATCTAAACCAGGTCTAAACCAGGTCTAAACCAGGTCTAAACCATGTCTAAACCAGGTCTAAACCAGGTCTAAACCAGGTCTAAACCAGGTCTAAACCAGGTCTAAATCAGGTCTAAAGCGGGTCTAAACCAGGTCTAAACCAGGTCTAAACCAGGTCTAAACCAGGTCTAAACCATGTCTAAACCAGATCTAAACCAGGTCTAAACCAGGTCTAAATCAGATATAAAGCGGGTCTAAACCAGGTCTAGCGCAGGTCTAAACCAGGTCTAAACCAGGTCTAAACCAGGTCTAAACCAGATCTAACGCAGGTCTAAACCAGGTCCACTCTCTGTATTCCGTCCCTGGTCCAGCTCATGTCTTCACTTGATAAACCTGGTCTAACCACACGTCGCTCAGACCAGTTTTTCCTCAAACGTTTGACTAAAATGAGCCTCAAACTGAAGCTGTTTCTGATCCTTTGGACACAAACTATTGTCTGACTCTTTGTGAAGCTCAGACTCTGGAGTTTTGTGTCTGATTTACTCTGATTAAACAAACTGCAAAGAGGAACATCAGACTTTAAAGTCCAACTACATTTTCTTTGTTAAATAAATGAAGAAGTGAAGCTGTGTCTGTAGAGTTTGTCTGATTGACACTTTTGGCTTTTGTTGGTTTTGACAATTCCTCTTTCAAAGCTGAAGCTAATTTAACAAAAAAATTAGTTTTAGGGACTTGTAATAAAGTTTAAAAAAAAAGTCCAGGCGGAATCCATATAAAAGTCCTATTAGATTTTTTTTGCATTTTAGTGTAATTTTTAAATTTGTGCTTTTGAAGTAGAAACTGACTCTAATTCATCCCAGAATGTTTGATTTGATGTAAATAAGTGGGTCACAGCTTTCTTTTCATATTGAACACGTCCAGCAGCTGATAGTTTCCTTTTATCAGATGTGGATAGAAAGGAATAAATCAAGAAAAATCTAGAAACTGGCTAAACCGAGACTAATTTAAGACTAAACAAGATCTAAACCAGCACTCTCTGATTCTCTCCCTGTGTCAGACTCAGACAGTCTCCAGTCTAAACCAGGACTAAACCAGGACTGAACCAGGACTGAACTTAACTAGATCTAAACCTATTTTTAACCTGGACTAAACTAGGTCTTAACCAAGTCTTCACCAGGTCTATATGAGAACTAAACCAAGACTAAACCAGGTCTAAACCAGGTCTGTGTGAGTTTCTACCTGTGTCAGCCTCAAACAGATTCTAGTCCAAACCAGGTCTAAACTAGGACTAACCAGACCTAGACCAATTCATAACCAGATCTAAACCAGGTCTAAACCAGGTCTAAACCATGTCTAAACCAGGTCTAAACCAGGTCTAAACCAGGTCTAAACCATGTCTAAACCAGGTCTAAACCAGGTCTAAACCATGTCTAAACCAGGTCTAAACTAGGACTAACCAGACCTAGACCAATTCATAACCAGGACTAAACCAGGAATCTCTGACTCTGTCCCTGCTCCAGACTAAATCAGGTCTAAACCAGATCTAAACCAGGTCTAAACCAGGTCTAAACCAGGTCTAAACCAGGTCTAAACCAGGACTAAACCAGGTCTATACCAGGTCTAAACCAGGTCAGATAGAGGCCTAAAGCAGGTCTAAACCAGGACTGAACCAGGACAAACCACATCCAAACCAGGTTTATACCAGGACTAAACCAGGTGAAATACAGGCTTAAACCAGGACTAAACCAGGACTAAACCAGGACTAAACCAGGTCTATACCAGTTCTAAACCAGTTCTAAACCAGGTCTAAACCAGGACTAAACCAGGTCTATACCAGTTCTAAACCAGGTCTAAACCAGGTCTAAACCAGATCTAAACCAGGTCTAAACCAGGACCAAACCAGGACCAAACCAGGTCTATACCAGTTCTAAACCAGGACTAAACCAGGTCAGATAGAGGCCTAAAGCAGGTCTAAACCAGGCCTTAGACCCGGTCTGAAGCCGGACCAGCCCGGTCTCTCTGTGCCGGTGCAGACGGCAGGTGCAGGGACATATGGAGCCCTGTCAAAGGTCCTTCCTCCTGTGGCCTCATTAAAAAGACATTTTCTCTTTCTCTCAAAGTGAGTTTTTCTGTCCAACTTTCCTCCCTTTTCTCTTCAGCCCCGACTTATGGATTATTCAGACGTACAGCATCGACTCAAGACCAAACGGGTGGAAACGGGGCCGGGTTCGAGTAAAATAATCAGGATTATTCAAACAATTAGTTCTTAAAATGAAGAGAAAATCAGATGAAATGAACGAGGCAGGTTTTCCATTAAAGTATCCACGTACTCACACATTTAAAGCACTTCATATTCTTCATGTTTCATATCGTTTTCATCCTTTAAACCTGCTCTTGAGTGCATTCAATTTGCATCTCGTGTTTTGAAACAAACCCCAGAATCAGAACTGGTTTATTGCTTCGGCGTAAAGTAACATAAAACAATGAATAAAATATAATTAAATATATAGGTAACGCTTTAGATTAAAGTGCGTATGACAGGTTTTCACGATTTTCAAATTTTGTCTTTATTCAGTGTATTAAAAGCTGTTTTAAATATAGATCAAAGTTTCACAACAATCAGGTCGCCATTTGTGAAGAAAAGTTGAAAAATCTGTAGAAAGTTACAGGAAGCAAACAGATTGATGACATCACACGAGATTACCCATAATTTACACAAAAGAGACTACTTCATTCAACCAAAAAAGGTGTTCACATGTATTTTTATTTGTAAAAATGTTTTAAATCTGTGACATTAGATGAATTTGGCCCTGTGCACAGGATGGGTGCTATGGTCATTTCCTAGTGTGATGTCATCATTTACAACCAGGAAGTAAAACAAAAAAGCTCAAAAATTGCTCAAATAAAATTTGTAAAGTATTTTAGCAAAATTTGAAATATATTTATCTGAACTGTATTTAAGTGAAATGAGTCGTCCAACCTGTCAGAGGCACTTTAAGGTTCCTTAGTAGACTATAATGCATTAATAAGCACTTGTTATGTGTTTATAAGCACTTATAAGGCATTTACAAGCATTTATTAGCGTGATAATTGAAAATAATGTAATATTTGCTCATTGATGCTCTGTACATGTGGTTTATTCACTCAAACATGTTTTGGCTGATGGATTATAAACATGTATAAGGCGTTATAAGTGCATAAACAAACTATTAGTGCATATTAACGTCTTAGAAATAGTTAACTAAGGAACCTTAGTCTAAAGCGTTACCAATGTATAAAAGAGGCATGCATAAGATTAAGAATAAGATAAAATAAAATAAAGTAGACTAAGACAGACTAAGACTATCTACAGAAATGTACAGTTGGACAGTCAGTGGTGCATATTACTGTTAATAATAAACAAAATGTTTATTATTAACACAGTAGTTCAGTCGCAGAGATCGTCTTCTGATCTGAAGGTCGGCGGTTCAAATCCCGCTCCAGACATGAACATCCTCGGTTGAGCTTTCAGATCCACTGACCCACAGGTTGGTGGTGCAATTGCTCCCTCAGATGAATACTGTCATTGTGTCCTTGGGCAAGACACTTAACCCGCCTCACCCCCGGTGTCTGTGCTCTCTGGTGTGAATGTGGGAGTGAATGAGTGAGTGGGTCCTGGATGTAAAGCGCCTCAAATGTGGAAAAGTGCTCTATAAATGTGAGACCATTTACCATGAATTAAATGATGAGTGCATTCAGACACTAGATGGCGCCTTACACTATTTAATGATGTTAGCGCTTAACAAATACTAAGATGCAGCAGCAGTGATTGTGTTTAGAGGCAGAAATGATCAGATCGAGTCAGAACGAGTCTGTAATGATTTAAGGACTTAAAACAGCAGAAGATTGTTGGATAAAGTGACGTTTGAAATCTGAAAATACATCCAGGATCGAGGGAGTTCAGCAGGAAGTGTTTTTGACGCTCGGAGGGAGAGGACTTTCTATTAAACATTCCAAAAAAGTGAACAAATTAGACTTA
The DNA here is from genome assembly GCA_019453435.1 of Rhinogobius similis. Lineage (NCBI taxonomy): Eukaryota > Metazoa > Chordata > Actinopteri > Gobiiformes > Gobiidae > Rhinogobius > Rhinogobius similis. The sequence continues at coordinate 4,158,353 of CM033630.1, read as the reverse complement.
GGATGCAACATAAAACACTTAATAATAAAAGTGAAATGTTTCAATATAAATTATGACAAAATAAATGTCTTATTTCGTCTGAACTATTAAGAATAAATCTTTACTAACGTAGATCCTTTGACCCAACGACACATGATACTTTGTGAAGAGAATCCTCGCTTACATCACAAACAGAAACAGAAAACAGATTTCTAAAACAGTGAAACTTCCTGCACAGAGAGAGGCAGATGTTCCTCCTGTTTGGACTCAGTCTGAGGAAACGTGACGAGCCAAAAACACAGCGGCCAAAAGCAGACGCAGGAAATAATGAGGAGCGACTCGGACGCCAGGAAGAAACAGAGGAAGAGAGGACTGTGAGGGTCTGAAAGAACGAGAGAAACTAGACGTGTTTTAGACTGAAAGAACGAGAGAAACTAGACGTGTTTTAGTCTGAAAGAACGAGAGAAACTAGACGTGTTTTAGTCTGAAAGAACGAGAGAAACTAGACGTGTTTTAGACTCAAAGAACGAGAGAAACTAGACGTGTTTTAGACTTAAAGAACGAGAGAAACTAGACGTGTTTTAGACTTAAAGAACGAGAGAAACTAGACGTGTTTTAGACTTAAAGAACGAGAGAAACTAGACGTGTTTTAGTCTGAAAGAACGAGAGAAACTAGACGTGTTTTAGTCTGAAAGAACGAGAGAAACTAGACGTGTTTTAGTCTCAGTAAGAAAGAAAGAAAATAAAGGATCTAGATGTTTTAATCTAAAAAAGAGGGAAAAAAGAGACAAAAGGGGGAAAGAAAAAGAAAGACAGGATCTAGATGTTTTTAGTCCGCAATAATGAAAAAACAAAACAAAACCCCCCCGAAAGGATAGATGTTTTTAGTCTGAAAGAAAGAAAGAAAGAAAGAAAGAGAGAAAGAGAGAATGAATGAATGAATGAATGAATGAATGAATCTGGATCCTGAAGTCTGTCTGTCTTGTTCCCTCTCTGTCCTTCTGGGTACTTCTCGGCTCGTCTCTGCCTCTCTCCGTCCCTCTCTGTCCCTCTCTTTCCCTCTCTGTCCCTCTCCGTCCCTCTCCATCCCTCTCCGCCCCTCGCCGTCCCTCTCCGTCCCTCTCCATTACTCTCCGCCCCTCGCCGTCCCTCTCCGTCCCTCTCCATCCCTCTCCGCCCCTCGCCGTCCCTCTCTGTCCCTCTCTGTCCCTCTCTTTCCCTCTCTGTCCCTCTCCGTCCCTCTCTCTGCCCCTCTCTGTCCCTCTCTGTCCCTCTCCGTCCCTCTCTCCCTCTCTCTGCCCCTCTCTGTCCCTCTCTGTCCCTCTCTCCCTCTCTCTGTCCCTCTCCGCCCCTCGCCGTCCCTCTCCGTCCCTCTCCGTCCCTCTCCTTTCCTCTCCGCCCCTCGCCGTCCCTCTCCATCCCTCTCCGCCCCTCTCCGTCCCTCTCTGTCCCTCTCTGTCCCTCTCTTTCCCTCTCTGTCCCTCTCCGTCCCTCTCTCCCTCTCTCTGCCCCTCTCTGTCCCTCTCTGTCCCTCTCTGTCCCTCTCTGTCCCTCTCTGTCCCTCTCTGTCCCTCTCTGTCCCTCTCCGTCCCTCTCTCCCTCTCTCTGCCCCTCTCTGTCCCTCTCCGTCCCTCTCTGTCCCTCTCTGCCCCTCTCTGTCCCTCTCCGTCCCTCTCTGTCCCTCTCTGTCCCTCTCTGTCCCTCTCTGTCCCTCTCTGTCCCTCTCTTTCCCTCTCTTTCCCTCTCCGTCCCTCTCCATCCCTCTCCGCCCCTCGCCGTCCCTCTCTGTCCCTCTCTGTCCCTCTCTTTCCCTCTCCGTCCCTCGCCGTCCCTCTCCGTCCCTCTCCGTCCCTCTCCGTCCCTCTCTCCCTCTCTCTGCCCCTCTCTGTCCCTCTCTGTCCCTCTCCGTCCCTCTCGTCCCGTCTCTGTCCCTCTCCCTCTCTCTGCCCCTCTCTGTCCCTCTCTGTCCCTCTCTGTCCCTCTCTCCCTCTCTCTGCCCCTCTCTGTCCCTCTCTGTCCCTCTCCGTCCCTCTCTGTCCCTCTCTGTCCCTCTCCCCCTCTCTCTGCCCCTCTCTGTCCCTCTCCGTCCCTCTCCCCCTCTCTCTGCCCCTCTCTGTCCCTCTCCGTCCCTCTCCGTCCCTCTCTGTCCCTCTCTGTCCCTCTCCCCCTCTCTCTGCCCCTCTCTGTCCCTCTCCGTCCCTCTCCCCCTCTCTCTGCCCCTCTCTGTCCCTCTCCGTCCCTCTCTCTCCTCTCTCTCCCTCTCTCTGCCCCTCTCTGTCCCTCTCCTTCCCTCTCTCCCTCTCTCTGCCCCTCTCTGTCCCTCTCTGCCCCTCTCTTTCCCTCTCCGTCCCTCTCCGTCCCTCTCCGCCCCTCTCTGTCCCTCTCCGTCCCTCTCGTCCCGTCTCTGTCCCTCTCTGCCCCTCTCCGTCCCTCTCTGTCCCCCTCGTCCCGTCTCTGTCCACCTCGTCCCGTCTCTTTCTGTCTCTTTCCTCTTTTCTCACAGCAGTATTTACAATAATTGCACAGTTTGTGTTATCTGAGCGTCTCTGTCCCTCTCTGTCCCTCTCTGTCCCCCTCGTCCCGTCTCTTTCCGTCTCGTTCTGTCTCTTTCCTTCTCTTTCTATCTCTTTCCTCTTTTCTCACAGCAGTATTTACTATAATTGCACAGTTTGTGTGTTATCTGAGCGTCTCTGTCCCTCTCCGTCCCTCTCCGTCCCTCTCTGTCCCTCTCTGTCCCCCTCGTCCCGTCTCTTTCCGTCTCTTTCCATCTCTTTCCGTCTCTTTCTATCTCGTTCCTCTTTTCTCACAGCAGTATTTACAATAATTGCACAGTTTGTATGTTATCTGAGCGTCTCTGTCCCTCTCTGTCCCTCTCCGTCCCTCTCTGTCCCCCTCGTCCCGTCTCTTTCCGTCTCTTTCTATCTCTTTCCTCTTTCTCACAGCAGTATTACAATAATTGCACAGTTTGTGTGTTATCTGAGCGTCTCTGTCCCTCTCTGTCCCTCTCCGCCCCTCGCCGTCCCTCTCTGTCCCTCTCTGTCCCTCTCTTTCCCTCTCCGTCCCTCTCTCCCTCTCTCTGCCCCTCTCTGTCCCTCTCCGTCCCTCTCTGTCCCTCTCTGTCCCTCTCCCCCTCTCTCTGCCCCTCTCTGTCCCTCTCCGTCCCTCTCTCCCTCTCTGCCCCTCTCTGTCCCTCTCAGCCCCTCTCCGTCCCTCTCTCCCTCTCTCTGCCCCTCTCTGTCCCTCTCTGTCCCTCTCTGTCTCTCTCCCCCTCTCTCTGCCCCTCTCTGTCCCTCTCTGTCCCTCTCTCCCTCTCTCTGCCCCTCTCTGTCCCTCTCCGTCCCTCTCCGTCCCTCTCCGTCCCTCTCTGTCCCTCTCTGTCCCTCTCTTTCCCTCTCCGTCCCTCTCCATCCCTCTCCGCCCCTCTCCGTCCCTCTCTGTCCCTCTCTTTCCCTCTCCGTCCCTCTCCGTCCCTCGCCGTCCCTCTCCGTCCCTCTCCGTCCCTCTCCGTCCCTCTCTCCCTCTCTCTGCCCCTCTCTGTCCCTCTCTGTCCCTCTCTGTCCCTCTCCGTCCCTCTCGTCCCGTCTCTGTCCCTCTCTGCCCCTCTCCGTCCCTCTCTGTCCCCCTCGTCCCGTCTCTGTCCACCTCGTCCCGTCTCTTTCTGTCTCTTTCCTCTTTTCTCACAGCAGTATTACAATAATTGCACAGTTTGTGTTATCTGAGCGTCTCTGTCCCTCTCTGTCCCTCTCTGTCCCCCTCGTCCCGTCTCTTTCCGTCTCGTTCTGTCTCTTTCCTTCTCTTTCTATCTCTTTCCTCTTTTCTCACAGCAGTATTTACTATAATTGCACAGTTTGTGTGTTATCTGAGCACCTCTGTCCCTCTCCGTCCCTCTCCGTCCCTCTCTGTCCCTCTCTGTCCCCCTCGTCCCGTCTCTTTCCGTCTCTTTCCGTCTCTTTCCGTCTCTTTCCATCTCTTTCCGTCTCTTTCTATCTCGTTCCTCTTTTCTCACAGCAGTATTTACAATAATTGCACAGTTTGTATGTTATCTGAGCGTCTCTGTCCCTCTCTGTCCCTCTCCGTCCCTCTCTGTCCCCCTCGTCCCGTCTCTTTCCGTCTCTTTCTATCTCTTTCCTCTTTTCTCACAGCAGTATTACAATAATTGCACAGTTTGTGTGTTATCTGAGCGTCTCTGTCCCTCTCTGTCCCTCTCTGTCCCCCTCGTCCCGTCTCTTTCCGTCTCTTTCCGTCTCTTTCCGTCTCTTTCCATCTCTTTCCGTCTCTTTCTATCTCGTTCCTCTTTTCTCACAGCAGTATTTACAATAATTGCACAGTTTGTATGTTATCTGAGCGTCTCTGTCCCTCTCCGTCCCTCTCTGTCCCCCTCGTCCCGTCTCTTTCCGTCTCTTTCAGTCTCTTTCCGTCTCTTTCCATCTCTTTCCATCTCTTTCTATCTCGTTCCTCTTTTCTCACAGCAGTATTTACAATAATTGCACAGTTTGTATGTTATCTGAGCGTCTCTGTCCCTCTCTGTCCCTCTCCGTCCCTCTCTGTCCCCCTCGTCCCGTCTCTTTCCGTCTCTTTCTATCTCTTTCCTCTTTTCTCACAGCAGTATTTACAATAATTGCACAGTTTGTGTGTTATCTGAGCGTCTCCGTCCCTCTCCGTCCCTCTCTGTCCCTCTCTGTCCCCTGTCCCTCTTTCCTCTCTCCGTCTCTTTCAGTCTCTTTCCGTCTCTTTCCATCTCTTTCCGTCTCTTTCTATCTCTTTCCTCTTTTCTCACAGCAGTATTTACAATAATTGCACAGTTTGTGTTATCTGAGCGTCTCTGTCCCTCTCTGTCCCTCTCTGTCCCCCTCGTCCCGTCTCTTTCCGTCTCGTTCTGTCTCTTTCCTTCTCTTTCTATCTCTTTCCTCTTTTCTCACAGCAGTATTTACTATAATTGCACAGTTTGTGTGTTATCTGAGCACCTCTGTCCCTCTCCGTCCCTCTCCGTCCCTCTCTGTCCCTCTCTGTCCCTCTCTTTCCGTCTCTTTCCTTCTCCTTCCGTCTCTTTCTATCTCGTTCCTCTTTTCTCACAGCAGTATTTACAATAATTGCACAGTTTGTATGTTATCTGAGCTGTCTGCGTCCCTCTCTGTCTCTGTCCTCTTTCCATCTCTTTCCGTCTCTTTCTATCTCTTTCCTCTTTTCTCACAGCAGTATTTACTATAATTGCACAGTTTGTATGTTATCTGAGCGTCTCTGTCCCTCTCTGTCCCTCTCTGTCCCCCTCGTCCCGTCTCTTTCCGTCTCTTTCAGTCTCTTTCCTTCTCTTTCTATCTCTTTCCTCTTTTCTCACAGCAGTATTTACTATAATTGCACAGTTTGTGTGTTATCTGAGCACCTCTGTCCCTCTCCGTCCCTCTCCGTCCCTCTCCGTCCCTCTCTGTCCCTCTCTGTCCCCCTCGTCCCGTCTCTTTCCGTCTCTTTCCGTCTCTTTCCGTCTCTTTCCATCTCTTTCCGTCTCTTTCTATCTCGTTCCTCTTTTCTCACAGCAGTATTTACAATAATTGCACAGTTTGTATGTTATCTGAGCGTCTCTGTCCCTCTCTGTCCCTCTCCGTCCCTCTCTGTCCCCCTCGTCCCGTCTCTTTCCGTCTCTTTCTATCTCTTTCCTCTTTCTCACAGCAGTATTTACAATAATTGCACAGTTTGTATGTTATCTGAGCGTCTCTGTCCCTCTCTGTCCCTCTCTGTCCCTCTCCGCCCCTCGCCGTCCCTCTCTGTCCCTCTCTGTCCCTCTCTTTCCCTCTCCGTCCCTCGCCGTCCCTCTCCGTCCCTCTCCGTCCCTCTCTCTCCCTCTCTGCCCCTCTCTGTCCCTCTCAGCCCCTCTCCGTCCCTCTCCGTCCCTCTCTCCCTCTCTCTGCCCCTCTCTGTCCCTCTCCGTCCCTCTCTGTCCCTCTCTGTCCCTCTCCCCCTCTCTCTGCCCCTCTCTGTCCCTCTCCGTCCCTCTCTCCCTCTCTCTGCCCCTCTCTGTCCCTCTCCGTCCCTCTCCGTCCCTCTCTGTCCCTCTCTGTCCCTCTCTGTCCCTTTCTTTCCCTCTCCGTCCCTCTCCATCCCTCTCCGCCCCTCGCCGTCCCTCTCTGTCCCTCTCTGTCCCTCTCCGTCCCTCGCCGTCCCTCTCCGTCCCTCTCCGTCCCTCTCTCTCCCTCTCTGTCCCTCTCTGTCCCTCTCCGTCCCTCTCTGTCCCTCTCTGTCCCTCTCCCCCTCTCTCTGCCCCTCTCCGTCCCTCTCCGTCCCTCTCTCTCCCTCTCTGTCCCTCTCTGTCCCTCTCCGTCCCTCTCTGTCCCTCTCTGTCCCTCTCCCCCTCTCTCTGCCCCTCTCTGTCCCTCTCCGTCCCTCTCCGTCCCTCTCTGTCCCTCTCTGTCCCTCTCCCCCTCTCTCTGCCCCTCTCTGTCCCTCTCCGTCCCTCTCTCCCTCTCTCTGCCCCTCTCTGTCCCTCTCTGTCCCTCTCCGTCCCTCTCCGTCCCTCTCTGTCCCTCTCTGTCCCTCTCTGTCCCTCTCTTTCCCTCTCCGTCCCTCTCTGTCCCTCTCTGTCCCTCTCTGTCCCTCTCTCCCTCTCTCTGCCCCTCTCTGTCCCTCTCTGTCCCTCTCTGTCTCTCTCCCCCTCTCTCTGCCCCTCTCTGTCCCTCTCTGTCCCTCTCTCCCTCTCTCTGCCCCTCTCTGTCCCTCTCCGTCCCTCTCCGTCCCTCTCTGTCCCTCTCTGTCCCTCTCTTTCCCTCTCCGTCCCTCTCCATCCCTCTCTGTCCCTCTCTGTCCCTCTCTTTCCCTCTCCGTCCCTCTCCGTCCCTCTCCGCCCCTCTCTGTCCCTCTCCGTCCCTCTCGTCCCGTCTCTGTCCCTCTCTGCCCCTCTCCGTCCCTCTCTGTCCCCCTCGTCCCGTCTCTGTCCCCCTCGTCCCGTCTCTTTCCGTCTCTTTCCGTCTCTTTCCGTCTCTTTCCATCTCTTTCCGTCTCTTTCTATCTCTTTCCTCTTTTCTCACAGCAGTATTTACAATAATTGCACATTTTCTGTGTTATCGGAGCGTCTCTGTCCTGCTCCTCGGAGGACACAGACGCAAAATCAACACTTTATGTTCTTCTTTTAAAACGCAAACAACTCCAGGCTTTGAGCGTTTGTGTTTTCGGTTTTTCAAATGGGAGCGAAGGCGTTTGGTACTTTTGCTTTTGTGGACTCATCACTTCTGCTTCTCGTCTGAGCTCTGCCGCTTTCGGTTTTACACTCATTATTATTTACATTTCTTACGACTCAAACTTGTCCTCGCGACTGTCTCAGCACTTCTCTGTTCAAACAAATAACGCGGTGATTGATTGTTTGTGAAAAAGAAATGGCTTTTCATTGGATTCAAAAACATAATTTACAATAAATTGAATCGCTGTAAATATATTCTGTTTTTTGGACTAGAATTATAAGCAAGACGTACTGTTCAAGACCAAACCGGACACAAATTATGTACTTTCTCAATCTTTTAACTCTGTTCTAATGTTGTTCCTCATGTTTAGCTTCATTCACACTTTATTAATGCTGTTTTCAAGGTCCTCTTCTCTGCTCCTTTAATCGTTTACAATTAGTTTACAATTTCTCCGATTTTTGACGTCTCCTGTGCTGTTTTAAGTCCATAAATCACCATCGGACACTTCTCTGTTCAAACAAATAACGCTGTGATTGATTGTTTGTGAAAAAGAAATGACTTTTCATTGGATTCAAAAACATAATTTACAATAAATTGAATCACTGTAAATATATTCAGTTTTTTGGACTAGAATTATAAGCAAGACGTACTGTTCAAGACCAAACCTAAAGGAGTGTAAAGAACACAGATCATGCAAATGTACTTTCTCTATCTTTTAACTCTGTTCTAATGTTGTTCCTCGTGTTTAGCTTCATTCACACTTGTGTTATTAATCCTGTTTTCGAGGTCCTCTTCTCTGCGCCTTCGTTCTTTCACAATCAATTTACAATTTCTCAGCTTTATGACGTCAAAGCTAGAGATCCGGACGTCTCTCGAGCTGTTTTAAGTCCATAAATCATCATCAGACTCGGGCATTTTGAGCACTTTTGTTTATTTCCCCATGATAATTCCCTCTGCTGCCAGTAGATGGAGCTCTGACACAAAAAAATTTGAAAAGTCATGCGTGGTTTTCAGCTCAAACATTGTTTTAAGTTCTAAAACATTGGACGAACTAAGAGCAAGTTTAAAGGACAAATACATCAGAATATGTGTTTAATGTCTTGATACTTTTGATTGGTTTGACGACAGAATCACTCAAAACTAAAATAAAAATGGCTAAATAATTATAATGAGTAAAACATAGAAGATTCTAAAGCCAAAACATCTAAAACGTTCTGTATTCTCACTTTTCGTGAGTCTTGGAACTAAAACCAGGACTAGACCAGGAACAAGTCAGGTTTAGGACTAAAAGCAAGGACAAGCTCAGGACTAAACCAGGACTAAAAACCAGGATTAAAACAAGACTAAACAGTCTAAAGTACAATGAAACCACGGCTAAACCAGAAGTAAACCAAGTATAAATTATAGGACTAGAATAAACCTGGGCCAAACTAAACTAGGTCTGAACTAATATTAAACAGGGTAGGCCTTGTTTAAGGACTAAACCTGTGCTAAACCAGGACTAAACCAGGACTAACCAGGGATAAACCAGGGTTAAACTAGGACTAAACCAGGTCTAAAGTAGAATTAAACCTGGGCTAAACTAGGACTAAACTAGGAGTAAACCAGTACTAAACCAGGACTAAACCAGGACTCAAACAGAGCCAAACAAGGGATAAACTAGGACTAAGCCAGTGCTAATCCAGGGTTTAACTAGGATTAAACAATTAGGGCTAAACCTGGACTAAACCAGGACTAAACCAGGGCTAAACAAGGACTAAACCAGGACTAAACCAGGACTAAACCAGGACTATACCAGAGCTAAACCAGGGCTAATCTAGGACTAAACCAGAGGTAAGCTATGACTACACGGTGCTTTGTAACTGGCAAAGGTTTCTTTGTCCTCGAAGTCACTGTAACTTTGTCCGAGGTTCCTGAAGGTTCCTTTGTCCTTGAGGTCATTGTAACTGGTAAATGTTCCTTTTCCTCAAGGTCTTTTTAAATTTGTCAGAGGTTCCTTTGTCCTTAAGGTCACTGTAACTTTATCAGCGGTTCCTTTGCCCTTGAGATCCTTGAAACTGGTAAATGTTCTTTTTCCTCGAGGCCCCTGTAACTTTGTCAGAGATTCCTGAAGGTTCCTTTGCCCTTGAGGTCCTTGTAATTGGTAAATGTTCCTTTTCCTCAAGGTCTTTTTAACTTTGTCAGAGGTTCCTGCAGGTTCCATTGCCCTCCAGTTCCCTGTAACTTTATCAGAGGTTCCTGGAGGTCCCTTTGCCCTTGAGGTCCTTATAACTGGTAAATGTTCCTTTTCTTCGAGGTCGTTGTAACTTTATCAGTGGTTCCTGAAGGTTCCTTTGCCCTTGAGGTCGCTGTAACTTTATCAGTGGTTCCTGGAGGTTCCTTTGCCCTTGAGGTCGCTGTAACTTTATCAGCGGTTCCTGGAGGTTCCTTTTCCCTTGAGGTCGCTGTAACTTTATCAGCGGTTCCTGGAGGTTCCTTTGCCCTTGAGGTCTCTGTAACTTTATCAGTGGTTCCTGGAGGTTCCTCTGCCCTTGAGGTCAGTGTAACTTTATCAGCGGTTCCTGGAGGTTCCTTTGCCCTCGAGGTCCCCGTAACTTTATCAGCGGTTCCTGGAGGTTCCTTTGCCCTTGAGGTCCCCGTAACTTTATCAGTGGTTCCTGGAGGTTCCTTTGCCCTTGAGGTCGCTGTAACTTTATCAGCAGTTCCTGGAGGTTCCTCTGCCCTTGAGGTCGCTGTAACTTTATCAGTGGTTCCTGGAGGTTCCTCTGCCCTTGAGGTCGCTGTAACTTTATCAGCGGTTCCTGGAGGTTCCTCTGCCCTCCAGGTCGCTGTAACTTTATCAGCGGTTCCTGGAGGTTCCTCTGCCCTCCAGGTCGCTGTAACTTTATCTCTTGATTGGTCTTGATTGATTGATTTGCCCTTGAGGTCCTTATAACTGGTAAATGTTCCTTTTCTTCTAGGTCGTTGTAACTTTATCAGAGGTTCCTCCAGGTTCCATTGCCCTCCAGGTCGCTGTAACTTTATTAGCGGTTCCTGGAGGTTCCTCTGCCCTTGAGGTCGCTGTAACTTTATCAGCGGTTCCTGGAGGTTCCTCTGCCCTCCAGGTCGCTGTAACTTTATCAGCAGTTCCTGGAGGTTCCTTTGCCCTTGAGGTCGCTGTAACTTTATCAGAGGTTCCTTTGCCCTTGAGGTCGCTGTAACTTTATCAGCGGTTCCTTTGCCCTTGAGGTCGCTGTAACTTTATCAGCGGTTCCTGGAGGTTCCTCTGCCCTCCAGGTCGCTGTGACTTTGCCGGAGGTGCGCGGGGCCTGGTGTTATGATGATGACTGATGCGGCGCTGATCCTGGCTTTATTAAATGGAGTTTGAGTGAGCCGGAGTGTGCAGAGCGGAGATAAGAAACGAGCTAACGAGTCTCGTCCTCCTCATCAGTCAAACGCGCTCACTCTTCCACAAGTATTCAATCATTAAGGTAATATTCATCCAGCGTCGTTCCACCAGACGAGGAGGAGGATGACAAATGATCTGGACCTGAACAGATCAATACTGAGGGGTTTTAGACTAGTTTAGCTTTAAAGTTTGTCAAATGTGCGATATTTAACTTCATAATACACAATGAAGTTGATCAATAAATAAATATAACACATGTAAATATCGCGCCAACCGGAAATATACTTTAAATAAGCACAAAAATGTAAATCAGTTTAGTCCTAATTTAGCACTGGTTTATTCCTGGTTTAGTCCAGTTTTAATCCTAGTTTTGTCGTACTTTAGTCTTGGTTTAGTCCTAATTTAGCCCTGGTTTAGTCCTGCTATAGCCCTGGTCTAGTACTAGTTAAGACCTGGTTTAGTCCAAGTTTAGCACCGGGTTACTCCTAGTCAAATCCTTGTTTAGTCCTGGTTTAATCCTAGTTTAGTCCAACCTTAGCCCTGATTTACTCCTAGTTTAGCACTGGTTTACTCCTAGTTTTGTCCTGGCTTAATCCTAGTTTTGTCCAACCTTAGCCCTGATTTACTCCTAGTTTACTCCTTGTTCTGTCCTGGCTTAATCCTAGTTTTGTCCTACTTCAGTCTTGGGTTAGTCCTAATTTAGCCCTGGTTTAGTCCTAATTTAGCCCTGGTTTAGTCCTGCTATAGCCCTGGTCTAGTCCTAGTTTAGCCCTGGTTTAGCACTGTTTTAGTCCTAGTTTAGTCCTTGTTTAGTCCTGGTTTATTTCCTAGTTTAGTCCTACTCTAACCCTGGTTTAGTTTCTATTTTGGTCCCGGTTTAGTCCTTGTTTAGCACTGGTTTAATCCTAGTTTAGTCCTACTTTATTTCTGCATTAGTCCTAGTTTAGCCCTGATTTACTCCTAATTTACTCCTTGTTTACTCCTTGTTTAATCCTGATTTAGTCCTGGTTTAGTCTTACTTTATCCCTGGTTTAGTCCCAGTTTAGTCCTGGTTTAGTCCTGGTTCAGTCCAAGTTTAGTCCTAGTTTAGTCCTAGTTTATCCCTGGTTGACTCCTGGTTTAGTCCTTGTTTAGCCCTGATTTAGTCCTAGTTTAGTCCTGGTTTATTCTTACTTTAGTCCTGGTTTAGTCCCAGTTTAGTCCTGATTTAGTCCTGATTTAGTCTTAGTTTAGTCCTGGTTTATCCCTGGTTGACTCCTGGTTTAGTCCTGGTTTATTCTTACTTTAGCCCTGGTTTAGCCCTGGTTTATCCCTGGTTTAGTCCTTGTTTAGTCCTGGTTTAGTCCTAGTTTAGTCCTTGTTTATTCTTACTTTAGTCCTGGTTTAGTCCCAGTTTAGTCCTGGTGTAGTCTTAGTTTAGTCCTGGTTTAGTCCTGGTTTAGTCCCAGTTTAGTCCTGGTTTAGTCCCAGTTTAGTCCTGGTTTAGTCCTTGTTTAGTCCTGGTTTATTCTTACTTTATCCCTGGTTTAGTCCCAGTTTAGTCCTGGTTTAGTCCCAGTTTAGTCCTTGTTTATTCTTACTTTATCCCTGGTTTAGTCCCAGTTTAGTCCTTGTTTATTCTTACTTTATCCCTGGTTTAGTCCTTGTTTACTCCTGGTTTACTCCTGGTTTAGTCCCAGTTTAGCCCTGGTTTCAGAGCTGTCAGATCCTCTCACACTTTTATGCGCTTTTATATTTGTTGTACTCTTGAAGTTTCTCTGGCTCGGCTCCCGCTCCTCTCATGCGTCGTGCTCTAAATTGACGCTCGTTAATGAGCTGATTAGTAACTCCGCGCTCACTTTGTGCAAACACATGGCAGTTCTGTAAAAACACCATAAATCAGGAGAGTTTAAACTCCTGATTCCTGTGACAGCTGCTCCTCCTCGGGCTCCTCGGGCCCCTGTGCGCCGCCGCCGAGCCTCCAGTAGCCCACAGTCAGCGCGCAGATAATTAGCTTCTGCTCCGCGGGGGTTAGCGTAGCCTCGGCGCCGAACCTGGACGTGTCCCCATCCAGGTCTGATTTAATCTACTAATTATACACGGCGCGCACACACATCCTGCGCCCGGCGACGAGGTTGTGGGTGAGACTCCGGCGCGCTCATCCAGACTCCTGATTGGAAACTGTTCAGCGTCAGAGACCTTTAAAACCCCGTGTAAAGAGACGCTTCAGTCGCGGAGGTGAAAGGAAGTAAACGGTTTTCAAATGAGCTGCACTGCAAAAAATGTACTTCTAGATGAGTTAAAACGTCTTGATTTGAGGATATTAATCTGGATTTCAGACGTTTTGACTCGTTAAGATGAGTTAAGACTTTTTATTTGATGGAACTAGATTATTTGACTTGTTTCAAACCATTTCTGACTTGTTTCAACACATTATTTCTTATTTGATGTAGTTTTGATGAGCCACCACAGCGTTAATGAAGCTCGGAGCATTAATTTTAAGTTTGTGTCACAATGAAATGTTTGATATTGAGGTTATGAAGGCATTTTCCACCTAAAATGTTACACATTAAAAGGTTCTACTTTTAGTTATTTGAGCAAATTCAACAGGAATGCTAAGGGCACACAATCCTCGTCTTTGCTGCTGGTCAAACATAATGAACAAGAAATCTTCCAACAAATGAAACATGGTGTAAGTGTCTGAAACTTTCCGTGTGTGTGTTCACAGCGCTGCACTAAAATGAATTACTTTCAAATGTGTTTTTAAGCTTTTAGTGCGGACTTTGATGAAGATCTTGGTCGGTTACAAGTCTGTGAAAGTGTAAAAGCCTTTCACCCAACATTTATAAACCATTTTTGCGATTATAGAAAGCAGAAAGAGCGCACACTTGTCTCTTCTCGTTATGTTTCCAAAAAGCCGCGAGTGAATTCTATCATTTGTGACGCACGCTGGCATAAACCAATAGAAAAATCTCAAAATTGTACTTGAAACGTAACATTTAAAGTCAAGTCAAGTTGATTTATTTTTATAGCTATTTAAAAAACGTAAAAAGCGTACAATAGAACAGCACTTGAAAACACAACATGATCTCACACTGCAAAAATGTATTTCTAGATGAGTTCAAACGTCTTGATTGTAGGATATTAATCTGAATTTCAGACGTTTTGACTTTTTAAGATCAGTAGAGACGATTTATTTGATGGAACTAGATTATTTGACTTGTTTCAAACCATTTCTGACTTGTTTCAACACATTATTTCCTATTTCAGTCCAAATTATCTTCCTGCAGCAAAAAATGTAAATCTATCCAAGCTTAAAATGGCTTGAATTGATCATTTTGATCTGGATTTGAGAAGTTTTGACTCGATGAGATTTAATTGCTGATGTGATGCAGAATATTTCACTGGTTTCAAAGTATTTCTGGCTGATAATGATAATAATTTAACTTAAAATAAGAAAACACATTTGTCAGTGGGACAAGTAAAATGATCTTAACCCAGTGACAGATAATTTGGACTGAAATAAGAAATAATGTGTTGAAACAAGTCAGAAATGGTTTGAAACAAGTCAAATAATCTAGTTCCATCAAATAAAAAGTCTTAACTCATCTTAACGAGTCAAAACATCTGAAATTCAGATTAATATCCTCAAATCAAGACATTTTAACTCAAGACGTTTAATATTTTGCAGTGCAATAAAGCCAGATTTAAAGGTGCGTTTCAGTGGTGATTTCACTTATTTGTGGGCTCAACATTTCTGTATTTCTCCAGTAAAACCAAAAAATCTGTATTTATCCTTATCAAAAGTGTCATAATCTGCTGTTAAACGTCCAGTAAATGTTGGAAAACACAATGTTAAATGTGTTTAAAGCCGCTCTGAGCTCACTCGCGTCACATTTCGACAAGGATTTTTCATATTTTGTGTCATTCTGAGGTCAGTTCCTCCGCTCAATCACATCATGCTCCACTTCGCTTTTGCGCCGTGCTGAAATTCAGAATGTTTTCGTCCACTTTGCGTCGTTTAAAGAGTCTAAACCAGGGGTGTCCAAACTTTTTCCATCGAGGGCCACATATTGAAATATAGACCAAGCGGAGGGCCACAAATCAATCATGAAACGTTAAAAAAAGCTGCATTTATCTGATGTTTTAAGTACCACCACATCTACATTCAGTCTCAGTGCCTTAATATCAGGTCTGTGCTGCACCAAAATGTTAGTTATTTAGGTTGGAATTGTAGAAAATCTGAAATGTGCTGTAAATAGTACTTATCAGGACAATGTGGGCCAATTCACCAGGAAGACTAAGGGCCAAGAAAAATTGGTCTGAGGGACGCATTTGGCCCCCGGGCCTGAGTTTGGACATGCCTGAATTTAGAAAGTGCTATTTTAACAATCTAAAAGTAGGTTATTTCTGATTTTTAGGGCTTTTTATCGTAAGAAACACACAAAAAATCTAAACAAAACATCTCATTCTCAAGTTACAGGTGACATTTTTTAATTCTATAACATTTATTCCTGTCTGTTTTTGTCAAAGAAAAGAAAAAAGACCTGACGTAGACAAAATGGCTGACGTTATCTAATCTAAAATGTACATCTGTGACCTGAGAGTGTGGCTTTGTTTGAATGTTTGGTGCGTCAGCTTCTAAATTTTTCCATCGAGGGCCACAAATCAATCGCGAAACGTTTAAAAAAGCTGCATTTATCTGATGTTTTAAGCTCCACCACATCTACATTCAGTCTCAGTGCCTTAATATCAGGTCTGTGCTGCACCAAAATGTTAGTTATTTAGGTTGGAATTGTAGAAAATCTGAAATGTGCTGTAAATAGTACTTATCAGGACAATGTGGGCCAGTTCACCAGGAAGACTAAGGGCCAAGAAAAATTGGTCTGAGGGCCGCATTTGGCCTTAGTTTGGACATTCCTGGTCTAAACGGTTCAAATACGCACACGGAGACAGTTCTTTAGTGAAGCGCTGATGATATTCTGGTAAACCATCTGCTGCGGAGGCGTCCCGGTGGAGGAAACCAACCCTTCACTCCGCCGCCAGAAACCTGCGATAAAAGGTAAAGATGAAAGCTGCAGGACCCGGAGGAGCCGAGAGGGACGTCCTGGTGGAAGAAACGAGCGCTCTCCCCGTGGCTCTGATTAAAGATCTAAACGAGGGACGAAGAGCTCTGGAGGAAAGTGGGAGGAGACGGTAGGAGAGGAACCCAGAGGCGATGTCCTCCAGGTGGATAGGTTTAACACAGAGAAGCTCCAGACCGAGAGGCGGGGAAGCAGCACTCTGCACCAAACGTAGCGGCGCCTGATTAAACCACGATTAATGTGAGACGCTGCAGGTGAACAGGAAAAAATCTTAAATTTAAAGATATCAATGTAAAACTTCTCCTGTAGTTTAGTCGCATAAATGTAAGAAAAAATGTATTACAAGTTTTTCATCATGTCATGTTTTCATGTAGAAATAAGGCATTTTATGTGTAAAAATGGCAAAAAATCCACATATTTGGGACATTTAAAACTGAAAAATGGACAGAACCAGGTTTAAATTTCTCAGTTCATGTTTTACACATATTAGATACAAAAAAATGTACAGAGGGGGTTTTGGATTTATTATTTAGTTTTTGAGTAAACTAGATTGGACTGAAAATTGTCCTAAAATTTGGCAACTTTCGCCTCATTTTTTTGACTTAAAACATCAAGAAATCTGTTTTAGAATTGAATATTTAAAAAAAAATCCTTGTGTCCGTTGTGTCTAAATCTTGTTGAGTCCAGATTGTACAGTTTGGTGTAGGATCTACTTTAAGGCTGATCTTTATGTCTCGAGGGACAAAAATGCATTTTAAGAAAATGTCCTTTGAAGTTACAATGTCCCAGAGAAATCTATGGATGAAGTGGATTCAATGGAAGAATCAAACATCTTTAGGAGCAGATTGGACACGTTTGTTGTTTCCACATGAAAGACAATATGAGAGAGAAAAGTGACCAAAAAACAAAACAAAAAATGTCGTTTTTCCTGTAGTGTCTCTTAAAGTGCTTACGAGTGCTTATTCAAGGGTTAGTCGTTTTATAAATTGGTCGTAACTTTCAGATTTAAGTCAGACGTTGGATGAACACCAGTCTAACGACCAACTGATGCACTCGGCTCAATGTGACACGTAACAAAAGCTGAAATATTGTGATAATTTATTGTCAAAAGTCGTTAAAGGACAATCTGCTTCACTTAATTGCGTTGTTTTGTTGCAGCAGCAGCTACAGAAATAGAAGCTCAGACCACAATCTTTGCTGTTTGTGCAGACAACATGAAGACGTGCTTGTTATTTTGCACTTTTTATAGAAGTTAAAGGAAAATATACCATCTCTAATGCTCTGTTTTGTTCTGCCTGTCCACAATTTTGCAAAAAGTTGTGAAATAAATACCGTGGTCATATCATTCTGTGAGATTTACAAATTATTATCGTCACTTAATATTAGAGGTGAAATTTAGATTAATATGTTTCATCCTTGTGCTTAAATAATGCTACCAATGTCATTAAAACGAGAAAATTTAATTGAAATGCACTGCAAAAATGAACTTCTAGATGAGTTAAAATGTCTTGATTTGAGGATATTAATCTGAATTTCAGACGTTTTGACTCGTTAAGATGAGTTAAGACTTTTTATTTGATGGAACTAGATTATTTGACTTGTTTCAAACCATTTCTGACTTGTTTCAACACATTATTTCCCATTATTTTCCCATTGAAATAAGAAATAATGTCAGAAATGGTTTGAAGCAAGTCAAATAATCTAGTTCCATCAAATAAAAAGTCTTAACTCAAGATGAATATCCTGAAATCAAGACGTTTTAACTCATCTTGAAATACAGTTTTTGCCGTGTAGATACACATTTTTTACTGTGTGCTCTAAACTCATGAAAAAACGGTAAAAACGTAAAAAAAACAATTAACCATTTTGCATTTTCATGAATAATACGCTTTATTTGTAATTATTGTCCAACTATAAGCGATTTTTCAACCTCTATTTGGTTAAAAACATATTTAAAGTGAAAATGTTCAATAGAAATGATGTTTTCAGCCCTAAACTAGACCTGAATGTGTGAAAATGTCGTCTGTAAAATGTATTTTTGTTCAAACCTGTTTCTTATTTGCAGAACCCTATTATTTTGATACGGCCCAAATAAAAACAGCGTCATCTAGTGGTCGCTCTTGTAACTGATTTTGACAAACAGGAAATGTAAAAACACAAAACAAATACAAACACTACAAAAATGAATTTCTAGATGATTCAAACGTCTTGATTGTAGGATATTAATCTGAATTTCAGACGTTTTGACTCGTTAAGATGAGTTAAGACTTTTTATTTGATGGAACTAGATTATTTGACTTGTTTCAAACCATTTCTGACTTGTTTCAACACATTATTTCCTATTTCAGTCCAAATTATCTTCCTGCAGCAAAAAATGTGAATCTGTAAAGTTTAAAATGTCTTGAATTTATCATTTTGATCTGGATTTGAGAAGTTTTGACTCGATGAGATTTAATTGCTGATGTGATGCAGGATATTTCACTGGTTTCAAAGTATTTCTGGCTGATAATGATAATAATTTAACTTAAAATAAGAAAACACATTTGTCAGTGGGACAAGTAAATGATCTTAACCCAG
Organism: Rhinogobius similis; assembly: GCA_019453435.1. Lineage (NCBI taxonomy): Eukaryota > Metazoa > Chordata > Actinopteri > Gobiiformes > Gobiidae > Rhinogobius > Rhinogobius similis. The sequence goes on along the minus strand of CM033630.1, from coordinate 4,140,180 downwards.
TGACAGATAATTTGGATTGAAATAAGAAATAATGTGTTGAAACAAGTCAGAAATGGTTTGAAACAAGTCAAATAATCTAGTTCCATCAAATAAAAAGTCTTAACTCATTTTAACGAGTCAAAACGTCTGAAATTCAGATTAATATCCTCAAATCAAGACGTTTTCACTCATCTAGAGCTTCATTATTTGACCATTTACTGTGAGACTGAGACTCCTGTGACAAATACCATTTTTATTTTGTGGAATGTTAACGACAGATGTTTGTATAAAGCCTCGTGTTCCTCTGAGCCACAGTCCTGTCCTCGTTCGTTCTGGGATCAAACATATGCAGCAGATTTTCCCGACACTCGTCCAAGTCGCACCTACTCACCTCATTTGCATATTCACAGGTACAGACGGGTGACGGTCCAATCAGAGCACATGTCCCGCCCACTCCTGCAGACACAGGCTAACACGGCACGGAGGACGCGGCAGTGGAAGTGTGCTAGCATCAGGGGACGTTCAGGGACATCCAGGGACGTTCAGAGACATTCAGGGACATCCAGGGACATTCAGAGACATTCAGGGACATTCAGGGACGTTCAGAGACATCCAGGGACATCCAGAGACATTTAGGGACATCCAGGGACGTTCAGAGACAACGAGGGACATCCAGGGACATCCAAGGACATTCAGCGACACTCAGCAACATCCAAGGACATTCAGGGACATCCAGGGACTTCAGGGACATCTAGAGACATCCAGCAACATCCAAGGACATTCAGGGACATCCAGGGACTTCAGGGACATCTAGAGACATCCAGCGACATCCAGGGACATTTAGGGACAAGAAGGGACATCCAGGGATGTTCAGAGACATTCAGGGACATTCAACATCATTTAGGGACGTTCAGAGACATCCAGGGACATTCAGGGATACCCAGCGACATTCAGGGACACCCAGGGACATTCAACGACATCCAGGGACATTCAACGACATCCAGGGACATCCAGGGACATCCAACAACATTCAGGGGCGTCCAGGGACATTTAGAACATTCAGTGACATTTAGAATGTTCGGGAACATTCAGAGACATTCAGGGACATTCAGAACACTCAGGGACACTCAGAGACATTCAGAGACATTGAGAGACATTCAGAGACATTCGGGACATTCAGAGACATTGAGGGACATTGAGGGACATTCAGGGACATTCAGAACACTCAGGGACATTCAGGGACACTCAGGGACATTCAGGGACATTCAGAACATTCAGGGACATTTAGAGCATTCAGGGACACTCAAGGACATTCAGAACACTCAGGGACATTCAGGGACACTCAGGGACATTCAGGGACATTCAGAGACATTCAGGGACGTTCAGAACACTCAGAGACATTGAGGGACATTCAGGGACACTCAAGGACATTCAGAACACTCAGGGACATTCAGGGACATTCAGAGACATTCAGGGACGTTCAGGGACATTTAGAGCATTCAGGGACACTCAAGGACATTCAGAACACTCAGGGACGTTCAGAACATTCAGAGACATTCAGGGACACTCAGGGACGTTCAGGGACATTTAGAGCATTCAGGGACACTCAAGGACATTCAGAACACTCAGGGACGTTCAGAACATTCAGAGACATTCAGGGACATTCAGAACACTCAGACATTGAGGGACACTCAGGGACATTCAGAACATTCAGGGACATTTAGAGCATTCAGGGACACTCAAGGACATTCAGAACACTCAGGGACGTTCAGAACATTCAGAGACATTCAGGGACATTCAGGGACGTTCAGAACATTCAGAGACATTCAGGGACATTCAGGGACGTTCAGAACACTCAGAGACATTGAGGGACATTCAGAACACTCAGAGACATTGAGGGACATTCAGGACACTCAGAGACATTGAGGGACATTCAGGGACGTTCAGAACACTCAGAGACATTGAGGGACATTCAGAACACTCAGAGACATTGAGGGACATACAGAACACTCAGAGACATTGAGGGACATTCAGGGACGTTCAGAACACTCAGAGACATTGAGGGACATTCAGAACACTCAGAGACATTGAGGGACATTCAGAACACTCAGAGACATTGAGGGACATTCAGAACACTCAGAGACATTGAGGGACATTCAGGGACGTTCAGAACACTCAGAGACATTGAGGGACGTTCAGAACACTCAGAGACATTGAGGGACATTCAGAACACTCAGAGACATTGAGGGACATTCAGGGACGTTCAGAACACTCAGAGACATTGAGGGACATTCAGAACACTCAGAGACATTGAGGGACATTCAGAACACTCAGAGACATTGAGGGACATTCAGGGACGTTCAGAACACTCAGAGACATTGAGGGACATTCAGAACACTCAGAGACATTGAGGGACATTCAGAACACTCAGAGACATTGAGGGACATTCAGGGACGTTCAGAACACTCAGAGACATTGAGGGACATTCAGAACACTCAGAGACATTGAGGGACATTCAGAACACTCAGAGACATTGAGGGACATTCAGAACACTCAGAGACATTGAGGGACATTCAGGGACGTTCAGAACACTCAGAGACATTGAGGGACATTCAGAACACTCAGAGACATTGAGGGACATTCAGGACACTCAGAGACATTGAGGGACATTCAGGGACGTTCAGAACACTCAGAGACATTGAGGGACATTCAGAACACTCAGAGACATTGAGGGACATTCAGAACACTCAGACATTGAGGGACATTCAGGGACGTTCAGAACACTCAGAGACATTGAGGGACATTCAGAACACTCAGAGACATTGAGGGACATTCAGAACACTCAGAGACATTGAGGGACATACAGAACACTCAGGGACATTCAGAGACATTCAGGGACATTCAGGGACATCCAGGGACATTGAGGGACACTCAGGGACATACAGAACACTCAGAGACATTGAGGGACATTCAGGGACATTCAGAACACTCAGAGACATTCAGGGACATTCAGGGACACTCAGGGACATTCAGGAACATTCAGGGACGTTCAGAACACTCAGAGACATTCAGGGACATTCAGGGACACTCAGGGACATTCAGGAACATTCAGGGACACTCAGGGACGTTCAGAACACTCAGAGACATTGAGGGACATTGAGGGACGTTCAGAACATTCAGGGACATTCAGGGACATTCAGGAACACGCAGAGACATTGAGGGACACTCAGGAACATTCAGAACACTCAGAGACATTGAGGGACACGGTGAAACATCAACACGTGTGAAAATGTGATGTTGAACAGGCATAAAGTGGTGATTGCTGCCGATGACGGCCTGAAGGCGTTTGAAAACAGATGGAGTGAAAGAGGAAATGAGACAGAAATGGAGCACTTATGTCTGAGGCTTTATTGGTTCACACTGTATTGATTTTAATGAGAAAAGCGTTTGTTTTTTATGATTGAGCGACTTGTCGTTAATAGCTATTTTGTTCAGTTATAAAATGGCTTGTTAGTATTTCTGTCGTGATGGACAAATGTTCAGAGACTCGTTTATAAAAGTCAGCAGAAGCCGACGTAGAAACTTATCTGGAAGCATCGTTTAATCTGCACCGAAATATGTTTTATTATTTCATTTAATTCACTTCATCCACAGGTTTATATGAGACGTTGTAACATCAAGGACTCTTTTCTACAAACTAATAGAAGGACTTGTTTCTTTACCTAATTACCTAATTGACTCAAAAACTGATTAACATTTTGAGTTCTAATTAAAATTATATACTATACTATACTACTAATTATATAAAATAGTAAATTACGTCTTGATGGAAAAAAACACGTATTTATTTAGACGTTATGTATGAAAACACAATTTTTATCAAAGTTTCTTGAGATTAAGTTACTGCAGATCGATCTTGTTGCAGTAAGAACGGCAGCTTTAATCAAGTTTGCAGAGTTTTTATGTTTTATTTCTTACATAGAACAGCGGGCCTCGTTCATGTCACTTACAAATGACGGCATATGTCATTTTTATTTAGATTTTTAGAAGTATTCACTGTATTTAATTCCCTACTATTCCCTACCTTTCTACGATGGACCACACCTGGACGAATGAGGGTTTACATCGACATAAAATACCATGTTTTTGTATAAAAATAATTCATGAAAAAACAGGCAGCAGTCTAAGCAGTGACTCCCAGACTTCCCTCACCCCAGACGCTCATCCCAAGGCGTTCCCAGGCCACAGAGACATAGACGTGGAGGAGCAGCGGCTCTACTCCGAGCTCCTCCTGTGTGACTGAGCTCCTCTCTGGGTTTAAGGGAGCGTTTTCCTGCAGATGAAGCTCATTTCAACACTTGTATCCACGATCCTGTCCTTTGGGTCATTCAGAGCTCGTGACCAGGCGACAGAGGGACGTAGACTGAGGTCAATCCAGAGCTTTGTCTTTGGACTCGGCTCTTTCCTCACAACATGACGATATCACCGGCACAGTCTGTGTTGTGCAGTTCACTTTGGCCCAGGTCGCCCTTGAAAAAGAGGTCTATCTCAGTGGGTTTTTACCTGGTGAAATAAAAGAAAATAAATAAACAAACATGCTACATCTACACTCATAATCTTCCTGTTTCATAAAAATAGACGTTTTCTGTTAAAAATAAACGTAATTTGGCCCAAAATTAGTCAAGAAAAAATCCCCTTCTGGACGCATCGTCTCATTCTCAAGATGTTCACGTTCAGCCACAACAACAAAGTCTGTAACGATGGAATGGAAGTATAAGTTGTTCATTGTTCTAAACCAGGCATGTCCAAACTCAGGCCCGGGGGCCAAATGCAGCCCTCAGACCAATTTTTCTTGGCCCTTAGTCTTCCTGGTGAACTGGCCCACATTGTCCTGATAAGTACTATTTACAGCACATTTCAGATTTTCTACAATTCCAACCTAAATAACTAACATTTTGGTGCAGCACAGACCTGATATTAAGGCACTGAGACTGAATGTAGATGTGGAGCTTAAAACATCAGATAAATGCAGCTTTTTTAAACGTTTCACGATTGATTTGTGGCCCTCCGCTTGGTCTATATTTCAATATGTGGCCTTCGATGGAAAAAGTTTGGACACCCCTGCTCTAAACGAAAGGATTCAAGGCCCATCAAAGCACAAGATTAAACATTCATCACACAATAGTTTAGAGAAGATGTGCACTCGGCATGTTTCAACAGTACTTTCCACTAAGAAGACAAGATGAGTATTCTAAATGTATTTGTCAAACTTGTACTTGTGACTTCTTGAGCGCAGTTGAAGGTCTCTTTGTCAAACACTCAATTAACAAAGTGAAAAAGCCTGAGCAAAGCAAAGATCATCGGACACAAACGCCGCACTTTGTCTTCTCTCTCTGTCAGACTCATTTCTGCACCAAAGGTCATCTCCGTTTGATTTACACTTTATTAAACCCAATGTGCTCGATGCGCTCACACATTCTTCACGTCACAACTCAGAAAAAAAGAAACGTACTGATGTATATTTTGACTCGGAGCAGAAAAGAGAGCGTGAAGGTGTCAACGTTTAGCTGCTGGAAACTTTTTAGTGGGACATTAGCTTTGGTTCTTCTCTTAAAGCGGTGTTTCCCAACCTTTTTTGTCTCGAGTACCCCCTAAGCTTTGTCTCATACTCAGAGTACCCCTGAAATTGAGTTTGAGGCAAATAAATAGGTTTATTAATCACATATTGCCAAATATTACTATTATATTTTTGTTTTAATGATGTTTATGGTCCAAAAGTCTCCAAAAATATGCAAAATGTACAACTAATAACCCTTTTTAATTCAGATAAATGTACATTTCATATTATTTAAACACCTAAAACCATTCCAAGTGCCCCCTGGTAACTGCTCACGTACCCCTTGGAGTCCCTGTACCCCTGGTTGGGAAACACTGTCTTAAAGGACAAATATTATGTCTTATTTGTTCTGTTATTGTCATTTAAACCTGCTCTTGAGAATCTTTACTTTGACATCTCATGTTTTAGAAGTAAAAATAAAATGTTTTTACAAAGAACAATATATCACAACTTTGGGAGGCGCCAGGCACTCACACACATGTCACAAATACACAAATGTCTTTATACACATTGCTTTCTAATTTTAGCGGTGCTGATCTGTGACATAGCTGTAGTGATTGTGTTTAGAGGCAGGAACGCTCTAGTCTGACGATGGTTTAAGGACTTTAATAAAAAATATGACACAGTATTTCTATTCTATTCTCTATTTTTCAAATTCTAAACAGTATATTTTAATGAAATGGGGTCTAATAAAGACAATAAACCATTAAAATAACCAATATTAAACCTGATATACCATGCTTTGACTCGTAAAATAATTTTTCATTTCGCTTTGGGGGTCCTGAGTCAGTTGCATGGCTATTTTGGGGCCGGAAAAGATTGGAAACCCCTGAGATAAGTCACGTATGAAGTCCGAAAATACTACCCAGATCAAGGAGTTCAGCAGGAAGTGTGTTTGACGCTCGGAGGGAGAGGATTTTCTAACCAGGATTCATCAAAATGGCGTGAATGAAGCTAATTGCTACTCCAGATATGTCTTTGATGAAGGAACAATGATAGAACATGGCTAAAAGCTGGGAAAAAAAAGTCAATTTTCATAATATTTGTCCTTTAAACGACACATATTCTGCACTTTTTATATTTAAAGATGCTCTTGTACTTTTGAATGAAGCTAAAGACCATTTCAGATCATTTTTAAAGGAAACTTTTCATGGCAGGCGTCTGATATCTTTTCTGTTTTGCTCATTCGTTTTGGAAGCTAAACGAGCGAGTCTGAAAAGGGCAACGTGGCCATAGAAATAATAGATTTAGAACATTTAGTTTGTTGGAAATTAAACTGTTGCTCAAAGCTGTTTTAAATGATGAAATTCCCTCCTCGGGCCACGTTTAAACTTTGAAACCTTGCACTGAGATTACATGGACAGTCATTGTTTTGGCAGAGTTAAAGTTCATTATAGCTTTCATTTAATTATTTTCCTACTGAGGATATAAAAGGCAGTTTTTTGTTTTTTTTTCACACATGTTGGAATAAATACTATAAAATTGTCAATAGATGTGTTTAATGTGGTATGTGATATCGGAAATACTTATTTTTATGTACTTTACGTCTGGTTAATCATTATATTTTAGTATTATTATCAGTTTTGGAATTTGAATCATAAAAATCTGAAAAATGGAACTGATTTTTCATGATTTAGTCTGAAAAAAACATTATGATTATACCTAAAGTTACAATTTGACATTTTAAAAGAGTGCAAACATGCAGACAGTAAATGCATGTCACTGTTTGCGTCTGAGACCGTGATTTAATCCTTTTTAGTGCCATTTGCAGGAGACTATTTCTAAAATCTACAGAAGTGCGTCCATGTGCTCATCGTGACTGTTTGACCCGACGTTCTGGAAAATCTGGAAAAGGCCAAATCTCCAAATGCAACGTGTGAATCATCTGCAGAAGAGTTTATGTGAAGGAGCGACAGGACGTCCACGTCCTGTGCTTTCAGAATGATTCAAACTGTAGAATTTAAACGTAACACAACAGAATATTGTAATGTAGTCCTCAAAAAGGTGCCCAAAACAGGAAAAGGTCGTTTAACTGAACGGCATAAAGACTGTGGGACGGTGTAGGACCGCACACTTCACTGAAATCAAATCTAAATCGCAATTTAAACAACAAAATGTTCAGTTTTACTCTCCATAGTTTGGATTTGTTAAAACATGTTCAGAAACCGGTGACAAAAGTGTGACAGAAAGTGACGAAAACACAACTAAAGGCATCAAACATGTATCTGCAAGTGACATAAATGCCACAAAATGCGTCAAAAGTACAACTGTAACGCAACTAAAATGGTCAAACTAAAAAGAACAACAAAAGCACACAAAAGTGGCACAAACATGACTTTAAGTGGTAAAATTGCATCTAAAAATGACAAAAACACAACTGAAAGTGGCATATAAATGACTAAAAGTGGCCAAATGGTGTCCAAAAATGACAAAAACATGCTTTTAAAGTGACATGCATGCCTAAAAGTGACAAACGCATGCCTTAAAGTGGCAAAAACTTGACTAAAAGTGGCCAAAACATGACTAAAAGTTGCCAAATAGGGTCCAAAAATTACAAAACCATGTCTAAAAGTTACAAAAACATTACTAAAAATGACAAAAACATGGCAAAATGGCATAAAAGAATCACAAATGCATGCCCAAAAATTACAAAAAACACAACTAGAAGTGTCAACGACAAAAGATATATATAAAGTGACACAAACGAAGTGAAACACTTGATGCTTTTATCACTTTGTCAGGTCACATTTCAGTCTTTTTGACAGTTCTCCTGATTGTTGTTGTGACCTTTGAGCAGAATCCCATTATTAAAACATAAATGTAACATAAAATGTAATCGCAAAACTGGTCTAAAAATCCAAATTAGATATTTTTCCCAAACGGTGCAGCTCTCCCAGTCGTTTTGTCCTTGAGCCTGACACTTCCGTAATGACGTGCCGTGTCTAATGACTTTCCTTCTTTGAAAAGCCTGCTCCAAAAACGCCTCCGTTTTGACTGACAAACCGTTAGCCTTTTTATTGTGATATTTAACCCCGTCATTAATTTCTAACCTTTATTTATTCAAATGATTTTTGTTGAAACCAGCTCTGCATAAAAACAGCTGATTTACATTTGAGCGCCGAGGTAAACACGCTCCAAAATACAGTCGTTAAGTCCCGGTCCAGACCTGTAATTTCCACAAAGACCCGTGTTTTTGTCCCGATCCAAAACAACGTGTTTCTGCAGAAACGCCGTAAACACCAAACACATTAGGCCTTTTCATCAGGCCACATTCACATGCAAATGAGGCCGGTCGGCGCCGTTTATGCCTCGGAAACACATCTGAAGGCTCCAAATCCAGCCAGAGTTTGTCAAAATGGCTCTTTGCTGAACTGAGGGTTGCTGGTTTGAGTCCCATGATCAGTTTTTGAATGTTCTGAGTTGGGTAAAGTATCCAAAAATATATGTAAAGTCTGTCTGACAGGTCAGCTATTTTACGAAAAGGTAGAGAACGTGATTATATTTTAGATTTTACCAAATAAGGGGTGCACGGTGGCAGAGCGGCTAGAGCTTCTGCCTCTCAATAAGGAGATCGTGGGTTCGAATCCCAGACCACCCAACATCGTGGGTTCGAATTCCGAACCACGCTAACATCACACGATCTCTCTGGGTGGAGTCTGCATGTCCTCCCCGTGTTACCGTGGGTTCTCTCTGGGTTCTCAGGCTCCTCCCACCGTCCAAAGACATGACAGTGTTGGTTAATTGACAACTCTAAATTGTCCCTAGTGAATGAATGTGAGAGTGAATGGTTGTCTGTCCTTGTCTCTGTCTCTCTGTGTTTGCTGCGACGAGTTGGCCACTGTCCAGGGTGTACCCCGCCTAAGGCCCAAAGTCACTGGGACAGGCTCCAGTCACCCACGACCCCTAACGGGAATAAGCGGTAGAAAATGAATGAATGAATGAATGAATGAATGAATGAATGAATGAATGAATTTTACTAAATATTTCCCATTTGACTGTTTCTGTAAAGTTTATGACAAACATGACACAGGCTGTGTCCGAATGGCCATATTGTCCCCTCTAGAGGGCACTATATTCATCTAAGTTCCCGTACGCGCCGCCGTCTTGTTTCCGTTGTAGTTCACACGGAGCAGACGAGCTCAACAGAAAATACATGGACTAAAAAGACGTTTTCAGGAAATCGTTGCGTTGTTAACTTGTTGTTGCTCGTGTTCATTAAACATTTTACACAAATCAATCTACTTTATGTAACATTTTAGCGGCGAGACTTTTCCGGTTCCTTTTTCGTTCGTCATTAGCTTTAACAGAGTTCTCGTCAAACGGAAGTGCGTTTACAACAAAAGTGCGAATCTGTGGCAAAAAGTGGCAAAAGTGGGCGGGAATAAGGTGTATAGTGGTCACCCCATTTTAGTGCTGTCTGAATGTCCAGCAGGTGAAAAAGTAGTGCACTCAAAATTTCACACAATGCATCTGGAAAAGTAGTGTCCAGCGCTGGTCACTAGAGGTCAGTATTGACCACAATCCATTGTGAGGGTCGGAAAAACTACAGAGAACTGAATGAAAGAAGAAAGAGCCGTTTAAACAAACGGTTGAGTTGAGATTATGAAGAAAACACTTTAAACAAACTGTTAGCAGCGGAGTTGCTAGTGTTAGCTGCTAACTCATGTTTGTGATGTTTTTTGCGGCTCATGTTTGTGATGTTTTTTGTATTCCGAGGCTCATGTTTGTGATGTTTTTGTTTTTTGCGGCTCATGTTTGTGATGTTTTTTGCGGCTCATGTTTGTGATGTTTTTGATTTTTGCGGCTAATGCTTGTGATGTTTTTGTTTTTTGCGGCTCATGTTTGTGATGTTTTTTGCGGCTCATGTTTGTGATGTTTTTTGCGGCTCATGTTTGTGATGTTTTTGTTTTTTGCGGCTCATGTTTGTGATGTTTTTGATTTTTGCGGCTAATGCTTGTGATGTTTTTGTTTTTTGCGGCTCATGTTTGTGATGTTTTTGATTTTTGCGGCTCATGTTTGTGATGTTTTTGTTTTTTGAGGCTCATGTTTGTGATATTTTTATATTTTGAGGCTCATATTTGTGATGTTTTTGATTTTTGCGGCTCATGTTTGTGACGTTTTTATATTCCGAGGCTCATGTTTGTGACGTTTAACCCCTTGTGCCCCTGTCTGTTGCAGCGCTGCAGACCACTCAGCCTCCGAAGGTGCTGTTTCCTCCAGAGAAACAGGACACGTACATCGAGATCACCCCAGGTACGACACTCTCCTCTGGGATGGACTTTACAAACTCTCCCTGGTCTTCTTCTCTCTCTGTTTCTCTTGTCGTCTTCCTCTCCTCTCTCTGTTTTTCCCAACGTTCTCCTCCTCTTCCTCTCTGTTTCTCCTGTCCTTCTCCTCTTCCTCTCTGTTTCTCCTGTCCTTCTCCTTGTCTTCCTTTCTTCAATCTCCATTTCTCCTCTTTTCTCTCTCTGTTTCTCCTGTCATTCTCCTCGTCTTCCTGTCTGTTTTTCCTGCCTTTCTCCTCCTCTTCTCTCTGTTTCTCCAGACCTTCTCCTCCTCTTCCTCCCTTCTCTCTGTTTCTCCTGCCGTTCTCCTCCTCTTCCTCCCTTCTCTCTGTTTCTCCTGCCGTTCTCCTCCTCTCTCTCTCTTCTCTCTCTGTTTCTCCTGCCGTTCTCCTCCTCTCTCTCTCTTCTCTCTCTGTTTCTCCTGCCGTTCTCCTCCTCTCTCTCTCTTCTCTCTCTGTTTCTCCTGCCGTTCTCCTCCTCTCTCTCTCTTCTCTCTCTGTTTCTCCTGCCGTTCTCCTCCTCTCTCTCTCTTCTCTCTCTGTTTCTCCTGCCGTTCTCCTCCTCTTCCTCTCTGTTTCTCCTGCCGTTCTCCTCTTTCTTTCTCTCTGTTTCTCTTGTCGTTCTCCTCCTCTTCCTCTCTGTTTCTCCTGCCGTTCTCCTCCTCTTCCTCTCTTCTCTCTCTGTTTCTCCTGTTCTTCTCCTCTCCTCCTCTTCCTCTCTGTTTCTCCTGTGTTTCTCCTCCTCTTCCTCTCTGTTTCTCCTGTCCTTCTCCTCTTCCTCTCTGTTTCTCCTGCCGTTCTCCTCCTCTTCCTCTCTGTTTCTCCCGTCGTTCTCCTCCTCTTCCTCTCTTCTCTCTCTGTTTCTCCTGTCGTCCTCCTCTTCTCTCTGTTTCTCCTGTCGTCCTCCTCTTCCTCTCTGTTTCTCTCGTCGTTCTCCTCCTCTTCCTCTCTGTTTCTCCTGTCCTTCTCCTCTTCCTCTCTGTTTCTCCCGTCCTTCTCCTCTTCCTCTCTGTTTCTCCTGTCCTTCTCCTCTTCCTCTCTTCCTCTCTGTTTCTCCTGCCGTTCTCCTCGTCTTCCTCTCTTCTCTCTCTGTTTCTCCTGCCATTCTCCTCTTCTCTCACTGTTTCTCCCGTCCTTCTCCTCTTCTCTCTCTGTTTCTCCTGCCGTTCTCCTCTTCCTCTCTTCCTCTCTGTTTCTCCTGCCGTTCTCCTCGTCTTCCTCTCTTCTCTCTCTGTTTCTCCTGCCGTTCTCCTCGTCTTCCTCTCTTCTCTCTCTGTTTCTCCTGCCATTCTCCTCTTCTCTCACTGTTTCTCCCGTCCTTCTCCTCTTCTCTCTCTGTTTCTCCTGCCGTTCTCCTCTTCCTCTCTTCCTCTCTGTTTCTCCTGCCGTTCTCCTCGTCTTCCTCTCTTCTCTCTCTGTTTCTCCTGCCGTTCTCCTCGTCTTCCTCTCTTCTCTCTCTGTTTCTCCTGCCGTTCTCCTCATCTTCCTCTCTTCTCTCTCTGTTTCTCCTGCCGTTCTCCTCGTCTTCCTCTCTTCTCTCTCTGTTTCTCCTGCCATTCTCCTCTTCTCTCACTGTTTCTCCCGTCCTTCTCGTCTTCTCTCTCTGTTTCTCCTGCCGTTCTCCTCGTCTTCCTCTCTGTTTCTCCTGTCCTCCTCGTCTTCCTCTCTGTTTCTCCTGTCGTTCTCCTCCTCTTCCTCTCTGTTTCTCCTGCCGTTCTTCTCTTCTTCCTCTCTTCTCTCTCTGTTTCTCCCGTCGTTCTCCTCCTCTTCCTCTCTGTTTCTCCTCTTCCTCTCTTCTCTCTCTGTTTCTCCTGTCCTTCTCCTCCTCTTCCTCTCTCCTCTTCGTACTTTCTGACCTTCTTTCGCCTGAGGGACCTGGACAGTGAGTTGTGGTTTGTTTACATCAGCTGAAGCTCAGAGCGGTGATGGACACGTGTCAGAACCTGCTCGTGTTTTCATCTGCTCCGTTCACATGTGGGATGAAGCATTTATGAAGCTCACATGAGTTTTACGACAGCTTTGTGACAGCTTTAAGACGGCTTTATCAGACACACATCGATCTGCAGCTGGAGATGAACCTCTGAACACGTCTGAGTCAGAGCGGCGTTCCTCCATCTTCTGACCTTCTGCTGGTTTTCTGTGTAAGCCTGGCATGAAACATTGTATTGTTTTTGCTAAAATATATAATTTCTATTTTTATTCTTTCTTCTTCTGCTCTTTGACCTCTATTTTGCCTCCGAACGGTTTCAAAAACTCACCAAACATTGCACCGACGTTTGTCCTACAGCCTCGTGCGTTTCTCTTGTGAGGACAAATCATAGAACTATAATAAAACCTGGAAGATGAATCCAAAATGGCGCCCTGTTCCTCCCTGTGGCCTGAGCTCATTGGTGCATGACCCCAAAAAAATGTCTTACTTCCGCATTTACTTCCTGATACGGAAGCGGCCATCTTTGCTTTAGGGCACCACGTGACCACAATCCCCCATGATGCTTTGAGCGACGTGAACGACCAGCAGCTGCAAGTTTTTGTGTTAGCGTTAGCTTGTGTGATTGTAATTGTGTTCTTCATGTTAGACACACTGAAGCGTCTGAAATGAAATAAAATACAACTTACAGGTGTCTCTAGTCGAGCCTTTTCCACGAGCTTCTGTTTGTACCGTCCGACGCTCGTTCACGTGACTCGCACATGTTTGTGTGACGTCACTTCAGATAAAAACGGTAATTTCTGTGATTTTAGAAACGGTAGACAAGAACATTTCCTTCTATTTTATTTAAATACCGATAATAATTCAGTCCTGTCTGTGATTATAATGTGCAATTATAGAAAAAGGCTGGTTCTAAGAGGCTGCAGTACCTCGCACGACCACTAATCAATCTGGGACACAGACAGAGGGGGCGTGGCTTATCCAGTTCTTTTAATACATCCATGGGACAAATACACACATGATTATGGCCACGCCCCCGACACACTCGAAGTCCACCATCTCGGATTGAAAAAGTCAAACAAACTCAGTCTGCATTTTGCCAACGTTGTGCATTTAAGAACTCCTCTGGCTGTTTCACCACCGGAGCTCAGATAAAGAAGGCGTCCCACACACTGTCAATCCTTGCAAAAAATAAATGTATTCGCAGTGCAACGTTTCAGTTTTATTCATCATTTCAAGGAGACATGTACACAACTTTATATAGATTTTTATTCTTTGTAAATATTGTTAAAAAAAAAAAGTAACATGTCACCGTTTGGGTGCAAGACACTTAATACATTTGAATATGACCTGTCACCCTTAGGTGCCACACCCATGGATGTATTAAATGAACTGGATAAGACACGCCCCCTGTGTCTGTGTCCCAGATTGATTTGTGGCCGTGTGAGGTACTGCAGCCTCTTGGCACCAGCCTTTTTTAAAATTGTACATTACAATCACAGACAGGACTGAATTATTATCGGTATTTAAATAAAATAGAAGGAAATGTTCTTTTCTACCGTTTCTAAAATCACAGAAATTACCGTTTTTATCTGAAGTGACGCCACACAAACATGTGCGAAGTCACGTGAACGAAGCGCCGGATCGATACAAACAGAAGCTCGTGGAAAAGGCTCGACTAGAGACACCTGTAAGTTGTATTTTATTTCATTTCAGACGCTTCACGGTGTCTAACATGAAGAACACAATTAATCACACAAGCTAACGCTAACACAAAAACTTGCAGCTGCTGGTCGTTCACGTCGCTCAAAGCATCATGGGGGATTGTGGTCACGTGGTGCCCTAAAGAAAAGATGGCCGCCTTCGTATCAGGAAGTAAATGCGGAAGTAAGACATTTTTTTGGGGTCATGCACCAATGAGCTCAGGCCACAGGGAGGAACAGGGCGCCATTTTGGATTCATCTTCCAGGTTTTATTATAGTTCTATGGCCACACCCTATTTAAGATGGCTGAAACGTTTCACTGTGAATAAACATATTTTTTGCAAGGATTGACGTTGTGCTGGATGCCCTCTTCTTTCTGTCTTTTTTTCTTTCTTTTTTTAAGCATATTTATCAGTACAGAAGGGCATACAGCACACCCTATGACACACTTTTTCTCCCCCATAGCGCACATTACATTAACTTTATAAAGCAAAGGATAACAAATGCAAAACATATACAGGGGGCCTTCTTTATCACAGGTTGTTCCTCCGTCTCCAGCTCGATGTGTCACCTGTTCTTTTCAGTTCAGAAAGTGAAGTGAGAAATGAGGCATCAGTAGTTTTTAAATACGATTTACAGTCTGTACCATTTAAAGTGCAGTCGCAGAGCTTTGACATGTTTCAGTGTAAAAGATTGTTCCCATTTGTGCTTACAAAGTCCGATTTTGCCCAGATTTGAATGAGCGCCCCCTACAGAGTGAAAAGACTGACCAATAAAAAAAAAACAATTAGACCCATTTAACATTTCTTTCAGAAACTACCAGTGTTGTTCCAGTGAAAAAATGTATAAATCTCCTTAACTAGAAGGTGTTTAACACCGTCTACTTTCACAAACTCCGGCGTGAGTTTTGACCCAAGGGCCACCTGATACCGCCTGTGGCTTTAATATCTCTGTTGCATCTCTGTTTTTTCTATTTTTTCTCTGTTGCGTCTGTTGTTTCTCTGTTGCGTCTCTATTTTTTCTATTGCTTCTCAGTTGCGTCTCTGTTGTGTCTCTGTTTTTTCTATTGTTTCTCTGTTGCCTCTCTGTTGTTTCTTTGTTGCGTTAATGTTTTTTCTATTGTATCTCTGTTGCGTTAATGTTTTTCCTATTGTTTCTCTGTTTCGTTAATGTTTTTTTTTATTCCTTCTCAGTTGCGTCTCTGTTGTGTCTCTGTTTTTTCTATTTCTCTGTTGCGTTAATGTTTTTTCTATTGTTTCTCTGTTGTGTCTCTGTTTTTTCTATTTTTTCTTTGTTGCGTTAATGTTTTTCCTATTGTTTCTCTGTTGCGTTAATGTTTTTCCTATTGTTTCTCTGTTGTGTCTCTGTTTTTTCTATTTCTCTGTTGCGTTAATGTTTATTCTATTGTATCTCAGTTGCGTCTCTGTTTTTTCTGTTGTTTCTCTGTTGTGTCTCTGTTGTTTCTCTGTTGCATCTCTGTTTTTTCTATTTTTTCTCTGTTGCATCTCTGTTTTTTCTATTGTTTCTCTGTTGCGTTCATGTTTTTCCTATTGTTTCTCTGTTGCGTCTCTCTTTTTTCTATTGTATAACAGTTGCGTCTCTGTTGTTTCTCTGTTGTTTTAATGTTTTTTCTATTGTTTCTCTGTTGCGTCTCTGTTTTTTCTATTGTTTCTTTGTTGCGTTAATGTTTTTTCTATTGTATCTCAGTTGCGTCTCTGTTTTTTCTCTGTTGTGTTAATGTTTTTTCTATTGTATCTCAGTTGCGTCTCTCTTTTTTCTATTGTTTCTCAGTTGCGTCTCTGTTGTTTCTCTGTTGCGTCTCTCTTTTTTTTATTGTTTCTCAGTTGCGTCTCTGTTGTTTCTCTGTTGCATTAATGTTTATTCTATTGTATCTCAGTTGCGTCTCTGTTTTTTCTGTTGTTTCTCTGTTGTGTCTCTCTTTTTTCTATTGTATCTCAGTTGCGTCTCTGTTTTTTCTGTTGTTTCTCTGTTGTGTCTCTCTTTTTTCTATTGTATCTCAGTTGCGTCTCTGTTTTTTCTATTGTTTCTCTGTTGTGTTAATGTTTTTTCTATTGTATCTCAGTTGTGTCTCGGTCCTCAGTTGCGCCTCTTCTGTCTCCGGCACAAACATTAGCGACTCCATTAGCCTCAGATTTATGTACAAACTGGAGCGCCTAGGGCGAGCGTTCTGACGACGGCACAATTACATCACGGCCCATACATACACTGTAATTATGCTCTTGTTTTAACCACAGGGAGCTTCGTTTTCTCTCACTCTCAATTATGTCAAATAAATTGGATTCCTTTAAATAAAACTGGTGCACAATTGGATTTCTGTGTGGTTTTCCAGTGGGTCTGATCGTTTATAACAGTGAGTTCAGCACAAGCTCACACATCGACGTAAAAGCATGTGTTATAAGCCGTTTAATGCTGCAGAATATTAAAAACTGAACTGTCTTTGTTGCATTTCCCTTGTGTCGCTGGGCAAGGCACTTTGTCAGCACAGATTGTCGTCAGTCGTTAAGTCAGAGTCGAGTCTCGTAAGTGACTTGGAAAATGCGAGTCTCAAGTTTGACTTTGAGCACAAAGTTCAGCGTCTTTTCTGTCTGTGACAAATGAGCTTAAAGGGGCTGTACCTGATTTTTACTGTTGTGAAATGGGAAACTTAAAACTAATCCTTGTTCTCGATTCTTTGCAGGCAATAAAGTCAAATCTGTGTTGCTCCAGCATAGATATCATGTAAAAGCATTTATTAGAGTGAAAATGAGACCACAGCACTTTCTCTTTATCTCTTGTGGTTTCTGAAGATGTTGGTCAGTGTGTCAGTCAGTAGAAGAAGACTCGTGGACACTAACTTCTGAATATTAAAGGAAGTTTATTACAGAGAGCAGCATCACACACAGACAGTCGACGTTGCCTGGGAGTCCCACTGTGGCCAAATCCAGGATCGCCCAGATTCTAGTGTAAAACATATGCTTTATATCTGCTCCTTCAAAAGAGACAAACCCCCTTTTTCAGATCAGGAAAACCCACTTCCAAATGTTTCTTTAGTGACCCTCATAACAATTCCAACATGCAAACTCTAATTTTAGCCTAATTTTAGCCTCTGATTACCCCTGTCCCCTTTCGGCCCCACAGTAACTGAATAAACACTTATCTCTACAATTATCTCTCACAGCAGATACTTCAATAGTCATAGAGCATTTTATCCAACAAGAGAACAGGAAGTTGGCCATTAGCATGCTAATGTTTGTTAGCTTTACCCGCGACACTCTGGGCTCAGAAACTGGTGAAAAGTGCTTCTAAACTCATAGTGATGAATATTTATGATGCTCGGACTGCATTAAAGTGAGAGATACATGTGACTGATGTAAAGACTTTAACATGAACTAGTTCTGTTTTTCACGTTTCAAAACAGGAAAAATCAGGTACAGGGCCTTTAAGTCATTGTTTTGTTTTGTTTTTCTCATAAAAACCTAAAGATTATAGCATTATCTAATTACAAAGTTGTTTGTAACTGTGCGCTGAATGGATTTTAAGCCACAAAAGTAATAAGTCAATTTTGTGGACCCTGCAGAACAATTTTACTTTGGATATTTCTTTCAAAAACAGTGGAGATTCACACCTGACATTACATTCTACACAATGTCATGAACCTAAATTGTGTATGACAGGTTTTTATTATTTTAATTTTGCCTTTATTCTGTGTTAATACCTTTTGTGAATATAAATTATAGTTTTACACCAATCAGGTCGCTGTTTGTGGAGAAAAGTTGAAAAATCTGTTGAAAATGACAGGAAGTAACAAATTCATCAAAACGTCACACTGTGAGACAAAAGTTACACTCAATTTACACAAAAGAAACTACTTTTTTGCCACTTTAAATATTGATACAACAAAATTAAGGTGTTCAAACGTATTTGTCTTTGTGAAATAGAAAAAGCAGTGACATTAGGTGAGTTTTGGTGCACTGTACAGGGCGGTTTCTTGGTGTGATGTCATCATTTACAACCAGGAAGTACAACTAAAAACCTAAAAAAAATGGCTAAATTGGAGTAAAATTTGTAAAGATTTTAGCAGAATTTGGAATATATTTATCTCAAGTGCGTTTTAGTTAAATAACTACAACTAATTTTGACTTTATTCAGTGTGTTAATACCTGCTGCAAACATAAATTATAGTTTTACAGGTCACTATTTGTGGAGAAAAGTCGAAAAATCTGTTGAAAATGACAGGAAGTGAACACATTGATGACATCACACTGGGGAGACAAAGGTCACGCATAATTTACTCAAAATAAACAACTTTTTTGACGCTTTAAACATTGATTCAACAAAATAAAGGCGTTCAAGTGTGTTTCTCTTTGTCAAATGAACAAAACCTGTGACATTAGATGAGTTTCGGCCCAGTGTACAGTGTGGTTGCTATGGTAATTTCCTGGCGTGATGTCATACTTTACAACCAGGAAGTAAAATTTAAAACTTAAAGGGCCCATGACAGGTTGAAATACGCATTTAACTAAAATGCAATTAAGATAAATATATTCAAAGTTCTATTAAAAACTTTACAAATTTTACCCCAGTCTAGCTGTTTTTTAAGTTTTAAATTTTACTTCCTGGTTGTAAAGTATGACATCGCACTAGGAAATCTCCATAGCAACCGCACTGTACACTGGGCCAAAACTCATCTAATGTCACAGATTGTGTTCATTTGACAAAGAGAAATACACGTGAACACCTTTATTTTGTTGAATTCATGTTTAAAGGGTCAAAAAAGTAGTTTATTTTGTGTAAATTATGCGTAACCTTTGTCTCCCCCCAGTGTGATGTCATTGATTTGTTTACTTCCTGTAATTTTCAACAGATTTTTCAACTTTTCTCCACAAACAGCGACCCGATTTGTCTGAAACTACAATTTATATTCACAAGAGGTATTAATACACTGCACAAAGTCAAAACCTGTCATATGCACTTTAAAAAACAGCTAAACGGGGGTTACATTTGTAAAGGTTTTAGTAGAAATTTGAATATATTTATCTTGACTGCATTTTAGTTAAATGTGTACTTCAACCTGTCTTAGGCCCTTTAAATTGCTCCTGGTTTACAAGGCTCTTCTTGGCTTGGTCCTCCCTCCTCCAGAGAACCACGAGCCACTACTGTTTGCGTTCAAATGACATTTATCATTTGCATGTTCCTCGTGTTCGAACTGAGCTGGGAAAACAAGCTTTTAGTTTCTCTGCTCCTTCTTCTTGGAACACTTTACAGACGGAAACCAAATGGTCTGATCTTGTTTCCTTAAACACATTTCGTTCCTACAAAAAAGACAGAGAGTCTCAATTTTTCAGTGCTTGTGCTTTTAATCTGTTATTGTGAACTTAATTTGCTGTGAAACTATAGCACTTTCTAACTATGGCACTTTATCTTATGACTGTTGCACTTTGTTTCAGTTTTTTTAGACAAATTGTTTTGTTGTTTATGTATTTTTAAACTTGTAATACTCCTGACGTGTGCTGCTGACCACTGGGCCAGGTCCCCCTTGAAAAAGAGATCTCGATGGGTGTTTTCCTGGTTAAATAAAAAATAAAATAAAAAAAATTAAGTGAGTAAGTTAAGTGTTGTATTAATCATAACATCCTGCACAAAGATCCTCGCTGTGAGACGCCGTGCTCCTCGTGTGGTTTCACTTTCGCCCGTGTGTGTCTCTGTTATCTGTCCCCCGTCTCCTCCATCGCTCGCCGTCTTTCTTTGTCTCCTCCTTTCGCTTCGTTTAACCGTTTTATCCGTTCCTTTTTTGCGCCGGATGCGTTTGTCATTATTCAAACGGAGATAACGCGAGTCGGGTGCAGGAAGACGTGAACCTCTGTTTGACTCAGACGGCGGAGGATGTTTGCGCTCGTTTGTCGTGTCGATCAGGCGGACTCCCTGTGAAATGACGGTAGATTGTGATCAGGTAGCGTTAAAGGGACACTGTGTAACATTTCTACCAAACCACTGCAGAACACCAGGTCAAGAACGTGATCAGATTTGACTTTTTTTTGACATTTTGCCATTTGTCTGCAGTTTGACAGTTTGTGTAAAGTTTATAATGGCACTTCCTGGTTGGACATGAGCTCAAATATGACATTATCAGACAACGTGATCCGCACCGAAAGAAACGGAAACAATATTTTAAGTTTTGGTCCCAGTCGAACAGTGAAGTGGACGGACAGGTGTGAAAAGGCCTTCACTTAAGCAGCGTTTGTACTTTCCTTTTCTCTCTGAGGCTGAACGGACTCATGTCGAGGTTGAAAAGTGTTAAATCTCTGAGGAGTTTTCAGAGCTCTTCACACTTT
Organism: Rhinogobius similis; assembly: GCA_019453435.1. Taxonomy (NCBI): domain Eukaryota; kingdom Metazoa; phylum Chordata; class Actinopteri; order Gobiiformes; family Gobiidae; genus Rhinogobius; species Rhinogobius similis. Next base: position 4,119,338 of record CM033630.1, on the reverse strand, counting down.
ATACAGTCCAGAGACCTGGGACTGAACCAGGTCTGAACCAGGACTGAAACAGGACTGAAACAGGTCTGAACCAGGACTGAAACAGGACTAAATCAGGTCTGAACCAGGTCTGAACCAGGACCAGGTCTGAACCAGGACTGAACCAGGACTGAACCAGGTCTGAAACAGGTCTGAACCAGGACTGAACCAGGTCTGAACCAGGTCTGAACCAGGTCTGAACCAGGTCTGAACCAGGTCTGAACCAGGTCTGAACCAGGTCTGAACCAGGACCGAACCAGGTCTGAACCAGGTCTGAAACAGGTCTGAACCAGGTCTGAACCAGGACCGAACCAGGTCTGAACCAGGTCTGAAACAGGTCTGAATCAGGACTGGACCACGACTAAACCAGGGGTTAACCTGGTCTGAACAAAGACTGAACCAGGTCTGAACCGGAACTAAACCAGGTTTGAATCAGGTCTGAAACAGGCCTGAACCAGGACTAAACCAGGACTAAATCAGAACTAAACCAGGATTGAACCGGGACTGAAACAGATCTGAAACCAGGTTAAAACTAGTATTGACTATGATCAGTGCATTTATTTAATTTCATTTCATTTTGTTCATTTTATTTGATCTTATTTTATTTTCAAGAATTCCGTATTTAAAATCAAATGAATGAGTACTTTGATTTTTGTTGCAAAAATACCAAAAGTCATCAAATTCTAAACCTGATTTATCAAAGTTTTAACTAAAAAAAGAGTCAAAATTTGAATTTTTACATCAGTCGTCATTCAGTCAGATCAGGTTTTCTCAAATACTAAATAAGATCAGAACTACTACCTACAAATGTTGTTTTATCAAATGGAACAATGCATTTAAACCTTTATATTTCCCAAATATGTGACATTTTACACATAAACTGAAAGAAAGAAATATATATGAAAACATAACATGACAAACTTGTAGTACAGTTTTTTCTTACATTATTACAATCCAACAACAGCAAGAGTTGGCACCTCTATTTTTAAAGATTTGTTCGTTTCACCTGCAGAGTCTAAACCCGTACAGTTCCAGTTCTGCCGCCTTCCATCAGATCTGGGCCTCGTTCTTCGCCCGGGGCTGTGCAGGCGACAGTTTCTCCTGCACCACTTTTTCCCGGCTGTTTTTAGCGCTCGCCGGGGCGTTTTAACCCCTGGAGTAATAATACCTGTCATGGAGAGAAGTGAAGAGCCACCCACATCTGTCAGCCAAGTGTCCTCCTGCTCTGCTCCTCGGAGACATCCTCGATTAGTCGGGAGAAGAACGCAAACCTCTGCAGGACAAACGCCTTCACAGGTTCACTCTGGATCCTCGATTAGAAGAACGCAAACCTCTGCAGATCTTTGATGAACACAGAAGAAGAACGCAAACCTCTGCAGGACAAACGCTTTCACAGGTTCACTCTGGATCCTCGATTAGAAGAACGAAAACCTCTGCAGGACAAACGCCTTCACATGTTCTTTATGGATCCTCGATTAGAAGAACGTAAACTTCTGTAGGACAAACGCTTTCACAGGTTCTTTATGGATCCTCGATTAGAAGAACGCAAACCTCTGTAGGACAAACGCCTTCACATGTTCTTTATGGATCCTCGATTAGAAGAACGCAAACCTCTGCAGGACAAACGCTTTCACAGGTTCTTTATGGATCCTCGATTAGAAGAACGCAAACCTCTGCAGATCTTTGATGAACACAGAAGAAGAACGCAAACCTCTGCAGGACAAACGCTTTCACAGGTTCTTTAAGGATCCTCGATTAGAAGAAAGCAAACCTCTGCAGGACACACGCCTTCACAGGTTCACTCTGGACCCTTGATGAACGTAGAAGAAGAATGTAAACTTCTGCAGGACGAACGATTTCACAGGTTCACTCAAACGCGAACCTCTGGAAGTCATAATTTATTGTTTAAAAGTTAAAATGACAACTTTCAGCGTCAAAATGTTGGGTTTAAAACATAAAATGTCAACATTAGAAATCAGAATATCAGGTTTAAAAGATAAAAATTGTGAAAAAGTCAAGATGTTCCTCATCTGCCAGGACTAAACTAAACCAGGACCAGGACTTTCACAGGTTCACTCTGGATCCGCGATGAACAGAGAAGAATCCAAACTTTGCTCTGCTCTGCTCTGCTCTGCTCCTCGGAGACATCCTCGATTAGTCGGGAGAAGAACGCAAACCTGCAGGACAAACGCCTTCACAGGTTCTTTATGGATCCTCGATTAGAAGAACGCAAACCTCTGCAGGACAAACGCCTTCACAGGTTCTTTATGGATCCTCGATTAGAAGAACGCAAACCTCTGCAGGACAAATGCTTTCACAGGTTCACTCTGGATCCTCGATTAGAAGAACGAAAACCTCTGCAGGACAAACGCCTTCACAGGTTCTTTAAGGATCCTCAATGAACAGAAACAAAAAGAGAGAAGAACGTAAACCTCTGCAGGACAAACACTTTCACAGGTTCACTCTGGATCCTTGATGAAACGAGAAGAACACAAACCTCTGAAAGTCATTTAGCGTTTAAAAGTCAAAATGACAAGTTTCAGAGTCAAAATGTTGGGTTTAAAACATAAAATACCATATATACACACATAAAAACATTAGAAGTCAGAATTTCAAGTTTAAAAGATAAAAATAGTGAAAAAGTCAAAACTGTTAATCTGGAGGAACTCTCTCCACACTAGATGAACTCATCATCCTCATCTGCCAGGACTAAACCAAACCAGGACGTTTTCACAGGTTCACTCTGAATCCTCGATGAAAAGAGAAGAACACAAACCTCTGGAAGTCATAATTTAGTGTTTAAAAGTCAAAATGACAAGTTTCAGACTCAAAATGTTGGATTTAAAACATAAAATGCCGACATTAGAAGTCAGAATGTCAAGTTTAAAAGATAAAAATTGTGAAAAAGTCAAAACTGTTCCTCATCTGCCTGGACTAAACCAAGACTAAACCAGAAGTAAACCAGGACTAAACCAGGACTGAACCAGCAGTAAACCAAGACTAAACCAGGACCAAACTAAGACTAAACCAAGACTAAACAAAGGCTAAACCAAGACTAAACCAGGACTAAACCAGGACCAAACCAAGACTAAACCAAGACTAAACCAGGGCTAAACCAGGACTAAACCAGGACTAAACCAAGACTAAACCAAAACTAAACAAAGACTAAAGCAGGACTAAAGCAGGACTAAACCAGGACTAAACCAGGACTAAACCAAGACTAAACCAGGACTTAAACCAGGACTAAATCAGGACCAAACCAAGACTAAACCAGGGCTAAACCAGGACTAAACCAAGACTAAACCAGGACTTAAACCAGGACTAAATCAGGACCAAACCAAGACTAAACCAGGGCTAAACCAGGACTAAACCAAGACTAAAGCAGGACTAAAGCAGGACTAAACCAGGACTAAACCAAGACTAAACCAAGACTAAACCAGGGCTAAACCAGGACTAAATCAGGACTAAACCAGCAGTGAGCCAAAACTAAACCAAGACTAAAGCAGGACTAAAGCAGGACTAAACCAGGACTAAACCAAGACTAAACCAGGACTTAAACCAGGACTAAATCAGGACCAAACCAAGACTAAGCCAAGGCCAAGACTAAACCAAGACTAAACCAAGACTAAACCAGGACCAAACCAAGACTAAGCCAAGACTAAACCAAATCTAACCCAGGACTAAAGCACAGACCCTGAGTATTTCCTTTAAACAGGTTTAATCCACTGTAACTCTGGCTCTGAGTGTATAACCCCCCGCTGCTCGTCTCCAGTGTAGAATCTGTGTTTCTGTGTCTGTGTGAGTGAAACCCGGCCCTCGTGTGGTCATTTAATTAACCTCTCCGAGCATATCCTCGTCATCTCCTCCTAATTTCATCTGTTCATTTAAAGTGTGCTAACGAGCCCGGCCCCCAGCCCCTCGCCGCACAAAGGACGTGCTTAATTAGAACTGTCAGGAAACTCCAAATTTGGCCGAAGACACGCTGGACTTCCTCTTATTACTTTCCCGCGGGAGATATTAATTCAGTTTCGGGCGCGCGATAAGAGCAGACGAGCTGTGAAAGACAATAAGAGGCAAAGTCCGGGGCTCGCTCGCAAAAAGTTTGATCGCCGCTTCATTTCCGCTTTCGGAGGAAATTAAGACGGCGTATTTATCACAAAATATTGAGTTTCATTTGATTATTTTTCATGACGGGTTAAAAATAGCGCGAGGCTCAGCGGCACGTTCAGAGGTAAACAGCGATGTTTGACGAGAAATGAAAGATTATTAGATCAAAGCTGTGGAATAAAGCCAACACTTTTCCGGAGGGTGTATTTATTATTATTATTATTATTCATTCTGGCTAACAGGAAATTCTACGCATTCATAAAACCAAAAATGTTAAGTTTGTTTGTTCCAGAATGTCTAGAGTTTAAAAGTGTCCAAGCGCAGTTAACGATTTAGCAAAGATTAAAAAAAGAAGAAGAAGAAGAAAAAATATCCCAGTTTTTTAAAATGCGTATGACAGGTTTTTATGATTTTTCTCATTTTGACTTTATTCAGTGTATTAATACGTGTTGTAAATATAAATTATAGTTTTACACCAATGAGGTCGCAGTTTGTGGAGAAAAGTTGAAAAATCTGTTTAAAATGACAGGAAGTGAACAAACTGATGACATCACACTGGAGAGATAGAAAATAAACTACTTTTTTTACTCTTTAAACACTGATTCAACAAAATAAAGGTGTCACATGTGTTTTTCTTTGTCAAATTAAAAACATCTCTAATATTAGAGGAGTTTTGGTGCTCTGTACAGGATGTTTCTTGATCATTTCCTGGTGTGATGTCATCATTTACAACCAGGAAGTCAAATTAAAAAACAAAATTTTGGAAACATTTTAGCAGAATTTGAATGTTTTTGAATTTGATGCTAATTAGCCGAGCAGTTGTAATGGTCGTGTTTAGAGGCAGAAATCCAAAACGTCATCCTTCGAAGAGATGTTGGAGGGAGACGATGTTCTAATCAGGATTCATCAAACTAGCGTGAATGAAGCTAAATGTAACTCCAGGTGTGTTTTTGATGGAACATTGTTAGAACAATATGGGTGCACGGTGGCAGAGCGGCTAGAGCTTCTGCCTCTCAATAAGGAGATCGTGGGTTCGAATCTCTGGGTGGAGTCTGCATGTCCTCCCCGTGTTACCGTGGGTTCTCTCCAGGTTCTCTGGCTCCTCCCACCGTCCAAACACATGACTGTGTAGGTTAATTGACAACTCTAAATTGTCCCTAGTGAATGAATGTGAGAGTGAATGGTTGTCTGTGTCTCTGTGTCTCTGCGACGAGTTGTCCACTGTCCAGGGTGTACCCAAAGGCCCAAAGTCACTGGGATAGGCTCCAGTCACCCGCGACCCCTAACGGGAATAAGCCGTAGAAAATTAATGAATGAATTGTTAGAACAGGGTTAAAGCGCAAAAAAACTCAACATTGTATGATATGTTTCCCTTAAAGTGCGTATGACGGGTTTTTATGATTTTCTAATTTTGACTTTTTTAAATATAAATTATAGTTTTACACCAATCAGGTCACTGTTTGTGGAGAAAAAGTGAAAAATTTGTTGACAGTTTCAGGAAGTAAACAAACTGATGACATCACACTGGGGAGACAAATGTTGTGCATAATTTACGCAAACTAAACTACTTTTTTGACCCTTTAACCATTAATTCATCAAAATAAAGGTGTTCACATGTTTTTCTCTTTGTCAAATGAACAAAATCTGTGACATTAGATGAGTTTTAGCCGGTGTACAGTGTGGTTGCTATGGTAATTTCCTAGTGTGATGTCATACTTTACAACCAGGAAGTAACATTTAAAACCTAAAAAATAGCTAAACTGGGGTAAAATTTGTAAAGATTTTAGTAAAAATTTGAATATATTTATCTTTTATCTGCATTTTACTTAAATGTGTATTTCAACCTGTCATAGGCCCTTTAAAATCCTTGGCTCTAAATCATGACATCACACTTGGACATTATGTGACTGTTACCTAGCAACCATGATCTGCACTGAGCCAGGACTCCTCCAATGTCACAGAAAACATGATTTGATGCAGCTATATGTGAACTTTATGGTGTTGATTCAATGTTTAAATCGTCAGAAAATGTTTCTTGTGTGTGAATCGTTCTAAACTTTTACTTGGAGTCTCTGACCTGCTTCCTGTCATTTTCAACATATTTTTTCAACTTTTCTTCACCAATTGTGTTATTGTTAATTAAAAGATATCAACATGTAACGCACAGGAAATATAATATTTTCGATAAACGGGAAACAGCTGACGCTAACGTGCTTTTCTAGCTTCGTTTTGCTAACCATATGGACGCTAACATATAAGTTAGCATCAGTGGAAATACAGCGCTTTATCACAAGATCAAGTCAGAGTTCAAAGTGATGAAGATGAAGTTTCTCTGTCACTTTTTTTGCAATCTTTAGTCATTTTTGTCACTTTAAGTCACTTTTAGTCAAGTTTTATTGCTTTTAGGTGCTTTTCAGTGAACGTTACTGTTTTTGTCGCTGTTAGTCACCTTTTGTTAAATTTAGTCTATTTCAGTCACGTTTTTGTCACTTTTAGTCACATTTTTGACATTTTGGGGGGTAAGAAATGCCTTTTTTGTGCTTTGCTAGCTTTGTTTTGTTAAGAGCTCAACACATAAGTTAGCATCGATGGAAATGCAGCACTTTATCACAAGATCAGAGTTTGAAGTAATGAAGATGAAGTGTCTCTGTCATTTGATAGTTGCATTTTTGTCACCTTAAGTCACATTTAGTCGAGTTTTATTGCTTTTAGGTTCTTTTCTGTCAATTTCTGTCGCTTTTGGTCACCTTTTGATAATAATAGTCTCTTTCAGTGACGTTTTTGTCACTTTTAGTCACATTTGTGATGTTTTTTGGGGGTAAGAAATACTTTTTTGTGCTTTGCTAGCTTTGTTTTTCTATGGGCTCAACATATAAGTTAGTGTCAGTGGAAATACAGAACTTTATCACAAAATTAAGTCAGTTTGGTGATGAAGATGAAGTGTCTCTCTCTTTCACTTGGTAGTCGCGTTTTTTGCAATCTTTATTAGTATTATTTTTGTTGCATTTAGTCGCGTTTTTGTCACTTTAAGTCACTTTTAGTCAAGTATCATTCCTTTTAGATGCTTTTCTGTCAATTTTACTCCGTTTTTGTCGCTTTTGGTCACCCTTTGTAAATAATAGTCTCTTTCAGTCACATTTTCTACTTTTTTGGGGGGTTAGAAATACTTTTTTGTGCTTTACTAGCTTTGTTTTGCTAAGGGCTCAACATATAATTTAACATCAGTGGAAATACAGCATTTTATCACATGATCAAGTCAGAGTTTGTAGTTACGAAGATGAAGTGTCTCTCTCTGTCTGTCTATCTATCTTTAGTCTTGTTTTTGTTGCATTTAGTCACATTTTTGTCACCTTAAGTCACATTTTCTTGCTTTTAGCTGCTCTGTTTACTCTGTTTTTACTCACCTTTTGTCATTAGTATTCTCTTTCAGTCACAGTTTGTTATGTTTTGGTCTCTTTGAGTCACTTTTTTTGATTGAGAGATAATTCTCTTGTGTTTCTATCTGCTTTTTGCTTTTCCCTCTCGTCCAATCATCTGGCTATGGCTCTAGTACACATTTAAATACATCTTCCTTTTGTGTTTTATTGAAATAGGAGCAGCTCAAATATCTTAAATTATCTTACATATATCATAATCTGTTGAAGTTGTGTTGCAGTTGGATAAATACAGTTAACGGAGCTTGTCACAAATAGAAATGATCAGGGAAAACATTGGTGGATTTTCCTTTTGTATTTGTCTTACGACGTGACAAATACAGAACATTTATTCCTGCTTCTGTGACTCCGGCCTTGTATTTGACGGTTCATGACGAGTTTCTGTCCTTCGTCGCTAAATGTTTTCGTGTCGTAGCCTTTTTTTTTTCCACTCAGTGTTTTCTGCACATCGTCTGAACCAAGGACCGAAGCAACTGAAGCATCGAGGTCGCGGAAAAACCCAAGGCAGAACCGTTTTATATTCTGTGTTACATGGATACATTAAAGACGTGTACTTTCTTTATCTTGAAAGGACAGTACAAGGAGAAACCGTCATATTTTTGCATTATTTTGAATGTTAAGACTAAACCCTTTTAAAAAAATTTTTGGTCAGTTTGCTCTGTCAACGTAACGGCTTTTCGTGTGGAAATGTGACCAATCTGCTCTTTAAAATGTTTAATTACTTCGTTGAATCCATAGATTTCGCTGAGGCATTGTAACTCAGAGCCAGTTTTCTCAAAAAAGGCATTTTTCTCCAAAAAAATGTTAAAAGATTGAAAATAATGAGTTTTGTGGTAGTGTCTCGCCTTTAATCTGTTTAGTATAACGTGAGCTCTAACTGTGTGAGCTGTAGTTTCGAGGAGTCTGTCTGAGTCACCAGAGTTTGAACAGCTCCTCGACGCTTAACTCGAAATGACGTTTGACCAGAGTGAAAGAGCTCTGATTACAGCTTAATAATAATAACACGGAACGCTGCACACTCAGCCTCAGCACACTCTCCTTTCTCCGCTTCACTCTCGCTCTCTTCAATCAAAAAGATGAATTGTTGACTCTGTTTAAATTGATTACGCCGCCTTTTTTCATTTCATATTTTCGTGTCATGTTGATTTTAAAATGATCTACGCTTTTCTGTAGGTGGAAAGCGACGTGCACGATTACATGGAAATAGAAAGTTAAACTACACAGTAAAAAATGTATTTCTAGATGAGTTAAAACGTCTTGATTTGAGGATATTAATCTGAATTTCAGACGTTTTGACTCGTTAAGATGAGTTAAGACTTTTTATTTGATGGAACTAGATTATTTGACTTGTTTCAAACCATTTCTGACTTGTTTCAACACATTATTTCTTATTTCAGTCCAAATTATCTGTCACTGGGTTAAGATCATTTTACTTGTCCCACTGACAAATGTGTTTTCTTATTTTAAGTTAAATTATTATCATTATCAGCCAGAAATACTTTGAAACCAGTGAAATATTCTGCATCACATCAGCAATTAAATCTCATCGAGTCAAAACTTCTCAAATCCAGATTAAAATGATCAATTCAAGCCATTTTAAACTTTACAGATTTACATTTTTTGCTGCAGGAAGATAATTTGGACTGAAATAAGAAATAATGTGTTGAAACAAGTCAGAAATGGTTTGAAACAAGTCAAATAATCTAGTTCCATCAAATACATAATCTCCACTGATCTTAAAAAGTCAAAACGTCTGAAATTCAGATTAATATCCTACAATCAACACATTTGAACTCATCTAGAAATTCATCTTTGCAGTGTGCACTTCTGGGGTCTAAACTGCCGCTGCTATTTCACCGCTGATTTTGTTTCGTTTTTTTCTGTGCCACATCAACACAAGCAGGACAGAGATGCTTTCGTTTCATGGATTTCTGTTAAATGAGACTAAAAAAGAAGTGGCTTGAATTGAGTTTATGTTCGGCTCAGGTTTTGTCTGTGGTGACCATAGACCGTACATATCAGTGGACTGTGGGAGTGTGACGTCATAGCGTTTGACTCCAGCCAAATGAAGCCCATCACGGCTAGCAGTTATAGCGGCTAAAGTGGATAAACAAACGCCTCTCTCCCCCTCTCTCCCGCCTCCCTCTCTCCTCCCCTCTTCTCCTCTCTTTCCTTCCTTTTCCTGTCTCCTCCCTCCCTCTTTCCTCTCCTCACTCCCTTCTCTCTCCTTCCTCCTTTTCACCTCCCTCTCTTCTCCTTCTCCCTCTCCTCTCTGATAAACAAACTCTTGTCTCCCCCTCTCTCCCGCCTCCCTCCCCTCTTCTCCTCTCTTTCCTTCCTTTTCCTCTCTCCTCCCTCCCTCTTTCCTCTCCTCACTCCCTTCTCTCTCCTTCCTCCTTTTCACCTCCCTCTCTCCCCTCCTCTCCTTCTCCCTCTCCTTTTTGATAAACAAACTCTCTCTCCCCCTCTCTCCCGCCTCCCTCTCTCCTCCCCTCTTCTCCTCTCTTTCCTTCCTTTTCCTCTCTCCTCCCTCCCTCTTTCCTCTCCTCACTCCCTTCTCTCTCCTTCCTCCCTTTCACCTCCCTCTCTTGCTCTTCTCCTTCTCCCTCTCCTTTTTGATAAACAAACTCTCTCTCCTCCCCTCACTCCCCCTCTCTCCCGCCTCCCTCTCTCCTCCCCATTTCTCCTTTCTTTCCTTCCTTTTCCTGTCTCCTCCCTCCCTCTTTCCTCTCCTCACTCCCTTCTCTCTCCTTCCTCCTTTTCACCTCCCTCTCTCGCTCTTCTCCTTCTCCCTCTCCTCTCTGATAAACAAACTCTCTCTCCCCCTCTCTCCCGCCTCCCTCTCTCCCTCCTTCTCTGAAAAACAAACAGAGTTGATGTTTTTAATCAGCAGAACTCTAACAGCCTCTGGGCACCAATCAATTACTCTCCAACAACACCAGCTCCACCGGAGAACAGCGTTTAATACACACAGAAACCTCCCCCTTTTCTCCCCCAAGTCTCTCCCTCTGTGTGTGGGACTCTAAATCCCAAGTGTGTGTTTTTGTCCCCATGCTAATGCTAACCTTAAAGAAATTGAATTATCAAGTGTAAAATAGTGCCGCAGTTTTGTTTATTTTGTGTAAAAAAAAATCGACTTTAAAGGTGCAGTACTTGATTTTCACACAACTGAAAATCTGTCTGACTTGTTTCTCGCTCTCAAAAACCCTAGCCCAATCAGAACGCTGCTTTTAGAGAAATAAAATCCTTTAAAATGTATATATTAAAACATAAAGTGGTCTGTTTTTGTCACACGGTGTGGATTTAATAAGATACGTTTCACAGCGTTAGCATTGAGACACAAACACACTACCCCCTCTCCCCTCTTTCTTTCTCTCTCTCACTCTCTCTCCCCCTCCCTCCCTCTCTCATCTCTCTTTCTCTCCCTCTCTCCCTCCCTCTCTCTCTCTCTCTCTCTCTCTCTCTTACTCTCTCTCTCCCCTCCCTCTCTCTCTCCCCCTCTTTCTCTCACTCCCTCCCCCCTCTCTCTCTCTCCTCTCTCTCTCACCCTCTTCCCTCTCTCCTACTCTCTCTTTCTCCGCTCTCTCTCTCTCACTCTCTTCCCTCTCTCTCTCTCCCCTCTTTCTTTCACTCTTCCCTCTCTCTTTCACCGCTCTTTCTCTCTCTCTCTCTCCCCCTCTTCCCTCTCTCATACTCTCTCTCTCTCTCCTCTCTCTCACTCCTCCCTCTCTCTTTCTCCGCTCTTTCTCTCTCTCTCTCTCCCCCTCTCATACTCTCTCTCTCTCCTCTCTCTCTCACTCTCTTCCCTCTCTCTCTCTCCCCTCTTTCTTTCACTCTTCCCTCTCTCTTTCTCCGCTCTTTCTCTCTCCCCTCTCTCCTACTCTCTCTTTCTCCGCTCTCTCTCTCTCCTCTCTCTCACTCTCTTCCCTCTCTCTCTCTCCCCTCTTTCTTTCACTCTTCCCTCTCTCTTTCTCCGCTCTTTCTCTCTCTCTCTCCCATCTCTCTCTCTCTCTCTCTCTCCCCTCTCTTCCCTCTCTCTCTCTCTCTCTCTCTCCTCTTCCCTCTCTCTTTCTCTCACTCTCTCTCCCCCTTCCCTCTCTCTCTCTCCCCCTCTTCTCTCAGTCTCTCTCTCTCCTCTCTCTCCTCCTCCCTCCCCCCTCTCTCTCTCAGCGTGCGGTCTGTTTTGCCTAAACGCCGTGCCGGCCTCCGCTCTCACTTCACAGAATCCGACACTGAATTACAAACATTCAGACTCGTTTCATCTGGACTCGATCTGAAAGTCCGATTATGTGGCCGCGGCTCAGATGATGCAAAGACGGGCCGTTTTCCCTTTCAAATAAATGATGAAACCAAATCAAATATTGTTGATTCAGACAAACTTCAAACACTGGATTTCATTTCACCATGAAATTAACGAGGCACTACAGGATTTTAGTGCATAACATTACGTAATAGAGCTTTGTTTGTGAAGTTGTTTAAGTTTTCCTCACTTTCCGTAATGCATTCTGAGCGTCCTGATTATGCACCGCCGGGATTTAGAAGTGCCTTTCACAACTTTCAGAGCCCAGAGAAGAGTCCTGTCCTCATTATTCACCTTATTCCTGAAGCTCTTGTGGGCGCCGCCATCTTGTTTCCGTTCCGTATTAAATTAACTGGATAAGCCACGCCCCCTCTGTCCGTGTCTCAGATTGATTAGTGGCCGTGCGAGGTACTGCAGCCTCTTGGGCCCAGCCATTTTCTATAATTGCACGTTATAATTGTTCGACTTTCGTTGAACGTCTGCATTTGTTTCCTCAGTTTGTGTCTCTCTATATATATGTATAGCCTGTCATATAGATTTTAAACTTAAAAATCAGGTTTAGAATTAAACCTCAACAAATCCTTCTTTAAAGCAGAACTAATTAAACATCATGTATAATGTGTTCATGTGCATATGTATTTTTGGGACATCTGAAGCGTTCACTGACGCCCCCTGCTGTTGGAAAACTAGGTGCAATATTTGCCGACCTCAACCTCAACCTGAAGACAAATATTCTGAGAAACCCTGGCTCTTATTTGGCAACGTGAAGTGTTTTGTACGTGAAGTGTTTCCTAGTTTCAATAAAAAAGAAGAAAAAGACGAGAAGCTTTTGCATCTTTTCACTGACAGTGTATTTTCACAGTCGAGCTGCAGGGGGAGCCCTGTCGCTGAAGTCAGCTCTGAATCAGAACGTTTGACTCCGAGGAGCTGGACACAGCTCGACTTCGGTCGTAGAAGTGTCAGACGATGGTTGGACCTTCCCGGTGCGTGTTGGGTCCGTCCGGCCCGCGGGGTTCAAGCCTGTGCCGTGTCCTGACCTCGACTCGTGCCTTGTTTCCTGCTCTGTTTATTTCACGTCAAACTGCCTGATATTTGCTCTTTTCTAAATGACCTCAGCCGTTCTCACGAGCACAGCTGGTTTTGTGGAGAACATTAGCTGCTGTTTTTGAGGTTCCAACTTTACTGTTTCATTCACAAACTTCAAAAATAATAACGATAAGGAGTCAGATAAAAGTTAATTGTTGAACCCAGTTCCTTGACTTTCTGCTCGTCCTTTTCAGCGCCTTATATTTCCCTTCCGTTTATGGAGACGTGTTTTGAACTGATATGTTGCTCAAACAAATAAAGTAAAGCTAAGCTAACCTTATACAGCTCAGTTTAACAAAAACATAAATATGTCCCATTTGAGCTAAAGAAGATGTGATTCAACCCCAAAAATACTGTAATATATTGAAGAACAAGTCAATAAAGTAATTATTGTGAAAGGTCTGGGTTTTGTTCTCCAAGAAAATGAATAAGAATTGACAACAATTAACTGAGGAAGAGGAATTTAATCAAAACTGTTTTCTTCACAAAATAAATAACAGTGAGCGCAGCTATTTTCCCACAGCTAATTATTGCAAAACTATTTTTTAAATTCTAAATCTATACATCGTCAAAAGTATAGATAAATAGATAAGTGTAGATAAAATAAAATAAAATAAAACCTTATGATCTTGTTGACTTTAACGCTGCTGTTGTGACGTATAAGACACAGAGCCATCTGCTCCTCGCTGTCTCCAAGAGAAGTTCAAACCGAGAGACACAGGAACAACCTCAGAAGGAAATGTAAGGACTGAGGTGAAAAACAGATGTATTTCTGTCAGAGGAGTTCATTTATGGAACGATTTGGAGGAAAAATTAAAAGACTCTAAAAGTATTTACACTTTTAAAACAAAATTTAGATCCAATGTAATAAAAACATATCAAGAAATGTAAAGCCTGAGTGTGTGAGTGCGTTTGTGCAGCTCAGTGACTGTTTGTGTCTGTATTATACATGTTTATGTATGAAGTGTTATTTGTGCCTGTGTGTATGGACTTCTATTATGTTCATCTGTCGCTCTCTGCACGTCATACTTTAAGTTATTAGGGTTTGGCAAAATAAGAGTTAAACTTCAGCCTAAACCCTTTCGTCTGTAAAATGTTTTCTTTCTTTATTGTTATGTTCTTGCTTTTTTTGTTTTGTTTTTGTATTTCTATGAGTGTATCAGAGTGTACTTATAGAGAGCGCTGCCCGGTCTCCTCATTTCCACAGAGCGTTCGTAGAGACAAGACGTTTTTACACAACAGATGATTTACACAAGTCCAGACTAAAAGGACAGTCCAGCTGCACAGTTGAGTTCCAGAAGAGAAACTCCTCACCATAAAGATGGCGAGTTCAAAGTGCAGCGTGCAGTGGCAGAAAAAGATTTGACGTCAACTACAAGAATGAGATTTGTGAGGTTTTTGAGTTGGCGAGCCAACATCATTTGGAAGCGTCCTTTGTGGAGGGAAGAAGACAGGGCCCCGTCCATCAGGCCATCTTCACCTTTCATTTAACTGTTGGCGATTTCACTGGCCAAGGCCAAGGACCGACCAAAAACGAGGCCAAACTGCAGGCGGCACGTCAGGTTCTTCCAGAGCTGCGGCAACTCCCCCTTCTCCCCGAGAAGGACAGAGCCAACTTCTGTAGAAAGAGGGCAAAGAACCGCACTGGTCTGTGGCAAACACTACCCCAGTTTAAGCCACACGAACACCCAGTGACGTGTCTGGATAAAGTGGTGACCGACCTGAGGGGGAGGCCTGCAGAGTACACTGTGGTGGACGTGGACAAAGGCACGGCTCCCTACATCTTCACTGTCCAAGTAGCAGTGGCGGACCAGACAGTGGTGGCACTTGGCATCTCCAAGAAAAACGCTGCAGCCAAAATGCTCAACGTGTTTGGCTACAGCTTTGTTTTTTCTGAGCCGGAGCCAAGGCCAAAAAAGGAGGAGACTGAGAATGTTGCTCCTGAGGTCACCCAAGGAGCTGATGAGATTCCAAGGGAAGACCTCTCCGCCCAGACAGAGGAAGAGCCCACAGCAGGCACTATCACTGCTGACGTCACCCAGGGAGATGAATCCGTGTCTGAGTCTCAAAATGGATCAGACGCTTCCCTGGACCAGACACCAGAAGAGGAGGGCACAGCTGAGGAGGCCCAACAGCAGGAGAGCACAGACGAGTCTTCAGGTCATTGCAGCCAGGTTCCAGATGTAATCAAGGAAGACCAGCTCTGCAGTGTACCTGAGATTTCTGATGCAGCTGAACCACAAGAAGCTGTTGAGGAAACTGTAACAGGAGCTCCACCAAACTGTGAGGGGATGGAAGGTGACAATCAGCCCAAGGTGGACCTCCAGGTGCTGCCTGCTGAAGTCCTGGCCAGGTTGGCTTCAATGGGGTTGATCGAAGAAAGCGATGGCATAGTGGACTGGGTTGAGGGAGCTCCATCCACCACATGTCAAGAGTCTGAGGATGTGTCCAGCCCTCTTCAGACTCAGCCCGAAGACCAGGCCAGCAGCGTGCCAGAAACTGACACCGACTGTGGAGAGACTTCAGAGACTGAGCTGGCAAGTCCCACCAGTCCTGAAGAACCAAACATCACCACTGCTCCAGAGAGGATGGATCTGGAGAACACCCCAGCAGTGTGTGACACGGAGGCGCGTACAATGTCAGGTGACGAGACCCTGTTCCTGACATGCGCCTTCGTCAAAAAGGTATTTAAAAAGGCTGGGTCAGAAGACCACCACTGCCACAGCCTTGTCATCGTCAGGCTCCAGCTGAAGATGCAGGAGCAGCCGATTGTTGACGGTGGGCGCAAAACGAGAGCGAGAGACTTGGAGAAGATCGGCAAAAGATCGGCCAAACGTTTAATTAGTGAATATGGCTCTTCCGGCGCGCTCCTGAGGGCTCTTCAGGAACCAGAAGCACTGGAAGCAGCTGTGGAACATCTGAATAGCGAGCTGAGAGCCTTCAAGAACCGGCCTAAGTCTGCCCTTTCCCGCTTCTTCTCTGAAGTGAGGAGGGCCTTCACTCGCCGTTAATAATCAAGACCAGAAGGACCGGCATTTGAACCGTTTAGGAGGAAGTCCTGGTGATTTTCTTGAAGATGTGTTCAAGTGCATTAACATCACGTCGGTCCATTCAAGCTTGTCATTAATTTGGTTTAATTGGCTTCGTTCGGCTGTCATACGGGGGGGACCAGCACGTCACACTTTATGAAGGAATCTTTCTTTTCTTCATGATGTGTTGAAGTGCAGACGTCACACGGGTCACATGGAAAGGTAGTCACTTGGACAATTGAAGCGCTTCGACGAGTTCAAAAATATTGTCCAAATGACTTTTCTTACCATGGACCCTCCTGGTTCAATGAGGGATTACACCAACATATGTCCCACTGCTATGTTTAATAATTGGATGTGTTTAAATAAAATATATGCAGAACAGCAATTCATGATATCATTATTGTTATTTTTTTAATATGATTCAATATTTTTTGTGTGATTGTTTCACTTTGTGTTTATGTGTCTTAAATGCGCTTTTAACGTGCAGTTTCTCTTTAATGTAGGATAATGTTTAGTTCAGTGGTCCTCACTGTTTTCTAAAGGAGAGCCACACTGGCAAACCAAAGATAAGGAGCAAAAACCTCCTCCTCCTCCTTGTATTCCTCGTACGTTTCGACCACCTTTCGAGTACTTTTCCTTTGCGTGTTCTGGCTCCTCCCTCTCCTTCAGCCTCGTGCAGACTTTGGTCGAGTTTCTTCTTTGTTTCCTCAGTTGTCCTTCCTGCTCTGTGTCCGTCCACCTGTATTTTGTCGTCATTTGATTATAAATCGATCCACTTTTTTCGGCTTGATGCTGTTCTTTGGCTCGCGCTCACTTAAGTTGAAGCGTTGGATGCTCAGCAGTCACAAGTGTCGCTTTAACACCGTCGTAAAGATGTGCGCTCAGTGCACAACATTCGCGGCACAAAATAAAACAGAAATAAATTCCATATTTAGGAAGACAATTTATCAATTTATTTTGTATATTATTATAAAATAATACACGATTACACGAGCCACCAATTAAGGCTTGGAGACCTGCATGTGGCTCGCAAGCTGCGCAATGAGTAACACTGTATTAGAAAGTAATCATTTAGTGAGTGGATTAGTAGTTTAACGTTGTAGTTTCAAAAGCACGTGTTTGACAGTCTTTTGCAGTGAAAGGCTCTTAAACATTTACACTTTACAGATAAAGCACTTTTGATGCACAAAAACATAAACATCAAATATACTTTTTAGCCTTTTATTTTGCTTCAGGGATTATTTGTATTGTGTTAAAGTTTTTTATTCTGAAAACAAAAAATGATTTAGACAGATTTACTTTATATTACAGTTGTACAAAATGTGGCTTAATGTTTGTTTCATCATTTGTTGAATATTTATTCATATCTGACTGAGAAGCAAAACTCACTCTCACCACAGAGCTGTGTTTTCTATTTTTCCTCAATAATCTGTGCAGTTTGAAGCCTGTGCTCAAAAACTGCAGTGCACTCCTTTGATTTTAGGAAAGTAACTGTATTCTGCATTTTTCCAGATGATCATTTCAAACATAATATATTTTCCAAACTTACTTTTTCACCTTTTAAATGCTAATGTCATTTTAAATCAACTTCATCGTTATTTATTTCCCAAACAAAGCTGCTCCGGTGTCAGCGCGGTGTTGATAGAGCTGTCACCGGCTCGACTCTATCTTAATTATGTGCTAATTGACTGGCTAACGACGTAGCGCTCGTTAGCTTGTTCATTAATACTCCATCATTTCCTGTGATAGCAGCGATCGCCGCGTCGCTTTCAAGGTCCTGTGTGTGTGAGTGTGTGTATGTGTGTGTGACAGAGCGTGTGTCTGTGTGTGTGTGTCTGTGTGTGTCAGTGTGAGTGTGTGTCTGTGTGTATTCAGAATTTTTATATGATTAATACCCTTTAAACATGCTCTTGAGTGCCTTAAATTTGCCATCTCATGTTTTAAAACAAAAAAAAGTTTCTTATTCATTCTCTGACCTGTGTTATCAGTCACTATTAAATGACACTGAGTGCATCCAGCAGATGGCACCAGCGCAATATACAATCTAGTGAAGTTAGTGCTGAAAAGACGTCATTGTGTGGATTTTCTGCAGCTGTTATCGTGTTTAGAGGCAGAAATGCTCAGAATGAGTTTAGCGATTATTTAAGGACAAAAAACAGCAGAACATTCTCTGATAAGTGACGTAGATGATCTGAAAATACGACTCGGATAGAAGGAATTCAGTAGGAAGTGTGTTTGACGCTCAGAGGAAGAGGATTTTCCAATAAACATTCCTCAAAACAGTATGAATGAAACTGAATGCTACTTCAGGTGTGTTGTTGATGAGGAACATTGTTAGAACAGGGTTAAAAGAGAGAAAAAGTCACTGTAGCAGAACATGTGAGCTTTAAAGATGCCGTAGCCCATTTCAACCGCAAAAAATAAGAAGTAGATCTTTAAATCTGACTTTTTCCGGGATTTTGAAGGGCTTTTTCAGACACCAACACACAGCCAATCCTAGCGCTGTTCACAGTTTACGATCCATAAAAGAAGCTATTTGTAGTATCGTAGACAGGGTTTGAGAGGTCGTCAACGGGACACCGTTTTAAGAATCAAACTGTTTCAATTTCCAGCCGTAAGTCATTTTAAATCTTTGGCACTGCTCAGAGAAACTCGACTTTTAACTGCTCAATAACAGCCACAACGGGACAAAAATGTAGTATTATGTTTTCAACTGATCAATCCAGACTTAAGACGAAAAAATGATCACGTTTCAGTTTGCTTTCTGATGGTTTCCCAAATCAAAATCATGGCTTGGTTTCAAGACGTTTTATCCACTCAACGAAGTCAAGTTTGTGTAAATTGATGCACTCGGCTGGTGGATTTTTTAAACTAATTGAATCCTTTACTGAAGCAGAGCAGTTTGAATGGGTTCTTTTGGAGTAACAGCTTTAAAGAATTCATCGCTCTTTACAAGTGTTCAGAGATATTATTCCTCGCAGTTGTAGAGAGTAGCACCTGGAGTGAGGAGAGATTCTTACAAGTACAACTTCACTGCTGATATTTCTCAACGTTGTCGTCTTTCACAGGATTGTAATGCGATAAGTTTGCTTTGTTACGGCTGGTGAAACTGTCCACAATCCTAAACAGGAAGATTTGTTTGAAAGGTTTGAACAAATCTTAATTTTAGGCTAATTTTTCAGCCCCAGGATCCAGATCTGGTCCGAAACAGGTTTAACCCACAGACACTGAATGTCAATGTCAATGTCAACTGAAGGACGGCATTTACAGAATAAATGTCTACAAGGAGTTTTCATATTCTGTAAAATTGACTTTTTCTCTTTTAAAGGACACATATTCTGCTGTAGTGGCTTTTTTGAGCTTTAGACCCTGTTCCTCATCAAAAACACACCTGGAGTAGCATTCAGCTGCATTCACGCTGTTTTGAGGATTGTTTATTAGAAAATCCTCTCCTTTCCCACCGTGAAAAACACTTCCGTCTGAACTTCCTTGTTTTATATTATATATATTTATATATTGTTTTACATATTTTCAGACTTCATACGTCATTTGTCAGAGAATCTTGCACTTTTTTAAGTCCTTAAATCATCACAGACTCGTTCTGAGTATTTCTGCCTCTGAACACGTTAGTTGCTGCTGCTCACCTGCAGCGTTATGTTGGTTGACGTTTAACTTCACTAGATTGTGTGAGTGCTAGGCGCCATCTAGTGGCTGGATACACTCAAAAATACTCATAAAACATGAAGATATGAGATGGCAAATTTAAGGTACCGTAGAATTCGGACTATTGAGCGCTCTTGAGTATGAGCCGTACCAGCCATATTTTCAAAGAAAAACAACTGTGTACTTATATAAGCCGCACCTGACTATAAGCCGCGGGTGTCCACGTTGAGACGTTTACGTTGCCGGTTTGGGAGGAGCACACGCACGTGACAGAGGCGCACACGTGTTTGCAACAAGAGCTCCACTCGAAATAGCGCGGTGTGCAGCCAGTGCTGTGTTGTTTTCCTCCTCATCCTTGAATAAGTGTCAAAATATGTGACGTGGGAACACGTTAATGAAGGCGGCGGCTGCTACACGGAGCAGGAGAGAGAAAAAGAGAGCACAACGGAGGAGAAAGAGCAGGAGGAGAGAGAGAAGAAAGGAGCGAGGGAGAGATCATGTGAGCCGGCGTCAGCGGAGGAACAGGCCCGTCACGTTGGTGCAGGTAGAACACTAAACAGTAGTTACTTATTCTGCCTATAAACCTCTGCTCGGAATTTAGTTTACGTAACTCCGGTTCCACACGTGGGCGGGCTCGGGTTGTTGGGACATACATGCACGGTCGCGTCAAATCATGCAGCAAATGACTCAGAGTCAGCCACAGGAGTGCGGGTATGCGGGAGTCAGCCACGCCGGTGCGTCGCTGAGTCAGCCAGCGGTCGCACGCTGAGTCAGCCACGCTGCGCGCACGCGAGTCAGCCACGAGTCAGCGCGACGCTGAGTCAGTCGCCAGCGGCTGTGAGTCAGCCACGCGGTGGCGGGTACTGTTCTGTTCGAGTCAAATCATGCCGGGTTGGGTTCGGACAGTACGTGCGCGGGCTCGGGCAGGTCAGGCTTGAATTTTTGAGCCCGATCTAAACTCTACCCTAGAGGCTGTTGAGAGGCGTCTGGCTGCAGACCTTAATCCAGAGTCGCCTCTCCGCAGACCTTAACCAGGAGGCGCCCACGTGACCCGTACCTTAACCCAGAGGCCCTACCAGAGCCCGGATGTGTCAAAAATAACCAACATCAACACACACGGCACCTTATGTTTTTAATTCAATCATTCCTCTTCTTGTTAATTTATAACTAGGTAGAAACTAAATTAAATATTTGTCTATCCGCTGATTAATCTTAACAAAATGTGATGATTAGAATTTGTATCGTGCTGTGAAGTGTATATTTAGATATTACAGCATCACACGCTCTACGTTATTGCTTCTAATTGTATGTGTTTCAATCAAACTTGTATTATAACGTCAAGTGTTTTTAAATTAGTGTAATGGCGATGAAGTGGAGTTTTAAGTAACATGTTATGAAAAACTAGGGGTGAAGTTTACTGTTAATTTCAAATTTAATGTGAATTTGTAGAAATAGATCCATCGTCAATAATAATGGAGACTGGAATCTGACAATGAAGAATACGAGGAGGAGTTGGAGCTTTTTAAAATCTTATTTGTTTGTGTGGAAGACGCGGACATTTTATGAAGAAGTGGTGGATGGGAGGGGCTTTGTTTTTTTGTGAATGTAATGAGATGAATGAGTGTAGTAATGCATCTAATCTTTCTATCAAGTTTTTAATTTTTTCAATATATATTTTTTTAATTTTCTGATTATTATGTTCAATATTTTGATTTGCAGTGTTTTCAATATTTCCATAAACTGTCAAACTTTCATTCAGTTTGAATGTTTTCTGATTGTTTTTAAACATATTTTTACTAACATCTTACTTAGGTTAGTAAAAAGTAATACTGCAGCGTAACCTCTTTTTTTTTTTGTTTTTTCTTCCGTGCAATGTGTACTTCCGGACCTGTGGGTTAAGGCATCTCCTGGTTAAGGTCTGCGGGGCTGGCGACTCTGGATTAAGGTCTGCAGCCAGACACTCTTGAGGCTGTTCACGGAAAAATACATAAATTAGCTGCATCGCTGTATGAGCCGCAGGGTTGAAATCATGAGAAAAAAGTAGCGGCTTATTGTCCGCATTTTACATACTCAATATCATGTTTAAAATAGGATTAAATTAATTTAATTATTAATTAATTCAATTAATTCAAAAATCCAGAATATTTTCCCTTTAAAGTACCTCCGACAGGTTGGACTACTCATTTAACTAAAATTTAAAACAAATTTTACCCCAGTTTAGTAATTTGTTTTAGGTTTTTACTTCCTGGTTGTAAATGATGACATCACACTGGGAAATTACCAAGAAACATCCTGTAGTGCACCAAAACTCCTCTAATGTCACAGATTTTTTCATTTGTCAAAGAAAAACACAGACTTGTTCTGATGAAAATGAGTTTTACCTGTACTGTCTTAATGCCTTAATGCTCCTGGACGGGTTTAAATTGTGCCGTACCGTGATCTTAATCTTGATTTCTTTTCTCCTGTAGGTTTGCCGCTGAGTTTGGACTGTAAGGCGTTCTTCGGTTACAGCGGCGAGAACCGGCGTCCCATCATTTACTGGATGAGAGGAGACAAGTTTGTGGAGGAGCTCGCCGGACACATCAAGGAGAGCGAAGTCAGGTGAGATTTTACGAAAAAAACACGTTGAGAAAATCGTGCACAACTTTGGTAATATGGCTTGAACATGGCACAAATGAGGCAGAGTGAGTACTGGATAAAAAGCGCTGAAGTCAGAGCAACAACCGTGTTGTCTGGCAAGTCCAGAATGATATATCTGTGTATTATTTATACACGATACATCAGTCTGGTCACCCTGCCGTCCGCCGAGCCTCGAGTCAACTCCAAAACGTACCAATCAAATTGGTTTATTTCAGTGACACAAACAGCGTCACTCCAGCGCGGCGGCAGTAGCAGAGTCGGCTACAACACACGTATTCTCAAAGGCTGTGTCTGAATGTCCCACTCTCTCGTCTTCTCTCACCCCTCAATCACTCCACAGTCCTGCCCTGTTCAGTGACTGACTAGTGCCCTCAGTCCTGGAGCGAATCGGACACTCAGCTCATACTTTCTCCTCGCAGCACGTCACGTGACTCTGGCGTCTGAGAGGGGGGAAAAAGTAAAAACTCCGATTAAAAATTTATTTCTGTAATGAATATGGCTCAAATCCGCCTGACACGCACATATTTATGGACTAATAAACATCATACAAGTTTTATTAACCATAGATCGTACGTTAAACATCAAACAGACTGGATTATTCAACTTTTTGCCTGAGATTTGTGATCTATTCACAGCTCAAGCTAAGGTTAGCGGCTAACGCCAGCTACACTGCCACTAACGGTTTGTTTAAAGTGTTTTGTTCATGATCTCGGCTCAACAGTTTGTTTAAACAGCTTCTCTTTCTGTTTTCATTCAGTTCGCTGTAGTTTTTCTGAGTCTTGCCGTGCATTGTGGTCAATATTGACCTCTAGTGACCAGCGCAGGACACTACTTTTCAAGATGCATTGTGGGAAATTTTGAGTGCACAACTTTTAAACCTGTTGGACATTCGGACAGCACTAAAAGTGGCATGACCACTATATTGACCTTATTCCTGAAGTTGTCGTACGCGCCGCCGTCTTGTTTGCGTTGTAGTTCACACGGAGCAGACGAGCTCAACAGAAAATAAGTTCTACTCGACTAAAAAGACGTTTTCAGGAAATCGTTGCGTTGTTGACTTGTTGTTGCTCGTGTTCATTAAACATTTTACACAAATCAATCTACTTTATGTAACATTTTAGCGGCAAGACTTTTCCCTCGTTTGTCATTAGCTTTAACGGAGTTCTCGTCAAACAGCAGTGCGTTTACAAACGGAAGTGCAAAAAACGGCAAAAGTGGGCGGGGCAGAATAAAGTCAATAGGATACACTCTGATTGGTTTACTCCTCTTCCTGTTTGCTTGGGTTTACTCCGCCCTAGAAATCGAATTGACTCAAATGCCGACCAGACTCAGCGGTGAGTCTGGATTTTTCCTGGCAAGCAACCGTGCGTCTAATTAGCAAAGCATCAATTAAAAATATGAAACCTGATCGTTTTCTAAAGCGCAGCCTCGTTGTGCCTGAGCGTTCGGGACAGTTTGAGCTGAATTGTTAATTAAAAGCGTAAAAGCGGCCTCCGTCAGACTCCTGCTCTGATTTACGAGTCTGCGAGGAGCCGCGACACTTTCACTAAATGTATGAAACTCATCACAAAGTTAGATTACATTCATTTCCTCCCTATTGAGACCAATTACCTCCAGCTCCATCACAGAGAGACTGAGGGGGAGGAGAGGGGGAGGGAGGGGAGCCAAAAAAGGTGAAAAAGGAGCGAGAGAGAGACAGAAAAACAGAGAGAGAAAGAAGAGAGTGAGAGAGGGAAAGAATGACAAGGCGGGGAAGGTTAAGGCAGAGAAATATGGAGAAAAAAATGGAAAAAGAGAGATGGAGCGGGAAAAGAAAAGTAGAGAAAAAGACAAGGAATGAAGGAGGTGAAGGAAAGAGCAAGGTAAGTTTATTTGTAGAGCACACTTTGTACACAAGACAATAATAGAATACAATCACATTGAAATCACCAAACAGACAAACAAAATCATTATAAAACTATTTAAAAGAGAAGAGTGCAGATAAATCAAGTTGTTTGTCTAGAAATGGTCCTCTAACCTTGTCCACATTTTTCAGATTTCCTTCCTTTCTGCAACTGCTTTTCACACATTTCTAAACATTCAAAATGGCTTTTTATTTCAGTTATTTGTTTTATTTTTTGCACTTCTTTCTGGACAGTTCTTTCTTTAGCATCATTGATTCTGTATCTCAAAGCCGTCAGACGCTGTCACTCGTCCTTTAAAGCCCTTCACTTTCCACTCATTAATTTTATTCATAAAATCACATTTTCTTCACAAAAATCCTTTGCGGGATTTCACTGAATGCATAAGGTGCACGGTGGCAGAGCGGTTAGAGCTCCTGCCTCTCAATAAGGAGATTGTGGGTTTGACTCCCGGACCAGACCAACGTCACACAATCTCTTTGGGTGGAGTCTGCATGTTCTCTCTGTGCTACCGTGGGTTTTCTCCAGGTTCTCCGGCTCCTCCCACCGTCCAAACACTACAGGGGAAGTTTACAATTGATATCTTTAAATTTAAGATTTTGTGGTTTCTGAAGATGTTGGTTGGTGTGTCAATCAGCAGAAGAAGACTCGTGGACGCTAACTTCTGAATATTAAAGGAAGTTTATTACAGAGAGCAGCATCACATACAGACAGTCGACGTTGCCTGGGCGTCCCACTGTGGCCAAATCAAGGATTTTAGTGTAACATATGCTTTATATCTGGTAGAACAACTGCTCCTTCAAAGGAGACAAACCCCTTTTTCAGATCAGGAAAACCCACTCCCAAATGTTTCTTTATTGCCCCTCATAACAATTCCCAAACTTACAGACTCTTAGTTTGTGGTCAACTGTCCTAATTTTAGCCTCTGATTACCCCTGTCCCCTTTCGGCCCCACAGCCTAGAGCAGTGTTTCCCAACCAGGGGTACGGGGACCCCAAGGGGTACGTGAGGGGCACTTGGAATGGTTGTAGGTTAAGATGAAATGTACTTTCATCTGAATAAAAAGCGTCATTAGTTGTAAATTTAGCATCTTTTTGGAGCATCTTGGACCATAAATCTAATAAAACAATAAATATAACTTTGACTATAAATGCTCATTTATTTATCCAAAACTAAAGTTAGGTGTACTCTTGAGTGTGAAACAAACCTTAGGGGGTATGCAAGACAAAAAAGGTTGGGAACCACTAGTCTAGAGGTGACTGAATAAACACTTCTCTCTACAATTATCTCTCACAGCAGATACTTCAATTTTTTTCCAATCCACCTCGCTTTAATTCAGTATCGGTGACATAAATCCCAACTTTCCGCGATTAAACCACATGAAAACAACTTTACTTTCACTCAGCTCTGTCTAAATTTAGATAAACTCTGTGGATTCGCCCTCAGCCAGACGCCCTTTGACCCTCGTCTCGTTCTGTCGCTGAAGTATTAAACTCTCTTCTTCCACATCTGTGCTAATCGCCCTGTGCATATGTATGGCACCCCAGGGACCCTTCGCTCCCTCTGCACGCGCCTTCGGAAGGTCACAGGTCGCAGGTCGCCCCCCACGAGGAGCGGGGGATTCTGGGTACTCGCTGTGGGACTCTGCGGCGGGGGAGCGGGACTTGAGATCCAGAGTTATGATTAAAAAGGTCTTTGTTCCACTTTCCTCTAAGAATATCTGTCCCTGAAGAAGAAGAAGAAGAAGGTTTGAAATAACGATGTCCCCAAGAGTCGCATTGACCTCGGTTTAAATGCAAAGATCTGAAACCAGGATCCTGACTCAGATCTGGAGACCTCTTGATAAGTGAGAAGGACTGCAGCAAATTCAAAACGTTACGTCTTCTGAACGGAGAAAAAGTCCACAAAAGGTTGCGGGAAACAGGAAGCTGAAACCCATGGATGTAGGTTTTGAGAGAAATATCCAAACTCATGATCCACAAATGTTGAACGAGATCATTATCCGTTTGGGATCGTGTCTGTCGTTCTCAAATTTTAGCCAGTGCTGTTGTGGATTTTGATGTGGCAAGTCAAGGAAAAAATAATAATTCACACAAAAAGGTGGATTCTTTATTCTATGATGCATCAAAGAATACTTTCCCAACCACACGGGCGACCGACGGAGCAAAACGCAGGCCTCGATGAGGAGAAACACACTATTATTCACCTTATTCCTGAAGATGTCGTGGGCGCCGCCATCTTGTTTCCGTTGTAGTTCACACGGGGCAGACGAACTCAACAGAAAATAAGTTCCACATGGACTAAAAAGACGTTTTCAGGCTCCAGGAAATCGTTGTGTTGTTGACTTGTTGTTGCTCGTGTTCATTAAACATTTTACACAAATCATTCTACTTTACATAACGTTTTAGCTGCAAGACTTTTCCCTCGTTTGTGGAGTTCTCGTCAAACGGAAGTGCGTTTACAACAGAAGTGCGAATCTGTGGCAAAAAGAGGCAGGGAGGACATTACAAGACGAATTAGAGTGACCACATTCAGGGTCCAGGAGATTAAATTAGAATGCAAGTGGTGTCTCTTTGAGTGGAGAGGCCGGTTAAACAGATTCAGATTCAGATAACTTTATTGATCCCAGAGGGCAGTTCATTTGCAGCATTTCTCAGAGCAGTTCACACACATACACTCAAAACACATCGTAGAAAACACACACACTCAAAGAAGTCCATTTCACAGCTAGAATCCTGTTAAGTCGATCTCAACAATACACAACAATATCATTTACAGTAATATTAGCAAAAACTGACATTCAAATTCAACAGTTTAATCGCGGAGGGCACAAAAGAGTTGGAAAAACAATTTGTTTTCCTCACTGGCGCATAGAAACGGCAGGAACCTCGGAACACTGGTACCTCACATTTAAAAAGAAACCTAACTATGTTCCCCACCATCGGTACCAGCTCCCAGTCTATGGGATTGTTAAGTGATGACGTTCATGTAATAAAGTTAAATCTGTGTGGTCCCAGAGCAGATTTATTATAAAAGTAGCTCTGTGAGACGCAGTGTGCCGTTTGCGTCAAATTAATGACGGTTTTACTGTCCGGAAAAAAACGGAAGTGCGCCGTTAGCATGCTAGTTGTCGTTAGCTTTACTGTAACGTTAAAGTTGTAGAACGCATTTACTGATGACGTCACACTTAATAATACCATGGACCCTTTAAAATGTGACGTCATCGACAGCGACTGGAGGCAAAATGAAGTTGACAGTAAATTTTTCAACGATCAGCTCACATTAGATCTAAATACTGGTTCGTGTTTCTAAGTGTTTGTGTCGGGAAAAAAAAGCAATACATTTGAGTTCCCAGGGTAGAAATGTCGATAAAGTGAAAAATGATTGTGGGCTGAACGTTTCTGTGAGTATTTTTCCAGTAAAACCTATAAATCTGGATTGTTCCTTCATAAAAAATGCAAAGGGTTTGTCGTAATTTCCGAAAACATGACGTAAAATACTATAATAAATGTGTTTAAAGCAGCTCTGATGTCACTCACATGTGTCTGAGGCTTTTACTTTGACAAAACCACCTGGCTTTTTCATATTTTGTGATATTCTGAGGTTTATTCCAGTTTCTCAGTGAAATCACATCACTTTTGCCTCTAATCTTAACCACTTTACCTGTTCTTAACCCTAACCTTGATCACTTTAAATGTTTCTAAACCTAACTTTAACCACTTTACCTGTTCCTAACTCTAACCATAACCACATTAATTGTTCTTAACGCTGTGCTTAATCACTTTACCTGTTCTTAACCTTAACTTTAACCACTTTAACCTTAACTTGAACCACTTTAACTTTTCTTAACTCTAATCTTAACCACTTTACCTGTTCTTAACCCTAACCTTCATCACTTTAAATGTTCCTTAACAACCCCAAACTTAATAACTTTACATGTTCCTAACCGTGACCTAAACCTCTTTACTTGTTTCTAACCCTAACCACTTTAATAGTTCCTAAACTTAACTTTAACCACTTTATCTGTTCTTAACCTTAACTTTAACCACTTTATCTCAAGCTCACATTTGATTTATGCTTTAACTTAAGTTTTTCTTCTTCCTGTTCCTTTTCGATCTCAGTTACACACATTTCTTGCTGAATGAGCCTATAGCGTTTGTTTTGGAGACAGGTTATACTTACCCTTTATTTATTCATTGTCTTTCTTGAAATTAATTAATTAATTAAATGAAAATGAATGAAATCTGTTCCTAATCCTGGCCTTAATCCTTTTATTTGTTCCCACGCCTCACTTTAACACTTTAACCCGTACTTTAACTTAACCTGTATCTATCACTTTACTCCCTTCGAGAAATAAACAACCGTAAAAAACACAAAAAGAGAAGCAAACATGGAACCTATTTAAGACGAGGCACTACAGGCAAAACTCATTTTTAATTTTTTTTTGTTTTTTGGTCAGTTTGCTCTCTCAACACATTGGCTTTTGATGTGGAAACAAAAAACGTGTCCAATCTGCTCCTAAAAATATTTTATTGTTCCATTTAATCAACGTCATCCATAGAAATCTAAAGGACATTGTAAATTCAAAGGCCGTTTTCTTAAAATGCATTTTTCTCACCACTTAAAGTAGATCCACACAAACTTTACAATCTTTGACTAAACAAGATTTTGGCGAAACGTACAGTAGGATTTTTTAATATCGAATTCTAAAATTGATTTATTGAAGTTTTAAGTCTAAAAAAAAGAGTCGAAATTAGAATTTTTAGAACAATTTTCAGGCCAAACTAGTTTACTTGAAAAACTAAATAAGAAAACCCAAAACCAAAACCCCCTCTGTACATTTTTATAACCAATATGTTACAAAATGAACCAAGAAATTTAAACCTGGTTCTGTCCATTTTTCAGATTTAAATGTCCAAAATATGTGGATTTTGGCAGTTTTTTCACATAAAATGCCTTATTTCTACATGAAAACATGACACGATGAAAAACTTGTGATACACTTTTTTCTTACATTTATGTGACTAAACTACAGGAGAAACTACAAGTTTCAAATTAATATATTTAACTTTAAGATTTTTTCCTATTCACCTGCAGCGTCTCACCTTAACCTCCATCATAAACAAGGAGCGTATTCGTAGGTATGCTGCCCCCTCTCTCCCCCTCTCTCCCCCTCTCCCTCCCCCTCTCTCTCTCTTTGCCCTCTCCATGCGGTGTCCAGACCTCAGCATCTGTTCTCTCTCTCTACATATGGATCATCTCTCCTCCGTTCGACCTCCGCCGACCCTCATCCTTTACTCCCTCCCTCTCTCTCCCCCCTTTTCCCTCCCCTCCTCTCTCTCACCCTCTTGTCCACACCACTTTACGCCGCCAAAGACTGGACTTTTCTCTATAAAGTCACAACGGTCGCAAAATCAATCCTTACATTTCTGATCACAGACTCCTCCAGTGTTTTGAACGGGACGCCTACATTCTAATGGCTGGGACAGTTCCACACCAAAGCTCCAATGCATTTTCAAGTGGAGAGCTAGCATTAGCCTCCAAACATCACAAACTATGAAAACCAGGGCTGTTTTGGCGACTGAAACCACTTGAGCACACATGTAACAAAATATGTGTTTGGTTCATTTTATTCATGCATAAATCAGCGCATAAATTAGCATAAATGCTTACAGCTACGTTAAAAAAAAAATCCAGGATTCTAACGTTGTACTAAACAAATCACACTAAAACGGTAACGCTTTAGATTAAGGTTCCGTAGTAAACTATTTATAATACATTAATAAGCACTTGTTATGTGTTTATAAGCACTTATAACAGGCGTGACCAAACTAAGACCTGGGGGCCAAATGCGGCCCGCAGACCAACTTTTCTTGGCCCTTAGGTTTGCTGAATCGGCCCACATTGTTCCAAGAAGTACTTTTTACAGCAAATTTCAGATTTTCTACAATTAATAACGTAAATAACTAACATTTTGCTGCAGCACAGACCTGATATTAAGGCACTGAGACTGAATGTAGATGTGGTGGAGCTTAAAACATCAGATAAATGCAACCTTTTTGAATGTTTCTCGATTGATTTGTGGCCCTCCGCTTGATCTATATTTCATTATGTGGCCCTCGATGGAAAAAGTTTGGACACCCCTGACTTATAAGGCATTTACAAGCATTTATTAGCGTGAAAATTGAAAATAATGTAATAAGCAGCTCATTGATGCTCTGTACATGTGGTTTATTAATTCAAACATGTTTTGGCTGATGGATTATAAACATGTATAAGGCGTTATAAGTGCATAAACAAACTATTAGTGCTTATCAACATCTTGTTAAAGTGTTACAATTGTATTAGCAGATTGACACTGATTTTTGCACCTGCACCGTCCACAAACGTCAAAAGTACAGTTTTTATTGTGCTGCTTCATTAAAACAAATGGGATAGAGTGTTTACATTAGTACCAGACTGTGTGCAGCAGCTCTAAACACTCTAAACAGTCAATATGTTCAAAATAAAACAATTCTCTCAACTCCTAGAAAGTTTAATAACCCGAGTGAGACTTTGGACACAAAATGGCTGCTTGTTTTTTCCGTTTTGCGTTCATAATTATCGTATTTAATTGACGATCGGTCCGTTTTGTGTTCATAATTATCGTATTTAATTGACGATCGGTCCGTTTTGTGCTCATAATTATCGTATTTAATTGACGATCGGTCCGTTTTGCGCTCATAATTATCGTATTTAATTGACGATCGGTCCGTTTTGTGTTCATAATTATCGTATTTAATTGACGATCGGTCCGTTTTGTGTTCATAATTATCGTATTTAATTGACGATCGGTCCGTTTTGCGCTCATAATTATCGTATTTAATTGATGATCGGTCCGTCTTGTGCTCATAATTATCGTATTTAATTGATGATCGGTCCGTCTTGTGCTCATAATTATCGTATTTAATTGACGATCGGTCCGTTTTGTGTTCATAATTATCGTATTTAATTGACGATCGGTCCGTTTTGTGTTCATAATTATCGTATTTAATTGACGATCGGTCCGTTTTGCGCTCATAATTATCGTATTTAATTGATGATCGGTCCGTTTTGTGCTCATAATTATCGTATTTAATTGACGATCGGTCCGTTTTGCGCTCATAATTATCGTATTTAATTGACGATCGGTCCGTTTTGTGCTCATAATTATCGTATTTAATTGACGATCGGTCCGTTTTGTGCTCATAATTATCGTATTTAATTGACGATCGGTCCGTTTTGTGCTCATAATTATCGTATTTAATTGACGATCGGTCCGTCTTGTGCTCATAATTATCGTATTTAATTGACGATCGGTCCGTCTTGTGCGCAGGCTGATCCGCGAGCACTTGGGGGAGAAGGAGGTGGAGCTGTCCCTGATTTTCGACCACGTGGAGGAGGGCGACCTGAACAACTACACCTGCTACGTCGAGAACCACATCGGCCGAAGAGGAGGCAGCGCCATCCTCGTCAAGAAAGGTACAGATGCCCTCCCAGCAGTGTAAATGAACACTCAAATACCGATCATTAGAGCTCGGTGATGTTGATAAAACTTAATAACGTGAGTTTTTTTGCAGTTTTCTTATTACGACATTCAGTCAATTGAACAGAAATGTGTTAAAACATGTCTTTAAACTATTAATTGAGGTTTAATTATCAGATTGTAGTGGAAAATCTGTAAAATTTGTCTTTTTTTTTTCATTCTTTTTTTTTAGTTGCTCTTTTTGTAGCATTTTTTTTTTAATTTTTTTTTTTTTACTTAAAACAATAGACTTTTTTTCAAATATTTCAAATAACAATTATAATATTATCTAAATGTTTTTTGTTTTTTTTTCAATGACATCTCTGGGATACGTGTAATGCTATTTTTACAAACATTATTGTAAGAAAAGCTTGGTAAAATAATCACGGATGTACAAGTCCTGCCCAGAACGAAATGCCAAATATTTAGAGTTCCATATATCACACATTTAACCTCAAATTATACTTTTTCTGAAACTCAAATACAATTTTGAGGCTAGAGAACAGTATTTTTCAATCTTTTGTTATTAAAGCGAGGCAAACTATGTGACATTTCTGCACAAAAAAATTGAAATATTTGCTTTTTGATGTTAACAATGTTTAAAATTCTTACCATTCAGATCTGCTGTCGGGTTATTTAGTGAAAATGTGTTAACTTTACTTTACCTTGAGTTGCTTTCTTTTGTAAAACTTTTGACATTCTGATAACGGAGCATTTTAAAGGGCCAATCCAGCGAGAACCAGAAATAGTCCTAAATTTGATCAGAATAACCTAATTTACTCGTCCCAAATCTTAACCTTAAAGCGGTTAAACTACTCATTTTACTAAAACACAGTCAACATCATTAAATTTAAGATTCTGCTAAAGAATTAACTATTTTGATTAGAGTTTTTTGTGGTAGAATACATCTGAAAATTATAAAGAACAAAAAGAAATGCCAGGGTAATAAATAAATCATTACATTGTAAACACATCGATGACTTAAACACAACGCTAACACACAAGTAATTAAACAATAAATATAAAGTAAAGAGAAAAGAAAAGAAAAGAAAAAAGAGAGTATGAGCAAATAAATACAAAATAGAGAGTATGAGCAAATAAGTACAAAAAATAAATAGCTGGACATTAGAGGGGGATCAAACGCAGCAGATTGTACGTGTAAACACATTTGCTCGCGCCAGGAAATTTTTACTTCCTGGTTGTAAACGATGACATCACACTGGGAAATTCTGTTAGTGTTACCTAGCAACCACGTCGTACACTGGGCCAAAACATATCTAATGTCACAGAAATTATTATTTGACAGATAAAAATTGTATAGAAACGCCTTTATTTTGTTGAACTGAGGTTTGAAGGATCAGAAACATGTGTTTTTTTGGTTGAAAATTGTCCCTGGTGAGTTTCCGTAGTGTGATGTCATCCTGTTTTGGATCTCTGCTCTACTTCCTGTAAATTTCAACATATTTTTCGACTTTTCTTCACAAACTGACACTCGATTGGTGTAAAATTACTATATATATAGCACCAAATGAAGTCAAAACTAGAATATCATTTAAAAAAAACTGTCATCCTAAAATGATTGTGAAATAATATATTGTAAGAAAATGTGAGTAAAAAAACGCTAAGCTCTGACCTTCGACCTTTTAGGGAGTCCCTGTGACTATATCTGTAGATAAAATAAAGTATTGTGGACTCAATAGCTCTTTAAATTTGTTTCAAAAAACCATAGACCGTACATATCAGTGGACCATGTTAGCATGCTAGCCACCGCGTTCCAAATAGGAAGCAGCTATGGAGGCTCCTGGCTCCATAAAGCTGAGCTGCCATTCACTTTCTATTGTGACACTGGAGTCTTTACTCTGTGACTGTTTCTGTCAAACTCACATCTGGAACTAAAACGTCAGTTTTGACACACCCTACATGATCCTGCTGTTTTTTTTTCTCGTTGGTTGTTCATAAATCAAGTTATTACAATAATAACTGACCAATCAGGTGCTTCCTTTTCCAGGGGCCGTTTTTGCTCGTGTTAGCAACAGGTTTGATTGACAGCTAGCGCCGCACGTTGCCGCCGTCTCCTCCCACCGAGGGGCGGAAACCGTTAACAACCTCACTCCTGATTGGTCGTGTGGTTGTCACTCAGATTTAAATATGGAGTCTGGCTCACTTTAGCCGCTATAACTACTAGCTCCACTTTAGCCGTTATAACTGCTAGCTCCACTTTAGCCACTATAACTGCTAGCTCCACTTCAGCCGCTATAACTGCTAGCTCCACTTCAGCCGCTATAACTGCTAGCTCCACTTCAGCCGCTATAACTGCTAGCTCCACTTTAGCCGCTATAACTGCTAGCTCCACTTTAGCCGCTATAACTGCTAGCTCCACTTCAGCCGCTATAACTGCTAGCTCCACTTTAGCCGCTATAACTGCTAGCTCCACTTTAGCCGCTATAACTGCTAGCCGCGATGGGCTTCATTTAGCTGGAGCCAAACGCTATGAGTGACGTCACAATCCCATAGTCCTCTGATATGTACGGTCTATGCATAAAACCTAAAAAGTTAGATTTTAGCTTTCATCATGCTAAATGCTAAATGCTAAGTGCATGTCCTAATCTGCTACTAAATCTCCAAATGCCATAAAAGCAAATGTTAAATGTATTTAAAGTTGCGTTTACAATTGAGATAGTTTTTGTTTTCAGTCATTTAAAGGGTCTATAATATTCTGTACACATATATTTCTCAGACGAAGCAGCGAATTACGCAGATGGGAATTGTTTTATCTTTTCGTTCTTTTCTCCCCTGCTTTATTTTGAACCCAGCACTTGTTTTACGCTCTAAGTTTCTCGTCGTCTTGTGTGTTTCGGCGGATTTATTAACCTGTGGCGCTTGGTTCACAAACTCTCCAGAGAACACAAACGCAGGGAGGATCCGCTGCAGAAAAACAAAACATCTCTGCTCTTTTAGTGTGAAATATCGAGCTGAAAAATGCATGAGGCGCCGAACGGTGTAAAACATTCACAGTAGGATCGTGTTTTTTGTCTGAAAAAGAGGAGCAGTGGGGTCAAAGGTCAGGGCAGGAGAAGAGAAAGACAGAATGGTTAAACAGAGCGGCTGCTTAGATTACATTCATGCATTTATTTAAAGGGGTCGCATAAAATATACCTTTTTATGAGCTTTAACCGCGCCGTGACGTTCTTTTATCAAAAAAATGAGCTGGAATTGTGTTTTGTTTTGTGCACGGTGGTTTAATTTGTCCGAATAAATCACGTTCAAATAAACCGTTAGGTGTGAAGTGGTTAGCGTTAGCCGTGATTATGAATAAAACTCTCTTAAATAAACTGTTCGCTGTAAAGACGTTAGCGTTAGCTGTGATTGTGAATAAAACTCTCTTAAATAAACTGTTCGCTGTAAAGACGTTAGCGTTAGCTGTGATTGTGAATAAACCACTCTTAACCGTTAACAGTAAATTTGTATTCGTTAGCAGTGATTAAGGATAAGTAAATAAACCGTCAGCCGTACAGTCGCTAGTGTTAGCCGTGATTATGAATAAACCATTCTTAAATAAACTGTTAGCTGTGATAACAGATAAACCACTAAATAAACTGTTAGTTAAGTCGCTAACATTAAGCGGTGAGTGTGTATAAACCGCTATTAAATAAAGTCTTTGCAGTAAAGTTGCTGATGTTAGCTGTGATTATAAATAAAACCATTCTTGAATAAACAATAACATTTGCTAACGTTAGCCGTTATTATGTATATAAACCGCTATTTAATAAACCGTAAGCAGTAAAGTTGCTAGCGTTGCACAAGCTGTGATTATGAACAAATCAGTCTTGAAGCTAACATTAGTCATGATTATGAATAAACCGTTCTTAACTAAACTGTTAGCTGAAAAGTTGTTCATTTTAGCCATGATCATGAACAAACAACTCTTAAATAAACTGTTAGCTGTAATGTCATTAGCATGAAAACCACTATTAAATAAACCATTAGCTTTAAAGTTGCTAACATTGGCCGTGATTATGAACAATCCACTCTTAAATAAACTGTTAGCCATAAAGTTGCTAACGTTAGCAGGGATTATGAATAAATAATTCTTTAATAAACAGTTAGATGTTGCTAACTTTAGCTGCTAGCTTTAGTTTAGCTTGAGCTGTAAAAAGATCACCATTTCAGGCAAAATACTGTGAATAATCCAGTCAGAATGTTTAATTTTAGATCCATGATCTATAAAACTTGTTTGATAATTATGGTTAAATATGTACGTGTCAGACGCTTTTTTACCAATATTCATCACAAAAATCCATTTTTAGAGGAAGCTTTGAGGCTCAATTTAACAAGTAAAACTTCTCCCTTTTATAAAGTCTCTCATAGAAAAGCAGTTGAAGTGAAGTGTGGAAATGTAATTTGGAAGTCTGTAATTATGAAGAACCTGACACTCTCACAAAGAGGTTTGGAGACGCACCAGCAGGGGGCGTGTAAAGAGGAAGGGGAGGATCACTCTGCAAGTTTAAAGAGAGAGAGAAAGAGGGGGTGAACATCGCTCTCTGACTTTCTCCCGCTGAGAGCCTGACGAGTCAGATCTGTCTCATTGTACTTAACCCAACCCCCGGGGACTCACTCCACTCCTCTCCCTTTTCTCTCTCTCCTTCTCTTTCTTCTTTTCTCTCCTTTCTCTCTCCTCTCTTTCTCCTTCTCTTTCTTCTCTTCTCTCCTTTCTCCTCTCCATCCTCTCTCCTATCTCTCTCTCTATTTGTCTGTCTCTCCCCCTCTCTTTCTTTCTCCTCTCTCATCTTTCTCTCTGTCTGTATCTCCTTTCTCTCCCCCTCTTCTTCACCTTTTCTCCCCATCCTCTATTTCCTTCTTCTCATCTATATCTTTCTCTCTCCCCTCTCTCTCTCCATCTATCAGTCTATCTCTCTTTCTCTCTCTCTCTCCATGCCTCCTCCTCTTCTTCCTCTCCCTTTTCTCTCTCTATCTCTCCATCTATCTCCCCCCTATCTACCTCTCCTCTCTTGCTTTTTTCTTTTTCCCTCACTCTCTTCTCACCTCCTCTTCCCTCCCTCCCTCTCTATTCTCACTCCCACTCCTGATTTCCCCTTTCTTCCTCTTCTCTCTCCCCCTTTCATCTTTCTCCTCCTCCTCATACACTTTTTATCCGTCTTACTCTCCCTCTCTTTCTCCTCCTCTCCCTCTTCTCTCTCCACAGAATCGTTTCAACTAAAAAAGTGCGCCGTGAGTCAAAAAAGGCTGAAAAACACTGGGTTAAGCACCATTTGCCCTTTAACCAGAGGGTAACTGTGTCAAACTCCACAGAAAGTTGTCGCGTTCGGCCACAAACAAAGGCGCTTTCACTTCGTCTGCGTCTCGTTCTCAAATTCTTCTTAATGACAGAACGAGGAGGAGAAACGAGAAAGAGAGCGGCGCGGCAACGGTTAAAAAGAAATGTTTTCAGAAATTGTCCCAGAGATTGCGGAGGCTTTTACCTCAGAGCGGCCTCTGTGGGAAATTGCCGTCAAAATTTGTCCAAATTGTTTGTGAATAACCAGTTTTCCTGCGGGAACAGTGTCATTTCAGAAGATCTTGTTTTATTTTTGTTTTGCTGAGAGGAAGATGGAGCCGTTGAAAGCAAATCGCAACTGGACTCCAATTTCAGAAAACATCGTCTTCATCTTTTCCCCTCCGCGCCTTCTCCTCCGTCGGACCGAAACGAAGAGCGTGAAAGGCTTTAAACACGGGTCAAACGAACGATTATTTTGCTAATTTGTTAATCCAGCAATTATTCTTTTGATGAATCGATTCGTTGTTTAGAACCAGTGGTGGAAAGTCGTAAAGTACAAACGTAAAAGTACAATATTTAAGTCAATTTTGTAGGTATCTGTACTTTACTTAAACAACACAGATTCTGCTGCATTGACTTTTTTGAGCTTTAAACTCTGTTCTAACAATGTTCTTCATCAAAAGCACACCTGGAGTTGCAATCACGCTGTTTTGAGGAATGTTTTATTAATAAATCCTCTCCCTCCGAGCGTCAAACACACTTCCTTCTGAACTCCCTTGATTTTCTGACGTATTTTCGGATCATCGACGTCACTTATCTGAGAATGTTCTGGTGTTTTTAGTTCTTAAAGTGTCCGTCACAGGTTGGACGACTCCTTTAACTAAAAGCTGAGATAAATATATTTTAAATTCTGCTAAAATCTTGAAATTTTACCCCGGTTTAGCTATTTTTTTAGGTTTTCAGTTTCACTCCCTGGTTTTAAATGATATCACACTGAGAAATTACCATAGCAACCATCCTGTACACTGGGCCAAAGCTCCTTTAATGCCGCAGATCAGAAAAACACCTTTATTTTTGTTGAACCAATGTTTAAAGGGTCAAAAAAGTTGTTTATTTTGTGTAGATTATGCATAACCTTTGACCCCCCAGTGTGATGTCATCGGTTTGTTTACTTCCTGTAATTTCCAAGATATTTTTCAACATTTCTCCACAAACAGCGACCTGATTGGTGTAAAACTGTAATTTAAAAGGTATTAATACACTGAAATAAATTAGAAAACCGTAAAAACGTTTATTTTTCAAATTTTCTTCACAAGTTCACAGACGTAAAACTATGATAAATATTTAACACAGGTGCCCTCCCACCAAACTGAGTCAGTATTAGAGAAAAATGAGAACCTTCATATGGACTTTAACGTCATTTTGCTTCATATAATCGATGTCCTCAGTATATAATTACAACGATAATAAACACAAAACATGGACTGAGAAAGTGTGTCCAAACACTCTCTTCTGCTCCTTTTACTCACCATCAGCTCCTTCTCAGTAACTTTTCTCATCTTTTTAACTAAAGTCACGATTAAGATGCTGTGCCAAACTCCAGGAGACGTTTTATCTGATTACCATCGGCTCCGTG
Organism: Rhinogobius similis; assembly: GCA_019453435.1. NCBI lineage: Eukaryota > Metazoa > Chordata > Actinopteri > Gobiiformes > Gobiidae > Rhinogobius > Rhinogobius similis. Next base: position 4,080,703 of record CM033630.1, on the reverse strand, counting down.
TGGATTAAAATAAGTTTGCTCTGACGGAGAAAAGAGAGGAAAAGGTATAAACATAGACGCTCACCTCAAAAGGACTTTAAAACGCTTTAATTCTAGTCGAAATTTTCACAGTTTTGTTCGTTTTGATTGAAAGACGCACTCATTTTTCTGCCGTCACCTCAAGAATGTTGTCGCTTTGCTTGGAATGTTCCACAGTTATGCTTTACTGGCATCGCAGACGGATCTATCGCCATGGAGACGAAGCCGGTGACAAAATGTATTGTTTCTGCTGTAAAAAGCGTGGAACTGTTCAAGGAAAGACAAGAAAATGGTCAAAGCCTCCGACAGAGATGTTTAAACTTGTATTTATGGGGTTTTTTTTCAACCTTTTTTAAGTCACGGCACACTTTTTTGGTTCTGCAGGACACAAAAACATGAACAAATCAAATCTTTTGGCAGTAAAATGTTGTATATGTCACAAATAATGACCGTGCCACTGTCTGGTTCTTCAAATTTGACAAAGGCGATTGTTTTTTCTGTACAAAAGTTGGTTCAGGACACTGCAAAACTGGAAATTGTTCGAGAATAAGATTTATTTCATGCTTAAAATGGTCAGAAATGTCACAAATCCAGCTAAACAACCCAGTAATGAAAAATTAACTTCACAATAGACCCTTTAAAAGTTTGTAAACTCTGTGAATGAAGTGGAACATAATGGGATTCACTGGAGAAATTGGAATTAACCTCAGAATCTCACATAATATGAAAAATGCTGTTCGTTTTGTCAAAGTAAAAGCACTAAAAGCACATGAGGGATATTTATTGAGCACAAAAATAATTAAGAAAAACTCATGCATTCATGCTTTTTCCATTTTTTCTTCTTCTTGTCATGGAAAAAAAAAGAAATCATCATCATATCAGAGCTGCTTTAAACACATTTAACTTTGGATTTTACTGCATTTACTGGAGATTTAAAACACATTATGACACATACTTTGGCAAAATCCTCACAGAACTCTTTATTTCACAGTAGTTTTTCCATTTATCTACAGATATATTGCGCACTTTACCAGAAATTACAAGCTCAAATGCAATTTTAAAGCTAGAAAATAGTTTATTTTACTGTTCTTTTTAAACTGACTGACATTTTTACGCTTAAAACTGTCCGTATTTAGATCTGATGTGAGCTAATAATTGGAAAATGTATTACAGTCTACTTAATTTTGCCTCCATTGTGAAATGATGATGACCTGGCATTTTAAAGCGTCCGTGTAACATTCTTAATCCTCGTTTGCCATTCATTTCAATGTCGAAAAACTACTCAGAAATTACACTTTTACGAGCGTTTGTCTTTACATTTATCCTCGGTCCCTCTGCAGTCTCTGTGTGTGTTCAGTAGTTTGTATAAAAGCAGACGAGAGTGAAAAGTGGGGCTGCAGTGACGTCTAGTGGAGGAAAGTGGAACTGGCACAAGGCCTCATAAAGTACAGTGCATTTATTTAGCTTTTATGCATCTCAAAAAATGTAAATTATAAATATTTAAACTTGCAAGTCAAAATAACAGTGTTTTTGACTAATTATTTAAACTGAATGTGACTTGTTTACATCCAATTTTCACTAAAGATGCTCTGTATACTCTAATGTTTTTTGTATTTTAGTGTTTGTTAGTGTAGAAAAGCCTAACAGTGACAAGAATTGAAAATTAACACTTGCTTAAACTTTTGTTTTGTTAAAGTTTTGTTTTATAACTTTATCTAACTGTATTGTGTCAGATAAATACAAAAAAATAGAATTAAAGTGATGTTTCTGGTACAGGGTTCAGCACCCGCTCATTGCTTTTTCTGGACTGTTTGTTTTTCAGCCTTTCATTTAAATACAGAGGTTTTTGTTGCTTAAAAACACATTAAAATATCTAAATATAAGAAGATCCGTGCTCATGAGAAGTGAGGAAGTTTGTGAAAGTTTGTGTTCTTTCCACACAAACACTTGGGACGAAACACTGCAGATGAATAGGACGAAATCTCAAATTTAAAGATATAAATTTAAAACTTCTCCTGTAGTTTACTCATATAAATGTAAGAAAAAACATTTTACAAGTGTTTGATTATGTACTGTTTTCATCTAGAAACAAGGCATTTGTGCAAAAACAGCCAAAATTGCATTCATTTTGGACATTAAAATTTGAAAAACTGAACGGATTTTGTATTTCTTATTTAGTTTTTGAGTAAACTTGGCTGAAAAATTCCCATTTCGCCTCAATTTTTAGACTTAAAACTTTAATAAATCAGAGGGGGGGATTCAGTGGAATAATAAAACATCTTTAGGAGCAGTTGTAGTTTCCGCATGAAAACCAATATGTTGAGGGAGCGAAGTGACCAAAAAACACAAAAATGTAGACCTCGTTAAATTGTTGAACTGATCTTTGTCTCTGTGGGGAAAAATGCATTATTTGAGAGAGCTGGCACTGAGTTACAATGCTCCAGAAACCTACAGATGAAGTGGATTCAGTGGAATAATAAAACATCTTTAAGAGCAGTTGTAGTTTCCGAACAAAAACCGATATGTTGAGAAAGCAAAGTGACCAGAAAACACAAAAATGTAGACCTCGTTAAATTGTTGAACTGTCGTAAGCAATAATCCTGCTAAACAAAATTCACATTTCGCCTCAATTTTTAGACTTAAAACTTTAATAAATCAGGCTTAGAATTAGATATCAACAAATCCATCAATACTAATCTTGTTTTCTCCAAGATCTGAGAGTTTTTTGTGTGTAGGAACTACTTTAAGGCTGATCTTTATGTCTCTGTGGGGAAAAATGCATTTTTTTTGAGAGAGCTTGCTCTGAGTTACAATGCTCCAGAAACCTACAGACGAAGTGGATTCAGTGGAATAATAAAACATCTTTAGGAACAGTTGTAGTTTCTGAAAGAAAACCGATATGTTGAGAGAGCAAACTGACCAAAAAACACAAAAATGTATATCAACAAATCCATCAGTACTAATCTTGTTTTGTCCAAGATCGGAGCGTTTTTTCTGTGTAGGAGCTACTTTAAGGCTGATCTTTATGTCTCTGTGGGGGGAAAAAATGCGTTTTTTTCCGAGTTACAATGCTCCAGAAACCTACAGATGAAGTGGAATAATAAAACATCTTTAGGAGCAGTTGTAGTTTCCGCATGAAAACCAATATGTTGAGAGAGCAAAGTGACCAAAAAACACAAAAATGTAGACTTTGTTAAATTGTTGAACTGTCGTAAGCAACAATCCTGCTAAACAAAATTCGCATTTCACCTCAATTTTTAGATTTAAAACTTTAATAAATCAGGCTTAGAATTAGATATCAACAAATCTATCAGTGCTAATCTTGTTTTCTCCAAGATCTGAGAGTTTTTTTTTCTGTGTAGGAACTACTTTAAGGCTGATCTTTATGTCTCTGTGGGGGAAAATGCTGTTTTTGAGAGAGCTGGCACTGAGTTACAATGCTCCAGAAACCTACAGACGAAGTGGATTCAGTGGAATAATCTTTAGGAGCAGTTGTAGTTTCCAAATAAAAACCAATATGTTGAGGGAGCGAAGTGACCAAAAAACACAAAAATGTAGACCTCATTAAATTGTTGAACTGTCGTAAGCAACAATCCTGCTAAGCATGATCCAGTGTTCTCTTCTGACACATGTTGAAGGTGACGCACACACGGGAGCTTCGACATAAACATATTTACCATAATTCTGCACCATGAGCTGTCGGTGTGAGTCATGGATCATTTTCCCATCATGCCTTTCACCTGGCGTCACATAAATCTGCCGTGTTGTCTCGCGCAGCCCCGTTTCTTATGCAGAGGAGGGCGCGAACATTATTATGGTTTTATTATACGGCATTATGGTGATGGAGCTCCGTGTTCTGCAGATTTACACGTCTCAAGCATCAGTCAAAGGCTTTTCAGGGTTTTCCACGTTCTCATTTTCCTGTCCATGGCTCCGAAAGAACTTGGGATGTTTTGTTATATATACTTGATGTCGTGTTATAGACTTTTGATGTTGCGTTATAGACTCTTCATGTCGTGTTATAGACTCTTCATGTCGTGTTATAGACTCTCGATGTCGTGTTATAGACTCTCGATGTCGTGTTATAGACTCTTCATGTCGTGTTATAGACTCTCGATGTCTATAACACGACAAGTCCTCAAAATGCCGTATAAACTGGGAAGATGAAACTCATAAATTCAATCATTGTGTTTATTATAATTATACAATTATGCAAACTATGTTTATGTTTGTTTGATGTGAAACTCTAAACTTCAAACTTTCTTGATTGTTTTGAAAGCTGGAGCTGAGCCAATTGGCTCGTCACTTTAAACGTGACGCTTCGGGCAAAACTCTGCCAATAAAGTGAGAAATGTGCAGCTTTTGTCCTTTTTCAATTATCTCCCTCTCCTTCTATTTATCAATCACTCTCTCTCTCTCGTTTAATGTCTCTTAATCTCTCTCTCTTTTATTCTATCTTTTGTCTTCTCTCTCTGTTATACTCTCTCTCTTTCTCTGTCTCGCTCTTTTTCTCTTTTATTCTGTTTCTCTTTTTTCTTTCTCTCTCTTTTACTCTCCCTTTTTTCTTTCTCTCTTTTACTCTCTTACTTTTCTCTCTTTCTCTCACCCTCTCTTTTTTGACTTCCCTTTCTCCTTTACTCTCTCTCTTGCCGTCTCTTCCTCTCACTCTTTTTCTCTCTTAAAAAACTGAGAGAGAGAGAAAGAAAACATAACAGACAGAGAGAGAGGTCTCTGTTATGTTTTCTTTCTCTCTCTCTGTTTTACTCTCTGTCTTTCTCTGTCCCGCTCTCTTTCTCTCTTTTTTTCTTTTACTTTCTCTCTCTTTTACTCTCTTATTTATCTTTCTCTCTTTCTCCCTCCCTCTCTTTTACGCTCTCTCTCTCTCTCTCTCTTCAGCTGGCCGGGGGTCTGGGGGTGATCCTGCTGCTCCTGGGGGTCTCACATCCCCCTCTCTCTCTCTCTCTCTCACGTCCCCCTCTCCCTCTCTCTCTTCAGCTGGCCGGGGGTCTCGGGGTCATCCTGCTGCTCCTGGGGGTCTCACGTCCCCCTCTCTCTCTCTCTCTCTCTCTCACAGACATGTACAGGTTGGAGCTGGCCGGGGGTCTGGGGGTGATCCTGCCTCTCTCGGGGGTCTCACGTCCCCCTCTCTCTCTCTCTCTTCACAGACATGTACAGGCTGGAGCTGGCCGGGGGTCTGGGGGTCATCCTGCTGCTCCTGGGGGTCTCACGTCTCCCGCGCTCTCTCTCTCTCTCTCTCTCACGTCCCACTCTCTCTCTCTCTCTCTCTCTCTCTCTCTCTCTCTCTCTCTCTCTCTCTCTCAGGTTGAAGCTGGCCGGGGGTCTGGGGGTGATCCTGCCACTCTCGGGGGTCTCACGTCCCCCTCTCTCTCTCTCTCTCTTCAGCTGTCCGGGGGTCTCGGGGTCATCCTGCTGCTCCTGGGGGTCTCACGTCCCCCTCTCTCTCTCTCTCTCTTCACAGACATGTACAGGCTGGAGCTGGCCGGGGGTCTGGGGGTGATCCTGCCTCTCTCGGGGGTCTCACGTCCCCCCCTCTCTCTCTCTCTCTCACATCCCCCTCTCTCTCTCTCTCTCTCTCTTCACAGACATGTACAGGCTGGAGCTGGCCGGGGGTCTGGGGGTCATCCTGTTGCTCCTGGGGGTCCTCACGGCGCTCTACAAATGCTACAACCTGGAGATCCTGCTCTGCTACAGGAGACACTTCGGCAGCGACGAGGCCGAGGACGGTACGGGACTTTTATTTACTTCAAAACCCCAAATCATGTTCAACAGTTGTCCTCTATTTATCAGTTTGACATAGGAAGAATACGATGACAGTATTGATGTAAGAAATTATAAACAAAACCCAAAGAAATACCCTCCCACCCCACCCAAGGCTCTTAAAAAAGAAACAATAATAATAATAACAATTGCAATTCAAATAGATAATTGAATAAAAACAGCAAAAAGGAGTGGCAACAAACATTGTAATAATAATAATGAAAATAAATTACAATAATACAATGGTAGTCTTCATGCTTTTCATTTACAACCAAAGACTTAGACATCAAAAGAGAAACTTTTTATAAAATCAACAAATGGACTCCAGGTTACAGAAGATTTCTGTTGTGATTGTAATTCCCTGTATCTAAGTTTTTCCGGTGGCAGGAAGGAAAGCACCATCTTTTACATCATTGTGTAAAAGATGGAGCTTTATCCAATTTCCAGTTGAATAAAATAAGTCTCCGAGCGAGTCTAAGGTGGTGAATTCAATGGCATTTTCCTGATATCCGCTAACCTTGTGGTGCTGCTGTTCCAAAAATAGCAAAATGAAAGTCAGGTATGAAGTCTTGTCCACTGATGCGAGATAACACCCGAAATATGTCATAAGATCCATTTAATCCACTTCATCCATAGATTTCTCTGGGACATTCAAACTTCAAAGGACGTTTTCTTAAAATGCATTTTTGTCCCTCGAGACATAAAGATCAGCCTTAAAGTAGATCCTACATCAAACTGTACAATCTGGACTCAACAAGATTTAGACCAAATGTACAGAAGGATTTTTTTATATCTGATTCTGAAACTGATTTATTGAAGTTTTAAGTAAAAAATGGGGGAAACTTGACTTTTTAGGACAATTTTGGGTCAAATCTAGTTAAAAACTGAATAAGAAATCCAAAATCCCCTCTGTAAAGGTTTTTGTAACTAATATGTTACAAAATGAACCAAGAAATTTAAGGTGAGACACTACAGGTTTTGTACACATATTTTGGATTTCTTATTTAGTTTTTAAGTAAACTAGATTTGACTGAAAATTGTCATAAAGATTCGAATTTCACCAAATTTTTTGACTTAAAACTTCAATAAATGAGTTTTAGAATTAGATATTAAACATCCTTCTGTACGTTTGGTCTAAATCTTGTTGAGTCCAGATTGTACAGTTTGGTGTAGGATCTACTTTAAGGCTGATCTTTATGTCTCGAGGGACAAAAATGCATTTTAAGAAAACGTCCTTTGAAGTTACAATGTCCCAGAGAAATCTATGGATGAAGTGGATTCAATGGAAGAATCAAACATCTTTAGGAGCAGATTGGACACGTTTGTTGTTTCCACATGAAAGTCGATATGAGAGAGAAAACTTATATTTCTTCTCAGACTGTAGCAGCTTTTGACATTTTAATCGGAGAAAATGTCATCACTCACCATTGACTTTCATGTGTTTTTATCGCTCACTTTTAAACCTCAGAATGTCTGCATAACCCTTTTGTTGTGGCAGTTTAAGTGTCCTTTATCTCCTCCTGCCGTTAGCAAACAAGCCCTGCACAATCTCAGCAACGACGAGAATTTTAGATTTCACTGTAATAAAGTTAATTTGAGCGAAACAAAAGCACGAAAATTAGGCAAAAACAAAAGCAAAGAAACACATTTTATCCCTTTGTCAGAACGTTGAGGAGTAGTTTTTGAATAAAATAACGTCTATTATATTCTTCAAACAATAATTGGCAGTGTTTTTTTGTAAGCCGTCATAAATGTGCTAAAACATGTCTCTAAATGTCTTGGTTCAGGTTCAAGTATCGCACAAAAGACATAAAATTAGACATAAAAATGCAGAAATATTACAGTTTTCTGTTCTTTTGGCAGCTTTATCCGCACTTTTCTTCAAAGGGCACTGCGTACAATTGAAGAAAATGTCATACAAACACATAATTCCCTTCAATACTTATATTTTGACTGAACTAAATTATCCTTTTCTGCAGTATTTGTGTATTCAAGGTTCAAACATGGCTTATAATCGCTGTAATGTGCTGTTTTAATTGATTACAGCTTGTTAATGAAACCCTCCCGCTCTTATTAATCGCTTTATTTACGACGTTAATGTCCTTTAAAACGACTCGGGGACGAACAGGTTAGTGTTAAACTGAACGGGCCTGATGTGGAACGCATTACGAGGACAAAAAACGTGCGCACGAAACACAGAAAAATGAATGAAACGCACGGCAATCACAGGGAATTTAATCAGCGCAAATGGAATAATGACCAGCGCGAAACAGAAATGCTTTTGTTTGCGGCCGATTGAGCGAGCGAGCGCCGAAAACATAATTATAATAAGTGAAGGTGCCACGTTTGGAAAGAAGAGAAACGGTCAGTCTCGTCACATGGAGCAGGGACGATGTTGTTTTTAAAGTGCGCATGACTGGTTTTTACGATTTGACGTTATTTGGTGGAATTAAACCTCCTTTTCGTAGAAAAGGTTTCAGGGGTGGTCATCCGGACGCTGTCTGAAAGATTGAGACATTTCGACTTCTATTCAGAAATCATTGTCAATCAGAGAGCTGGTCTGGGCTTATTTGCTACTCTGAGTATTGATAGCCCCGCCTATAGGGAGGAGTCACTGAACGCCTGTTTTTGTTTGGAAAATAGTTTGCTCTGCCTGGTCATTTGAACCTGTTAATGGCCTGTCTTTGTTAGGTTAATAGTTGGCCCTGCCCAGTTTCACCTGAGACTAATCTGTGATGACAGTCTTAGATCTATTGAGTCAATGATGAGGGAGCTCCCTCATCACTGGAGCGAGCGACCGCCAGCCATCAATAGAACAATAGATCTAAGACTAAGACCTAACAAAGAGCTTTTCACACTGGGAAATTACCAAGAAACCATCCAGTGCACTGGGCCAAACTCCTCTAATGTCACAGATTGTTTTATTTGACAAAGAAAAACACACGTGAACATCATTATTTTGTTGAATCAATATTTAAATGGTCAAAAAAGTAGTTTATTTTGTGTAAATTATTTGTAACCTTTGACCTAGAATGTGATGTCATCAGTCTGTTCACTTCCTGTAATTTTCAACAGATTTTTCAACTTTTCTCCCCAAATAGTGACCTGATTGGTGTAAAACTATTATTTATATTTACAACAGGTATGAATACACTGAATAAAGTCAAAATAAGAAAATCATAAAAACCTGTCATACGCACTTTAAGACCCGGGGGCCAAATCAGGCACTCAAAGATTTTATTCCAGTCCCACGACCCATCCTCCAAATTATTATTATTTTTTTTCTTGTCCTGTGGTTTAATTCTGAGTTAGTACTAGTTTAGACCTGGTGTGGTCTTGATTTTTTGATTCTTCTAGACCTGGTTTAATTCTGGGTCAGTCCTGGATTGGCAATTTAGCAAAACAATGTTTGTAAAGCTTTTTATGTTCTTCTTTTACAAAGATATGTATTATTATTATTGATTATTATTATTATTACTTAATTTATTCAAACAGATCCAGTGCTTATGGCTCTCCAAAAAGGAAAATGAAGTTGACTAACCCTGATGCATAATGTGTTTTGTTGTTTTTTTTTGTCCACAGACAATAAAGAGTACGACGCTTATCTGTCCTACACCAAAGTGGACCTGGACAACATCGGACGGTCAGTATCTGCTCTGGCACCGAAATAATCCCCTACACTTTCTTATTTACCACAAAAACAAGATGATAAAGCCATTTTAGTTCCACCTCAGATTATTTTTAGTCTTTCTCAGCACACAGTTTGTGTGTTTGTCATTGAGTTTGTGTGTTTGTCGTACAGTTTGTGTGTTTGTCGTTCAGTTTGTGTGTTTGTCTTTCAGTTTGTGTGTTTGTCGTTCAGTTTGTGTGTTTGTCGTTCAGTTTGTATGTTTGTCGTTCAGTTTGTGTGTTTGTCGTTCAGTTCATATGTTTGTCGTTCAGTTCGTGTGTTTGTCGTTCAGGTTTTTTGTTTGTCGTTCAGTTTGTGTGTTTGTCGTTCAGTTCATATGTTTGTCGTTCAGTTCGTGTGTTTGTCGTTCAGGTTTTTTGTTTGTCGTTCAGTTTGTGTGTTTGTCGTTCAGTTCATATGTTTGTCGTTCAGTTTGTGTGTTTGCCGTTCAGGTTGTGTGTTTGTTGATCAGTTCATGTGTTTGTCATTCAGGTTTTATGTTTGTTAATCAGTTTATATGTTTGTTGTTCAGGTTTTTTGTTTGTCATTCAGGTTTTATGTTTGTCGTTCAGGTTTTTTGTTTGTCGTTCAGGTTTTATGTTTGTCGTTCAGGTTTTTTGTTTGTCGTTCAGGTTTTATGTTTGTCGTTCAGGTTTTATGTTTGTCGTTCAGGTTTTTTGTTTGTCGTTCAGGTTTTATGTTTGTCGTTCAGGTTGTATGTTTGTCGTTCAGGTTTTTTGTTTGTCGTTCAGGTTTTATGTTTGTCGTTCAGGTTTTTTGTTTGTCGTTCAGTTCATATGTTTGTCGTTCAGGTTGTGTGTTTGTCGTTCAGTTCATATGTTTGTCGTTCAGGTTTTATGTTTGTCGTTCAGGTTTTATGTTTGTCGTTCAGGTTTTATGTTTGTCGTTCAGGTTTTATGTTTGTCGTTCAGGTTTTATGTTTGTCGTTCCAGGCCGAGCAGTGATGAGGAGACCTTCGCTCTGGAGATTCTTCCTGACGTTCTGGAGAAACACTACGGATACAAACTGTTTCTGCCCGACAGAGACCTCATCCCCAGCAGCAGTGAGTCCCGCTTTAGGCCTGGTTTAGACCTGGTTTAGATCTGCTTTAGACCTGGTTTTATTTTGATACACTCCCAAGTTCGTCCTGGTCAATGCAGTCCTTGGTTAGACCTGGTTTAGTCCTGGTTTAGTCCTGGTTTAGACCTGGTTTAGTCCTGATCTTCACTTGATTAAGATCTGGTTTAGATTAAGTCTTTTGAGGATAATTCAAAATGTAGTTTAATTCACTTGTGGTTAAATTGTTTACTCCTTGTTTAGACCTGATATAGTCCTGGTTTAGACCTTGTTTAGTCCTGTTATAGTCCTGGTTTAGACCTGGTTTAGTCCTAGTTTACTCCAAGTTAATTCATGGTTCAAATCTTCCTTTTTCCCCCAATTTAATTGCAATTTAGTTCTGATTAAGATCATGGTTCTGGTTTTAGGATTGTGCTATTTCAATCTTATTTTGTTTGGATTATACACCTGGATTTAGTCCTGGTTTAGTCCTGGTTTATACCTGTGTTTAGATCTGGTTTAGACCTGGTTTAGACCTGGTTTAGACCTGATCTTCTCTTGATTAAGATCTGGTTTAGATTAAGTCTTTTAGAGATAATTCAAAATGTAGTTTTATTCACTTGTGGTTAAATTGTTTACTCCTGGTTTAGTCCTGGTTTAGTCCTGATACAGTCCTGGTTTAGTCCTGGTTTAGTCCTGTTATAGTCCTGGTTTAGACCTGGTTTAGTCCTGTTATAGTCCTGGTTTAGACCTGGTTTAGTCCTGTTATAGTCCTGGTTTAGACTTGATTTAGTCCTAGTTTACTCCAAGTTAATTCTTGGTTCAAAACTTAATTTTTTCCCCAATTTAGTTGCAATTTAGTTCTGATTGAGATCAAGATTCTGGTTTTAGGATTATGCTATTTCAAACTTATTTTGTTTGGATTATACACCTGGATTTGGTCCTGGTTTAGTCCTGGTTTAGACCTGGTTTAGACCTGATCTTCTCTTGATTAAGATCTGGTTTAGATTAAGTCTTTTGATTATTTAAAATGTAGTTTTATTCACTTGTGGTTGAATTGTTTACTCCTGGTTTAGTCCTGATTTAGTCCTGATTTAGTCCTGGTTTAGACCTGGTTTAGTCCTGTTATAGTCCTGGTTTAGACCTGGTTTAGTCCTAGTTTACTCCAAGTTAATTCATTGTTCAAATTTTCATATTTTTTTTCCCCCAATTTAGTTGCAATTTAGTCCTGAAGGTTCTGGTTTTAGGATTGTTCTATTTCAATGCTGATTCTGGATTTAGTCCTGGTTCAGACCTGTATTTAGACCTGGTTTAGTCCTGGTTTAGACCTGATTTAGTCCTGGTTTAGACCTGGTTTAGTCCTGTTATAGTCCTGGTTTAGACCTGGTTTAGTCCTAGTTTACTCCAAGTTAATTCATTGTTCAAATTTTCATATTTTTTTTCCCCCAAGTTAGTTGCAATTTAGTTCTGATTAAGATCATGGTTCTGGTTTTAGGATTGTTATATTTCAATGCTGATTCTGGATTTAGTCCTGGTTCAGACCTGTATTTAGACCTGGTTTAGTCCTGGTTTAGACCTGGTTTAGTCCTGATTCAGACCTGACTAAGTCCTGGTTTAATCCTGTAATATTTAAGAACAGTTCAAACACACACTTCCTCTCGTGAACCATAAAGTCGATTTATTTCTCGCAGAAACTCCATCTAATTAAATTCCTCAGAACAATGTTGTTGTTTTTATGGACTTTATTGTTCTTGGAGTGTTTTAAGAATCACAAACACTGCTTTATTTCAGCGCCATCTTTTATCTCTGGCCCGGCGTTAATTTAAGTGAACTCCGACTCGCAGACTAAAATATGACCTCATTATTTCGTGCATAATCGCGCCGCGTTTTCAAACTCATCCTTTAGAGAAACAAACGACAGAATTATCTGGCGGAGAGACAAGAGCCGGCAGAGAGAACAGCTGCACATAAATTACTGAGTGTATTTGTTTGATAAAGAATGGGACCGTCCCGTTAGAGCCGCTCCGAGGGGAAACTCTGCTCCTTAACGACGGCCCAGAAACTTCAGAGCGACAAATGTTCTCTCGGCGGAGCTGGATCGGACGGACGGAGCAGGGGTCCAGCGCTCCGTGTGCCGTTGTGATCTGCATAAGAAAGCACAAATGTACAACCATCTTTAATTAGCTTTTAACGACGTTCCCTCGTGTTGAGATTAGTTGTAATTTTGATTAACTCTGGAGATTCTTCCTGACGTTCTGGAGAAACACTACGGATACAAGCTGTTCCTGCCCGACAGAGACCTCATCCCCAGCAGCAGTGAGTCCTGCTTTAGGCCTGGTTTAGTCCTGGTTTAGACCTGGTTTAGTCCTGCTTTAGACCTGCTTTAGACCTGCTTTAGACCTCGTTTAGACCTCGTTTAGACCTCGTTTAGTTCTGCTTTAGACCTGGTTTTATGTCGACACACTCCCAGTTTTGTCCTGGTCAATGCAGTCCTTGGTTAGACCTTGTTTAGACCTGATATAGTCCTGGTTTAGACCTTGTTTAGTCCTGGTTTAGACCTTGTTTAGTCCTGGTTTAGTCCTGGTTTAGACCTGGTTTAGTCCTGGTTTAGACCTGGTTTAGTCCTGGTTTAGACCTGGTTTAGTCCTGGTTTAGACCTGGTTTAGTCCTGGTTTAGACCTGTGTTAAGACCTGATTTATTCCTGGTTTAGTCCTGGTTTAGACCTTGTTTAGTCCTGGTTTAGACCTGGTTTAGACCTTGTTTAGTCCTGGTTTAGACCTGGTTTAGACCTGGTTTAGTCCTGGTTTAGACCTTGTTAAGACCTGGTTTAGTTCTGGTTTAGATCTTGTTAAGACCTGGTTTAGACCTGGTTTAGACCTGGTTTAGTTCTGGTTTAGATCTTGTTAAGACCTGGTTTAGACCTGATCTTCTCTTGATTAAGATCTGGTTTAGATTAAGTCTTTTGGAGATAATTACAAATAGTAGTTTTCACATAAATTACTGAGTGTATTTGTTTGATAAAGAATGGGACCGTCCCGTTAGAGCCGCTCCGAGGGGAAACTCTGCTCCTTAACGACGGCCCAGAAACTTTAGAGCGACAAATGTTCTCTCGGCGGAGCTGGACCGGACGGACGGAGCAGAGGAAGAAAGCACAAATGTACAACGATCTTTAATTAGCTTTTAACGACGTTCCCTCGTGTTGAGATTAGTTGTGATTTTGATTAACTCGGATTATTCCATATAATAATGCAGCGCTGATGTGGCTTCCATTTCACATTTAATGCTTTTAAACGCCACTGTAGCAACATTATCTACTCGAGCTGCTAAATCTTCTCGGGTAAAAGTGAAAATCTCTAAAATTTTTTGTAATTATAAATATTAATGGTATCGTTTGTAAAATACTTCAAATTATACACAACAAAATATCTATATATGTGTAAAATTGGTTAAATGGACTACTTTAGCGCTCCTCGGGTTGTGATCCTGTCGTTAACAGCGCCAGTCCCAGTGCTATTGATAACTCTGTTGACTCAATGGTCAACTCTCTAAAATCTGCTCTTGATGTTGCAGCTCCACTTAAACAGAAAGTAATCAGGCCAAAACGAGCCTCCCCCTGGTACAATGAAGAACTACGTTCTCACAAACAAAGGGTAAGAAAACTAGAGATCCTTACGCCGCTCCCACACAGAAGAATCCCTGAAAGAATGGAAAACTTGCCTTCTGTCTTATAAGCAGGCTCTGCGTAAGGCTCAAACCAGATATTATTCAAATTTAATAGAAGTAAATAAAAATAACTCTAGATTTCTCTTCAGCACTGTAGCCAGGCTGACAAACTGTCACAGCGCAGTAGAACCCTCAATACCAGTTACTCTAAGCTGCAATGACTTCCTTCTATTCTTTAACAGCAAAATCACAACTATTAGAGATAAACTAAATGCAATTACTCCCACTATCAGTACTGAGCAAGCCCAGACTGCAAAGCTAGTGTCCCATACAAATCCTTCAGTAATACTAGATAGGTTCACTGCTGTTGATCAGGCAGAGATAACTTCAGTCATTATGTCCTCCAAAACATCAACTTGTATTTTAGACCCAATCCCAAGTAGACTCCTCAAAGAAATTCTCCCCTAATTATAAATCCCATTCTTAATATAATAAATACTTCACTAGAAAGCGGTTATGTCCCTCAGTCCTTCAAATATGCAGTGGTTAAACCACTTTTGAAAAAGCCTAATCTAGACCCCGACATACTGGCAAACTATAGACCTATTTCTAATCTGCCCTTTGTCTCTAAAATCCTTGAAAGAATTGTGATTAAACAGCTTTGTCGCCACCTGCAGGACAATAATTTATTTGAAGTTTTTCAGTCAGGGTTCCGTGCATACCACAGCACTGAAACTGCACTAGTTAAAGTCACAAATGATCTGTTATTAGCTGCTGATGATGGACAGGTCTCAATCCTGGTTCTGTTGGACCTCAGCGCAGCGTTTGACACCATCGACCACAACATTCTACTGCAGAGGTTAGAATGTGATGTAGGTGTCAGTGGAACCGCCCCTTAGCTGGTTTAAATCCTATCTATCTGATAGGTACCAGTTTGTTAATGTAAACCAGAGATCTTCCCCATGTTCTAAAGTAACCTACGGTGTGCCGCAGGGTTCAGTACTCGGTCCAGTTCTGTTCACTCTTTATATGCTGCCCTTAGGTATGATCATCAGAAAGCATGGCATTAACTTCCACTGCTATGCAGATGACACTCAGCTGTATTTATCAATGAAACCTGATCAGACGCATCAAGTAGACAGACTTAGTGCCTGCGTGAAAGACATAAAACCTGGATGACTCTTAATTATCTGCTCCTTAACCCTGAAAACCGAGGTCATTCTGCTGGGCCCTAAGCACCTGCGAGACTCCTTATCTGACCAGATAGTTTCTCTGGACAATATCACTGTAGCCCCCAGCTCTACTGTAAGAAACCTTGGGGTCCTATTTGACCAAGATCTCTCGTTCAAAGCTCATATAAATCAAGCCTGTAAAACAGCCTACTTTCATTTAATGAACATAGCCAAAATTAGAAAATCCTGCCCAGAGATGATGCCGAAAAACTCATCCATGCATTTGTCACATCCAGATTAGACTATTGTAACGCTCTGCTTACAGCGTGTCCTAAAAGCTCTATAAGAAGCTTTCAACTGGTTCAAAATGCAGCAGCAAGATTATTAACAGGTACTAGAAAAAGAGATCATATTTCACCAGTGTTGGAGTCTCTTCACTGGCTTCCTGTTGAGTCTAGAATCAAATTTAAAATCCTCCTCCTGACTTATAAAGCTTTAAACAATATGGCCCCATCCTACCTCAAAGATGCAATAGTAGCGTACCATCCAAACAGAGCTCTTCGTTCTCAAAATGCTGGACTATTGTTAGTCCCCAGAGTCTCTAAAAGCACAGTAGGAGGTCGAGCATTTAGCTACCAAGCTCCTATGTTATGGAACCAGCTCCTGTTCATGTAAAAAGAGGCCGACACAGTCTCTACATTTAAGACCAGGCTCAAAACGTTCCTCTTGAAATAGCTTATGGTCAGGCCAGTTAGGAACAGAAATAAAAACCTACAGTTTTAGCTACGCTGCCCTTGGAGCAATTCTGCTGGGAAGTATGGCAGCTTGAACACTATCCTCTGGTTCTTCCTACTTTATCTATCAACAATATTTAATATTACTTCAACTGTAGTCTGTTCATTGCTGTTCACATGTTTCTCTTTTCTCTCCACTTCCCCGGGAGTGAGACTGTTTCAGACACCGCGCGGCTGCTCCAGTGACGACCCCCACCCCACCTGTCTGGACGATCTATGCGCCACCCGCCAGGACAGCTGGATGAGCCACACCTCGTCTGCCTGGACGAACTCCTTCTCCTTTAGATGAACTGTTCCTCATCTCCTGCTGGAGGATCTCTCTACACTGGTGGACTGCTCCTCGTCCGCCTGGAGGAACTCTTTAAAGCCACCTCCCTCTTGAGTGGTTCTGGCTCCACAGTCCAAGTGGATGCGTCAGTCCTAGTTAATCTGCAGCCTGTCCGTCCGTGGGAGTAGGATCTCTCCTTCACTGTGGTTCTCCCCGAGGTTTCTACTTTTTCCCATGGGGTTTTTTGTAGTTTTTCCTCGCCGAAGGAGGGTCAAAGGACAGGGGCATTCTGGGACAGTTATCTGAACTGCTTTTACCTGTGGCCCATCGAGGCAACTGTTGTTGTGATTTTGGGCATTATAAAAATAAATTGATTTGATTTGATTTGATTTGATTTGATTGGCTGTTCCTCTCGTCAAAGCGGGAGTGTCGAGTGTTTTTACAGCTGAAAACCAGCAGATCTGAACAAACAAAGCGATTTATAGTAATTTAACATAAAATATAATATTTATAACCACTTAGCGATCATAAACGCTGTCGCTGAAATGTAATAATTGCGTTTTTGTCACATGGAGTTGGTCAGTTCTGGTTTTATCGATGGTGAATATAATAAATATTTTCTCCCGTTTATTCCCGTTAGGGGTCGCGGGTGACTGGAGCCTGTCCCAGTGACTTTGGGCCTTAGGTGGGGCACACCGTGGACAGTGGCCAACTCTTCGCAGCAAACACAGACAACCATTCACTCTCACATTCATTCTACGGGCAACGGGAAACGTGGAAAACAGAACTAGTTGGCGTTTAAGTCTTTACTTCACTCTCATGTATCTCTCACTTTAATGCAGCATCATAAATATTCACCTCCATGAGTTTAAAGCACTTTTCACCTGTCTCTGAGCGTCACTGTAAAGCTAACAACCTTTAGCACGCTAATGATGATGCAGAGAATGTGCTGTGGTCTCATTTTCACCTGAATAGATTCTTTTATAATATATTTGTGCTGGAGCAACATAGATTTAACTTTTTTACTAAACTGGGCACATGAACTAGTTTTGTTTTTCACGTTTCAAAACTGTAAAATCAGGTACAGCCCCTTTAAGTGTCCAACTGGGTCCAGGGTCCAGAGCAACACCGACTGAACGACTGCTCAAACATAAATCTGTGTGAATATTTGGAGTCACCGTTTTGTTTGTGCTCCTCAAATTGAGCGTGAAATTGCAGTGCATTGTGGGAGCGTTTGTGTCATTAATTTGTTTGTAGCGAAATGAGGCAGAAGCCGAAATGATGATGAACACTTCTGCAGAGAAAAGACAAACTTAGAAAACTGAAGGTAAAAGGTTAAATGTTCAGTTTTATTCCATTAGTCCAACAGAAAGTCCTGGTTTCACCAAGAATCAGACCAGACAAAAGCCTGAGTTTTACTGCTGCTCCACACTCAAGAGGGTCAGTTTAAGTCGATGGAGTCAGGATGGAGTTTTTGGAGTTTAGGACGTTGGACTTTCTTCAAATGAGGCAATCAACCAACATATCAACCAATCCCAGCACTTGTGGTTCACGTCGCCTCATGAGGAGACTTTTGGACGTAGGAGCACAAACACAGCACCTAAAGAGTGACATTCTCCATCAAATCTACGTCAAAGTGCCACACGCCTCCCCAACGCACACGGCGGCCAATCAGAAAGCTTGTGGCTCTTTTCGTGTCGTGTTCGTGCTCCTACGTCCAAAAGCCGCGTCAAGGTGCCGTGGACGCTGTGCTGTGATTGGTTAATCCAGACAAACCACATGGAAAACTGATTAAATACAACTTAGAACTGTAGAGGTTTGGCACAGAAATGTTTGCACAGGAGCCTAACATTTCTGTACCAAAAAAAAAGAAAACGCAAAATTCATTCATTCATTCATTTCTACCGCTTATTCCCGTTAGGGGTCGCGGGTGACTGGAGCCTATCCCAGTGACGTTGGGCCTTAGGCGGGGTACACCCTGGACAGTGGCCAACTCATCACAGCAAACACAGAGACAGAGACAAGGACAGACAACCATTCACTCTCACATTCATTCACTAGGGACAATTTAGAGTTCTCAATTAACCTACACAGTCATGTCTTTGGACGGTGGGAGGAGCCAGAGAACCCGGAGAGAACCCACGGTAACACGAGGAGAACATGCAGACTCCACCCAGAGAGAGCGTGTGATGTTGGGCTGGTCCGGGATTTGAACCCACGATCTCCTTATTGAGAGGCAGGAGCTCTAGCCGCTCTGCCACCGTGCACCCCTCTCTGCACAAACTCAAAATAAATGGTTCCATGATTCACATGGAGCCTGATTAGCTCCACAGAAGCTCGAATAGTTTAGCAGTGGTTCTCAAACTTTTTTACCCCAAGTACCACTAAAGAAAATATCTGGCTTTCTGAGCACCACCAAATCTAAATTTGGTCTAAAACAGGACCATTTCAGGTCTGAATTAGGGATGAACCAGGTCTTAAGTAGAAATACACCATCGCCACAGTCGTTTTAACTAGAAATTTACTAAAGGAAGAGCAAAAAATGTGAATAAAATGTGCTCTAAATAAAGTAAACATACAATTGAAGAAGTTTGCGTATCACCAGTGGTACACGTACCACAGTTTGAGAAACACTGGTTTAGCAGGTGACTTCCTCGGGCCTGAAGGAGGACTATAAACCAGCCGTTATAGACGCATCGACATGTACACGGCACAAGCCACAAGCTTCCAGAGATTTGACAGAGAATTATAAACCACCCTTCACATTTCCTCTGTTTTTTTCATTTTAGCGTACATCGAGGACCTGGCATGGAGCAGAGCCTTACATTTCCTCTTTTTTATTTAATTTTAGCGTACATCGAGGGCCTGGCGTGGAGCAGAGCCTTACATTTCCTCTGTTTTGTTCGTTTTAGCGTACATCGAGGACCTGGCGTGGAGCAGGGCCTTACATTTCCTCTGTTTTGTTCGTTTTTAGCGTACATCGAGGACCTGGCGCGTAGCGTGGAGCAGAGCCGCAGACTCATCATCGTCCTCACTCCGGAGTTTGTGGCCAAACGCGGCTGGAGCATTTTCCAGATCGAGACCCGGCTCCACGCCATGCTGGTCACCGGGGAGATCAAGGTACGCCACGGACTCAAACACCGGACCATTTCATCAGCAGAACATCTCACACACTTCTCCTTTAAATGCCCAAAACAAGGAACCAACCCTTTTTAGCCAGCAAGAAGGTCTTCAGTTTCTTTGTCCTTCCTCCAGCTTTTTCTTCCAATCACATAAAGAGGGTTCGATTCCCGGACAGTGAGGTCTTTCTGTGTGGAGTTTGCACATTCTCCCTGTGTCTTTCCTCTTGTCGATGGAATCCCTCATTGGTCCAGACCTGGTCTGTGGTAGAAAAGGTTGAAAAGTTTAATCTGGACATTGTTTAAGACCTTGATTTTCAACCAGGAACACCAGTGCACCTTCAGGTGTTGCCAGGTGTGCCTTGAAAAAATGTCCAATTTTGATTTACAAATGGATTTCATTGGAAAAGTGACCATTTTTGAGTGTCCTGAACGTACTTCTGCACCAAAAAAGAAAGCAAGAACAATCACCATCAACGTCACAGACGTTATTTGGCACATTATGTATCCATTTTTACTAAAAGGTCTGATTTGGTCATGTTTTAGTGGGTTGTGTGCCGTGGTATCTTTTCAACCAAAAAATAAGTGCGCCACGACTCAAAAAGGGTTGAAAAACACTGGTTTAAGAAATCAAGACATTTCCACTTCCGTCTAAAAGTCATTCTCTGTCTGATGGAAATGGTTTGAGGAGCATCATTTATACACTCCTGAGCTCTGATTGGTTCAAAGCCCAAAAGGGGAGGAGTTATAAATGAAACTCACCCTGTTAAACGTTTACAGTTTGAGTCGTTAAGGCCTGAGTCTCGATTTAACGACTGTGCACAATTTCTGAGACCAAACAGTGAAATATTTAGGTTTCTTTTCTTCCCGTTCTCTGACACATCACTATTCCTCATGTTTGTGACCATCTTTATGAAATCAAACTTTCTGAATGACAAAATAAACAAAATGTGACAAAACCAGCAAGATTAAAAAGTTTAGTTTTAGATATGAATATAAAAGAATGCATTTTGCTTCTGAAATTGTCTTGATTATTATTTATTTAGATGTAAAACTTACATTGTGACTTTAATAATTACAAGCATCGCTCAGCAGAATAATCTCTTCCTCTTCTTCCTCGTTTTCCCGCTCTTTCTTTTCTTCTTCTTCTTCTTCTTCTTCTTCCTCTTCCTCTCTTTCTCCTTTTTCTTCCTCTTCTTCTTCTTCCTTTTCTTTTCTTCTTCCTTCTTCTTCTCCTTTTTCTTCTTCTCCTTCTTCTCCTTTTTCTTCTTCTCCTTCTTCTTCTTCTCCTCCTTCTTCTTCTTCTCCTCCTTTTTCTTCTTCTCCTTCTTGTGCTTCCTCTTCTCCTTCTTTTTCATCTCCTTCCTTCTTCCTCTTCTTTTTTCTTCTTCCTCTCCTTTTCCTTCTTCTTCTCCTTCTTCTTCCTTCTCCTCCACCTCCTTCTTCTCCTTCTTCTTCTTCTTCTTCTTCTTCCCTTTCTTCTTCTTCCCTTTCTTCTTCTTCTTCTCCTTCCTTCCTTCCTTCCTTCCTTCCTTCTTCTTCTTCTTCTTCTTCTCCTTCCTTCCTTCCTTCCTTCCTTCCTTCTTCTTCTTCTCCTTCCTTCCTTCCTTCCTTCCTTCCTTCCTTCTTCTTCTTCTTCTTCTTCCCTTTCTTCTTCTCCCCTTTCTTCTTCTCCTTCCTTCCTTCTTCTCTCTTGTGCAGGTGATCATGATCGAGTGTCCAGACCTGAAGAACGTCATCAACTATCAGGAGGTGGAGGCGCTCAAACACACCATCAAGGTGCACTTTACCTAAATATATAATGCTGTTTGTTTCATTTTAATATTTATATCAGACGTTTTATTCACAAATATCCACCGTCCTAAATATCTGACCCTACATTTCTGCTATGGGACAATAAAGTGCTCCTTAACCTTCACCGTAACATTTTGCTGCCCTCTGCTGGCCATTCAGCTGTTTTTATTTGAATTGAACCAGTGTTTGTAAAGTTTCAAAGTCAGATCATGTTTTATGGTTGTTAAAGCTGCATTACTCAACTTTCCTTCACAGTTTTCAGAGAGTGTTTGGTAAAAGCAGAACAAAACTCAAACCGCTGCATGTTGTCTTCATCTAATTTGAAAAAATAAATCAATCTATGTATCTCAAACTTGTAAGAAAGAGCCATGGCGCTTTGGGATGAGAGCTAGTTGACTGTTTCACTTTTCTGTCTGAAAAAGCTGGTCCAAAGCTGTGGGCAAAAAATATCATGTATGTGAAAACTAGAGACGTGTCAAAGGGTTTGAGAGAACTTAATTTAAATACCTTCTTCCTTTTTACCAGGTTTGAAAATCAGATGCACCAGCTTTCAGTTTCAATTTGTTTATGTAATACTCAAAATCAAAACAGCAGTGGCCTTGACGGGCGATTGGTCAATAATAGAAAAGCAGATTAAATAAACAATTTAAACAACTCGACAAGGGAAAACTACATAAAACCCAGTGGGAAAAAGTCTAAACCTCAGGGAGAACCACATGAAGGAGACAAACAGTTCATCTAGTGCAGAGATAGTTCCTCCAGGCAGACGAGGAACAGTTCATCTAGTGTAGAGAGAGTTCCTCCAGGCAGATGAGGAACAGTTCATCTAGTCTAGAGAGAGTTCCTCCAGGCAGATGAGGAACAGTTCATATAGTGTAGAGAGAGTTCCTCCAGGCAGATGAGGAACAGTTAATCTAGTGTAGAGAGAGTTCCTCCAGGCAGATGAGGAACAGTTCATCTAGTCTAGAGAGAGTTCCTCAAGGCAGATGAGGAACAGTTCATATAGTGTAGAGAGAGTTCCTTCAGACAGATGAGGAACAGTTCATCTAGTGTAGAGAGAGTTCCTCCAGGCAGATGAGGAACAGTTCATCTAGTGTAGAGAGAGTTCCTCCAGGCAGATGAGGAACAGTTCATCTAGTGTAGAGAGAGTTCCTCCAGGCAGATGAGGAAAAGTTCATCTAGCGCAGAGAGAGTTCCTCAAGGCAGATGAGGAACAGTTCATCTAGCGCAGAGAGAGTTCCTCCAGGCAGATGAGGGACAGTTAATCTAGTGTAGAGAGAGTTCCTTCAGGCAGATGAGGAACAGTTCATCTAGTCTAGAGAGAGTTCCTCAAGGCAGATGAGGAACAGTTCATATAGTGTAGAGAGAGTTCCTTCAGACAGATGAGGAACAGTTCATCTAGTGTAGAGAGAGTTCCTCCAGGCAGATGAGGAACAGTTCATCTAGTGTAGAGAGAGTTCCTCCAGGCAGATGAGGAACAGTTCATCTAGTGTAGAGAGAGTTCCTCCAGGCAGATGAGGAAAAGTTCATCTAGCGCAGAGAGAGTTCCTCAAGGCAGATGAGGGACAGTTAATCTAGTGTAGAGAGAGTTCCTTCAGGCAGATGAGGAACAGTTCATCTAGTGTAGAGTGAGTTCCTCCAGGCAGAAGAGGAGCAGTTCATCTAGCGCAGAGAGAGTTCCTCCAGGCAGATGAGGGACAGTTAATCTAGTCTAGACAGAGTTCCTCCAGGCAGATGAGGAACAGTTCATCTAGCGCAGAGAGAGTTCCTCAAGGCAGATGAGGAACAGTTCATATAGTGTAGAGAGAGTTCCTCCAGGCAGATGAGGAAAAGTTCATCTAGCGCAGAGAGAGTTCCTCCAGGCAGATGAGGGACAGTTAATCTAGTGTAGAGAGAGTTCCTTCAGGCAGATGAGGAACAGTTCATCTAGTGTAGAGTGAGTTCCTCAAGGCAGATGAGGAACAGTTCATCTAGCGCAGAGAGAGTTCCTCCAGGCAGATGAGGGACAGTTAATCTAGTGTAGAGAGAGTTCCTTCAGGCAGATGAGGAACAGTTCATCTAGTGTAGAGTGAGTTCCTCCAGGCAGAAGAGGAGCAGTTCATCTAGCGCAGGGAGAGTTCCTCCAGGCAGATGAGGGACAGTTAATCTAGTCTAGACAGAGTTCCTCCAGGCAGATGAGGAACAGTTCATCTAGCGCAGAGAGAGTTCCTCCAGGTAGATGAGGGACAGTTAATCTAGTCTAGACAGAGTTCCTCCAGGCACATAGGGAATAGCTCATCTAATCTAGACAGAGTTCCTCCAGGTGTAAGTGCATACGGTTGCATGAAGACTCATTATTTAACTGATTTCCGCTCTCGTCCTCAGCTCCTGACCCTCATCAAATGGAGAGGTCCCAAAAGTAACGACTTGTCCTCAAAGTTCTGGAAGCAGGTGGTCTACGAGATGCCGGCGAAACGCAGAGAGACGCTGTCCAGGCGCCAGGTACCACCCAGACACCGCCAAGACCATCCAACGGGAACAGATTTTAAGTTTTTGTGACGAAAATACTGTTGTTTTCAAAAACTACGGCACCTTTTTACAAAACGAAGGATGCACGTTTACAGTTTTTCTTTGGGGGCCTTCGCGGTCAATAATCGGTAGCTGCTAGCGTTAACGGAGAGCTTTTTTGTTTTCGTTTTTTGATTGTTCGAGTCAAAACAGGTTTCAGTGCAATACGCAGAGCCGTGCAACTGGACAAAACGGCTGAATGAACGCTCCTTTGAACAATATAATGAACCAAGCACTCTTTTTTTCATGTTGTAAAGTCGCTAACGTTAGCCGCTTAGCTTTAGCTTGCGCAGGTAAAGGATGGATCTGTTTTCTCACCGACGTGAAATCCAAGTTAAATAAACCGTGTCAGATCAATATTAGTTAATAAATACTGCAGAGTCTCAGATAAATCCACTATTTTGATGTTTTTATTGAACTTGTTTCTCGCTCAGACGTCACTTTTGCATGAGGTGCTCGCTCTGTCGCCCTCTGGTGGCACAAAAGTGTATTACAGCGTAGGAAATAAGGCAAAAAATGAAACTTGCCATTTAATCGGGCAAGATGTCTTCAAATCAAATCAAATCAATTTATTTTTATAATGCCCAAAATCACAACAACAGTTGCCTCGATGGGCCACAGGTAAAAGCAGTTCAGATAACTGTCCCAGAATGCCCCTGTCCTTTGACCCTCCTTCGCGGCGAGGAAAAATACAAAAAACCCCATGGGAAAAAGTAGAAACCTCGGGGAGAACCACAGTGAAGGAGAGATCCTACTCCCACGGACGGACAGGCTCAGATGAACTAGGACTGACATCCACTTGGACTGTGGAGCCAGAACCACTCAAGAGGGAGGTGGCTTTAAAGAGTTCCTCCAGGCGGACGAGGAGCAGTCCACCAGTGTAGAGATCCTCCAGCAGGAGATGAGGAACAGTTCATCTAAGTAGATGGAGTTCGTCCAGGCAGACGAGGTGTGGCTAATCCAGGGTTGAGGGAGTTCCTCCAGGCGGGTGGCGCATAGATCGTCCAGTGTAGAGATTGATCCTCCAGACAGATGGGGGTGGGGGGGTCGTCACTGGAGCAGCCGCCGCATTGTCTGAAACAGTCTCCACTCCCCGGGGGAAGTGGAGAGAAAGAGAAACATGTGAACAGCAATGAACAGACTACAGTTGAAGTAATATTAAATATTGTTGATAGATAAAGTAGGAAGAACCAGAGGATAGTGTTCAAGCTGCCATACTTCCCCCAGCAGAATTGCTCCAAGGGCAGCATAGCTAAAACTGTAGGTTTTATTTCTGTTCCTAACTGGCCTGACCATAAGCTATTTCAAAGAGGAACGTTTTGAGCCTGGTCTTAAATGTAGAGACTGTGTCGGCCTCTTTTACATGAACAGGGAGCTGGTTCCATAACACAGGAGCTTGGTAGCTAAATGCTCGACCTCCTACTGTGCTTTTAGAGACTCTGGGGACTAACAATAGTCCAGCATTTTGAGAACGAAGAGCTCTGTTTGGATGGTACGCTACTATAGCATCTTTGAGGTAGGATGGGGCCATATTGTTTATAGCTTTATAAGTCAGGAGGAGGATTTTAAATTTGATTCTAAACTCAACAGGAAGCCAGTGAAGAGACTCTAACACTGGTGAAATATGATCTCTTTTTCTAGTACCTGTTAATAATCTTGCTGCTGCATTTTGAACCAGTTGAAAGCTTCTTATAGAGCTTTTAGGACACGCTATAAGCAGGGCGTTACAATAGTCTAATCTGGATGTGACAAATGCATGGATGAGTTTTTCGGCATCATCTCTGGGCAGGATTTTTCTAATTTTGGTTATGTTACGCAAATGAAAGTAGGCTGTTTTACAGGCTTGATTTATATGTGCTTTGAATGAGAGATCTTGGTCAAATAGGACCCCAAGGTTTCTTACAGTAGAGCTGGGGGCTACAGTGATATTGTCCAGAGAAACTATCTGGTCAGATAAAGAGTCTCGCAGGTGCTTAGGGCCCAGCAGAATGACCTCGGTTTTTTCAGGGTTAAGGAGCAGATAATTAAGAGTCATCCAAGTTTTTATGTCTTTCACGCAGGCACTAAGTCTGTCTACTTGATGGGTCTGATCAGGTTTCATTGATAAATACAGCTGAGTGTCATCTGCATAGCAGTGGAAGTTAATGCCATGCTTTCTGATGATCATACCTAAGGGCAGCATATAAAGTGTGAACAGAACTGGACCGAGTACTGAACCCTGCGGCACACCGTAGGTTACTTTAGAACATGGGGAAGATCTCTGGTTTACATTAACAAACTGGTACCTATCAGATAGATAGGATTTAAACCAGCTAAGGGCGGTTCCACTGACACCTATATCACATTCTAACCTCTGCAGTAGAATGTTGTGGTCGATGGTATCAAACGCTGCGCTGAGGTCCAACAGAACCAGGATTGAGACCTGTCCATCATCAGCAGCTAATAACAGATCATTTGTGACTTTAACTAGTGCAGTTTCAGTGCTGTGGTACGCACGGAACCCTGACTGAAAAACTTCAAATAAATTATTGTCCTGCAGGTGGCGACAAAGCTGTTTAATCACAATTCTTTCAAGGATTTTAGAGACAAAGGGCAGATTAGAAATAGGTCTATAGTTTGCCAGTATGTCAGGTCTAGATTAGGCTTTTTCAAAAGTGGTTTAATCACTGCATATTTGAAGGACTGAGGGACATAACCGCTTTCTAGTGAAGTATTTATTATATTAAGAATGGGATTTATAATTAGGGGAGAATTTCTTTGAGGAGTCTACTTGGGATTGGGTCTAAAATACAAGTTGATGTTTTGGAGGACATAATGACTGAAGTTATCTCTGCCTGATCAACAGCAGTGAACCTATCTAGTATTACTGAAGGATTTGTATGGGACACTAGCTTTGCAGTCTGGGCTTGCTCAGTACTAATAGTGGGAGTCATTGCATTTAGTTTATCTCTAATAGTTGTGATTTTGCTGCTAAAGAATAGAAGAAAGTCATTGCAGCTTAGAGTAACTGGTATTGAGGGTTCTACTGCGCTGTGACAGTTTGTCAGCCTGGCTACAGTGCTGAAGAGAAATCTAGAGTTATTTTTATTTACTTCTATTAAATTTGAATAATATCTGGTTTGAGCCTTACGCAGAGCCTGCTTATAAGACAGAAGGCAAGTTTTCCATTCTTTCAGGGATTCTTCTGTGTGGGAGCGGCGTAAGGATCTCTCTAGTTTTCTTACCCTTTGTTTGTGAGAACGTAGTTCTTCATTGTACCAGGGGGAGGCTCGTTTTGGCCTGATTACTTTCTGTTTAAGTGGAGCTGCAACATCAAGAGCAGCTTTTAGAGAGTTGACCATTGAATCAACAGAGTTATCAATAGCACTGGGACTGGCGCTGTTAACGACAGGATCACATGACATAATATTAAATATTGGTTCTATTATTTCTCTGAACTTTAAAATAGATTTTTCAGATATTGTCCTTTTCATTATAGTTTTAGTCTGAGGAGCTGGATAGTCCTTAAGAATAAACTGAAAGGTAATTAGGAAGTGATCTGACATTATTGGGTTTTGGGGGAAGACATTTAGGTCACTAATCTCTATTCCATAAGTTAGAACCAGGTCCAGAGTGTGCTGGTGACTGTGGGTTGGTTTATTTACATTTTGAGTGAAACCAATGCTGTCTAATAAAGCGCTAAAGGCATTACTGAGGCAATTATTTTCATTCACATGAATGTTGAAATCCCCAACCACCACAATATTTTCCCAGTCTAATACTAAATTTGATAGGAAGTCAAAGAATTCTGTTAAGAACAGGACCGGGAGGTCGATAGATTATTATGAGCAAAACAGCTTTTTGGTTTTTCCAGTTTGGGCAGGTGATTGATAGGATAAGGCTTTCAAATGAGCAAGACTCATTATTAATTTTATTAATTTTAGGACTCAGGAGTAAACTAGAATGTGAGATTACTGCCACCCCACCTCCCCGGCCTGAGCTCCTGGCAGCTTGAAAGTTAACATGACTCTGTGGGGTGGCCTCATTTAATCTGACATAATCATCTTGTTGAAGCCAAGTTTCAGTTAAAGCTAAAAGATCAATATTATAATCGTTAATTAATTCATTAACTAAAAGTGATTTGGAGGAAATTGACCTAATGTTTAGCAATCCACATTTTACATGCTTATTTATTAGTTTATTTGTATCATGTGTAGGGATTATTTGTATTAAGTTATTTGGTCTGACACCTAAATTATCTGTATTTGGATCTGACTTATTGGCGTTCTATACACGAGGGACGCACAGTCTCTATTTGCTTTGACTCTGAACACTTGATCTGTGACAGCGTGGGCGAGAGCTTAGCGACAGAGAAGAGACTCTGCACCCGGGACTCATATTTAGAGCGTCACTTTAGGCGACTAAGGCTATCGGCCAAATTCCGAACTAAAAGTGATGTACCCTCCGAAGTCGGATGGATGCCATCCCTGCGTATGAGCCCGGGCTTTCCCCAAAACGCACTCCAATTGTCAACAAAGACTACGTTGTTTTGGGGGCACCAACTAGACAACCAGCAGTTGAATGCTGAAAAGCGGCTGTACATTTCAGCATTGACCCGATTGGGGAGGGGACCAGAAAATATTACGGTGTCTGACATCGACTTCGCCAATTCACACACCGCTCCAACCTGCAATTTGAGCACTTCTGATTGTCTCCGCCGGGTGTCATTACCACCTCCGTGAATCACGATACGACGGAACCTCTGACTACTCTGTTTTAAAAGCCTAAGGTTTCCTTCGATGTCACCCATTCTGGCCCCCGGATAACACCTAACTGAGGCTGCTGGCAGCTTCACGTCTCTGACTATGGAACTTCCAATCACCAGAGTGTCACGTTCGGCGGGCGTGTGATCGCCGAGTGGGGCAAACCTATTGCAGACGGGAAGCTTATGGTGCACTAAAGGCTGGCGTTTAGCGCATCGATCCCTCCGAACTGTCACAAATCTATCCCTGTCTTGTTCCTGGTCTGGTCCCGGCTGCACGGGAGGCGCTGGGGGGCTGGTCTTATCCTGAGGCTTAGCCTTGCTACCGCTAACACTGCTAACTATGCTAACACTGCTACCTGCGGCGCGGTCCGGTAAACCTGATGCTACGACCTGGCTATAGCTAGACTTTAGCTCCTCCACAATGCGGATCCGCGCTTCTAACTCTGTAACCCTGGCTTCCAAAGCTACCACTACGCTACACTTCACGCAACTCTCCCTGTCGTCAGTGAAAGAAGCAGGTTCTGACTCAACATATGACAACTTGAACAGGTAAGGGCGAAAGAGGCGGAGGACGGGCCAGCCATGGCGCTAGTCGGCTAGGCTAGCTCCGGTTGATGCTAGCGGGCAGGGGGGGATTTAATCCACGAAATACTGAACAAAGTGAGCTAAATGAGGCTCCGGGTTGTTTAGGGAGCAATTAAACTTTCAATTATGTGTAGGAGGGTAAGATAGTTTTTGTATAATTCGTGGATTAACAATAAAGTGTGGAGAACGATCACTCGCAAACGCAGAATAGACTCACCGGATGTGACGTCAGACTTCAGTCTCTTGTCTTCACTCGGTTAGAGGTGTTTTAACCTTAAACACCTCTAAACAAGACTTAGAACTTAAAATGATGTATGTGACTCGAAAAAACGGTTTTAAATGTTATGCAAATACTTAATAAATCCAACAGCGTTCTTAATATTGGTAGATTTTTGCGTTTTGTGTTTGCTATCAATGTTTTATTATAATTTGAGGTTAGAACAATTGTCAATTTACGCAAAAGAGCATAAACAAACAACACTACAAACAAAAACAAATATATACTTTTGTCATACAAGTTTTATTATTATAATGAGAATTGAACAAAATTGTCAATAGAAAAAATAAAAACATAGAGACATAGAGATAAATATATACAGTACATTATAACATAGTAAAGAAACTAGACAAAACGAAATTACAAACAAACATAAATAAATAATTGTGTAAATGTTTATATATCAGTTTAATATTCAGCCTTACTTCCAACTTTTAGGCCACAAGCTTTTATTTTATTTTATTTTTTTTTTATTAATTAACAAACTAAAGGCAGTGTGCGGTGTTTTCTCAGGTGATGGACTCGGGGGAGCAGGGTCTGTTCGGGGACCTTCAGACCACCGTCTCCACCATCGCCATGACGACGACCTCCGCCTCTCTGGCCCCGCCCAACGACACTCGGCACGCCCATCACCAGGTCCGGCAAAAAAACGGAGAACAGAACGAATGCTAACGGACGCGTGCTTAGCTAATTTGACTCTGTTCCACCTGGTTTAGCTTCAGTCACACGTCTTTAATTGAGCCTGTTTACGAGGTCTTCTTCTCCGCTCCTTTGACCGCTCAGATTTGCGACGTCAAAGGTAGCGATCTGGAGGGCTGTGCTGTTTTCAAGGCCAAAAACCTCACAGACTCGCTAGCTTTTGTTTACTTCCCTCTGCTGCCAGTAGATGGAGCGCTAACGCAAATCCTGACGAGGGAGCGCCTGACTGAGAGAAAGTCATATAGGGATTCATAGGTTTAAAGTACCTATGACAGGTTGTAACTAAAATACAGAGAAGAGAAATATATTTAAAGTTTTGCTAAAAAAATATACAATTTTATCACGATTTAACATTTTTTTAGTTTTGTAATATCACTTCCTGGTTGTAAATGATGACGTCACACCAGGAAATGACTTTGTACATCAGGCAAAAACTCAACGATTGTCACAGATTTTTTAATTTGACAAATGAAAATATATTTGTACACATTTATTTTTGACGAAATAATGTTTTAAGGGTAAAAAAAAAAATCCTATTTTTCTCTGACATTCTGTGCCACACAGTTTAGGTTGTTTCATCCTATTGTTCTCTGAAAACCTCTCCTTCACAGTTTTGAGTTGTTACATCATATTGTTCTCTGACGTTCTGTTCCACACAGTTTTGGTTGTTACATCCTATTGTTCTCTAACATTCTATTCCTCACAGTTTTCAGTTGTTACACCCTGTTGTTCTCTTAACATTCTGTTCCTTGCAGTTTTGAGTTGTTACACCCTATTGTTCTCTGACATTCTGTTCCTTGTAGTTTTGAGTTGTTACATCCTATTGTTCTCTGACATTCTGTTCCTTGTAGTTTTGAATTGTTACATCCTATTTTTCTCTGACATTCTGTTCCACACAGTTTAGGTTGTTACATCCTATTGTTCTCTAACATTCTATTCCTCACAGTTTTCAGTTGTTACACTCTGTTGTTCTCTTAACATTCTGTTCCTTGCAGTTTTGAGTTGTTACACCCTATTCTTCTCTGACATTCTCTTCCCTAAAGTTGTTACATTCTATTGTTCTCTGAATGCCTCTCTACTATAGTATTAGTATTTGATCTCTGCCGTGGTTTGATGAGACAGTCGTGAACAGAAGGTTGATTGTATCTCCGCTCATTTAAAGGAGGGATGTTTCTTTTTTCTTGAATGCGTTGTCTCCTATTGTTCCTGAATCCGTGCACCTGTCGGTAAAACCCTCTAAACCTTGCCGCTCTCGTGCTCAGGTTGCCTTGGCGGCCGAGATCCCGGACTATAACCAGATGACTTTACCTCTGGGCGGCGGACACACTACGGCGGCCCAGATGAGACACTTCTGTCGCAGCTACGAGTTCCAGCTCCCCACGCAGGCCCCGCCCCTCACCCCGCCCCTGGCCCCGCCCCCCACCGTGCAGTTCTCCACCCTGGGCCCCGGGGGGCGCCACGTGTACTGCAACATCCCCATGACGCTGCTGAACGGACAGGTACCTGCAGCGGAGGAACAGAGCGCTGAAAACTGCACTTCTACAGGAGATAATACGGCTTTAACCCAGAATATTTATCTTCATTTGAGTAGTTTGGACTTTATGTAGTTTGTATTTGCCCCGTCACAGTTACACATTTTGAAATAATGAGTATATCGCAACAGAAAATATAAACGATAATTTAGAAAACAACTTTATGCCACTGACTTTAAAGCAAATTAAATCCAAATCCACTTTATTTGTATAGCACATTTTATAAACAGAACTGTTTCCAAAGTGCTGCACAGACACAAAAATAAAACAAAGCAAAACAAAGTATATAATAACAACTCAGTTTGATCTTACTGCTTGTAAAACCAGTAAAATCAAATTAAATTAAAGCACACATGTTCTGCTACATTGACTTTTTCATGCTTATAACCCTGTTCTAATCGTCAAAAACACACCTGGAGTTGCATTCACACTGTTTTGAGGAATGTTTGTTAGAAAATTCTCCCCCCTCCAAGCGTCAAACACACTTCCTGCTGAACTTCATACATCACTATATTTGGAAAGTTCATTCTGTCTTCTTGTAAATACCGTAAAATGCGGACTATTGAGCGCTTCTGAGTATAAGCTGCACCAGCCATATTTACAAAGAAAAACAACTTTGTACAGATATAAGCCACACTTGACTATACGGACACAGCTGTCCACGTTGTAACATGAGACCATAGAACTATAATAAAACCTGGAAGATGAATCCAAAATGGCCGTCCTGTTTATCCCTATGGAGTGAGCTCATTGGTGCATGACCCCAAAAAAGTTTCTTACTTCCGCATTTACTTCCTGATACGGAGGCGGCCATCTTTGTTTTACTTCCTGATACGGAGGCTGCCATGTTTGTTTTACTTCCTGATACAGAGGCGGCCATCTTTGTTTTAGGGCGCCACGTGACGACAATTCCCCACTTCATATAAAAACGGTAATTTCTGTGATTTTAGAAACGGTAGAAAAGAACATTTCCTTCTATTTTATTTAAATACCGATAATAATTCAGTACTGTCTGCAATTATAATGTGCAATTATAGAAAAAGTCTGGTTCCAAGAGGCTGCAGTACCTCACACGACCACTAATAAATCTGGGACACAGACAGAGGGGGCGTGTCTTATCCAGTTCATTTAATACATCCATGCATGAGACATTTACATTACCGTGCCGGTTTGGGAAGAGGCTCGCACGCATGTTACTTTTTGTAACATGCGCTCCACGGCGAAAGAGCGCGGTGTGCAGCCAGTGCTGTGCTGTTTTCCTCCTCATCCTCGAATAAAGTGGTCAAACTATGTGACGTGAATGACACGTTAAAGTTAATGAAAGCGGCGGCTGCTACACGGAGCCAGGAGAGAAAAAGAGAGCACAGGAGGAGAAAGAGCAGGAGGAGAGAGATAGAGAAGAAAGAAGTGAAGGAGAGATCGTGTGGGCCAGCGTCAGCGGAGGAACAGGCCCGTCTGGTACAGGAGACGTCCCATTGGTGCAGGTAGAACACTAAACACTTGAAGCCCTGTCAGGCGCTTATTCTGCCAATAAACCTCTGCACGGAACTCAGTTTACATAACTCCGGTTCTACACGTGCACCGGCTCGGTTCTGGTTTGGACTCCGATGACTCTAAGTCAGGTTCGGACGGGCTCAGGTCGGGTTCGGGTCGAATCGTGCCCAGGTCGGGTTCGAACAGTACGTGCTCGGGCTCGGGCGGGTCGGGCTTGAATTTTTGAGCCCGATCTAAACTCTACCCTAGAGGCTGTTCCCGGAAAAATACATAAATTAGGGTTGAAATCATGAGACAAAAGTAGCAGCTTATAGCCCACATTTTACAGTATTAGTTTTTGAGTTTCCTCTAATAAGACAGTTGTAAATAGCTCTGAGCTCATGTCTCAAACATCCGCCTTCGTCAGAGGTAACGTCTGATGGATGTGACGTGTCTCTTATAATATGTTCCCAGGCCTGGTCAGCTTGACAGATCTATCAAACTGACCACGCCTGCCCCCTGGTGGTCTCTGGAGAAGTGAGTCCCATGTGTGCGCCAAAGTAAAAGCTCCTCGTCTCTGTTGATGGTCCGTGTGCCCCGCTTCCTGATTTTAACAGCGTCTCGTATCCATCTTTTGTAAGAAAGATTTCAATAGCCTCTCGTATCCAAAAAGCATGATCTAATACAGGGGTGTCCAAACTTTTTCCATCGAGGGCCACATATTGAAATATAGACCAAGCAGAGGGCCACAAATCAGTTGTGAAACGTTAAAAAAAGCT
Organism: Rhinogobius similis; assembly: GCA_019453435.1. NCBI lineage: Eukaryota > Metazoa > Chordata > Actinopteri > Gobiiformes > Gobiidae > Rhinogobius > Rhinogobius similis. Next base: position 4,046,734 of record CM033630.1, on the reverse strand, counting down.
GCATTTATCTGATGTTTTAAGCACCACCACATCTACATTCAGTCTCAGTGCCTTAACATCAGGTCTGTGCTGCACCAAAATGTTAGTTATTTAGGTTGGAATTGTAGAAAATTTTCAATTTGCTGTAAAAAGTACTTCTCGGGAAAATGTGGGCCAATTTACCAGTAAGCCTGAAGGCCAAGAAAAATTGGTTCAAGGGCCGCATTTGGCCCCCGGGCCTTAGTTTGGACATGCCTGATCTAATATGAAGAATACAATAATAATCACATAAGCTACCGTCGACACAAAACTTATAAGCTGCGTGGTTGCTCCCGACACTCAAAGCATCATGGGGGATTGTGGTCACGTGGCGCCCTAAAGCAAAGATGGAAGCCTCCGTATCAGGAAGTAACGCAGAAGTAAAAAACAGTTCTGGCTTCCTGCGCCGATGAGCACACGCCGTAGGGATAAACACAGCGCCATTTTGAAATCTTCTTCCAGGTTTAATTATAGTTCCATGATTGAAACAGGTTTTTAGTAAATACATCTTAATTGTTGTCAAAATTACTCGACTAAAGATAAACCTTCCCGAGTTGTGTTCTCTTGTGGATTGTGTAGTTTTGCAGTGTGTGCATGGTTTAACCCTTACCTGTCTGTGCATGGACTCATCCTCTTCTCTCCCCAGGGCCTCGCTCCAGTGCACTGGGGAACAAGAGGTCTGTCAACTAAACAAATATTATTTCATTATCGTTTGCTCCTCCTAACACACTCACACGTAAAGCCTGCACTGCATGTAAACACAGAGCTGGGTAGTTCAGACTAAAGATATTTATGAAGGATTTTCACTCCAGACACGTGTTAATTGGTTCATCCCAGACAAGTGAACACAACCTGCGGCCATCTTGGTTCTAGTCCTAAAATGTAAAGTCTAAAAGAAATCTGCACGAACTGTTCAAATATCACAGCAGTCCTCATTTGTAAAGTTCTAAATGTTGCGCAGGAGACTTTCAGAGTTAAGTTTGAGATCCAGGTTGAAGGTTGAAGGTTATCTTTATCATCAATTTGTTTGCAGCAGCAGGACGTCCACACATGCAGCTCACAGAGTAAAAAAACAGAAGAAAAAAAAAACAATGAACAATGCAATATCACAATGACTGGTTGGGATTTCGGATGGCAGTCGGGATCAGAGCGTTTCTGCATCTATTAGTTCTGGATTTGGGCCATAGACCGTACATATAGATGGACTGTGGGAATGTGACGCCCAGCCAAATGAAGCCAATCGTGGCTAGCAGTTATAGCGGCTAAAGTGGAGCTAGCAGTTATAGCGGCTAAAGTGGAGCTAGCAGTTATAGCGGCTAAAGTGGAGCTAGCAGTTATAGTGGCTAAAGTGGGGCTAGCAGTTATAGCGGCTAAAGTGGAGCTAGCAGTTATAGCGGCTAAAGTGGAGCTAGCAGTTATAGCGGCTAAAGTGGAGCTAGCAGTTATAGCGGCTGAAGTGGAGCTAGCAGTTATAGCGGCTAAAGTGGAGCTAGCAGTTATAGCGGCTGAAGTGGGGCTAGCAGTTATAGCGGCTGAAGTGGGGCTAGCAGTTATAGCGGCTGAAGTGGAGCTAGCAGTTATAGCGGCTGAAGTGGAGCTAGCAGTTATAGCGGCTGAAGTGGGGCTAGCAGTTATAGCGGCTGAAGTGGGGCTAGCAGTTATAGCGGCTGAAGTGGAGCTAGCAGTTATAGCGGCTGAAGTGGAGCTAGCAGTTATAGCTGCTAAAGTGGAGCTAGCAGTTATAGCGGCTGAAGTGGAGCTAGCAGTTATAGCGGCTGAAGTGGGGCTAGCAGTTATAGCGGCTAAAGTGGAGCTAGCAGTTATAGCGGCTAAAGTGGAGCTAGCAGTTATAGCGGCTAAAGTGGAGCTAGCAGTTATAGCGGCTGAAGTGGAGCTAGCAGTTATAGCGGCTGAAGTGGAGCTAGCAGTTATAGCGGCTGAAGTGGGGCTAGCAGTTATAGCAGCTGAAGTGGGGCTAGCAGTTATAGCGGCTAAAGTGGGGCTAGCAGTTATAGAGGCTAAAGTGGAGCTAGCAGTTATAGCGGCTAAACTGGAGCTGGCAGTTATAGCGGCTAAAGTGGAGCTGGCAGTTATAGCGGCTAAAGTGGAGCTAGCAGTTATAGCGGCTGAAGTGGAGCTAGCAGTTATAGCAGCTGAAGTGGAGCTAGCAGTTATAGGAGCTAAAGTGGGGCTAGCAGTTATAGTGGCTAAAGTGAAGCTAGCAGTTTTAGCGGCTGAAGTGGAGCTAGCTGTTATAGCGGCTAAAGTGGGGCTAGCAGTTATAGCGGCTGAAGTGGAGCTAGCTGTTATAGCGGCTGAAGTGGAGCTAGCAGTTATAGCGGCTAAAGTGGGGCTAGCGGTTATAGTTGCTAAAGTGAAGCTAGCAGTTTTAGCGGCTGAAGTGGAGCTAGCTGTTATAGCGGCTAAAGTGGGGCTAGCAGTTATAGTGGCTAAAGTGGAGCTAGCTGTTATAGCGGCTGAAGTGGGGCTAGCTGTTATAGCGGCTAAAGTGGGGCTAACAGTTATAGCTTTTTAGAGAAAGTGGGACTAGCGCAGTTATAGCAGCTGAGTGAGCTTGATGGCTGTTTATGGCGGCTGCAAAAGTGGGGCTAACATATTGTTTAAAGCTTTATGGCGGCTAAATTTGTGGAGCCCCTAACAGGAAGCCAGTTATGGCAGCTGGTGAAATATGATCTCTTTTTCTAGTACTCAGTTAATAATCTTGCTGCTGCATTTTGAACCAGTTGGGGCTTCATAGAGCTTATAGCGGCTGTAAGCAGTGGGCCCCGGCTAATAGTCTAATCTGGATGCTGACAAATGTGGATGAGCTTTTTCGGCATCATCTCTGGGCAGGATTTTTCTAAAGTGGAGCTAGCAGTTATAGCGGCTAAAGTGGGGCTAGCAGTTATAGCGGCTAAAGCGGAGCCAGACTCCATATTTGTAAATCCGAGTGCGTATCGTGGCAACCACACGGACCAATCAGGAGCGAGGTTGTTAACGGTTTCCGCCCCTCGGTGGGAGGAGACGGCGGCAACGTGCGGCGCTAGCTGTCAATCAAACCTGTTGCTAACACGAGCGAAACCGGCCCCTGGAAAAGGAAGCACCTGATTGGTCAGTTATTATTGTAATAACTTGATTTATGAACAACCAACGAGAAAAAAACACCAGGATCATGTGGAGTGTGTCAGACGGACGTTTTAGTTCCAGATGTGAGTTTGACCGAAACAGTTACGGAATAAAGACACCGGTGTCCCAATAGAAAATGAATGGCAGCTCGGCTTCATGGAGCCGGTACAGCCTCCATGGACACTTCCTGTTTGGAACACGGTGGCAGCAGGCGAGGACAGTCCAGTGATATGTACGGTCTATGATTTGGGCGCACTTTATCTCTGACCGACGAAAGCAGCTTGAACTCGGCCCAAAAAGATCGGCTCGAGTCTGAGGAGGTCTGTGGGGCTCTTTTAAGGATCTGTGCCCTGTGGACGTCCCGGAGGTCAGTCAATGTGACCATGAGCGCACGAGGCTCTGCAAGCGCTTCTTATTTGTTAATGACAGTGTTGGTTTGGAACACTGATCACTCTGATATTCCTCTTTGCAGAGATTGTTTCAAGTGGAATCAGAGTAAATCAGACACAAAACTAAAGAGTCTGAGCTCCACACAGAGTCAGACAATAGTTTGAACAGCTTCAGTTTGAAATGAGGTTCATTTTAGTCAGACATTTTAGGAAAAAACAGATTCAGATATAATATTCGTTGTTGTTTTTATGGTGCGTTACATTGGCACACAAACATTTTACTCAACACACAGTTTTTTCACTCACTTCTTTGTTGTGTTTTGTTGGTTTGTTTTACATGTTTTCTTTTACTTTTACCTGATATTATTTGGAAACACATCTGTCCTACCCAACTCTGTCCCCCGCTCACTGTAGCATGACATTTTGCTTTTCTTATCCACCTTTTACACGTTTGCCATTAGCCGTTAGCCCCCGTGCTAACACATATTTCCGCTAATGCTCATGTTTTTCTATCTTTCTACTCCTCAGGTTCCCAAGAGCAATACACTTGGCAAGAAACCCGACGTCCACATGAACAGCACGTTTATCCCCCTCACCAACAGAGAACTAAGCTCTGACATCTGGTAGAACACAGCCCCGAAAACCAGGAAAACGGGGTTTTTGAACTCGAGCAACCTCAAAAAACTGTCAACAAGCTTAGAAAGACTCATAGACGTCGAGAAGATTTTAATTTGGATACAGATTGAAAAGGAATATTTAGTTTTTATCGAACGATGTGACGTTTGTTTGAAAACTTGGGGAAAAAAGCGACGATTCTTGAACAAAGAATTGTCGTTAAAACAGAACGGAGGACACTTGGAAAGCCTGACTTTGCGGAATTCTCGTTTAAGGAAGCTCGTATGGACCTAGAGAGAAGACGCCGCCGCCGAACTTTGCCAGTCCACCTTAAACGAAAGACTCGAGGGAAGGCGTCGCGCTGAGGCCGGGTTTGCTCGAAAAAAACGGGAACGAGTTTGGCGAAGTTGGAAATATATTGAGTTTTGAGCGACGGGATATATTTACAAGCACATTTTGACGGATTTGCAGAAGATACGAACAACTAAGGCCTGAAAACCACCAACAAATCGCCTTGTAACCCAATATTTACAGCTAACTATCACCTCTAGTGGCCACGAGGTGAACGACGACGACGACTCCTACCAAACTAAAGGCATCCAGGACTGGCTTTTTCTATTTGCATGACCACCCATTTAGATAATAATGAAGAAAACCTAGTTAAAGAAATTATGGCACAATCATTTTGTTGATATTTGTTCGACTAATTATAACAAAAGGGGAAAACAACAAAAACAACGCGTCCCTCCAAAAATATTCACTTTTTTTATTCGATTGCTTTGGTTTTATTTAACTCTTAGGATTTTTGGAGATTTTGTTAATGTTGGTTTGTTACGATATTCTGTACAGTTTTCATAACTTATGCCCAGATTTCTTCTACGGAGTGAGTTGTTTCTTGTATTTTCCGTTTGCACATTTTTTAAACTAAGCGACCCGGTGTGAATGAGAGTGAACCTTTTCAATAGTTTAGCGTGAAAAGTACTTCATCAGAAAATATTAAGTGCAAGAAAAAGGTGCATTGTGTCACTTTTCTGGTGGCAGGTCCATCATTTACTTGTCTCCATGGAGATATTATTCCAGAAAAGTTGCACTGTGCACCTTTTAACTTAAGCAATAATCCATAATGTTTCTGAGACAAACATAAGATTATTTCATTGATCCTTTTATTGCGGTGTAATGTATGTTTTCAATGGATTCTAAAGCTGCCCCGGGGCAAACTGACACAGATGTGGCTGTCTTTATGCCAAGCGAGTCATTCCTTTTATTGAATCAGCCGTGTGAATGACGGCATCAGCTAAGCCTTGTTTCCACTGGTTCTGTTTGGATGGTTCAGTCCTAAAGTGTCTCTGTCGTATGCTGTGTTCAAACTTCGGCGTCAAAGTCGTGCCGGCTGCTCCTAGTTTGCCGGCTCTGCGTTTTGAGGACAGCGGCTTTGGTCGTATGTCATGGACGCCAAACCCGGCTGAAAAAAATTAAGTCACCAGAGACGCACGGTGTGACCAACACAGCCATTGCACATTTGCTTTGACCAGACAGTCCAATCTCCTGCTAACCTCCTTCCAGGCAGGTCCTTGTTGTTCCTGTCATCCATTTTCGCCGCTGTGTTGTTTGTTTTCGTCCTTCTTCCGGATAATGAAATACGTGACTGAAGCATGATCTCTGATTGGTTGCCATTCACATCGGCCGCCGCAGAACATTCAGCTTTGTTTATCTCAGGGCCGCTGCTAGCTTTTTTGGTGCCCTATGCAAAATGTCTTGATGGTGCCCCCGCATTAAATGACCAAACCCACAATTACTTTCTTTTTTTTCCATGTTCATTTTTTTTATTATCTTAAATTAAATACACAATATACAGTACTATAAACACAAGATGGAAATGTAAGTTGCCAACAAAAAAAATATTAATAAATATCTTAAATAACTAAATAAAACTTAAATATTCAAGTGTAAAACAAATACCACCCAATAAAAGTACAAATACGAATATAAATAGAGTCATCCAACAAGTGAAGTATATGTAAACATTAACAGGCAACTGAATAAAAATTACTGCTCCTACAAATGTGTACGTCTACATTTTCTAGCTGCAAAGTTGTTTATCAAGTCATCATATGAGAGCCTCTGTGCCAATTGGTGGTGAGTTCAAGGGGTACAAGAAACGAAATATTCGTAACTGTAAATGATTACTACTACTACAATTTATTTATTAATTTTTTGCAAAAAATGAATAAAAATAGTTTATTCAGCTTTAAGAAATGCACAGGAACTGTTGTCATTGTGAATGTATCATTGGCATCATATTTATTCACGGATTAAGTGCAGTAAAAGCCCACGCACCAAATGTCCCCTAAACGCCTCAGAGTCAGACGTTAGCTGCAGAGCGGCAGGTAATAGGCTCCTCCGCTGACTCTCTCTCGTCTTCATCATTCTCTCAAACTTTGCCTGGGGTCTTGGCCATCCCTGTTCTCTGAGGGAGGAGCCGAGGAGGAAAGAGAGAGAGCCCTTGGCGTCGCGGTTTTATTAAATTACGTGCATGCGCTTCACTTTGGCGAGCGCCGGAATGCGGCACCGGAATGCGGCGCGCGAAATGCGGCGCGCGAAATGCGGCGCACGAAATGCGGCGCCGCGTGGGCACCGCTCGTTTTCGCCACAGGCGGCCACGGCACAGCCGATGTGGTGCCCCCTCAGAGCACTTGGTGCCCTACGCGCTGTGCGTTACGTGCTTTATGGAAGCGGCGGCCCTGGTTTATCTCCTGCATCGGACGCGCGAATGAAGTGTCCAGAGCGACCAGAGCTGCATCCACCACAGACTTTTAGTAAACTGGCTGCTTTGGTTGGCGCGGTCTGAACGCAGCATTAAGCCTCTGGTCTGGGATAAAGCGCTGTATTTCTACTAATGCTAACTTATGTTCAGCGCGCATGCTTAGCAAAACAAAGCTAGCAAAGCAAGACCCAAAACATGATATTTCCAGATCATAATCGTCTAACCTTCTCCGAAGCCAATGCATGACATAAAGAGAGGTTAAATGCGGCGTAGAGTCTTTGCAGAAGTAAATAAATGCAGAAAAAGCTGAGGACAAACAGGAAGTAGTTTCCTGGTTACTGTAGCTTCAGCCACGTCTCACAAACACAAACCTAGATTTAATAAACGCCTTTTTGTAAATCGCTGAGATCGGCCTCAGGATTAAAAAGCATAATTCAGATACGACTTTGATTTTATTTATTGATATAATATTATGTCTGGGTGTCGGCTGCTGCTCCCAGCTTTTGGAGAAGCACTCCATTATGGAACTGTAATGAGATGACGTGCAATACAAAGGACCAGGACTCAGGTAGAAGTTATAAAAGGCCTTTACTGATCGATCAGGGGGACTCACGGTCCTTCAGTCGCTCCTCACAAAGGTTAAACAAAAGGAACAGGCCAGATATACCTTCATGTAAATGAGGTCAAAGTAGGCGAACATAATGAGTTCTAAGTACAGAACTGAGGTTTCTAAGAACATAACAGCACAAAGACACATAAATCAACACATAAATCAGAAGGCCCTTGCTTGCAATAGTTGGACGTGGATGGGTGTGGGGGAACTTTAAGAACATATCGGGATGTCTGAGGACGACACCATATAAGGCCACACCGTATGTGAAGCCAGACATGGATGACCTTTGCTCTCGAAGAAGAGCGTTTTCCCTCTACGGTCTAGAACATGCTTACAGGAACGAACCGTGCCAAAGCGCCAGTGTCCCGGGACAAGGACAAGGACCAGGACCAGGACCAGTCGAAATGTGGCTTAAGTATCGCTCGTAGCAAAGATGTTCTGTCTCTAATGAACACAAATACGACTGTTAAAAGAAAGTTTCCAGTTCTTCGGTGAATTGTCTGGTTTATTTGACGCACAGAGGCTGCACAGTAAACTTGAAATGGTTTTGAGCAGGACATCACTCAGTTTATGTTTAGTTTTGAAGCACTAAACATAAAATAATAGCACGTGCTGTTGCTGTCAATAAAACTGCATTCAAAATATAAATCCGATGTTACGTCCAGTCACTTGCAAGTATTTTTACTTGAGTTGTAAGTGCCCAAAAAGGCCTTCGTCTTACTCTTACTTCAGCATCTCTTGGTTCACGTCCTTTTACTTCTACAAGAGAAATATTATTTTGAAGTAACACTGCATTTCTCTTATTTGAGTAAAGTTTGTGGCCACAGTTCTATGTAATTATCGGTTGTAAAGACCCTGAAGAATCGTGTGTGATTGAATGAATGAATGCTGGGGTTGCTCTCATTTTTCTGTCTGAATCTTAACTCTAACTTTAGCCAAACGTCGAACATTTCTTCTTTGTGAGCTTTAAACCAACATGAAAACAATAATATTTAAACCATGTCTCATTCCAACCAATGACTCTGGGTTTGAGGTTTGTTTTATAATAATAATAATTTGAATTGTTCTATTCGATGGCAATATACCGTACAGTGGTTGTCTTTCTGATTTCTAATATTTCTTTGGACTGTTTCTTTTGGAATAATTTAACTGAAAGCAAATAAAAAAGTATGAGTTGTTTTATACATGTTTTGAGTTTGTATTATTTATTTGTATTATATTTATGCATTTTTTATTGTGCCATGTAACATTTCAGAGTCTATTAATGCTATATTTCCTGTTGCTTGCAAAATAATTAAGAGTTTTGTCCGGATTTAAGAGATCTAGTGTACGATGTAAGTGTAGGTTAAAATCCCCTCCATGATTACTGTTCCCTTAAAGCAGGAGTTCCCAAACCTTTCTGGCCGGGACCCCTAAATTAGCCATGCAACCGACTCGGGACCCCCAAAGCAAAATTAAAATAACAGTAGCAATAATTTAAAGTGTCAAAGCGTGTAAAATCAGGTTTAATATTGGTTATTTGAATAGTTTATTGTCTTAGTGAACCCTATTTCACTAAAAGATACTGTTTTTGATTTAGAATACAGCAAATATAATGTCATATTAATTAAAATGAGATCTTGAAATCATCTCGCGACCCCCACTTTGGGAACCACTGCCTTAAAGAGTGGGTTAAATCAGATCCAGGACAGAAGTGAATAAGGAATAAGGAAGGAATAAGATGTAAACACAAATCATCCATCATCCACTTTATGTTTAACACGTGTTTATGTTTCCTTCTGGATAAAGAATACTGCAGCTTTTACAACCCTAAAGCAGTGTTGGGAAGAATACTTTGAACACATATTTAGTTGCCAGTGCTGAGAAATAACTGAATACATGCCCCGAAAATACAAAATACACATTTAGAGTGAGTGTTTTCTGGTGCAGTTACACAAGGTGTTCAGACACAGATACTTTTTGAAAAATCAGAGGAATACGTTGCAGCATTTGATCATGAAATGTGGGCTTTAAACGTCTCTGATTTAGAGAGAAAAATGGGGGATTGAGGGATTTTTCCGTCTCTAGTTAATGATAAAGCTTCTATTATCTTGAGTGCAGAACAAACAGAGAAACAAAAACCTCTGTCGTGTTATTTCCATACTATAATTTAATACAACTCCAACTATTCTTTGTATTCAGAGTACAGTTCTCTGATTGGACCAAATAACAGAATACATTTTACTGGGGGTATTCAGTATTCTGTGAGTGACTAAATATATTTTCAAAGTATTCTTCCCACGGTTACTTTCAGAATAATGAAGACCTGCATTAAAATGTACTTTGACACATTAAAACGATGGAGCGTGAAGGTGGTACAGAGTCCGAGGCACGAATTAAAAGTATTTTATTGGAGCAATGGACGCCAACACGTTTGGGTTTTTTTCACAGGATATTTAATATAAAAAAAGACAGGTGTTTCAGGTGATTACCACATCACGTGAGTCACAAATATGAAAAATGTATTCTGAAGCAGAGCTGCAATCGACTAGAAATTCTTGGTCTACAGCACGATTAGTCGACTGAAAGGTGTGGCAAAATATATCAAAACTGTAAAGTATTTCCATTTATCTGAACCAAACTGCACTAAAGAAACACAACTGTCGAGGAGTTCATGCAAAAACCACTATTTATACAGAAGACAGTGTATTTAGACGATAAGACTCTTCAACAAACTCACTTCATATCTTCTCGTTTTTGCCATTTAAATCATTTTTATAATAGTTTAGGATAAATACAGTGATTAGTCGACTAATAAAAATCTTGGTCGACTAAGACAGTGGTTCTGAAACGACCTTGAAAATAAAAATAGTTCACATTTGCGACCTCCAAACACAAAAAATAGGTCACACGCAAAGTGATAAATTAGCCTTATATCTGTAAAAAATATATATAATGTTTATTTTGAGAATATAGACCTAGAAAAATGACTTTAATTGGCCGACAAATAGGAATCTACATTAACACTGCATTTGAAGGTGTCCAGTCTTGTTTAAGACGATTGTATACATTTTTCCTCATCATCTGGAGACCCCTGGAAATCATTTCGCGACCCTGATTGAGATCCCGACCCCTAGTTTGAGAACCACTGGACTAAGATACCATTGACTAAACCAGGGGTTCTTAACCTTTTTTACCTTGAGGCCCGACTTTTTCTGTCTAAAGTAACTCGAGGCCCAATCTCATATTAAATGTATTATATTTTAGTGATCGTGCGGCCCTCAAGGAGGTGCTTGCGGCCCTACTTGGTTAAGAATCACTGGACTAAATGACTAAAGGACTACAGCTCTACACTTTATGGTACCTATGACTCATTTTCATGTTGGTCAAAATCAATCCTACTTTTAAGTGACTGAGAAGGAAAGCTGGAACAAACATGTTACTGAACAAATAACGTGAATTTTCTGTATTATTTTAGAATCATGAAATAAAGTATTTTCAGTCTCACAGGTTTAATACGACAAACAACGATTCTTAAAAAAGGGAGAAACCTCCAGCAGAACCAGGCCACGGGGGGGCGCCATCTGCCTTGAGGAGTTGGGCTGTCAAGGAAGAACGGTGAAAGCCCTCAGTGAAAAGACTCAAGGTAGCACTTTATGATAACTACACCTTATTGAGCCTGAATAAAGCATCAACAAGGACTTAATTCTTGTTTATTAAAGTCTATATGACAGGATTAGACGACACATTTCACTAAAACGCAGTAAACATGATTATATTTAAGATTTTATTGAACATTTTGCGTATTTATGCCCAGTTGTACTTCCTGGTTGGACACGAGCAGCAAATATGACACAGTTAGAGGTAATTCTACAGCTGTTACCATAGCAACCAGACTGTAAACAAGGGCTAAAATCCACATAAATGACACGATCGTTATGATTTTACAAATAATGACACCCAGTAACATCTTTATTTTGTTGAACGACACTTTAAATCATCAAAAAGTTGTGTCAGTCGTCTATAAATTGTGTTTGTATTTTTCAACGACGCGTCGCTTTTTGATGACATCACAGAGGGAGGGATACCGTTTTAGAACTCAATCGCTTCCTGTCATTTTAAACATTTATTTTTCAAAATGTCTTTGCAAACTGCCACTTCACAAATGCAAAACTACTGTAAATAATTGCCACAGGTGCCCTCCCACCAAACTAAGTCATAATTAGAACATTTTGAGGACCTTCATATCGACTTTAAGCATAATTCTGGCTTAGTAACGAGTTAATTAAGGTTAGGTTTAGGTTTAGGGTTAGGAATTAGAGTTGGATTATATGTTAAGATGTTACTAAGCATGAATCATTCTTAATAAACTGTTTGTTCATTATGAGTTAAGTGTTTTCATGCTTTACTAAGACATGAATAAGTGTCGTAATTATAAAGTGTTACCCTCAAAAGGATGGAAACTGAATAAACTCTACACAAACCAGGTGCTTTTGTCAAATTCAAGCCTCAACGTGTTTCTCTTTTTCTACGAAACCTTAAAAGGACTGATTTTTACTGTTGTGAAAGGAGAGAAACAGAACTATTTCCTTTTTTTTTTTTTTTGCATGAAATAGAGTTAAAGTGCCTATGACAAGTTGGACCACTCATTGAACTAAAATGCAGTTTAGATAAATATATTTCAAATTTTGCTAAAATATTTCACAAATTTTATCCCGGTTTAGCAGTTTTTAGGTTTTTTTGTTTTACTTCCTGGCAGGTATTAATACACCAAATAAAGACAAAATTAGAAAATCTTGAAAACCTGTCATACGCCCTTTAAATCTGTGTTGCTCCTGTACAGATAGTTTGTAAAAGCGTTTATTTGGGTGAAAATAACACTTTTACTCTGCATTTATTTAAAGAGCATTTTATCTTACAAGAAAAGCAGGAGTTGTATTGTTAGCGTGCTAATGTTTTAGCTTTACTGTGGCGTTCTGGGCTCAGAATCTGGTGAAAAGTGATTATGAATCATCATGACGGTGAATATTTATGATGCTGGGACTGCATTATGTAAATGAGCCAAACATTTGACAGAAGTAAAGACTTAAACATGAGCTAGTTCTGTTTTTCACGTTTCAAAACAGTAAAAATCAGGTGCAGGGCCTTTAATCCAGTGTTTCCCAACCAGGGGTACGGGGACCCCAAGGGGTACATGAGGAATTACCAGGGGGTACTTGGCACTTGGTTTCGGATTATAAATGAAAAGGAAATATACTTTTATCTGACTGACAAGTATAATTTGTTGTAATTTTTGCAACTTTCTGGAGTAAAATTGACATAAATATAATTTCAAAAATAAATAAAATGGTAATAATTGACTATATTTGACCAGTAAACCCATGCATTTGCCCGAAACTCAAGTTAAGGCGTACTCTGGAGTCGGAGACAAAAGCTTAGGGGGTACGCAAGACGGAAAAGGTTGGGAAACACTGCTTTAATCCAGCGTGTCCCTCCTGAGCCAAAGTGAGAAGAGACACTCCCTATAAGAAGGAACAGGCGTCCGGCAGATCCAGGCCACAGGAGGGCGCCATCGGCCTGGACGAGGAGGGCTGTGGAGGAAGAAAGGTGGAAGGTCAAGATCCAGGTCAACAATCTCCTCTCAGTGAAAGAAACTCAACGCAGAGGTGAGTGTCAGCAACAGTCAAAGTCTCTGGTTTCATTTTAGGTTGTGTTGGTGCTAAAGTTACACAGTCAAGACGAGACGCTGCAGGTGAACAGGAAACATCATACATTTAAAGATATCAATTGTAAACTTCTGCTGTAGTTTAGTCACATAAATGTAAGAAAAATTGCAAGTTTTTTCATCCTGTCATGTTTACATGTAGAAATAAGGCATTTTATGTGAAAATTTTGCTAAAAATCCATATATTTGGGACATTTAAATCTGAAAAATGGACAGAACCAGATTTGAATTTCTTGGTTCATTTTCTAACATATTAGTTATAAAAAAATGTACAGAGGGGATTTTGGATTTATTATTTAGTGAGTAGTAGAGTAAACTAGATTGGACTGAAAATTGTCCTAAAAATTCAAATTTCGCCTCATTTTTTAACTTAAAACTTCAATAAATCAGTTTTGGAATTAAATATTTAAAAATCTTTTGTACGTTTGGTCTAAATCCTGTTGAGTCCAGATTGTACAGTTTGGTGTAGGATCTACTTTAAGGCTGATCTTTATGTCTCGAGGGACAAAAATGCATTTGAAGAAAACGTCCTTTGAAGTTACAATGTCCCAGAGAAATCTATAGATGAAGTGGATTCAATGGAAGAATAAAACATCTTTAGGAGCAGATTGGACAAGTTTGTTGTTTCCACATGAAAGTCGATATGAGAGAGAAAAGTGACCAAAAATAAACATAAAATTGAACAAAAAGACTTCTGCCTGTAGTGTCTCGCCTTAAGCTCGAACCATGAATCCCTCACAAACCAGGCCCAACTCTCTGAATGTTGTCGATTTATTCAAGCCCAAAATAAACTCGCCATGTTCCTAAACGTCTCTTTTTTCCCTCAAATTAAAGCCAGTGTCAGTGAATCCAACATGTCCCTCCTGAGCGAAGCCTCTGGCAGATCCAGGCCACAGGAGGGCGCCATCTGCTGCAGTCTTGTTGCAGACGCGTCCTTTTTTTTCTCCAACCAAGTTCTGCCAAGTTATCTTACCTTCCCCGAAGTCCTAAACTTAACCAAACGAACTCTTACTAAACCTAACCCTAAACTTAGACCAGACATGTCCAAACTCAGGCCCGGGGGCCAAATGAGGCCCTCAGACCCATTTTTCTCTGCCCTTAGTCTTCCTGGTGAACTGGCCCACATTGTCCTGATAAGTACTATTTACAGCACATTTCAGATTTTCTACAATTCCAACCTAAATAACTAACATTTTGGTGCAGCACAGACCTGATATTAAGGCACTGAGACTGAATGTAGATGTGGTGGAGCTTAAAACATCAGATAAATGCATCTTTTTTTAACGTTTCGCGATTGATTTGTGGCCCTCCGCTTGGTCTATATTTCAATATGTGGCCCTCGATGGAAAAAGTTTGGACAGCCCTGGTTTAGACTAATCGTGCAAAAAATATTCACTTTATTCCTGAAGTTGTCGTACGCGCCGCCGTCTTGTTTCCGTTGTAGTTCACACGGAGCAGACGAGCTCAACAGAAAATAATCTTCAACACTGCAAAAGATGAATTTCTAGATGAGTTAAAACGTCTTGATTTGAGGATATTAATCTTAATTTCAGACGTTTTGACTCGTTAAGATGAGTTAAGACTTTTTATTTGATGGAACTAGATTATTTGACTTGTTTCTAACCATTTCTGACTTGTTTCAACACATTATTTCTTATTTCAGTCCAAATTATCTGCCACTGGGTTAAGATCATTTTACTTGTCCCACTGACAAATGTATTTTCTTATTTTAAGTTAAATTATTATCATTATCAGCCAGAAATACTTTGAAACCAGTGAAATATTCAGCATCACATCAGCAATTAAATCTCATCGAGTCCAAACTTCTCAAATCCAGATAAAAATGATCAATTCAAGCCATTTTAAACTTTACAGATTTACATTTTTTGCTGCAGGAAGATAATTTGGACTGAAATAAGAAATAATGTGTTGAAACAAGTCAAAAATGGTTTGAAACAAGTCAAATAATCTAGTTCCATCAAATACATAATCTCCACTGATCTTAAAAAGTCAAAACGTCTGAAATTCAGATTAATATCCTCAAATCAAGACATTTGAACTCATCTAGGAATTCATCTTTGCAGTGTGGACTAAAAAGCCGTTTTCAGGAAATCGGTGCAGTGTGACGTGTTGTTGCTCGTGTTCATTAAACATTTTACACAAATTTAGTTTATTTTTCTTCGGTTCATAGAAATACAAAAACAAAACAAAAAAAGCAAGAACATAAGAATAAAGAAAGAAAACATTTTACAGACGAAAGGGTTTAAATCAGGGGTGTCCAAACTTTTTCCATCGAGGGCCACATATTGAAATATAGACCAAGCGGAGGGCCACAAATCAATCGTTAAACGTTAAAAAAAGCTGCATTTATCTGATGTTTTAAACACCACCACATCTACATTCAGTCTCAGTGCCTTAATATCAGGTCTGTATTGCACCAAAATGTTAGTTATTTAGGTTGGAATTGTAGAAAATCTGAAATGTGCTGTAAATAGTACTTATCAGGACAATGTGGGCCAGTTCACCAGGAAGACTAAGGGCCAAGAAAAATTGGTCTGAGGGCCGCATTTGGCCCCCGGGCCTGAGTTTGGACATGCCTGGTTTAGGCTGAAGTTTAACTCTTCTTTTGCCGAACCCTAATAACTTAAAGTATGACGTGCAGAGAGCGACAGATGAACATAATAGAAGTCTATACACACAGGCACAAATAACACTTTATACATAAACATGTATAATACAGACCATAGACTGTAGATATCAGTGGACCATGTTAGCATGCTAGCCACCGCGTTCCAAACAGGAAGTAGCTATGGAGGCTCCTGGCTCCATGAAGCCGAGCTGACATTCACTTTCTGTTGTGACACTGGAGCCTTTACTCTGTAACTGTTTCTGTCAAACTCACATCTGGAACTAAAACGTCTGACTCACTCTACATGATCCTGGTGTTTTTTTCTCGTTGGTTGTTCATAAATCAAGTTATTAGCAATAATAACTGACCAATCAGGTGCTTCCTTTTCCAGGGGCCATTTTCGCTCGTGTTAGCAACAGGTTTGATTGACAGCTAGCGCCGCACGTTGCCGCCGTCTCCTCCCATCGAGGGGCGGAAACCGTTAGCAACCGCGCTCCTGATTAGTCCATGTGGTTGTCACGATACGCACTGGGATTTAAATATGGAGTCTGGCTCCACTTTAGCCGCTATAACTGCTAGCTCCACTTTAGCCGCTATAACTGCTAGCTCCACTTTAGCCGCTATAACTGCTAGCTCCACTTTAGCCGCTATAACTGCTAGCTCCACTTTAGCCGCTATAACTGCTAGCTCCACTTTAGCCGCTATAACTGCTAGCTCCACTTTAGCCGCTATAACTGCTAGCCGCGATGGGCTTCATTTGGCTGTAGCCAAACGCTATGGGTGACGGCACAATCCCATAGTCCACTGATATGTACGGTCTATGATACAGACACAAACAGTCACTGAGCTGCACAAACACTCACACACTCAGGCTTTCCATTTCTTGATATTTTTTTATTACATTGGATCTAAATTTTGTTTTAAAAGTGTAAATACTTTTAGAGTCTTTTAATTTTTCCTCCAAATCGTTCCATAAATGAACTCCTCTGACAGAAATACATCTGTTTTTTTTACGTTAGTCCTTACATTTCCTTCTGAAAGACACTCCTTCAAATCAATCTACTGTATTCATCTTATTCCTGAAGTTGTCGTACGCGCCGCCATCTTGTTTCCGTTGTAGTTCACACGGAGCAGACGAGCTCAACAGAAAATAAGTTCCACTCGACTAAAAAGGAAATCGGTGCGTTGTTGACTTGTTGTTGCTCGTGTTCATTAAACATTTTACACAAATCAATCTACTTTATGTAACATTTTAGCGTCAGACTTTTCCCTCGTTTGTCATTTAACGGAGTTCTCGTCAAACGGAAGTGCGTTTACAACAAAAGTGTGATCTGTGGCAAAAAGAGGCAAAAGTGGGCGGGGTAAAGTGCCTCTGACAGGTCGGGCTACACATTTAACTAAAATGCAGTTAATATAAACATAATTCAATTCCTGCTCAAATCTTTCCAAATTTTACCCCCGATTAGCAATTGTTTTTAGGTTTTCAATTTTACTTCCTGGTTGTAAATGACATCACGCTAGGAAATTACCATAGCAACCACACTGTACACCGGGGCAAAACTCCTCTAATGTCACAGATTTTTTTTACTTGACAAAGAAAAACACACGTGAACATCTTTATTTTGTTGAATCAGTGTTTAAAGCGTCAAAAAAGTAGTTTATTTTGTATAAATTACACATAACGTTTGTCTCCCCAGTGTGATGTCATCAGTTTGTTTACTTCCTGTAATTTTCAACAGATTTTTTGACTTTTCTCCACACACAGCGACCTGATTGGTGTAAAATTATAATTTATATTTACAAGAGGTATTAATACACTGAAGAAAGTCAAAAGTAGAAAATCATAAAAACCCGTCATAGGCACTTTAAAAAATAAACTGTTTTAAGTCCTTAAATCATGTCCAGACTCACTGTGAACATTTCTTCCGTATAAACACAATAACTACAACTGCGTCAGATCCACTCTTTACTGCAATGCATTGTGGGTATGTATTTACCTGTGTGTAATTGCCTCCACAGCCAGTAGATGGAGCCACAGCTGAGTCAAAATAGCATCTCCCAATGCAGTGAGAAAGTTGTGTTTTTCGTCGTGAAAGCATTTTAAAATTAGTTCTAAAACATGTCAAAATGAAGACACTCAAGAGCAGGTTTAAAAGACAATAACAATATGAAACATGCAGAGCATTTGTCCTTTAAAGGTCTCATATTGTGCTCTTTTTCCCTTCACACAGTCTATTCTAAGGGCTTTGTTGATACATTTTCTCGTTGTGTAATATCCATAACATAACAGTTTACAAAAAACACCCATTTCTTGGACTGGCCCCCCTCCTTGTAAAAGCAAACGGCTCACTCTGAGATCTGACCCCCCTGAACAGAGAGCAGGCTGCCTCCCCCGCCCAACCCGTGCTGAAGCCTAGAGTGGAGATGGTGCATGCGCCGTGTGCTCCGGTAAACAGTGATACACAAACACTGAATAAACATTTTATCGTCCTGACGGTGCGTCGTGCTGAGTCCTACGTCCTGGATCTGACCTGGAGTTTGACGTGCTCCAGGGCCTCGACGACGGACGTGCGGTTTGGTAAATAACAAGCTAACTCTTCTATCTGTCGTATCCATCGTGTAATTACTGTGTAGCATCATAGAACTATAATAAAACCTGGAAGATGAATCCAAAATGGCGCCCTGTTCCTCCCGGTGGCCTGAGCTCATTGGCGCATGACCCCAAAACTTACTTCCGCATTTACTTCCTGATACGGAGGCGGCCATCTTTGCTTTACTTCCTGATACGGAGGCGGCCATCTTTGCTTTACTTCCTGATACGGAGGCGGCCATCTTTGCTTTACTTCCTGATACGGAGGCGGCCATCTTTGCTTTACTTCCTGATACGGAGGCGGCCATCTTTGCTTTACTTCCTGATACGGAGGCGGCCATCTTTGCTTTACTTCCTGATACGGAGGCGGCCATCTTTGCTTTAGGGGCACCACGTGACCACAATCCCCCATGATGCTTTGAGCGACGTGAACGACCAGCAGCTGCAAGTTTTTGTGTTAGCGTTAGCTTGTGTGATTGTAATTGTGTTCTTCATGTTAGACACACGTGAAGCGTCTGAAATGAAATAAAATACAACTTACAGGTGTCTCTAGTCGAGCCTTTTCCACGAGCTTCTGTTTGTATCGTCCGACGCTCGTTCATGTGACTCACACATGTTTGTGTGACGTCACTTCATATAAAAACGGTAATTTCTGTGATTTTAGAAACGGTAGAAAAGAACATTTCCTTCTATTTTATTTAAATACTGATAATAATTCAGCACGGCCACTAATCAATCTGGGACAGAGGGGGCGTGTCTTATCCAGTTCTTTTAATACATCCATGGTTTTTATTCTGCGGCTGCGCGCTTCCTGGAGGCGTGGCTTAAACACTGCGTCATCTTAGTGAGGAGCCCCCGTCTGCTGCTCAGCCGAGGGGGACGGAAAAGACAGTTCTCTAGCGAAAACATGAGGGAATCAATCAAAAAACCACTTTGGGCACAACATACGAGGCCCAAATAGCACTGGAGGAAGGTTAGAACCTCTGAAAAGTCCATTTTGCATGTTATGGGACATTTAAATATTTGCAGAATATGAGTGTGGTGTTTATCAATGAGGCAAAAGTGGGCGGAGTAAGGTGGATATTTTAAAAGACAAACTTTTGCCTTCACAGCCACCGGTGCAGAGTGTCTGTGGCAGAAGTGTTTGTGGGAAAGTGAAGAGCTGCAGACGCCGGAGGAGGTTCAGCAGCCGTGAACCACAGACCAGCGCCACCTGGAGGCTCTGGAGAAGTGCGTAAGACGGGGTTTTATATGTATTAATGCCTCTTGTAAATGTAAATTATAGTTTTGCACCAATCGGGTCGCTGTTAGGAATTTGGGTTAGAATATTAGTGAAGTAGTTAATAAGCCTGAATCATTTTTAACAATGAAATCCCTATTTTGTACTGTGTGTGTGTGTTGTGTTTGTTTGTGTGTTTGTTGTGTTTGTTTGTTTATTTGTTTGTTTGTTTGTTTATTGTGTGTGTTTGTTGGTTTGTTGTGTTTGTGTGTGTCCTGGTTTAGCTCCTGTTTAGTCCTGGTTCAGTCTTTGGTTCAGTTCCTGTTCAGTCCTGGTTCAGTCCTAGTTCAGTCCCGGTTTAGTCTTGGGTTAGTCCTAGTTTAGTCCTGGTTTAGTCCTGGTTTAGTCCTGGTTCAGTCCTGCTTTAGTCCTGGTTTAGTCCTGCTTTAGCCCTGGTTTAGCCCTGGTTTTGTCCAGGTTTAGTCCTGGTTTAGTCCTGGTTTAGCCCTGGTTTAGCCCTGGTTTAGCCCTGGTTTAGTCCTGGTTTAGCCCTGGTTTAGTCCTGGTTTAGTCCCTGGTTTAGTCCTGGTTTAGTCCTGGTTTAGCCCTGGTTCAGTCCTGGTTTAGTACTGGTTTAGTCCTGGGTTAGTCCTGGTTTAGACCTGGTTTAGTCCTGGTTTAGTCCTGGTTTAGTCCTGGTTTAGTCCTGGTTTAGGCCTGGTTCAGTCCTGCTTTAGTCCTGTTTTAGCCCTGGTTGAGTCCTGGTTTAGTCCTGGTTTAGCCCTGGTTTAGTCCTGGTTTAGTTCCTGTCCTGGTTTAGTCCTGGTTTAGTCCTGCTTTAGCCCTGCTTTAGCCCTGGTTTAGTCCTGCATTAGCCCTGGTTTAGTCCTGGTTTAGTCCTGGTTTAGCCCTGGTTTAGCCCTGGTTTAGTCCTGGTTTAGCCCTGGTTTAGTCCGGGTTTAGTCCCTGGTTTAGTCCTGGTTTAGCCCTGGTTTAGCCCTGGTTTAGTCCCTGGTTTAGTCCTGGTTTAGTCCTGCTTTAGCCCTGGTTTAGTCCTGCTTTAGTCCTGGTTTAGTCCTGGTTTAGTCCTGGTTTAGACCTGGTTTAGCCCTGGTTTAGCCCTGGTTTAGTCCTGGTTCAGTCCTGGTTTAGTCCTGGTTTAGTCCTGCTTTAGTCCTGCTTTAGTCCTGCTTTAGCCCTGCTTTAGTCCTGTTTTAGTCCTGGTTTAGTCCTGTTTTAGTCCTGGTTTAGTCCTGGTTTAGTCCTGGTTCAGTCCTGCTTTAGTCCTGTTTTAGCCCTGGTTTTGTCCTGGTTTAGTCCTGGTTTAGTCCTGGTTTAGCCCTGGTTTAGTCCTGGTTTAGCCCTGGTTTAGTCCTGGTTTAGTCCCTGGTTTAGTCCTGGTTTAGCCCTGGTTTAGTCCTGGTTTAGTCCTGGTTTAGCCCTGCTTTAGTCCTGGTTTAGCCCTGGTTTAGTCCCTGGTTTAGTCCTGGTTTAGTCCTGCTTTAGCCCTGGTTCAGTCCTGCTTTAGTCCTGGTTTAGTCCTGGTTTAGTCCTGCTTTAGTCCTGGTTTAGACCTGGTTTAGTCCTGGTTTAGTCCTGGTTCAGTCCTGCTTTAGTCCTGTTTTAGCCCTGGTTTAGCCCTGGTTTAGTCCTGGTTTAGTCCTGCTTTAGCCCTGGTTTAGACCTGGTTTAGTCCTGGTTTAGACCTGGTTTAGCCCTGGTTTAGCCCTGGTTTAGTCCTGGTTCAGTCCTGGTTTAGTCCTGGTTTAGTCCTGCTTTAGTCCTGCTTTAGTCCTGCTTTAGTCCTGCTTTAGCCCTGCTTTAGTCCTGTTTTAGTCCTGTTTTAGTCCTGGTTTAGTCCTGCTTTAGTCCTGCTTTAGTCCTGGTTTAGTCCTGGTTTAGTCCTGGTTTAGCCCTGGTTTAGTCCTGGTTTAGTCCTGCTTTAGTCCTGGTTTAGTCCTGGTTCAGTCCTGGTTTAGTCCTGTTTTAGTCCTGGTTTAGTCCTGCTTTAGTCCTGTTTTAGTCCTGGTTTAGCCCTGGTTCAGTCCTGGTTTAGTCCTGTTTTAGTCCTGGTTTAGTCCTGTTTTAGTCCTGGTTTAGCCCTGGTTTAGCCCTGGTTTAGCTCTGCTTTAGTCCTGCTTTAGTCCTGGTTCAGTCCTGGTTTAGTCCTGCTTTAGCCCTGCTTTAGTCCCTGGTTTAGCCCTGGTTTAGACCTGGTTTAGCCCTGGTTTAGCCCTGGTTTAGTCCTGGTTTAGCCATGGTTTAGCCCTGGTTTAGCCCTGGTTCAGTCCTGCTTTAGTCCTGCTTTAGCCCTGGTTTAGCCCTGGTTTAGTCCTGGTTTAGTCCTGGTTTAGCCCTGGTTTAGTCCTGGTTTAGCCCTGGTTTAGTCCTGGTTTAGCCCTGGTTTAGCCCTGCTTTAGCCCTGCTTTAGCCCTGCTTTAGCCCTGGTTTAGTCCTGGTTTAGCCCTGGTTTAGCCCTGGTTCAGTCCTGCTTTAGTCCTGCTTTAGCCCTGGTTTAGCCCTGCTTTAGTCCTGGTTTAGTCCTGGTTTAGCCCTGGTTTAGTCCTGGTTTAGCCCTGGTTTAGTCCTGGTTTAGCCCTGGTTTAGCCCTGGTTTAGCCCTGGTTTAGCCCTGCTTTAGCCCTGGTTTAGCCCTGCTTTAGTCCTGGTTTAGTCCTGGTTTAGCCCTGGTTTAGCCCTGGTTTAGCCCTGGTTTAGCCCTGGTTTAGTCCTGGTTTAGCCCTGGTTTAGCCCTGGTTTAGCCCTGGTTTAGCCCTGGTTTAGCCCTGCTTTAGCCCTGGTTTAGCCCTGCTTTAGCCCTGGTTTAGTCCTGGTTTAGCCCTGGTTTAGCCCTGGTTTAGCCCTGCTTTAGCCCTGCTTTAGCCCTGCTTTAGCCCTGGTTTAGCCCTGGTTTAGCCCTGCTTTAGCCCTGCTTTAGCCCTGCTTTAGCCCTGGTTTAGCCCTGTGTTGTGTCACGTTTGTTTTCTTCTCAGTGACAGTCGAGCGGCTGAAGCTCCACCACAGACTCTCCTTCCTTTTCCTCCTCCGTCGACACAAACCTCAGGCAGATGTGACGTACGTTTTGCTTTCGTGCTTTGGCTGCACCACTTCTTCTTTTCTGCCAGAGCTCAGGGAAAGATGGCCCGCTACACTTTACCACAGTAAGTGCCAAGTTATCGTCGACACTTGTCATTATTATTATTATTATTATTCTTTTACTTATGACACAGACGGAGTTGGTTGGTGTCGCGGTTTTGAAAGTGCGACTGTCATTTGGTTCATTTATTCAGCAAAAAACAACTCAGATACTTTACCGATGCATGACTTTATTGCGGACTCGAAAAAAGAAGACAAACAGTACAAAAAGATAAGAAAGAAGAAGAATAATAATAATACGAGGCCCCTGACCCGGACCAGTGCGTGCAGCTGAGGCGTGCAGCGGATGGCACTGGATTCGATGGATAAATAGAGAAAATTGCAATATTTTCTGCATCGCGATTCATACTTTTAATGCTTTAGGCCAGTGGTTCCCAAAGTAGGGGTCGGGATCCTCCGGGGGGTCGCGAGGGGTGAGCTGGGGGTCGCGAGATGATTTCGAGATCTAATTTAAATTAATATGACACTGTTTTTACTCTATTTATTACTAAAAACAGTATATTTTAGTGAAATAGGGTCTAATAAGGCAATAAACTATAAAAATAACAAATATTAGACTTGATTTAACACCCTTTGACAATTAAAATTATTGCTACGCTTATTTTCGTCTCACTTTGGGGGTCCTGAGCCGGTTGTATGGATATTTTGGGGGTCCCAGCCAGAAAAGTGTGGGAACCCCTGCTTTAGGCGTCTTAAAACAGCTCACAGTGGATCGATTCTTAAAGACACAAACAGTTCTCTGGTGATTTTTTTTAAAGAAAAGTCTTAAACCGAGACTCTACAGGTCAAACTCTTTTTCTTTTTTGTCAGTTTTCTCTCTCATCATGTCGGCTTTCATGTGTCCAATCTGCTCCTAAAGATGTTTGATTCTTCCATTGAATCGAATTCATCCATAGATTTCTCGGGGACATTGTACATTTTTCTCCAAATGCATTTTTCTCCCTCGAGACATAAAGATCAGCCTTAAAGTAGATCCTACACCTAACGCACTCAAGGATTTTTCGTATCACATTCTAAAACTTTTTAAGTTAAAGTTAAAAGTTTTGGTGCCACTTTATAATAACTAAATCTTACTTTGTCTTAATAAAGCATTAACAAAGACTTAATTAATAATGAATATATAGTTTATTAAACATGATTCAGGCTTAGTAACGACTTAATTAAGGTTAAGGTTAGGGTTAAGGTTAGAAATTAGAGTTAGAATATTAGTTAAATAGTTCCTAAGCCTGAATCATTCATAATAAACTATTTGTTGATCATGAATTAAGTCTTTGTTCATACTTTATTAAGGCGTGAATAAGTGTAGTTATTATAAAGTGTTACCAAAGTTTTAAGTCTAAAAAATGAGGCGAAATTTGAATTTTTAGGACAATTTTCTGTCTAATCTAGTTCATTTCAAATCTAAATAAGAAATCCAAAGTCCCCTCTGTACATTTTTTTGTATCTAATATGTGTTTCTGCCGTTGGACTCGTGAACACTTTAACAATAATATTATAAAAGAACTATATAATTTGCACTTCTGTCTGTCCAACTGTGCATTTCTGTATTTAGTCCAATTCTATTCTATTTTATTCTTTATCTTATGCATGTCTCTTTTATACACTTTATTATATTTTATTCATTGTTTTATGTTCCTGTGTTTGTGAATTTTGACACTGACAATGAAAATAAACCGGTTCTGATTCTGACAAAACGAACAAGATTTAGACCAAACACACAAGGATTTTTAACATTTAATTCTAAAACTGATTAATTGAAGTTTTAAGTCAAAAAATGAGGCGAAATTTGAATTTTTAGGACAATTTTCTGTCTAATCTAGTTAATTTAAAAACGAAATAAGAAATACAAAATCCCTTCTGTACATTTTTTTGTATCTAACATGTGTTTCTGCCGTTGGACTCGTGAACACTTTAACAATAATATTATAAAAGAGCTATATATTTGCACTGCTGTCTGTCCAACTGTGCATTTCTGTATTTAGTCCAATTCTTTATTTTATTCTTAATCTTATGCATGCCTCTTTTATACACTTTATTATATTTTATTCATTGTTTTATGTTGCACTTTACGCTGAAACAAGTTCCTCTGTTTGTGAATTTTGACACTGACGATGGAAATAAAACCGGTTCTGATTCTGATTCAGTGAAAGGTTTAGACCAAACACACGAGGATTTTTAATATCGAATTCTAAAACTGTTTAATTGAAGTTTTAAGTCAAAAAAATGAGGCGAAATTTGGATTTTTAGGACAATTTTCAGTCCAATCTAGTTTACTCAAAACCCATTCTGTAAATTTTTTTGTAACTAATATGAACTAAGAGATTTAAACACCTGGTTCTGTTTAATTTTCAGATTTAAATGTCACAAATATGTGTATTTTTTGCAATTTCCACATAAAATGCCTTATTTCTGTTTGAAAACATGACATGATGAAAAATTTGTAATAAATTTTTTTCTTACATTCATGTGACTAAACTACAGGAGAAGTTTAACATTGATATCTTTAAATTCAATATTTCTTCCTATTCACCTGCAGCGTCTCATCTTAAATAAACAGACCTGACATCCACATTTAATTTCCTGTAAACGTAAAAATAAACGTCTACCACCACAAAGCGTGACAAAAACCAACCCACACGATGCTGTCGATCGAACTGAAAACCTCTGGGTTGATTCGAGCTCGACAGAAGCCAAACTAAAAGGTCAAAAATAGCGCCCAAACAAGAGTCGCATTGTTTCAGAATAAAAGAACTCAAGTAGAAGAAGAAGTTAGTGGCGCAACGGATTACACAAGAGTAAAAACAGAAAAGAGAAACGCACGACCGCTCGACGCAGTCACTGCAAACGACAGGTTAAAGCACGCATTTATGTGAATATTGTCAGGTTTAAGCTTTTATTTATGAAAAAGTGTCTTGAGTTTGACAGTTTTGGGGAAGTTTGTGCAGATCCTAAACTTTGTGAATCCAGAATGGAGGTAAAAGTGATGGGATTTCACGGAGAAATTAATTTTAACTTCAGATTAACCTAAAATTAACCTCAGAATATCACAAAATATGAAAAAAATTAATGATTTTGGAAAATAAAAACCACTCAGACACATGTGAGTGACATTAGAGCTGCTTTAAACACATTTATTATTGTATTTTATATGATTTGTTGATGTTACAGGAGATTATGACCAACCTTTACCATTTTTGATAAAAGGAAAAATGCAAATCTTTAGTTTAACTGGACAAATATTCACAGAAATGATGAACCTACGATCGTTTGTCATTGTATCTACAAATATAATCACATAAATTATATGATTTTAAAGCTATAAAATGGTATATTTGCCAATACTTTGTAACAGAAGAGCAAACTAACTTACATTTTGATTCTGGAAATTCTAATTTTTTGCTTTTTCTGTCACAGAACGACTTAAAACCATCAGTATTTACATCTGAAGTGAGCGAATTATTGAAAATAGATCACAGTCGGCTTCATTTTGTCTCCATTCTGGAACTTTGATATATATCTGTGAAGTTATTTTGGTTGAACGTGAGCTGCAGGTAACTCCACAGCTGTTACTATGGCAACCAGACTGTAAACTAGGGCCGAAATCCAGATCGATTACACAATAGTTATGATTTGACAATAAATAATGCCCGATAACAGCTTTATTTTGCTGAATGATGGTCTAAACCAGGGGTTCCCAAACTTTTCTGGCTGGGACCCCAAAATAGCCATGCAACCCACTCGGGACCCTCAAAGCAAAATGAAAATTACAGCAGCAATAATTTGAAGTGTGAAATCAAGTTTAATACTGGTTATTTGAATAGTTTATTGTCTTAGTGGACCCTATTTCTCTAAAATATACTGTTTGTGATTAATAAAAAAGAGCAAATACAATGTCATATTAATTAAAATGTGATCTTAAAATCATCCTGCGACCCCCCCTTTGGGAACCACTGGTCTAAACCCAAACTTTTTCTCCCAGCGACCCATATTTTACCTGTTTACGTGGTTAGTGACCCAATCATCCTTCTCCCATCCAGGAAACTACTGTCTTTTAAGAAAAAAATATAATTGTTTTCTAGTTAATGAAGTTAACATAACAATAATGATTATAAAATACACCTGATAAGCAATTAAAATTCAATTCCCTAATTAGAATTTACAAAATCTAGTTCCAACCTCTTTTCTAAGAATTCCTGGGGACCCTCTTACAGTCTTTGGGGACCCAAATTTGGGTCCCGACCCCCAGGTTGGGAATGACTGGTCTAAACTGTCAAGAAAATGTGTCCTTTGCAGTAAATCGTCTCTGACTGATGTAAAACTATGACAGATATGATTTAATCCCTGAAAAACATGAGAAAGTGTCCTGTGCAGATTAAAAAAACAGAAAGCTTCAATAAAAGTTTAGAATTGTTGTACTTGTATGTAATTTTTTGTCAAACCAACATAATGTGATTTCACTGAGAAACTGGGATTAACCTCAGAATATCACAAAATATGAAAACAATTAATGATTAAAAACCCCCTCAGACACATGTGAGTGACATCAGAGCTGCTTTAAACACATTTATTATTGTATTTTACATCATGTTTTAGGAAATTATGATCAACTCTTAACATTTTTGTCAAGAAAATGTGTCCTTTGCAGTAAATTGTCTCTGACTGATGTAAAACTATGACAGATATGATTTAATCCCTGAAAAACATGAGAAACTGTCCTGTGCAGATTAAAAAAACGTGAAAATTCTTGTATATTCAAAAGATAAAATGAGGAAAAACTAAATAATTCAACAGAAAGCTTCAATAAAAGTAAAGAATTGCTGTAATGTTGTGTAATTTTTTGTCAAACCAACATAATGTGATTTCACTGAGAAACTGGGATTAACCTCAGATTATCACAAAATATGAAAAATTGAGATGATTTAGTGTCAGTAAAAGCCTCAGACACATGTGAGTGACATCAGAGCTGCTTTAAACACATTTATTATTGTATTTTACATCATGTTTTAGGAAATTATGATAAACTCTTTGCATTTTTGATGAAGGAACAATCCAGATTTATGGGTTTTACTGGAAAAATACTCACAGAAATGTAGAATTTTTAATTTTATCTAGAGATACTGTTCCATAAATTAGATTCTTTCGAAGATAAAACACAATTTTAAGGCTAGAAAAGTGTATTTTGTTAGTTTGCTTTTCTGTATTGTTTGTTACAGAAAAGCAAACTAACTGACCTTTCTACTCTGGAAATTCAAATGTGTTGCTTTTTTCCAACAAAAACACTCAAAACCAGCAGAATTTAGATCTAATGTGAGACAATCATTCAAACATTTACAGTCTCACATTTAAAGGGTCAATACACAATGAGACATGAAGTCATTACAGTTTGTTTAATTCCACATTGAGTTTTCCAAGAAAGAAAAGGTTTAATCTTCAGGAGGAAAGTCCAAACATTTAAATTTATTAAAAAAGAACAGCGTCCAAGTGACTTTTCCTCTGATACATTTACATTCACAGTCCCTTTGTGCAAATGAAGAATGTTACACGCAAAGTTTTTATTCAAATGTTTGTGCAAAGAGCAGAGACAAAGAGGCTCTGTCCATCGGCCCAAACAGACCGAGCTCGTCATCGGCCTCTGGGGCATTACGTTTGCATGTTTGTTCACTATTTATTCTGTTTATTATGTTTCCGTGTGACTTCACATCTCGACCTTGAAGTGTATCCACGACACTTTTGACCAAAACGTAGTGAACACGATTCTGTTTAAGATCTGACTAAACATTTGTCTCAGTTTGACAGTTTGTGGGAAGTTTATGATGTCACGTCCTGTTGAACATGAGACAAATACGACAGTAATTCTACAACTGTTAATAAAACATCTTTAGGAGCAGATCGGACACGTTTGTAAAAAAAAGTTTGACAAAAACAAGAGAAAAAAGCCTGCAGTGTCTCGCCTTAAGGCCCCTGAAGATCAGAGTCAGAATTGGTTTATTTCCATTGTCAGTGTCAAAATTCACAAACAGGAACTTGCTTCGGCGTAAAAACATAAAAAAAAATGAATAAAATATAATAAAATATATAAAAGAGGCATGCATAAGATTAAGAATAAAATAGACTAAGATAGACTAAGACTATCGTAGAAAGGGTTTCAGGGGTTGTCACCCGGACGCTTGTCACTGACCACCTGTCTTCGTTTGAAAAATTGTTTGTTTTTCAAACAAAGACAGGCGTTCAGTGACTCCTCCCTGTGGGCAGGACTCTCACTACTTAGAGTATCATATAAGCCTGAGTTCCCAGACCAGCTCTGATTGACAATGACTTTTGGATAAAAGTCGAAACGTCTCGATCTTCAAACAGCGTCCGGATGACAACCCCTGAAACCCTTTCTACGATGAACCACACCTGGACGAATGAGGGTTTACATCTAATAGACTTAGACTAGATAGACTAAGACTATTTACAGAAATGTACAGTTGGCAGACTGTGCAAATGTGGTAGACCAGGCATGTCCAAACTCAGGCCCAGGGGCCAAATGCGGCCCTCAGACCAATTTTTCTTGGCCCTTAGTCTTCCTGGTGAACTGGCCCACATTGTCCTGATAAGTACTATTTACAGCACATTTCAGATTTTCTACAATTCCAACCTAAATAACTAACATTTTGGTGCAGCACAGACCTGATATTAAGGCACTGAGACTGAATGTAGATGTGGTGGAGCTTAAAACATCAGATAAATGCAGCTTTTTTAACGTTTCACGATTGATTTGTGGCCCTCTGCTTGGTCTATATTTCACTATGCGGCCCTCGATGGAAAAAGTTTGGACACCTCTGTGGTAGAGCAAATAGACAGTTCTTATATAATATATTGTTAAAGTGGCAGGTGTTATAAATGAGTCCAACGGCAGAGGGAAAGAAACTGTTCTTGTGGCGGGAGGTTCTGGTCCGGAGCCTCCTGCCCGAGGGGAGGGGCTCAAATAGTCCGTGTCCAGGTGAGAAGCGTCAGCTGTGATCGACCTGCTCCGAGTCCTGGAGACACAGGTCCTACAGACACAGGTCCTACAGACACAGGTCCTGGACAGATGGAAGGCTGCAGCGATCACCTTCAGCAGAGACACAATGTACTGTAGTCTGTAGATCTTTTATTCTTCCATTGAATCCACTTCCTCCATAGATTTCTCTGGGACATTGTAACTTCAAAGGACGTTTTCTTCAAATTCATTTTTGTCCCTCGAGACATAAAGATCAGCCTTAAAGTAGATCCTACACCAAACTGTACAATCTGGACTCAACAGGATTTAGACAAAACACAAGGATTTTTTATATCTAATTCTAAAACTGATTTATTCAAGTTTTAAGTTAAAAAAATGAGGCGAAATTTGAATTTTTAGGACAATTTTCAGTCCAATCTAGTTTACTTAAAAACTGAATAATAAATCCAAATCCCCTCTGTACATTTTTATAACTAATATGTTACAAAATGAACCAAGAAATTTAAACCTGGTTCTGTCCATTTTTCATATTTAAATGTCCCAAATATGTGGATTTTTGGCCGTTTTTACACATAAAATGCTTTATTTCTACATGAAAACATGACACGATGGAAACACATTTTTTCTTACATTTATGTGAGTAAACAACAGGAGAAGTTTACAATTGATATCTTTAAATTTAAGATTTTTTCCTATTCACCTGCAGCGTCTCACCTCAATAAAAAACAGATCCACTTCCTGTCATTTCAAACTTTTCTTCACAAACTGCTCCTCCACAAATGTAAAACTCAAAGTCAGAATTAGAAAATCATTTAGACTTTAACGTAAACTGTAAACCTTTGAAATCTTTCACTGTCACT
This sequence comes from Rhinogobius similis, assembly GCA_019453435.1. Lineage (NCBI taxonomy): Eukaryota > Metazoa > Chordata > Actinopteri > Gobiiformes > Gobiidae > Rhinogobius > Rhinogobius similis. The sequence goes on along the minus strand of CM033630.1, from coordinate 4,016,067 downwards.
CATTTATTTACTGCATTATTCTTGGTCAAAGGAGCCGTCTGTGAAGCATTAATTGTAAATATAATGTAAAAAGTGTCGTGTTCTGCTTAACTGAGACACGCCCTGAACGCTGCTTTGTTTCTGCGTCTGATATTATTCTAATTTGAATAATATTTGAATCGACGAACAGAGATAACCTTTAGTCCAGACGTCAGTGAAGCTTCTCGATCGCTAATTTGCCTAAAATGTTGCACAAACGTGTGAGGTATTTGTTTCATGACGTTTTTTATGACTCAAAAACATGAAAAAACTGCACTCTGACTGTGAGCGAGGTCGTCTTTCCACAGATCTGACCCGTACACTGCAAATAATGAAGTTCTAGATGAGTTAAAACGTCTTGATTTGAGGATATTAATCTGGATTTCAGACGTTTTGACTCGTTAAGATGAGTTAAGACTTTTTATTTGATGGAACTAGATTATTTGACTTGTTTCAAACCGTTTCTGACTTGTTTCAACACATTATTTCTTATTTCAATGGGAAAATAATGGGAAATAATGTGTTGAAACAAGTCAGAAATGGTTTGAAACAAGTAAAATAATCTAGTTCCATCAAATACATAATCTCCACTGATCTTAAAAAGTCAAAACGTCTGAAATTCAGATTAATATCCTACAATCAAGACATTTGAACTCATCTAGAAATTCATCTTTTGCAAAAAAATAATTTATAGATGAGTTAAAACGTCTTGATTTGAGGATATTGATCTGAATTTCAGACGTTTTGACTCGTTAAGATGAGTTAAGACTTTTTATTTGATGGAACTAGATTATTTGACTTGTTTCAAACCATTTCTGACTTGTTTCAACACATTATTTCTTATTTCAATCCAAATTATCTGTCACTGGGTTAAGATCATTTTACTTGCTCCACTGACAAATGTGTTTTCTTATTTTATTTAAGTTAAATTATTAGCATTATCAGCCAGAAATACTTTGAAACCAGTGAAATATTCTGCATCACATCAGCAATTAAATCTCATCGAGTCAAAACTTCTCAAATCCAGATAAAAATGATCAATTCAAGCCATTTTAAACTTTACAGATTTACATTTTTTTGCTGTGTAGACCCTGTAAAGTCTGTAACAAAAACATTGTAAATCCAGAACGGAGGCAAAAGTGAAGAACATGATGTGATTCACTGAGAAACTGGGATTAACCTCAGAATATCACAAAATATGACAAATGTAGATGATTTAGTGTCAGTAAAAGCCTCAGACACATGTGAGTGACATCAGAGCTGCTTTAAACACATTTATTATTGTATTTTACATCATGTTTGAGGAAATTATGATCAACTCTTTGCATTTTTGATGAAGGAACAATCCAGATTTATGGGTTTTACTGGAAAAATACTCACAGAAATGTTGAATTTTTCATTTTATCTAGAGATATATTAGATACTATTCCATACATTAGATTATTTTGAACCTAAAACACAATTTTAAGACTAGAAAACTGTATTTTGTCCATCGTTTGTTATAGAAAAGCAAACTAATTGTCCTTTCTACTCTGGAAATTCAAATGTGTTGCTTTTTTCCAACAAAAACACTTAAAACTATAGAATTTAGAACTAATGTGAGACAATCATTCAAACATTTACAGTCGCCTTAAAGAGTCTATAAATTATAATAAAGGCTAGAGAGATCGATTCTGTTTCCGTGGTAATAGCGTCGGCCATCTTGGGACTGGAGAGAGAGCGATATTCTAATGTAAACTAATGCACAAACAGAGCGATAATGATCACAGAGCGTCTACGTCTCACACAATGGTGTATTTGTGTCGTAACAACAAAGAGAGCTCTGCTTGTGTCTGTTGGACGGTGTGTTTCTGGATTGTGCAAATGAATATTCACCCTGAACTGCACTGGTTTGAATTTTTCGTAGAATTTGTCTTTTGTTACCCGGGGCGATACGATGACAAAAATGGAATCGTGAGCTGGTCCCTGTGACAATCTGCTGTTTTAGTGAAATCGTCGTGTTGTGATTGACTGTTTGTGTCTTTAATGCAGCTGTCTGTTCAAACACACTTTTTCTCCTGATGTTTAGCCTCTGAAGCCTCTGAGCAGATGACTTTATTTACCTCTTAAAGGCCAGAGCTGCACAATTAAACCAACACAACACAACACAATTTTAATGGACGCAATTAGCAAATCTCAAAGTGCAATAATTTCTTACACAAACAACAAAATGTGTTGCTTTGATTTGAATAAAAACTGCTCACACTGTAGTTTGGATTTGTACAAACATGTTCTGAAACAAGAGACAAAAGTGTGACCAAAAGTGACAGAAATGCAGCGACTCAATGCACCAAAACATCTGAAAGCATCAAAAACATGACTAAAAATGCAACTGAAAATGAAAAGAAGCGACTGAAAACAACAAACGTGACTCAATGCACCAAAACGTCTGAAACCATCAAAATACTTCTGTTATTTTTGTGAAATGTTGTTCTGTTGATTGACTGTTTGTGTCTTTAATGCAGCTGTCTGTTCAAACACACTTTTTCTCCTGATGTTTAGCCTCTGAAGCCTCTGAGCAGATGACTTTATTTACCTCTTAAAGGCCAGAGCTGCACAATTAAACCAAATCCACACAAAAACACAATTTTGATGAATGTACTTAGCAAATCACAAAGACTGCAATGTTTGACGTGCAAAAACGCGGCAACTCAATGCACCAAAACATCTGAAATCATCAAAAACATGACTGAAAGTGACAAAAACACAACTAAAAGCAGCAAAATTGTGTTTTAAATGTGAATTTGAACAGAATCCAATTATTAAAACATAAATCGCCACTCTAATCACAATCGCACTGGTCAGAAAAATCAGAAAAATTTGATATTTTTCCTACATCGTGACAAATTCCTAAATTTTCACATTTTACACAACACAATTTTGTTGCTTTTTATCACATTTTGGTGAATTCAGTCGCGTTTGTAGTTTGTAGGCGCATTATTGTCACTTTTGAACGCAGTTTTATCACTTTTGGTCATACTTTTGTCGCTTTTAGTCATGTTTTTGTCACTTTTAGTCGTGTTTTGCTGCATTGAGTCGAGTTTGTTGTTTGCCGGTGCGTTTTTGTCACTTTGGAGCACATTTGTATCTCTTTTGGTCGCGCTTTTGTCTCTTGTTTCAGAACATGTTTGTACAAATCCAAACTACAGTGTTTTTATTCAAATCAAAGCGAGACATTTTGTTGTTTCTTCAAAACTGCAGTCTTTGTGATTTGCTCATTACATCCATTAAATTCGTGATTTTGTGTGGATTTGGTTTAATTGTGCCGCTCTGGCCTTTAAGAGGTAAATAAAGTCATCTGCTCAGAGGCTTCAGAGGCTAAACATCAGGAGAAAAAGTGTGTTTGAACAGACAGCTGCATTAAAGACACAAACAGTCAATCACGATAACAACATTTCACAAAAACAGCAGATTGTCACAGGGACCAGCTCATGATTCCATTTTAATCACCAAATTGCCTAGCACTACTTTTAGTTGTGTTTTTGTCGCTTTTAGATGCGTTTTAGTCACTTTTAGTCAAGTTTTTGTCACTTTTTAGTCACGTCTTTGTCGTTTTTACTTGTGTTTTAGTCACGTTTTGGTGCTTTGTGTCGCACTTGTTGATTTTTGTCCTGTTTTTGTTGCTTTTAAACACATTTTTATCACTTTTGGTCGCGCTTTTGTCACTTGTTTCAGAACATGTTTGTACAAATCCAAACTACAGTGTGAGCAGTTTTTATTCAAATCAAAGCAACACATTTTGTTGTTTGTGGAAGAAATTATTGCACTTCAAACATTGCAGCTTTTGTGATTTGCGATTTTTTTTTGTGTGTGTGGATTTGGTTTAATTGTGCAGCTCTGGCCTTTAAGAGGTAAATAAAGTCATCTGCTCAGAGGCTTCAGAGGCTAAACATCAGGAGAAAAAGTGTGTTTGAACAGACAGCTGTCAATCACAGTCAATCACGACACGACGATTTCACAAAAACAGCAGATTGTCACAGGGACCAGCTCATGATTCCATTTTTATTTCCCAGACGCTGCCTCTGAATCATAAATGTCATGAATCCCGTCTCTCGTCTCAGTTTATCGGCGCTGACTCTTCTTCTTCTGCGCAGGTCGAAGGGCGGCTGGGGCCAGTGCTGCTTCTCGGCGGCTCTTCTCGTCGGACTCGTCATGCTCTTCCACCTCTGCACTTTCGAGCGCTCCATGTTTTACGGAATGTGGACCAACTCCTCCCAAAGTCCCGACAACCCGTCTGCGCCGGACGAGGTGAGAGGGACATTCAGCAGAAAGAGTTATGTTTGAAAAATCTGTGTCTCTTTAAACACTTTTAAGGCGAGACGCTGCAGGTGAACAGGAAAAACTCTTACATTTAAAGATATCAATGTTAATCTTCTCCTGTAGTTTAGTCACATAAATGTAAGAAAAAAATATATTACAAGTTTTTCATCATGTCATGTTTTCATGTAGAAATAAGGCATTTTATGTGTAAAAATGACCAAAAATCCACATATTTGGGACATTTAAAACTGAAAAATGGACAGAACCAGGTTTAAATTCCTTGGTTCATTTTGTAACATATTAGTTATAAAAATGTACAGAGGGGGTTTGGATTTATTATTTAGTTTTTAAGGCGAGACACTGCAGGCAAAACTCTTTTTTTTTCTTTTTGTTCAGTTTTCTCTCCCTCATATCGTCTTTCATGTGGAAACAACAAACGTGTCCAATCTGCTCCTGAAGATGTTTTATTCTTCCATTGAATCCACTTCATCCATAGATTTCTCTGGGACATTGTAACTTCAAAGGACGTTTTCTTAAAATACATTTTTTTCCCTCGAGACATAAAGATCAGCCTTAAAGTAGATCCTACACCAAACTGTACAATCTGGACTCAACAGGATTTAGACCAAACGGACACAAGGATTTGTTGATATCTAATTCTTAAAGTGATTTATTCAGGTTTTAAGTAAAAAAATGAGGCAAAATTTGAATTTTTAGGACAATTTTCAGTCCAATCTACTTTACTTAGAAACTAAATAAGAAATCCAAAATCCCCTCTGTACATTTTTATAATTAATATATATGTTACAAAATGAGATTTAAACCTGGTTCTGTCCATTTTTTCAGATTTATATCGATTTTTGGCCGTTTTTTTCCACATAAAATGCCTTATTTCTACATGAAAACATGACATGATGAAACACTTCTAATATATTTTTTTCTTACATTTATGTGACTAAACTACAGCAGAAGTTTAACATTGATATCTTTACATTTACGATTTTTTCCTGTTCACCTGCAGCGTCTCACCTTAAGTAAACTAAACTGGACTGAAAATTAAAAATTCAAATTTCATCTAAAATTTTTTTACTTAAAACTTAAATAAATCAGTTTTAGAATTAGATATTAATTCTGTCCATTTTGTCTAAATCCTGTTGAGTCCAGATTGTACAGTTTGGTGTAGGATCTACTTTAAGGCTGATGTTTATGTCTCGAGGGACAAAAATGCATTTTAAGAAAACGTCCTTTGAAGTTACAATGTCCCAGAGAAATCTATGGATGAAGTGGATTCAATGGAAGAATCAAACATCTTCAGGAGCAGATTGGACACGTTTGTTGTTTCCACATGAAAGTCGATATGTGAGAGAGAAAAGTGACAAAAAAAACAAACAAAAAATAGTTCTGCCTGCAGTGTCTCGCCTTAAATGGATTTAACTTTCACTCAGAGCCTTGACTTTGACGCACTTCCCTCAGACATAAGAGACACGCCCCTTTACCGTGAAAGCTCCGCCCACAACTGTTGTAATTTGATATAAAGATCAGATAAAACATTTCGATCTCAGTGGAAAGTTTGCTCTTATTTTACAACAGTCTAACAACATCCGACACAGAGAAAGTTTAAATACTTTATATCCCAAACTAATATTAAAATCAGAGCTGAAAAAGCACAGAATTGGCCTCTAGTGTCGTTTAAACATCGCAGAGATAATTAGAAAAGCACGTGTTAACAAAAGGAGGATAATCGAGAGTTAAAAGCCACTAAATTTCACTCAAATAAGGCGTTTCCCAAAGCAAATAAAGTCATATTGTGTCTCAGCACCTCAGTCTTCAGCACCTCAGTCTTTAATAAATGGTTTACGATTCTAAATAAAAGTGGAACTAAAGTGGAGGAAGGAGCTGATAAGACACTTCTGCTCGCGGCTCGCTTTGTTTCGAACAGCAGTTAAAGTCAGATAAATGTCGGATCAGACGTCACATTTCACTAAAACGTAGAGAACATGATTATATTTAAGATTTTACTAAACATTTTTCCTGTTTGTAAGTTTGACTTTTTTTTTTTTTAAGTTTATGATGTCACTTCCTGGTTCGGACATGAGCAGCATATATGACACAGCTGGGCCCTGTCCCAGTACCCGCACTACACCCTACGGTCTTAGTGAAGTGCGCGTAAGGGTTCAAGTGTGTAGGCGACAAGCTGCAAAAATTGCAGAATTGGGACAGTGATGGTTACGTCATCGATTTGCGCCAGCGCGTCATTAATGCGACTCTAAAATGGTGGCGCCGGTTGCTGTTTTCGCAGTTTTGCTGCTGAAAATCCCCATAAAGCTGTACCAAACATCAGTTACCATGGAAATCCCCCATGTTTACTGTTTGTGCTGTTGTGTTTACACGGTGTGCTAAAGAAAAACATTAGCCAAAACAATGTAAAAAAGTGAAAAACCTGATAAACTGCCGGGTCACTTCTGATAAATACATTTATCAATATATAACGTTAGGATACTTTTGAATTAACCCTAAATTAAATTTAGTATTTAGCATTTAAAAGCATAAAAAAATAAGTGAAAATTCTGTAATGTGTAACGTCACGATCCCAGCTCAAGATGGTGCGTTAATTAGACGTTTGTAGCATATTTCCGAGTAACTTCACAAACGTTGGTAGCATTTGTACAGCAGAAAAAAAGACCATTCAATACTTCAATACTTACATTTAAAAAGACTTTTTTTTTCCCTGCAAGCTGATTGGGTCGAATTAATCGACAACGCCATGTTCGCCTTTTTGTCAAAAACGCCACACGAGCAATGAATTAGGTGAAACACTTCGGCAAAGTCCGCTTCGATGCGGGCTTCGTCGAAGTGCAGATCAAAGGCGCAGAGAAGGCGGGGCCAAAGACCTCACTGGAGAATTGGGACACCCCACACACCTTATTCCTACACGATGAAAAACTTGTCATACATTTTTTCTTACATTTGTGGGAGTAAAGTACAGGAGAAGTTCACCTGCAGCGTCTCACCTTAAATAAACTAGACTGGATTGAAAATTAAAAATGCAAATTTCGCCTCATTTTTTTACTTAAAACTTGAATAAATCAGTTTTAGAATTAGATATTATAAATCCTTCTGTACCTTTGGTCTAAATCTTGTTGAGTCCAGATTGTACAGTTTGGTGTAGGATCTACTTTTAAGGTTGATCTTTATGTCTCAGGACAAAATGCATTTGAAGAAAACGTCCTTTGAAGTTAGATGTTTTTAGTCGTGTTTTTGTCGCTCTCAGTCATGTTTTTGATGCTTTTAGATGATTTTTTGACACTTTTAGTTGTGTTTTTGTTACTTATAATCTCACTTTTGTTGCTTTCAGTGATGCTTTTGTCGCTTTTAGATGAATTTTTGTTGCTTTTAGTTGTGTTTTTGTCACTTGTTTGTTGCTTTTTGTCAAATCCTTGTGTCCGTTGTGTCGGAATCTCTTTGAGTCCAGATTGTACAGTTTGGTGTAGGATCTACTTTAAGGCTGATCTTTATGTCTCGAGGGACAAAAATGCATTTTAAGAAAACGTCCTTTGAAGTTCCAATGTCCCAGAGAAATCTATGGATGAAGTGGATTCAATGGAAGAAAAAAACATCTTTAGGAGCAGATTGGACACGTGAAAGTCGACGTGTGGAGAGAGAAAAGTGACCAAAAAACAAATAAAATAGTTTTACCTGCAGTTTCTCACCTTAAATCTAACTACTAACTATCACACAGATGCAAAATGCACCGACAAACGGGAAACATGGTCCGATTTCTTAAACATTCTGCTTTTTTCAATAGTTAACGTACTGCCCCAAATGTGTGAACCTGTCACCGACAAAACGAACACTTCCGATTCAAGAGACACGTCTAAAAAGTTACTGAAAAATTGCGGGGCCTGTGCTTAGACCAAGTTCCTGCCCAAACACAAAAAACAGGCGACACGCAAAGTGATAAATTAGCCTTATGTCTAATGTTTGACTTTATTTTGAGAATATTGACCTTATTCTGCCCTGCCCACATTTGCTGTTTTTTGCAATAAAGTGGAATAAAGTGAATAGACCTAGAAATATTACTTTGATTGGCCAAAAAATAACAATCTACATTCACCACTGCATTTGAAGGTGTCAAGCCTTGTTGACACTTTATTCACATTATTCTTGAAGTTGTCGTACGCGCCGCCGTCTTGTTTCCGTTGTAGTTCACACGGAGCAGACGAGCTCAACAGAAAATAAGTTCTACTCGACTAAAAAGACGTTTTCAGGAAATCGTTGTGTTGTGACTTGTTGTTGCTCGTGTTCATTAAACATTTTACACAAATCAATCTACTTTATGTAACATTTTAGCGGCGAGACTTTTCCCTCGTTCGTCATTAGCTTTAACCGAGTTCTCGTCAAACGGAAGTGCGTTTACAACAAAAGTGCGAATCTGTGGTAAAAGCGACAAAAGTGGGCGGGGCCGAATAAGGTGGTGAGGTATATGTTTTTCCCCATCATCTGGAAACCCCCGGAAATCATTTTGCAACCCCCAGTTTGAGAACCACTGGGTTAAACTGTCAGAAAGACGCTTCAGTTAAAAGCGAACCGTCTCTTTATTTTCAAACGCGCGTCACTTTTTGATGACATCACAGAGGGATTCCATTTTATCACTCGGCTCCACTTCCTGTCATTTCAGACTTTTACTTTTCAAACTTTCTTCACAAACTGCAACTTCACAGACGTAAAACTATGATAAATATTTAACACAGGTGCCCTCCCGCCAAACTGAGTCAGAATTAGAGAAACATGAGAATCGTGTGGACTTTAATGTGGCGGTTCCTTCATGGGAACGAGCAAATGAAGGATTAGTTCGTAGATACCGCGAAGAGGAAGTGGTTTCAGAAAGGGCCCTATCAACCATTAACCACACGCCGCTCTGACCTGTTTCTCCTCAAACGTTTGACTAAAACGAGCCTCCAACTGAAGCTGTTTCTGATCCTTTGGACACAAACTATTGTCTGACTCTTTGTGAAGCTCAGACTCTGGAGTTTTGTGTCTGATTTACTCTGATTAAACAAACTGCAAAGAGGAACATCAGACTTTAAAGTCCGACTACATTTTCTTTGAGAAATAAATGAAGAAGTGAAGCTGTGTCTGTAGATTTTATCTGATTCACACTTTTTTTGGCTTATGTTGGTTTTGACAATTCCTCTTTCAAAGCTGAAGCTAATTTAACAAAAAATGAATTTTAGGAACTTGTAATAAAGTCAAAAAGTCCAGGCAGAATCCACATAAAAGTCCTATAAATCTTAATGTATATTTTTGTACTTTTGGAGTAAAAACGGACTCTAATTCATCCCAGAATGTTTGATTTGATGTAAATAAGTGGGTCATAGCTTTCTTTTCATATTGAACACGTCCAGCAGCTGATCGTTTCATCAGATGGTGGATAAAAAGGAATAAATTAATAAAAATCTAGTGCCCGCCGGTGGGACGCCAGAATAGCAACTGGTTTTAATGCCGTTTGGACAAATTGTGGTTGTTTGGAAAGATGCTTTAAACTCTTGATTTTCACGCCGGGAACACTAGTGCGCCTTGAAGTTTTGTCAGATGCGCCTTGAAAAAATATCCAACGTGAGTCAATATATGAATAAATGTGAATGTAATTGACTAATTTGACATTCTGGAGCGCCTCAAGCAACTTCCACATCAAACAAGAGCGCGAAACCATCACGATCGTCAAATTTAAGGAACTAGACGAGGGCACAGACATTATTGCCTCATTATGTACCGCACTTTTTTTACTAAATGGTATGACCTGGTAATGTTTTAAATGGTCACATATTTACACAGCGCTTTTCCACCTTCGAGGCACTCAAAACGCTTTACATCAAGGAACCTTTCACCCGTTCACTCTCACATTCACACACCAGAGTGCACAGAAACTGGGGGCGAGGCGGGTGAAGTGTCTTGCCGTGGTGTTCCGTGGTATCTTTCAAACCCAAAAAGTGTGCCGCGACCCAGAAAAGGTTGAAAAACACTGCTTTAGACCAGTGTTTTTCAACCTTTTTTCGGTTGCGGCACACGTTTTGGGTTGACATGACATCACGGTGCACCAACTACAATAAAAACATGACCAAAGCAGACCATTTAGTTAAAAAAATATGGTAAATAATGTCTGTGCCACTGTCTGGTTCTTTAAATTTGTCAATAGTGATGGTTTTGCGTTCGTTTTTGGTGCAGAAGTTGCTCAGGACACTTCAAAATGATAAATGAGTCAATTCCATCCGCAAGTGTCAATATGTAAACTTAAATTGAACATTTCTTCAAGGCGCACCTGGCAAAACCTCAAGGCGCACTAGTGTTCCCCGGCACTGGTTGAAAATCAGTGCTTTAGACCAGTGTTTCCCAACCAGGGGTACAGGGACTCCAAGGGGTACGTGAGCAGTTACCAGGGGGCACTTGGAATGGTTTTAGGTGTTTAAATAATATGAAATGTACATTTATCTGAATTAAAAAGGGTTATTAGTTGTACATTTTACATATTTTTGGAGACTCTTGGACAGAGGGGGGCAAACTAAGGCCCGGGGGCCACATGCGGCCCTTTTTTCATTTTGATCCGTCCCACAAAGCATTCAATAAAAAATTGTATGAGTTAGGTGTGGTGCATTTGTCATTTTATAGTTTCCTGAGCAGCTGCTTGTTCATTAAAAATCAGTTTTGAGAACAGCCACCACTAGAATAACACCAGACTTTGATGCATTGGATAAAAGGAGTGACCAACGGCACTGTTCCCACTAAATAAAGGTAATGATTTTTGCTATTCTGTTGTAATTTTTTGTGTATTTTAGGCATTAAGTCTATGTGCAGTAGTATGTGTGTAAAATGGTCCGGCCCCCAGGCAAGTGTAAAAATCCAATGTGGCCCTTGCGTCAAAATACTAACTAACTAAAATATAATAGTAATATTTGACAATATGTGATTAATAAACCGATTTATTTGCCTCAAACTCAATTTCAGGGGTACTCTGAGTATGAGACAAAGCTTAGGGGGAACTCGAGACAAAAAAGGTTGGGAAACACTGCTTTAGACCAGTGGTTCCCAAAGTGGGGGTCGCGAGATGATTTCAAGATCTCATTTTAATTAATATGACATTGTATTTGCTCTATTTTTTTATTTAAAACAGTATCTTTTAGTGAAATAGGGTCCAATAAGACAATAAACTATTCAAATAACCAATATTAAACCTGATTTAACACGCTTTGACACTTAAAATTATTGCTACTGTCATTTTCATTTCGCTTTGGGCGTCCCGAGTCAATTGCGTGGCTAATTTGGGGCAGAAAAGTTTGGGAACCCCTGCTTTGGACAAACACAGATGGACAAAACAAGAACATCCGGCGACGAAAAGCGGGGTATTCCGGTCCCGTTCCCGTCACAATTCCCTGCAAAGAGTCTTACTTTCAGCAAAGACAAGCAGAGGTAGACGAAGCTCAAAACAGAACTGCGCCTGCGCCATCGGACGGCTGGCACAGGATGGAGCGCAGACGAGGAGGAAGTGGTGGTTTGTGTGCATCTGATTACAGCTGTGGCGAGCCCAGTGTGAGCGCTCCATGTTTCTTCTTCTTTTATGCAGCTCTTTGTCGACGTGTTGCTGTGAAGGCTACTGTGTTTTCATGTTTGCCTCGTGTTAAATAAATGTGACTTCTTCTTCTTCTTCTTCTTCTTCTTCTTTCCTGCACCAGCCTGTGGTTTCTTTCTTCTTAGAGTCGAAGGTGTTCTCGGTTCTCTTCGATAATTTCCTCCAAAATGCACCAAAATGTCTTGCTTTGCTTTGAATTAAAACTGCTCAGACTGTAGTTCGGATTTGTACTGAAACAAGCGAGAAAAGTGCGATAAAAATACGTTTGAAGGCGACAAAAACAACTCAATGCACCAAAACGCGACTAAAAGTGACAAAGATGCATTTAAACATGACAAACACAACTGAACGTGACAAAGACGCAACTAAAAGCGACAAAATTGTGTTTAAAATGTGAATTTGAACTGAATCCTATTATTAAACTTAAGTACAAATCTAATCTCAATGGCACTGGTCAGAAAAATCAGAATTAGATATTTTTCCTAAATGGTGCAACAGAAAAACACAAAGTGAACATGAATCGAGATAAAATCATGATCTGGCCCCAAGAAAATGACAAAACACGCCAACAAACAACAAACACGACTCAATGCACGAATAAAAATGATGAAAACGCGACTAAAAGCGACAAAAACAACGAAGACGTGACTGAAAGTGGCAAAAACGAATTTAAATATGACAAACACAACTGAACATGACAAAAAAAAACTGACTAAAAGTGACAAATTGTGTTTAAAACGTGAATTTGAACAGAATCCTTTTATTAAAACACAGTAAAATCACACTTAGATACTTTTCCTAAATGGTGCAGCTCTGTTAAAGACAATAGAAAAACCACACATCCGTGATTAAAAATGCATAAAAAAATGACAAAACACGCCTACAACAACAAACACGACTCAATGCACGAATAAAAATGACAAAAACACGATTAAAGCGACAAAAACGCGACTAAAAACGACACAAACGACGAAGACGTGACTAAAAGTGGCAAAAACAAATTTAAACATGACAAACACAACTGAACATGACAAAAAATGTGACTAAAAGTGACAAAAATTGTTTAAAACGTGAATTTGAACAGAATCCTTTTATTAAAACATGAATCACAGTCGCTCTGGTCAGAAAAATCACACTTAGATACTTTTCCTAAATCATGCAGCTCTATTAAAGACAATAGAAGAACACAAAGTGAACATGAATCGAGATAAAATCGAAATCATGATCTGGCCCCAAGAAAATGTCTTGCTTTGATTTGAATAAAAACTGCTAACGCTGTAGTTTGGATTTGTACAAACATGTTCTGGAACAAGCCACAAAAGTTCAACCAAAACACTTAATGAATCACACATCTGTGATTAAAAATGCATTAAAAAATGACAAAACACGCCTACAACAACAAACACGACTCAATGCACGAATAAAAATGATGAAAACGCGACTAAAAGCGTCAAAAACGACGACGGCGTGACTAAAAGTGACAAAAATTGTGTTTAAAACGTGAATTTGAACAGAATCCTTTTATTAAAACATGAATCACAATCGTTCTGGTCAGAAAAATCACACTTAGATACTTTTCCTAAATGGTGCAGCTCTGTTAAAGGCAACAGAAAAAGACTAGGTGAACATAAATCGAGATAAAATCAGCGACAAAAACGCGACTAAAAACGACAAAAACGCGACTAAAAGCGACAAAAACGCGACTAAAAACGACAAAAACACGACTAAAAGCGACAAAAACACGACTAAAAGCGACAAAAACGCGACTAAAAGCGACAAAAACGCGACTAAAAGCGACAAAAACGCGACTAAAAGCGACAAAAACACGACTAAAAGCGACAAAAACGCGACTAAAAGCGACAAAAACGCGACTAAAAGCGACAAAAACGCGACTAAAAGCGACAAAAACGCGACTAAAAGCGACAAAAACGCGACTAAAAACGACACAAACGACGAAGATGTGACTAAAAGTGGCAAAAACTAATTTAAATATGACAAACACGACTGAACATGACAAAAAATGTGACTAAAAGTGACAAAAATTGTGTTTAAAACGTGAATTTGAACAGAATCCTTTTATTAAAACACAGAAAAATCACACTTAGATACTTTTCTTAAATGGTGCAGCTCTGTTAAAGACACAAAGTGAACATGAATCGAGATAAAACCGAAATGACGTGGCCCTGAGAAAATTGCGATGCTCATTTTTCCTCGGAAAGTCGTTCAACCTCTTCTTCCTCCTTGAACCAGCCTGTGGTTTCTTGTTGTTGTCTCCCGTGTTTTGTGACTCACTCATTTCAAAAGTAGAAGAAGTCGGGGGTTGGTTCTCCGTGGTTTTATCTCGTTTTGTCTGGTCTATATTCACCAAGTTTTTCCATGTTTGAATAAGTCAACACTTAAATAAAATAAAAGTCGCACAAAACGCCGCTGTGAGGGAGAAAGAAGGAGTTTAGCTTTTCCAAAACACACAGACATTTTCACGGCGCTTCTCGGTCTCTTTTGTGTTGTGATTTTGATTTGGTTCATTTATTGGTTTATTTACCAGGCGCAATGGACATGAATCAACATTTCTGCACCAGAGTTTGCCCGAGACTCAGAGACCAAAATAATCACGCTAAACAGTAAAAGTGCAATTTCACGAATCAAGATTTAAAATTTGTCGAAGATGCACAACAGACAAAACTAATATTTTTCCTTTTTTTGTTTTGTTTTTTTGGTCAGTTTTCTCTCTCTACATGACGGCGTTCATGTGTCCAATCTGCTCCTAAAGATTTTATTCTTCCATTGAATCCACTTCATCCATAGATTTCTCTGGGACATTGGGACATTTACAATGAACACTGTTAGCCCTGAACATGTGTCAGTCACCCGCTATAATCATGTGCAATATAATTGAACATACTATTAATACACTTTTACCTCACTATAGTCACTTAAGCCACTTTATTTGCCATTTTTACTATTTATTCCCAGACAGCCACCTACTGTAAATAAGAGTGTGCACTTTACACTTTATATTGTATTTTTATTACCATGTTTAGCAATTATTTATCCTATTTTAATTGCATGCGCCTATTTCATTCATTCCTCTTCTAAACTGTGTGTTGCAACAGTGGAATTTCCCCATTGTGGAACAAATAAAGGATCTCTTATCTTATCTAACATTTTCCTAAAATGCACTTTTCTCCCTCGAGACATAAAGATCAGCCTTAAAGTAGATCCTACACCAAACTTTGTTGATATCTAATTCTAAGTCTGATTTATTCAAGTTTTATGTCAAAAACATGAAGTGGAATTTGAATTTTTTAGGTCAATTTTCAGTCAAGGTCAAGTTTATTTCTAAAGCACATTTTACAGAGTGCTGTCCAGTTAAATCATGGCTCAGTAAAAACAACAACACATAATGAAATCTATCTACTGTAACCCAGTGGTCCTCAGCCTTTTTATCACCGCGGACTGATCAACGCTTGGACAATTTCACTGCGGCCCGGAAGGCGAGGGACGTTAATCATAATAAACGTGAATCCGCTGTGAACCTGTTTTGTGCTTCCAAATACTCCGGGGCTTGTCTTTAATCCAGTGCTTGGTCTCTAAGTGGAGAAGCCTCATCAGAGCCGGTCATATTCTGCAGAGCTCGGTCTGTGGGAATCACCTGTAGGTCCATGTTTCACGGAGGATTCCTGGTGCTTTCTTTTTCGTTGAAGTCGTGGCTCTTGTTCTGTCTCTTCTGGGACTTTTCACCTTCACAAAGAAACTTTCCACGACTGTTTCTTACTCATTTTGCTGCTTGTGGGTTAAATTTTAGCTCAAGTGACCGAGATGTAACCGAGAGACTCCGGTCATTTTTCAAAATAAAAGATTTTTCAAAATAAAACATCGCTCAGACTCTGATAATAAATGAGTTATTTGTTGTGCGGCCCGGTTGGGGACCACTACTGTAGACAATAAATAGATCAAAGAAAGTGTATTCTCCTTATTCCTGAAGTTGTCGTACGCACCGCCGTCTTGTTTCCGTTGTAGTTTACACGGAGCAGACGAGCTCAACAGAAAATAAGTTCTACTCGACTAAAAAGACGTTTTCAGGAAATCGTTGTGTTGTGACTTGTTGTTGCTCGTGTTCTTTAAACATTTTACACAAATCAATCTACTTTATGTAACATTTTAGCGTCAGACTTTTCCCTCGTTCGTCATTAGCTTTAACGGAGTTCTCGTCAAACGGAAGTGCGTTTATAACAAAAGGGCAAAAGTGGGCGGGGCAGAATAAGGAGAATAAAAAATGTTCATCTCATCTTGAGTTAAAAGCCAATGCAAAGAAGTGAGTCTTTAAAAGAGATTTGTAGTTCTCAACTGAAGTCAGATCTAGTTTACTCAAAAATTATTTAAAAAAATTACGAAATGAACCAAGAAATGTCCTCTTTCTCCTGTGGACTGAGCCTCCTCCTGGTCCCAAAGACTGAGATAAAAACCCAGGGACTTGTCCTTTGGCTGTGGCCCCCGAACTGTTCATTCATTCATTTTCTCCCGCTTATTCCCGTTAGGGGTCGGGGGTGACTGGAGCCTATCCCAGTGACTTTGGGCCTTTGGCGGGTACACCCTGGACAGTGGCCAACTCATCACAGCAAACACAGAGACAAGGACAGACAACCATTCACTCTCACATTCATTCACTAGGGACAATTTAGAGTTGTCAATTAACCTACACAGTCATGTCTTTGGACGGTGGGAGGAGCCAGAGAACCCGGAGAGAACCCACGGTAACACGAGGAGGACATGCAGACTCCACCCAGAGAGATCGTGTGATGTTGGGGTGGTCCGGGATTTGAAACCCACGATCTCCTTATTGAGAGGCAGACGCTCTAGCCGCTCTGCCACCGTGTCCCCGAACTGTGACTTTTTAAAATTCTTTATTGTATTTATTTCACTTCCCACTTCTCTGTCGGACGATGGAGCTGAACATCTCGCTGTAATACCTGTCCGTCTCCTTCAGGACGACTCGACGTACCTGGTGCCGTACCCTCGTCACTACAGCCTGATCATCGACGAGCCCCTGCGCTGTGAGCAGGAGCGCCCCTTCCTCGTGCTCGTGGTCCCGGTGGCCCCCAGGGACAGAATGGCGCGCGACGTCATTCGACAGACCTGGGCCCCGAAGGCTCTGGTGAAGGACCGGCGGGTGCAGCACTACTTCCTGCTGGGAGTCGCGTCAGAGGACGACACTGAGTGCTCTGTGCAGGACCAGGTGAGAATCCTCTGCGTCTGAGCCGTCCAGGAGCGCTTCTGGGGCCAAAGCATAGAACTTTATTTATTTATTTATTTATTTATTTATTTATTTATTTATTTATTTATTTATTTATTTATTTATTTATTTATTTATTTATTTATTTATTTATTTATTTATTTATTTATTTATGGAAAAGGGAGAACAATGCATATTAATGAACATTTACACAAATGTAAATAGCCCAAGGCTAATTTCCATCTGCAGACCCCCTGGCAGGTTAACAGAAAGATAAGAACATACAGTACACTTAAGTTGGACAGAGACAGGAAAACAAGGTTTAGTCATGTTAGTACAAACATTCAACAGAAACAAGTCGAAGAGTCACAGACAACAGTTAAAGTGCGTATGACAGGTTTTAACAATTTTCTCATTTTGATTTTATTTGGTGAATGAATACGTATTGTACATAAAAAAAATTGTTTTACACCAGTCAAGCTGTAGTTGGTGGAGAAAAGTTGAAAAATCAGTTTGAAATTACAGGAAGTAAAAATCTGATGACATCACACTAGGGAAACTCACTCCGTCCAAAGGTTATGCATAATTTACACGAAATCAACAACTTAAATTACCCTTAAAAGATTAATTCAACAAAATAAAGGTGTTCACATGTATTTTGATTTGTCGGACAAAAAAAATCTGTGGCATTAGCAGAGTTTTAGCCCAGTGTTCAAAGTAATTTCCTAGTGTGATGTCATCGTTTACAACCAGGAAGTGAAATTACAAAACTAAAAAAACAGCAAAAAATGAAAAAAATTATAATTATTTTTAGCAAAACTTTGAATATATTTATCTGACCTGTATTTTAGTTACATGAGTAGTCCAACCCGTCATAGGCACTTTTAAGACACTACAACTACAACTACAATTGAAAGATGAACCCAAAAATGGCGGCCTGTTTATCCCTATGGCGTGTGCTCATTGGCCATGGATGTATTAAATGACCCCTGACTGTTCCTCTGACCCCTGACTGTGCCCTCTGACCCCTGACTGTTCCTCTGACCCCTTAACTGTGCCCTCTGACCCCTGACTGTTCCTCTGACCCCTGACTGTGCCCTCTGACCCCTGACTGTTCCTCTGACCCCTGACTGCGCCCTCTGACCCCTGGTCCCGCACAGGCTAAGCGCTAGCGCGAGAGTTAGCAAAAGTAAGCTAATTACAATTTTCAACAAAATACACCAAATTACAATAGTTTATCTTAGACTAACAAACGTTACAGCAGCGTTATTAACTGTGTAGAGTCAATATTGTGCTGGAGGAGACTGTAAATAACAACCTGAAATAAAACAAAAGGGAGAGGAGACATGAGTTTGCGTTGTCTCCGCTTTCTGCTGAGCGCGCCTTCAAGCCGTCTCACTGCCATCATGTGGTGAGAATCGGTATTACCAGAGTTCATTTTTTTCCCAAAACAAAACACCACAACTATTGAAAATCACTTAAAACAAAACCGCACATTCTGGGTGTCACACATAAAGAAAAACAAGAACTGACAGACACTTTACACCCATCCGTATCATGTTAAACTAAACCTGATTGTAGAGGTTACCACCAGCCACTATGGGCCACTAGTGTTTAAGGGTGGATTAAGATGGTCTCATGGATGTATTAAATGAACTGGATAAGCCACGCCCCCTCTGTCTGTGTCCCAGATTGATTAGTGGTCGTGTGAGGTACTGCAGCCTCTTGGAACCAGCCTTTTTCTAAAATGTCACATTATAATCACAGACAGGACTGAATTATTATCGGTATTTAAATAAAATAGAAGGAAATGTTTCCGTTTCTAAAATCACCAAAATTACCGTTTTTATATGAAGAGACGTCACACAAACATGTGTGAGTCACGTGAACGAGCGTCGGACGATACAAACAGAAGCTCGTGGAAAAGGCTCGACTAGAGACACCTGTAAGTTGTATTTTATTTAACATGAAGAACACAATTACAATCACACAAGCTAACGCTAACACAAAAACATGCAGCTGCTGGTCGTTCACGTCACTCAAAGCATCATGGGGGATTGTGGTCATGTGGTGCCCCTAAAGCAAAGATGGCCACCTCTGTATCAGGAAGTAAATGCGGAAGTAAGAAATTTTTTGGGGTCATACACCAATGACCTCAGGCCACAGGGAGGAACATGGCGCCATTTTGGATTCATCTTCCAGGTTTTATTGTAGTTCTATGGATGGTCTCTGTTATTAGTCGGTCATATTGTTGTCACCAAGATGTTCGTGTTGCTGTGTTTAATTGAGCTGTTTCACTTTATTCCTGTGAGTCTGGTTGTTTTATTAATGTCAAGCTTTATACCTGCAATACATTCTGTCATGTGTTAGCAGCTTTAGCTTATGTTTATGTTTCTGTATCTGCAGGGCTTCTTCATCTTTGTCATTAAATTTCTGGCTGGTGTTTTTCTTCACTGATGACGTTTATGTTCCAGCTCCACAAGGAAAGCCTCGTCTACCACGACATCCTGCAGAGCGACTTCGTGGACAGCTACAGAAACCTGAGCATCAAAACCATGGTGATGTTCGAATGGCTGCACTCGCACTGCCCCAACGCCTTCTACGCCATGAAGGTGGACTCCGACGTGTTCCTGAACCTCGGCAACCTGGTGGACGCCCTTCTGCGCGCGCCCCGCCTCGCCTTCATCACCGGCTCCGTGCAGCGCTCTTCCCGTGTCGTGCGGGACAAGACCTCCAAGTGGTACATGCCGTTCTCGCTGCTGCCGGACGAGTCGTACCCGCCGTACGCGATGGGCCTGGGCTACGTCTTCTCCATGGACCTGCCGGAGAGGATCCTGGACGCGTCTCGCCGGGTCAAAGCCGTGTACATCGAGGACGTCTACGTGGGGCTGTGTCTGCGCGAGCTGAACGTGGCCGTGTCCGACCCGCCCGGCAGCGCCCCCTTCAGGAGCGGGTTGCCGTTCCTGGTGACGCCGTGCTACTGGACGACGGTGATCACGACGCTCCTGAAAGACTCCGAGGAGCTTTTGGAATCGTGGAGGACGTTTCAAAGACAGCTGAAGGACTGTTAGGTTTAGTCTGGTGGAAATGGAGATGAAACTCTAATTCGGCATCAAATCCTCGTGATAATCGGCTGCTGTTAGACTCTGAATCACAACCAAAAGTGAACTCTCTGAACGAAGCACACGACTTTTACGTCCTCAAAGGCACTTTAAAGGACAAATACTATGCTGTTGTGGCTTTTTCGAGCGTTTAACTCTGTTCTAACAAAATGACGGAACATGGGGGACCTTTCAAAGACAGCTGAAGGACTGTTAGGCTTAGTCTGGTGGAAATGGAGATGAAAATGTAATCAGGGGCAAATCCTCGTGACAATCGGCTCCTGTTAGACTCTGAATTTAACCAATAGCAACCAAAAGTGAACTCTCAGAACGAAGCAGATGACTTTTACGTCCTCAAAGGCACTTTAAAGGACACATATTATGCTGTTGTGGCTTTTTCAAGCGTTTAACACCGTTCTAACAATGCTCCGTCATCACAAATGACGGAACATGGGGGACGTTTCAAAGACAGCTGAAGGACTGTTAGGTTTAGTCTGGTGGGAATGGCGATAAAAATCAAATCGGGAGCAAATCTAGACTCTGAATCACAACCAAAAGTGAACTCGCAGAACGAAGCAGACGACTTTTACGTCCTCAAAGGCACTTTAACGGGCAAACACTATGCTGTTGTGGCTTTTTTGAGTTGTTCTAACAATGTTCCGTCATCACAAACACACCTGGAGTTGCATTTAGCTACGTTCAGGCGAGTTTGATGAATCCGGGTTTGGAAAATCCTCTCCGTCCGACCGTGAAGGTGGACTCCGACGTGTTCCGGAACCTCGGCAACCTGGACGTCCTTTTCTCTCGTCGTCCGGGACAAAACCTTTTTCGCTCCTGGTGAATTTAACCCGGCGCAATGAAACGTGAACTCTCGGGAGGAAGCGGATGACTTTTACTTCCTCAAAGGCGGTTTAAAAGACAAATATTATGCTATTGTGGCTTTTTTGAGCTTTTAACCCTGTTGTAACTTTTTTCCACCATCAAAAACACACCTGGAGTTGCATTTAGCTTAATTTGCGCTAGTTTGATGAATCCGGGTTAGAAAATCCTCTCCCTCCCTCTGACCGTCAAAAACACTATTATGCTTTTAGGGTTAATATTGATTGTTATCGGTCTTTAAACGTGCTCTTGGGTACGTTAAGTTTGGCATCTCATGGTTTAGAATTTAAAAAAAGAAGAAAAAAAAAAGAAAAAGCAAACCATTCATTTCAATGTAGAAAAGCTGCACTATTCTACTGCACAATGACCGCAAGCACAGACTTTAGGAGTTTTACTGAACCAAACACAGAAAGGCTGAAACAAGGCAATCAATTAATCGCAACTAATTAGTTATTTAGATACTTATCAGCAATTTTATACTTTTTTGAGCTCTACACCAGTGGTTCTCAAACTTTTCGGGTCGGGACCCCCAATAACAGCCATGTAACAGATTCCGGACCCCAACGTGAAATGAAAATAACATAAATAATGATTTTAACTGTTAAGGCATGTTATATCAGGTTTGATGTTTATTTCAATAGTTTTGTGTCTTTTTGAACCCTATTTAACAAAAATATACAGTTTTTAATTTATAAATAGAGTAACACAGTGTCAAATTTGTCAAAACTATATCTTGAAATCATCTTGTGACCCCCAGCTCAACTCTGGCGACCCCCACTTTGAGAACCACTGCTCTACACAACCTCTAAACCATGTTATGTGTTGAGAGAGAATGTTTTATCCCTCAGACGGAGTAGGAATTCCCATAAAAAGACAACTGAAACATGAAAAGTTTAGCGCTTTTATCGAAAAACCTATTTTGTTGAAAGGATAGTCTGTGAAAATGATCTCGAGCAGCATTATTTTAGTTTCCTCTGAGTTAAATATCATAAACATCTCATATTCACCGGCCTTTTGCGATCTAAACAACGAATCGATTAATCAAAAGTACAATCGGCAGACTAATTGATTACCATCGTTAGCTGCAGCGCTAAAAAGACACGGTATATTTATCCAAGAACAGGCTAACAGCAGCTTTGGGCTAAATGCTAGCTAAATGCGATGCTAGCGCCGACTGCTGTGTTTTAACATCTACAGAACCGTAAGTTTACTTTTCTGATTCAACACTGTGCTCACAACATCTGTTAAGACTCTACTGTGACACGACTTGAGTTAATTGTGTTAAAATTGCACACAATTTATCAGGAAACGTCTTAAAAGCGGGAAAAAGTTGTTTCCCAGTCAGGGCCGTAGCACCAAATTCTGGGCCCCGGGTACAAACCTTCTCGATGGGCCCCTATGTAATTTTGTATATTTTATTTATCCCCACAAATTAGTTACTATTGATATTTTTTCATTTAATATTGCTGGAAAATACATTTAACAATAACTCGCTAATTTATGGATAGCCAGTGTAGCTACCGTCTTTATTATGATGCAGTAATGTTTGTTTTTGTAATAATGACCAGAACATTTTCACAAACATAAAAAAACAACAACAAAAAACACATAACAAAAAAAAAGAGTGCAATTTTAAATACGTTTTATTTGTTAAAGGGGCTGTACTTGATTTTTACTGTTGCGAAACATGAACAACAGAACAAGTCCATGTTCTTGATTAAATCTGTTAAATGTGTGTTTTTCCAGCACAGATTTATCGTAAAAGCAACTATTCGGGTGAAAATGTGACCACAGCACTTTCTCTGTGTCGATTTATAGACTGTTTCATCTAACGAGAGGCAAGAGGTGCACTGTTAGCATGCTAATGTTTGTTAGCTTTAGCGTTCTGGGCTCAGAGACGGGTGAAAAGAGCTTCTAAACTCATGGAGGTGAATATTTAGGATTCTGGGACTGCATTAAAGTGAGAGATACATGAGACTGATGTAAAGACTTTAACTAAAACTAGTTCTGTTTACACGTTTCACAACAGTAAAAATCAGGTGCAGCTCCTTTAAACTGACAGATGCACAGAGATGTAGTTTGTCTGTTTTTGTTCCGTTTTGTTTGTAGTTTGTCTGTTCAGGTTCAAATGAGGCACGGCACTTTCTCCGCATCTGTTTATAGAGCGTTTTATTCTACGAGAAGCAGGAAGTGCGCTGTTAGCATGCTAATGTTTGTTAGCTTTACAGTGACGCTCAGAGTCTGGTGAAAAGTGCTTCTAACTGATGGAGGTGAATATTTTTGATGCTGCTTTAAAGTGAGCGATACATGAGACTGAAGTAAAGACTTTAACGTCAGCTAGTGCTATTTCCCACGTTTCAAAACTGAAAAAATTAGGTACAGCACCTTTAACAACTCAATAATTGTTATTTAAAGGCTAATTAAACAATGATTTTCCTTTTTTTTTTAATGTCACGCATAATTGTACAGTAAGTAGTTTCTTGTGGACTTTGCTCAACCACATTACATTTTATTACAACTAAAATAGATTAAAGCTTAGAAAAATGCAACTCGGGGAAAAAAACATCACATGCTCTTGAGGGCCCCTCCCTGCCGTGGGCCCCGAGAGAACCACTACTCTTTACCCCCCCAGTGCGACGCCCCTGTGGACCACGCCCCCTGATGTGACGCGTTGATGGCTGAATGTTTCGCTCGCACTTTTGTACGTCTTATTATTTAAATATTTATGTCATTAAAACAAGTGCAATGTTGGGATTCATCAGATTTTGAATTTTAAACTCTGGCAAATTTCTCACTTTGGATTTTCTGAACCTTTAAAAACATGTTTTGCTTTTGATTTCAGTTTCTGGATTTTGCAGTCGACGTTTTCATTGTGTTTTTCTCAGTTTAAAAATTCAAAATGAACAAATTATCTTGAAAAAATTTATTAAATTCAACAGTGAGACAAATTCACAGTGAAACATGTCACAGCAAAGATTCAAGAAGCAAAGATTCTCTCATTTGGGTCGATTTTTTTTGGTAAATTCACTGCCATTTTGACTCAACAGTTGAATTTGAGGCTTGAATATTTAAAAGTGAATTTTGAACTGAGAAAAACACAATGAAAACATATTCTACAAAATTCAGCGACAGAAATTCAAAACAGAAAAAACTCAACCATGTTTTTCAGAGTAAAAAAATTCAAAGTGAGAAATCTGTCGGTGTTTAAAATTCAAAATCTAATGGGTTTTATTATCCTCCATAGTTGAGGTCGATAAGGACATGCCACGACTAATAAAGGCATTTTAAATTTATAGAGAGTCTTGATTTTTCGTATTTTTGTACATCTACAATCACTTTTCTACCTTCTACCTCTTTTACCTTTTTTCGCGATGTGTTCCTCTTTATCCTTTGTGCTCTAGTGCTGTTTTATGTTCTGAACGTGAAAGTTTACAGCGCAGTTTATAGTCCGTTCCTTCAGTTTTAAAACTTTGTGGATTTGTCATGTTTATAACTCCATAAAGTCCAGCAAACGTGTCTGACTTGTAAAACTTAAGTCAATTCCTCTAAACCTTTGACTCCGATGTGCAGTGTAAACATGACAAACAGCGCCCTCTGGTGGTTTAAATTTTTGGCACTGGTTCTGTCAAATTAACCTGATGATTCTTTCTAAATTAAATATAAACACAGAAAATACATGGACAACGTCAAACATAAACCACAAATAGTTTAAACTGTTATTAAACTCGGACTAAAACTCGGTCTAAACCAGGACTTAACCAGGACTAAAGTAAACCAGAAACATTAAACACTAAACCATGGCTATTTAACTTAAGGCCCAGGGGCCAAATTAGGCCCTCCAAGGGACATGATCCGGCCCTCAACCATCATCAAAAGATATGGAAAGTATTTTATCTTTTGTTAGTGGTTTAGACCTGGTTTAGTCCTAGTTTAGTCTTGGTTTAGACCCGTATTAAACCTGCTTTAGTCCTGGTTTGGTCCTGGTTTAGACCTGGTTTAGTCCTGGTTTAAACCTGGTTTAGACTTGGTTTAGTCCTTGTTCAGTGCTTGTTTAGTCCTGGTTTAGACCTAGTTTAGACCTGGTTTAGTCCTGTTTTAGTCCTGGATTAAAACCTTCTTTAGTCCTGGTTTAGACCTGGTTTAATCCTGGATTAAACCTTCTTTAGTCCTGGTTTAGACCTGGTTTAATCCTGGATTAAACCTTCTTTAGTCCTGGTTTGGTCCTGGTTTAGATCTGGTTAAGTCCTGGTTTAAACCTGGTTTAGACCTGGTTTAGACCTGGTTTAGACCTGGTTTAGACCTGGTTTAGTCCTGTATTAAACCTTCTTTAGTCCTGGTTTAGACCTGGTTTAGTCCTGTTTTAGTCCTGGATTAAACCTTCTTTAGTCCTGGTTTAGACCTGGTTTAGTCCTGGTTCAATCCTGGTTTAATCCTGTATTAAACCTTCTATAGTCCTGGTTTGGTCCTGGTTTAGACCTGGTTTAGTCCTGTATTAAACCTTCTATAGTCCTGGTTTGGTCCTGGTTTAGACCTGGTTTAGTCCTGTATTAAACCTTAGTCCTGGTTTGATCCTGGTTCAGTTCTGCAGATGTTGCCTTTATCCCTTTAGTATTATTATTATTATTATTATTATTATTATCATTATTATTATTATTATTTCTAAAGTGTTTCTGGCTCGAGGACAAAACCATTCGAAAAATCTGGTCCTCAGTGAAATAAAGTTGAACAGTCCTGGACTAAACCACGACAAAGACTGAACGGGACTAAACATCAGACTAAACTCTGGGATTAAACCAATATTTAGGACTAAATTAGCTTTAAATCCATTTGGACCAAACGAAGACTTAACCAGTTCTTAAGTGGGACTAAACTAGAACCAAACCAAAACTAAATGAAGACTAAACCAGGACAAAACCAGGACCAGGACTTGATAAATCCATCATCCAAGCGCAGACTGACTCTGCAAAAATGTTACCAGAAGAGGGCGCCATTTCTCAATTTGTCTCCATGCACTTTCACAGCAAATTTGGAACTAAACCAGGACTAAACCAAGACTAGAACAGAATCAAACCAGGTCTAGATCAGGACTAAACCGAGCTCAAAGCAGGACAAGCCCAGGACCAGTGTGGACTCCGACACTGAACTCCAAAACCTACAAACTTTTTCTTTTTTGTGCGAATGTTTTACGAAATAGCTTGTTTTTGTCCGTCTCCGAGGCTCTGTTCCACCTTGTGATGTCATTAGGTGGTGCTTTCTTTGCACGTTACCAAAATAAAACTCAAACCAGAACTAAAACTGGACTAAACTCGACCAACAACCGGACTAAACCTACACACAAAACTGCTGAACTAGACAATGGACTCTAATAAAAGTCAAACATTTTCAATCTTTTATCATTGATTTATTGAATTTTTATGTTTTTGTTGTTTTAGAGCCTGACATAATTATTTGTGTTTCTTTTCATTTGGTTTTAAAAATGTCAAAACACTGGATGTAAAACTCCAAGAATTAAACGACAAATGGAAACCTGCTGCAGCAAAAAGCAAAAACAAAGTGATCTTTTTGCTCTTGTTGTCTTGCTATTTCATCATTTATTTTTGTTTTGTATTATATAAAACATATTTAACAGGCCCTTTTATTCTCCTACAGTTTCTCGTTGAGTATATTGGTTTCCCGGGTGTTTGTGAGCGGCTGGTCTGGTCCAGAGGCCGGTTCCAGGCCGTGTCTGCGGGACATAAAGCCTGGATTGTGAGCGGGACAAACACTGTGTGACTGAGGCTCATTCTCATGTGCTCAGGAAGTACAAATATGTGCAGAGACAGACCGAGTGTGGACCGGGTTTAGACCGGGGTTAGACCGGGTTTAGAACTTGTTTAGACCTGATTTAGACCTGATTTAATCCTGGTTTAATCCTTGTTTAGTTTTTGTTTAGTATTTGTTTAGTTTTGGTTTAGTCCTTGGTTTAGTCCTGGTTTAGTCCTGGTGTAGTCCAGGTTTAGTCCTTGTTTAGACCTGATTTAGTCATAGTTTAGACCTGGTTTAGTCCTTGTTTAGTCCTGATTCAGATGTGATTTAGACCTGCTTTATTCCTATCCTAGATCTTTTTTAGTCCTGGTTTAGTCCTAGTTTAGCTCTGGTTTAACCCTGGTTTAGACCTGATTTAGTCCTTGTTTAGAACTGGTTTAATCGTGGTTTAGACCTGGTTTAGTCCTAGTTTAGCCCTGGTTTAACCCTGGTTTAGTCCGTGTTTAGTCCTGGTTTAGTCCTAGTTTCAGCCTTGATTTAGTCTCTGGTTTAATCATGTTTTAGTTATGGTTTAGTCCTGGTTTAGTCCTAGTTTCAGCCTTGATTAAGTTCTGCTGTAGTCCCTTTTAGACTTGGTTTAGACCTAGTTTAGTTTTGGTTTAGACCTGGTTTAGACCTGGTTTAGTCCTTGTTTAGTCCTGATTCAGATCTGATTTAGACCTTGTTTATTCCTATCCTAGATCTTTTTTAGTCCTGGTTTAGACCTGGTTTAGTCCTAGTTTAGCCCTGGTTTAACCCTGGTTTAGTCCTTGTTTAGTCCTGGTTTAGTCCTAGTTTCAGCCTTGGTTTTGTCTCTGTTTTAATCATGTTTTAGTTATGGTTTAGTTATGGTTTAGTCCTAGTTTCAGCCTTGATTAAGTTCTGGTTTAGTCCCTTTTAGACTTGGTTTAGACCTTGTTTAGTTCTGGTTTAGACCTGGTTTAGTCCTTGTTTAGTCCTGATTCAGATCTGATTTAGACCTTGTTTATTCCTATCCTAGATCTTTTTTAGTCCTGGTTTAGACCTGGTTTAGTCCTGCTTTAGACCTGGTTCAGTCCTAGTTTAGCCCTGGTTTAACCCTAGTTTAGTCCTTGTTTAGTCCTGGTTTAGTCCTAGTTTCAGCCTTGATTAAGTTCTGGTGTAGTCCCTTTTAGACTTGGTTTAGACCTAGTTTAGTTTTGGTTTAGTCCTAGTTTCAGCCTTGGTTTAGTCTTTGTTTAGTTCTGTTTTAGTTACTTCCCCTGTACTTTTTCTTTTAATAAAATCCCAAATCCAATCATCTTTATCGTTTTTATTCCATTTAATCCTCTTTTTGTCCTAAACCCACGTCTTATTTTGAAACGACACTCACATCTTTCCAAACAGACGCCTCTATTGTGAAAACCGTGCCGGAAGCGCGCGCCCCGACGCTGCGTAAACTTGGCACGTCTCCGGCCGCGGCTCCAGCTCCGGCTCCAGAGGAAGCGCCGTTACTCCGAGACTCTTGAGGAGAAAGTTTGGGCCCATGTCTGATCCCGAGGAGAAAAGGGCGACCATCTGACGGAATGTCGCGGGAGAACACGACGCGCAGCCTGGACACCATCGACCTCGCGGCGTTACGCGTAAGAACCCACGCTTTTGGGCACTTTTCAGGCCAATCCCGACGGGTGCCAAGTTTTCCGCGTCTCCGATGAGCGAGTGCGGGACCAAACCGGGTCAAAACCGACAGAAAACCGAGACAAAAACCGAGATAAAGTCATGTTCGGTCCAAAAAGGAGTCCGGCGAGAAAGTAGGACTAAGTTAGAAGTTAAACCAGGTCTAAACGAGGACTAAACTGGGTCAGAACCAAAAGAAAACCAAGTAAAAACCGGAGATAAAGTCATGTCTGAACCAAAAAGGAGTTCAGCGACAAACTAGGACAAAGTGAGACGTAAACCAAATCTAAACGAGGACTAAACCAGGTCAAAACCAAAAGAAAACCAAGTAAAAACCGGAGATAAAGTTATGTTTGGTCCAAAAAGGAGTTCAGCGACGAACTAGGACTAAGTGAGACGTAAACCAAATCTAAACGAGGACTAAACCAGGTCAAAACCAAAAGGAAACCAAGACAAACCCGAGATAAAGTCATGTTTGGTCTAAAAAGGAGTTCAGCGACAAACTGGGACTAAGTATAAGTTAAACTAGATCTAAACGAGGACTAAACCAGGTCAAAACCAAAAGGAAACCAAGATAAAAACCGGAGATAAAGTTATGTTTGGTCCAAAAAGGAGTCCAGCGACAAACTAGGACTAAGTGAGACGTAAACCAAATCTAAACGAGGACTAAACCAGGTCAAAACCAAAAGGAAACCAAGACAAAACCGAGATAAAGTCATGTTTGGTCTAAAAAGGAGTCCAGCGACAAACTAGGACTAAGTATAAGTTAAACCAGATCTAAACCAGGACGAAACGGGGTAAAAACCAAAAGAAAACCGAAATAAAGTCATGTTTGGTCCAAAAAGGAGTTCAGCGACAAACTAGGATTACACTGAAACAAAACCAGGTCTAAACGAGAACTAAACCAGGACAAAACCGAGTCAAAACCAGGTCTAACTCAAAAGAAAACCAAGACAAAACCGAGATAAAGTCACGCCTGAGCCAAAAAGGAGTCCAGCGACAAACTAGGACAAAGTAAAGTAAGTAAACCAAATCTAAACAAGAACTAAACCAGGTCAAAACCAAAAGAAAACTAAGTAAAAACTGAGATAAAGTAATGTCTGAACTAAAAAAGAGTTCAGCGACAAACTAGGACTAAGTTACAAGTAAACCAGATCTAAACAAGAACTAAACCGGGTCTAACTCAAAAGAAAACCAAGACAAAGTCATGTTCGAACCAAAAAGGAGTCCAGCAACAAACCAGGACTAAGTTAAGACCAAACCAGGACTAAACCAGGTCAAATCCCGGGTCGAACTCCAACAAACCAGAACGACTCAAGTGATAAACTAAATTATAACTAAACCAGATCTGATCAGTGACTAAACTAGGATTAAACCAGCACTGAACCGGGTCAAAACCAAAAGAAAACCAAGACAAAACTGAGATGTCTGAACCAGATGGACTCAAGTGATAAACTAGGACTAAGTTACAACTAAACCGGGTCAAAACCAGGTCTTAAACAAAAGAAAACTAAGACAAAACCGAGATAAACTCATGTCTGAACCAGATGGACTCAAGCGATAAACTAGGGCTAAGTTTTTACTAAACCAGGACAAAACCAGGACTAAACCAGGACTAAACCAGGACTAAACCAGGACTAAACCAGGACTAAACCAAGACTAACTCATAAACCAGAAGGGACAAACTATGACTAAACCAGAGCTAAACAAGCTAAACTACTTGGACTAAACCAGGACTAAACCAGGACTAAACCAGGACTAAACCAGGACTAAACCAACCCGGGCCAACTGCTTAGTCTTAACCCGGAGTGGCCTAAACCAGGACTAAACAAGACAAAACCCGGTCTAAACTAAGACAAACTATGACTAAACCAGATCTAAACAAGGACTGAACCGGGGCTAAACTACTTGGACTAAACCCGGACTAAACCCGGACTGAACCCGGACTGAACCCGGACTGAACCCGGACTGAACCCGGACTGAACCCGGACTAAACCAGGACTAAACCAGGACAAACTCATAAACCAGAAGGGACAAACTATGACTAAACCAGAGACAAACAAGGACTGAACCGGGGCTAAACTACTTGGACTAAACCCGGACTAAACCCGGACTAAACCCGGACTAAACCCGGACTAAACCCGGACTAAACCCGGACTAAACCCGGACTAAACCCGGACTAAACCCGGACTAAACCCGGACTAAACCAGGACTAAACCAGGACTAAACCAGGACTAAACCAGGACTAAACCAGGACAAACTCATAAACCAGAAGAGACAAACTATGACTTAACCAGAGATAAACAAGGGCTGAACAAGGGCTAAACTACTTGGACTAAACCCGGACTAAACCCGGACTAAACCCGGACTAAACCCGGACTAAACCAGGGACTGAACCCGGACTGAACCCGGACTAAACCCGGACTAAACCAGGGACTGAACCCAGACTGAACCCGGACTAAACCCGGACTGAACCCGGACTGAACCCGGACTAAACCCGTGCCAAACCGAGCCGGGGCCGCGCGTAAAGCCCGGCTGTGCGGTCGTGCGCGCGGGGTCCGTGGCTCGGAGTTGTTTGCGCAGCTTGTTTTCGTGTTTTCTCTTCACGTCTGAGTCACGATTCACGCCATTTTCGCTTCTCTCGCGCAAACGCGGCCAAACTCTCACTTTGTGCGTGTTTTCTCTTGACGCCGTGAAAGTTTGACGTTTGACGCGCGGTGTACGTGCGTCTGCGTCAGTCCCGCGCCGCGTCTGAACGTGCGGGGAGCGTGGGGTCTGCAGGAAAAGTCACGGCTGTGTCTTCTACAAGTGTTTTTCTTCGATTTCTCACGTCAAAATAAGCAAAAGTCGCACAATTTAACGATAAAAATATAAAATAACCCTTTAAACTTGCATGCTTTTGTGATAAATGGCAATAAAACAACAGTAGTCTTCTTTATTGATCCATAAAATGCACAAATGCGCCACTAATCCTGAGTAATCTGCAATAAAACATAATCATTATTGTATTTTAATAATTGTAATGGTTCTTATTGGTAAAAATCTGAAATGTTTTTGACATTTTCATTCCATAATGTCACTGTTTTTGTTCTAAAAGCTGTTTTTGTTTGTGTTTAGAGTCTGTTTAATCCAGAGAAACATTATTATTATTATTATTAAAAATACAGAAGCGGTGGATGAAGTATGCACTTTGTTACTCAAGTAAAATTTCAGACACAGCAGCAAAAAATTACTCAAGTAAAAGTAAAAGTATAACATTTTTAAATCTATTCAAGTGAAAGTATACCAGGACTCCTTTTAAAATGTACTTTAAGAATAAGAAGTAATTTGGAGAAGTGTTAAAGCATTAAATTGTAAAAAAATTTAATCTTGATTTATTCAGTTTTGATCGTTATAAACCAGTGTTTCCCATCCAGGGGTGCAGGGACCACAGGGGGACGTGAGGAATAACCAGGGGGCACTTTGAACGGCTCGAAAAGAAGATTAAATGGACTTTTGTCTGAATAAATAAGAGCCATTGGTGGTAAATCTAGCATTTTTGGAGTGTCTTTGTCCATGAATAGAATTAAAACATAAAATATAACAGTAATAATTGACTATATTCGACTTTTAAACCTGTTTATTTGCCTGAAACTCAAGTTAAGGCGTGCTCTGAGTGTAAGACAAAACTTAGGGAGAACTCGAGACAAAAAACAACTGTTACAGACGACTTCTAGGGTTATTTTTCTCTTTAAGGTCAGACGCTGCAGGTGAATAGGAACAAATCTTAAATTTAAAGATATTAATTGTAAACTTCTCCTGTGGTTTAGTCACATCAATGTAAGAAAAAAATGTATTACAAGTTTTCCATCATGTCATGTTTTCATGTGGAAATAAGGGATTTTATCTCAAAAAATGGCCAAAAATCCATATATTTGTGACATTTAAATCTGAAAAATGGACAGAACCAGGTTCATTTTGTAACATATTATTTATAAAAATGTACAGAGGGGATTTTGGATTTATGATTTAGTTTTGAAGTAAACTAGATTGGACTGAAAATTGTCCTAAAAATTCAAATTTTGCCTCATTTTTTGACTTAAAACTTCAATAAATCAGTTTTAGAATCAGATATTAAAAATCCTTCTGTCCATTTGGTCTAAATCCTGTTGAGTCCAGATTGTACAGTTTGGTGTAGGATCTACTTTAAGGCTGATCTTTATGTCTCGAGGGACAAAAATGCATTTTAAGAAAACGTCCTTTGAAGTTACAATGTCCCAGAGAAATCTATGGATGAAGTGGATTCAATGGAAGAATCAAACATCTTTAGGAGCAGATTGGACACGTTTGTTGTTTCCACATGAAAGTCGACATGAGAGAGAAAACTGAGCAAAAAACAAAACAAAAATAAGTTTTGCCTGCAGAGTCTCACCTTAAATGCGTAGTTGTTGTTTTCAGCAGGAAAGACGTCGCCGTACTTGTGCCTAAAATAAACCCCTCAGCCTTTTCTGCAGACCTTAAACCTTAAAATAAATAAACTTTACAGTCCAGTACTTTACAGATTCTGCTCTGAAATATAGTTAAAGTAAAAAGTATCTACTGTAAAATGTACTTTAGTAAAACACAGACACCTACAAACCTGACTGAAGTGCAGTATTTTTACTTTTGTACTTGAAATACAGATAGTTTTGGTTATTTATATTCGATTATTGCCTCGATTGCTTTACGTGTGATGCATCGATAAAGAAGGACACTATTGTTTTTACAGAATAATCCTCAGCAGGCACGTTAAATACTTTATTTTATGTGTTTTTATATTTAAATTTTGCAGCTTTGGACAAAACTCGGACTCTAAAACACATGCAAAAACAACTTTATTTAAAAAAACAAACAAAACAAACAGACATTATTTAATCAAAGTGTCAAAGAATTATAAACTATTTCAGATTTTTCTCAATAACACACTTTATTCATGAATATTCTCTCTCTGTAAAAGTCTTCAGTTCAATATTTCAACCTTTATTTGGTTAAAAATGTGTTTGAAAAGTCAAAATGTACAAAAGAAATAAGCGTTTCATTATAGTTAGTGAGTTAATGGATTAATTGCAACTGATTGATTATAGAAATAGTTAATTAATCAAACACTCGTCTATTCACAAACTCAGAAATGTGAGGTTTAATTATTCAGAAAATGCAGGAATTCCACAAAAATGACACGGGAAATGTTTAATTTTTGTGTTTTTTGATGAAAACTCCCTTTTGTCTGTAAATATTCTCCACCAGGACGTCCTCAAACACCTTCAGGTCGGTTTGAAAGCAGTAAAATGGAATAAAAATGTCATATTCACAGACATTTCACGTTAATCAAAAGAATAATCGCTGCAGTATTGAGCTTTTTCTTTTCAAAGTCGACTAATAATGAGTCTGTAGTGTTTGGTTTAATTTAACTCCTGTTGTAAATGAATACTAGAGCTGAAAAAAATTAATAGATTAACTAATGGATTATTGAGTTAATCCGTCAAATAATTTAGTAATTGAATAATCGTTATCTGGATTTAGACTTCAGATTGTGCCGTACTCTGTGAGAGAAGAGGAAGTAAACCAAAAAGAAAAAAGAAAATGTATTTAAGTTCTTCTTCTTGTAATGTTTTCATGTAGAAATCTGGAACTTTATTTAAAAAAAACAGTAAAAATTTCACATATTTGGGACATTTCAATCTGAAAAATGGACAGAGCCAGATTTAAATTTCTCGGTTCCTTTTGTAACATATTAGTTCCAAAAAACTTAGAGGGGATTTTGGATTTCTGATTTCGTTTTTGAGTGAACTGGATCTGACTGAAAATGGTGAAATTTCACCTTTTTTTTTGTACTTAAAACTTTAATAAATCAGGAATCTGAAGTGAACAAAATCGCCAGAATCCTGTTCAGTCCCAGATTGTAGTTTGTCACCTTTAGTCACGTTTTAGTCATGTTTTTGTCGCTTTAAGTTACGTTTTTGTCACTTTTAGTTCCATTTTTATCGCTTTTACTCATGGTTTTGTCGCTTTTAGTCCCATTTTGTGGCTTTTTGTGTCAGAATCTTCAGTCTCAGATTGTACACTTTGGTGCAGGAGCCACTTTAAGGTCTTTATGTCTCTGTGGGACAAAATGCATTTGGAGAAAATGGCACTTTTAGTCATGTTTTTGTCACTTTTAGTCTCATTTTTGTCACTTTAAGTCCCGTTAATGTCACTTTAAGTCACATTTTTGATGGTTTATTTGCGTTTTTTGATGGTTTATTTGCGTTTTTGATGGTTTTAGTTGTCTTTTTCTCCCTTTGATTCACGTGTCCGTTTTGTCATAATCTTGTTGTGTCCCAGATTGTACACTTTGGTGTAGGAGCCACTTTAAGGTCTTTATGTCTCGAGGGACAAACATGCATCTGGAGAAAACGGCCTTTAGAGTTTGTCACATTTAGTCATGTTTTTGTCGCTTTTAGTCGCGTTTTTGTCGCTTTTAGTTAAATTTTTATTGCTTTTAGTCCCATATTTGTCACTTTTAGTCCCATTTTGTCGCTTTTTGTGTCAGAATCTTCAGTCCCAGATTGTACACTTTAGGAGCCACTTTAAGGTCT
Source organism: Rhinogobius similis (assembly GCA_019453435.1). Taxonomy (NCBI): domain Eukaryota; kingdom Metazoa; phylum Chordata; class Actinopteri; order Gobiiformes; family Gobiidae; genus Rhinogobius; species Rhinogobius similis. The sequence continues at coordinate 3,980,901 of CM033630.1, read as the reverse complement.
TTATGTCTCTGTGGGACAAACATGCATCTGGATTGTACACTTTGGTGTATGAGCTACTTTTAAGGTCTTTGTCTCTGTGGGACAAAATGCATTTGGAGAAAACAGACTTTGGAGTTTGTCACTTTTAGTCTTCTTTTTGTCACTTTTAGTCCCCTATTTGTTGCTTTTAGTCAAGTTTTTGTCCCCTTTAGTCACGTTTTTGTCGCTTTTAGTCACACTTTTGATGGTTTTAGTTGCGTTGTTGTTTTTAGTTGTGTTTTTGTCACTTTTAGTCCCCTTTTTGTTGCTTTTAGTTGCGCTTTTGATGGTTTTAGTCACGTTTTTGTTGTTTTTAAGTCTCTTTTTTGTCACTTCTAGTCACCTTTTTGTCACTTTCAGTCGCGCTTTTGATGGTTTTAGTTGTGTTTTAGTTGTTTTTAGTTGTGTTTTTGTCCACTTTAGTCACATTTTTGTTGCTTTTAGTCACAGTTTTGTTGTTTTTAGTTGTGTTTTTGTCACTTTTAGTCAAATCCTTCTGTCTCTTTCGTCTAAATCTTGTTGAGTCCAGATTGTACAGTTTGGTGTAGGATCTACTTTAAGGCTGATCTTTATGTCTCGAGGGACAAAAATGCATTTTAAGAAAACGTCCTTTGAAGTTCGTCGATGTAAACCCTCATTCGTCCAGGTGTGGTCCATCGTAGAAAGGGGTTCAGAGGTTGTCATCCGGACGCCGTTTAAAGATCGAGACGTTTCGACTTTTATCCAAAAGTCATTGTCAATCAGAGAGCTGGTATGGGAACCTGGGCCTTATATGCTACTCTAAGTAGTGGGAGTCCTGCCCCCAGGGAGGAGTCACTGCACTCCTGTCTTTGTTAGAAAATTGTTTGTTTGTCACCTGAGACTTGATTAATTGGTCTATCTTGTTGATTAATGGTTGGCCTCACCTAGTTTCACCTGTGGTTAAAGGTCTATTGTTATCTTGATAGCTGGCTGTTGCTCCCTCCTCACTACTGATTGCCTCATTAGCATTTGACTGGTCTATTGATCTGGACCAAGGTGTTAGTATGCTGTCATAAATTTTGGCTAAATTAAATCTTAAGCCCCCATTCCTGTTCAGAGAAGGATTTTCTCTTTTTACAAAAATGGCCTCCTTTACTCCTCTTTCAAACCAGTTCTTCTCTCTGCTCAAAATCTTCACCTCACTGTCCTCAAACGAGTGGTTTGTAGCTTTTAGGTGCAGATGGACTGCACTGTGCAGATGGACTGCACTCTGCGGAGTGTGCAGTCAATCAGTAGTGAGGAGGGAGCAACAGCCAGCTATCAAGATAACAATAGACCTTTAACCACAGGTGAAACTAGGTGAGGCCAACCATTAATCAACAAGATAGACCAATTAATCAAGTCCCAGGTGACAAACAAACAATCTTATAACAAAGACAGGAGTGCAGTGACTCCTCCCTGGGGGCAGGACTCCCAGTACTCAGAGGAGCACATAAGCCCGAGTTCCCAGACCAGCTCTCTGATTGACAATGACTTTTGGATAAAAGTCGAAACGTCTCGATCTTTAAACGGCGTCCGGATGACAACCTCTGAACCCCTTTCTACGATGTCCTTTGAAGTTACAATGTCCCAGAGAAATCTATGGATGAAGTGGATTCAATGGAAGAATCAAACATCTTTAGGAGCAGATTGGACACGTTTGTTGTTTCCACATGAAAGTCGAGATGTGAGAGAACAAACTGACCCAAAACTGAGGACCGAGCGGCGCTGAAGGCCTTGAGTCTTTGTGGTCGAACCAAAACCACAGCTGTCACTCGCCACATTCTAAAAACTAACCAGAAATCCACAGAAAGTTATAACTAATGCCGTAATGTTATGTTTTACGGTCAGTGGGGCCCCGATCAGACGCCCTTCTCCATCATCACTGACACACGGCTCTAGAATCCTATTGTTCAAACCTAAATCGCAAATCTAACCTTAATCAGACTGGTCAGATAAATCACAATTACATATTTTTCCTAAATTTTGTTTTAGTCACGGTTTTGTCACTTTTAGTCTCATTTTTTGTCACTTTTAGTCTCCTTTTTGTCACTTTTAGTCCCATATTTTTTGCTTTTAGTCTTGTTTTTGTCCCTTTTAGTCATGTTTTTGTCCCTTTTAGTCAAGTTTGTCGCTTTTAGTCACGTTTTTGTCGCTTTTAGTCACGTTTTTGTCGCTTTTAGTCGTGTTTATGTCGCTGTTAGTCAAGTTTATGTCGCTTTTAGTCACATTTTGTCGCTTTTAGTTGTGTTTTTGTCACTTTAGTCCCATATTTGTCAATTTTTATCGCTTTTAGTCGTGGTTTTGTCGCTATTAGAAGTGTTTTTCTCACTTTTAGTCTCGCTTTTGTCTCTTTTAGTCCCATTTTGTCGCTTTTTGTGTCAGAATTTTCAGTCTCAGATTGTACACTTTGGTGCAGGAGCCACTTTAAGGTCTTTATGTCTCTGTGGGACAAACATGCATCTGGAGAAAACGGCCTTTAGAGTTTGTCACTTTTAGACATGTTTTTGTCACATTTAGTCTCCTTTTTGTCACTTTTAGTCCCATATTTGTTGCTTTTAGTCATGTTTTTGTCCCTTTTAGTCAAGTTAATGTCACTTTTAGTCACATTTTTGTTGCTTTTAGTCGTGTTTTTGTTGTTTTTAGTTGCGTTTTTGTTGTTTTAGGTTGTGTTTTTTCCCTTTTAGTCAAATTTTTTTTGCTCTTAGTCACGTTTTTGATGGTTTTAGTTGCGTTTTAGTTGTTTTTAGTTGTGTTTTTGTCCCTTTTAGTCAACTGTATGTCGCTTTTAGTCACGTTTTTGTCGCTTTTAGTCACGTTTTTGATGGTTTTAGTCGCGCTTTTGTCACTTTTAGTCTGTTTTGGTGCATTGAGTCACGTTTGTTGTTTGTCGGCACGTTTTTGTCGCTTTTGAACACATTTTTATCACTTAGGTGGCACTTTTGTCACTTGTTTCAGATCCAATCCAAACTAGAGTGTGAGCAGTTTTTATTCAAATCAAAGCAAGACATTTTGTTGTTTGTGGAAGAAAGTATTGCACTTCAAACACTGCAGCCTTTGCATTTTGCTAATTGCATCCATTAAATTGTGATTTTGTGTGGATTTGGTTTAATTGTGCAGCTCTGGTCTTTAAGAGGTAAATAAAGTCATCTGCTCAGAGGCTTCAGAGGCTAAACAACAGGAGAAAAAGTGTGTTTGAACAGACAGCTGCATTAAAGACACAATCAGAATCAGAATCAGAATCAGAAACTGTTTATTGCCATTGTTAGTGAAATTCACAAACGTAGGAACTTGCTTCGGCGTAGGTGCAACATAAAGCAAAGGATAAAATATAAAAAATATATAAAAAGGCATGCATAAAATTAAAAATAAAATAGACTAAGATAGACTATATACAGAATGTACAGTTGGCAGATAGTGCAATGTGCAATTGAGTAGTGCAAATAGATTGTTCTTAAATAGTATTATTGTTAAAGTGACAGGTGTTACAAAGTGTTCATGAGTCCAACAGCAGAGGGAAAGAAACTGTTCTTGTGGCGGGAGGTTCTGGTCCGGATGGACCGTAGCCTCCTGCCCGAGGGGAGTGGCTCAAATAGTCCGTGTCCAGGGTGAGAAGGGTCAGCTGTGATCCGACCTGCTCGTCCCCGAGTCCTGGAGACGTACAGGTCCTGGACAGATGGAAGGCTGCAGCCGATCACCTTCTCAGCAGAGGCACAATGTACTGTAGTCTGTGTTTGTCCCTGGCTGTGGCTCCAGCATACCACACGGTGATGGAGGAGGTGAGGATGGACTCGATGATGGCCGTGTAGAACTGCACCATCATCTGCGCCGGCAGCTTGGCTTTCCTCAGCTGCCGCAGGAAGTACATCCTCTGCTGGGCCTTCTTGATGATGGAGCTGATGGTCGGCTCCCACTTGAGGTCCTGAGTGATGGTGGTGCCGAGGAAGCGGAAAGAGTCCACGGTGGTGATGGGAGAGTCTGACAGGGCAAGGGGGGGCAGGGGGGCTGAGACTTTCCTGAAGTCCACGATCATCTCCACTGTCTTCTGGGCGTTGAGCTCCAGGTTGTTGTCGCTGCACCAGGACACCAGCCGGTCCACCTCCCTCCTGTAGACAGACTCATCGCCGTCCGAGATGAGTCCGATGAGGGTGGTGTCGTCCGCAAACTTGATCAGTTTTACAGAGTCGTGGCTGGAGTTGCAGCAGTTGGTGTACAGGGAGAAGAGGAGAGGAGAAAGTACACAGCCCTGTGGAGTTCCTGTGTTGATAGTCCGAGTCTCTGAGACATTCTTCCCCAGCCGCACGCACTGCTTCCGGTCCGTCAGGAAGTCAGTGATCCACCTGCAGATGGAGTCAGGCACGTGGAGCTGAGAGAGCTTGTCCTGGAGCAGAGCAGGGATGATGGTGTTGAATGCAGAGCTGAAGTCCACAAACAGGACCCTGGCGTAGGTTCCCGGGGAGTCCAGATGCTGCAGGATGAAGTGGAGGGCCAGGTTGATGGCGTCGTCTACAGATCTGTTGGCTCTGTAGGCGAACTGCAGTGGGTCCAGGGCGGAGGAGGTGAAGGACTTGAGATGGGGCAGGACCAGGCGCTCAAAGGACTTCATGACGACAGGCGTCAGCGCCACAGGCCTGAAGTCATTAAGTCCAGTGATCCGGGGCTTCTTGGGGACAGGGACGATGATGGACGACTTGAAGCAGGCTGGGACATGGCATGACTCCAGGGAGGTGTTGAAAATGTCTGTGAAGACAGGAGTCAGCTCGTCCGCACAGTGTCTCAGGGTGGCGGGGGAGACACCGTCTGGTCCAGCAGCTTTCCGGGGGTTGGACTTCCGAAACTGTTTCCTTACATTGTCCCTGTGAAGTGAGAGGCCGGTGGGGGAGGTGGGGGGACCCGGGGTGTGATTGGCAGAAATGTCTATTGTAGTGAGATGGGTGGGGGAGGGGGTTGAGATTTCGAACCGTGAATAGAAGGAGACGAGCTGTTCAGCGAGTTTCTGGTCGTCAGCAGCATGGGGGGCTTTGGGCTTGTAGTTGGTGATCTGCCTAAGTCCCCGCCAGACCGCCGAAGCGTTGTTAGCAGAGAAAGACTGCTTTAGGCGAGTGTTGTACAGAGATCTAGCTCTTGACACCTCCCTGCTAAATCTGTACTTAGCACCTTTGTAGCTCTCTCTGTCCCCTGCTCTGAATGCTGCCTCCTTCTGCTGCCTGAGCTGCCTCAGTTTGGGTGTGAACCAGGGCTTGTCATTGTTATAAATCACCCTGGTGCGTGTGGGGATGATACTGTCCTCACAGAACTGGATGTATGACGTCACAGTGTCCGTGTACTCATCCAAACCATCCGTGGCAGTTTTGAACACATCCCAGTCTGTGATGTCCAAACACGCGCGTAGCTCCTCTACTGCCTCGCTGGTCCACTTCTTAGAAGTCCTCACTACAGGTTTGGAGAGCTTCAGCCTCTGTCTGTACGTGGGGATCAGGTGGATCATGGCGTGATCTGAGAGCCCTAGGGCAGCGCGAGGAACCGCGCGGAAGGACCCACTCACTGTAGTGTAACAGTGATCCAGCGTGTTCTGCTCTCTGGTCGGGCATTTAATAAACTGTCTGTACTTTGGTAGTTCCTGGCTGAGATTACCCTTGTTAAAATCCCCAAGGATGATCAACAAGGAGTCCGGGAAGTCCTGCTCCGTATTCAAAACCCGCTCCGCTAACACGCGCTGTGCCTCCTGTGTGTTCGCGCATGGCGGGATGTAAACGGCAGCGAGAATGAATGAAGCAAACTCACGTGGAGAGTAGAATGGTTTACAGTTGATGAAGAGATATTCCAGATCAGGAGAGCAGAGTTTGGAGATCACAGTCACATCGGAGCACCAAGCGTTGTTGATGAAGAAACAGACTCCACCGCCTTTTGTTTTTCCCCCGGAGAGATCCCTTTGTCTGTCGGCGCGGAGGAGCTGGAATCCCTCCAAATGGAGCGCGCAGTCCGGGATCGACTCGCTGAGCCACGTCTCCGTGAAACACAAAACAGAGGACGAAGAAAAGTCTCTGTTTCTCTTCATCAGCAGCGCCAGTTCGTCCATCTTGTTGCTGAGTGAGCGGACGTTGGAGAGGAAAATCCCAGGTAAGGGCGTACGCGCGCCGCGTTTCCGAAGGCGCACAAGAGCCCCCGCGCGCTTTCCTCTTCTACGGCGTCTCACTCTTTTGGCCAAAACTAGCGCCAAGTCTGCAGCAGACGCTAAAAAAACTGGAAATAGGTCCGTGGGGGTAGAAGTTCTGATGTTTACGAGCTCTTCACGGGTGTAAGAGCACGCGGACACACGATTAACGCACAAAAACAAACAACATAGAGCGCACCAAAACGCCAGGGCATCCGTCAGCGGCGCCATCTTGGATCTTACAATCCAGTCAATCACGACACGACGATTTCACAAAAACAGCAGATTGTCACAGGGACCAGCTCAACATTAGATTTTATCACCGTATCACCCAGATCTACCTAGAACTGCACTGGAATCCATGCGAAAAGTACGAATAAACCACGTATTTATCTGTTTGATGTTCTAAGTTTGATTAAACCCAAGATTCTTTCCAAAATCTTCAGCTAAACTCACTCACATATTTCCATTTTTGCTGTTTTTGCCTCGAGTTCAGTAATATTTATCTTAATTGTAGTATATTTTACCGTCTTAAAATAAGATTTGACAATGGAGGAAGTCTTTTTTTCTTCTGATTTCTTTTACTCAATTCCTCTGTTTTTCTTATTTTAAGCACGTTTTACGCTTGTTCCGTCGACAAAACCTTTTCAAGACAGAATATCCTCAAATCAAGATAAATAATGCTTAGTTCAAGCACTTACTCGTTTATTCTCTTATTTAAGATTCGGCCTGGGCGATACGGCAAAAGATTATCACGATTTTCCTGGGGCCAGATAATCATTTCAATTTTATCACAATTCATGTTCACTTTCACATTTTAAACACAATTTTGACGCTTTTAGTCGCAACTTTGTCTCTTTTAGTCACGTTTGTGATGGTTTTAGTTGCGTTTTTGTCACTTTCAGTCGCGGTTTTGTCACTTTCAGTCGCGGTTTTGTCACTTTTAGTCGCGTTTTTGTCACTTTTAGTCACGTTTTTGACACTTTTAGTTACGTTTTTGTCACTTTTAGTCGCGTTTTTGTCACTCTGTAGCGTTTTTGTCACTTTTAGTCGTGTTTTTGTCGTTTTTAGCAGCGTTTTTGTCGCGTTTAGTCGCGTTTTTGTCGCTTTTAGTCGCGTTTTTGTCACTTTTTGTCGCTTTTAGTCTCGTTTTTGACGCTTTTAGTCTCGTTTTTGTCGCTTTTAGTTGTGTTTTTGTCACTTTTAGTCGCGTTTTTGTCACTTTTAGTTGTGTTTTTATCGCTTTTAGTCATGTTTTGGTGCATTGAGTCACGTTTGTTGTTTGTCGGCACGTTTTTGTCGCTTTTGAACGCATTTTTATCGCTTTGGGTGGCACTTTTGTCGCTTGTTTGTACAAATCCAGACTACAGCGTTAGACTATTCTATTATTCAAGATTTTATTTTTGTTCTTTTAATGTAGATAAAATAAATTGGTCGACTAATAAAAATGTTCCATCGACCAAACAACTAAAGGATTACAGCCCTAGTGGGATTCATTCTTTTTCTCGAGGGCTGCACACATCACTTCAGTGTTTTGGTCGCGTTTTTGTCACTTTTAGTCACGTTTTTGTCACTTTGTCGCATTTTTGTCACTTTTAGTCGCGTTTTTGTCACTTTTTAGTCACATTTTTGTCGCTTTTAGTTGCGTTTTTGTCACTTTGTCGCGTTTTTGTCACTTTTAGTCACGTTTTTGTCACTTTTAGTTGTGTTTTTATCGCTTTTAGTCATGTTTTGGTGCATTGAGTCACGTTTGTTGTTTGTCCGGCACGTTTTTGTCGCTTTTGAACGCATTTTTATCGCTTTGGGTGGCACTTTTGTCGCTTGTTTGTACAAATCCAGACTACAGCGTTAGACTATTCTATTATTCAAGATTTTATTTTTGTTCTTTTAATGTAGATAAAATAAATTGGTCGACTAATAAAAATGTTCCATCGACCAAACAACTAAAGGATTACAGCCCTAGTGGGATTCATTCTTTTTCTCGAGGGCTGCACACATCACTTCAGTGTTTTGGTCGCGTTTTTGTCACTTTTAGTCGCGTTTTGTCACTTTTAGTCGCATTTTTGTCACTTTTAGTCGCTTTGTCTCTTTTAGTCGCATTTTTGTCGCTTTTAGTCGCTTTTGTCACTTTGTCACGCTTTTGTCACTTTTAGTCACGCTTTTGTCACTTTTAGTCACGTTTTGTCACTTTGACGCGTTTTTGTCGCTTTTAGTCGCGTTTTTGTTGCTTCTAGTCACGTTTTGTCACTTTTAGTCACGCTTTTGTCACTTTGACGCCGTTTTTGTCACTTTTAGTCGCTTTTGACACTTTTAGTCGCGTTTTTGACACTTTTAGCCGCGTTTTGTCACTCTTAGTCTCGCTTTTGTCGCTTTTAGTCGCGTTTTTGTCGCTTTTGTCGCTTAGTCTCGCTTTTTCACTTTTAGTCTCGCTTTTTGTCGCTTTAGCCGTTTTTGTCACTTTTAGTCACGTTTTTGTCACTTTTAGTTGTGTTTTTATCGCTTTTAGTCATGTTTTGGTGCATTGAGTCACGTTTGTTGTTTGTCGGCACGTTTTTGTCGCTTTTGAACGCATTTTTATCGCTTTGGGTGGCACTTTTGTCGCTTGTTTGTACAAATCCAGACTACAGCGTTAGACTATTCTATTATTCAAGATTTTATTTTTGTTCTTTTAATGTAGATAAAATAAATTGGTCGACTAATAAAAATGTTCCATCGACCAAACAACTAAAGGATTACAGCCCTAGTGGGATTCATTCTTTTTCTCGAGGGCTGCACACATCACTTCAGTGTTTTGGTCGCGTTTTTGTCACTTTTAGTCACGTTTTTGTCACTTTGTCGCATTTTTGTCACTTTTAGTCGCGTTTTTGTCACTTTTAGTCACATTTTTGTCGCTTTTAGTTGCGTTTTTGTCACTTTGTCGCGTTTTTGTCGCTTTTAGTTGCGTTTTTGTCACTTTTAGTCGCGTCTTTGTCACTTTTAGTCACGTTTTTGTCACTTTTAGTTGTGTTTTTATCGCTTTTAGTCATGTTCTGGTGTATTGAGTCACGTTTGTTGTTTGTCGACATGTTTTAGTCGCGTTTGAGTGCATTTTTATCGCTTTGGGTGGCACTTTTGTCGCTTGTTTGTACAAATCCAGACTACAGCGTTAGACTATTCTATTATTCAAGATTTTATTTTTGTTCTTTTAATGTAGATAAAATAAATTGGTCGACTAATAAAAATGTTCCATCGACCAAACAACTAAAGGATTACAGCCCTAGTGGGATTCATTCTTTTTCTCGAGGGCTGCACACATCACTTCAGTGTTTTGGTCGCGTTTTTGTCACTTTTAGTCACGTTTTTGTCACTTTGTCGCATTTTTGTCACTTTTAGTCGCGTCTTTGTCACTTTTAGTCACATTTTTGTCGCTTTTAGTTGCGTTTTTGTCACTTTGTCGCGTTTTTGTCACTTTTAGTCGCGGTTTTGTCACTTTCAGTCGCGGTTTTGTCACTTTTAGTCGCGTCTTTGTCACTTTTAGTCACGTTTTTGTCACTTTTAGTTGCGTTTTTGTCACTTTTAGTCGCGTTTTTGTCGCTTTTAGTCGCGTTTTTGTCGCTTTTAGTCGCGTTTTTGTCACTTTTAGTCGCGTTTTTGTCGCTTTTAGTCACGTTTTTGTCACTTTTAGTCACGTTTTTGTCACTTTTAGCCGCGTTTTTGTCACTTTTAGCCGCGTTTTTGTCTCTTTTAGCCGCGTTTTTGTCACTTTTAGTCGCGTTTTTGTCGCTTTTAGTCGCGCTTTTGTCGCTTTTAGTCGCGTTTTTGTCACTTTTAGTCACGTTTTTGTCGTTTTTAGTTGCGTTTTTGTCACTTTTAGACGCGTTTTTGTCTCTTTTAGACGCGTTTTTGTCACTTTTAGTCGCGTTTTTGTTGCTTCTAGTCACGTTTTTGTCACTTTTAGTCACGTTTTTGTCACTTTTAGTCACGTTTTTGTCACTTTTAGTCGCGTTTTTGTCACTTTGAGCCGCGTTTTTGTCTCTTTTAGTCGCGTTTTTGTCGCTTTTAGTCGCGTTTTTGTTGCTTCTAGTCACGTTTTTGTCACTTTTAGTCACGTTTTTGTCACTTTGACGCGTTTTTGTCACTTTTAGTCGCGTTTTTGACACTTTTAGTCGCGTTTTTGACACTTTTAGCCGCGTTTTGTCACTCTTAGTCTCGTTTTTGTCGCTTTTAGCCGCGTTTTTGTCGCTTTTAGCCGCGTTTTGTCACTTTTAGTCTCGTTTTTGTCGCTTTTAGCCGCGTTTTTGTCACTTTTAGTCACGTTTTTGTCACTTTTAGTTAAGTTTTTGACACTTTTAGTTAAGTTTTTGTCGCTTTTAGCCGCGTTTTTGTCGCTTTTAGTCGCGGTTTTGACACTTTTAGTCGCGGTTTTGACACTTTTAGTCGCGGTTTTGTCACTTTTAGTCGCGTTGTTGTTGCTTTTAGTCGCGTTGTCACTTTTAGTCACGTTTTTGTCACTTTTAGTCGCGTTTTTGTCACTTTTAGTCATGTTTTGGTGCATTGAGTCACGTTTGTTGTTTGTCGGCACGTTTTTGTCGCTTTTGAACGCATTTTTATCGCTTTGGGTGGCACTTTTGTCGCTTGTTTGTACAAATCCAGACTACAGCGTTAGACTATTCTATTATTTAAGATTTTATTTTTGTTCTTTTAATGTAGATAAAATAAATTGGTCGACTAATAAAAATGTTCCATTGACCAAACAACTAAAGGATTACAGCCCTAGTGGTATTAACTCTTTTTCTCGAGGGCTGCACACATCACTTCAGTGTTTTGGTCGTCAATAACTCAAACGCAAAGTTCTATTTTTACAGAGCGTGGAAACTTGACTTCATGGTTTGAAGTTTCGGTTTCGCTGCGGTTCGTCCTGATGTTAAACCACTCACTGACTCTTTCCTCTAGATTGTTTGTTAGAGATGAATAAAGATATTACAGTAAACGACGGAGCTCTTCCACAACTCGCTGATAAACCGCTGCAAAATAGAATAAAAGATGCAAGATTGATTGAAATTGCGATTATAATGGACGCAATTAGCAAAGGCTGAAATTTTTGAAGCGCCATAACAACAAACAACAAAATGTCTTGTTTTATTCTGAATAAAAACTGTTAACCCTGTGTTTAAGATTTGTTCAAACATCTGAAACGACAATATTATGAAATACACAGGATTCTTTTATTAGTCCGTCAGTTTTAAATGTCTTTTAACCAGTTGGGATGCTAGATTTTTAAAAACTTATTTATTCCTTTCTATCCACATCTGAAACTCTCAGCTGCTGGACGTGTTCAATATGAAAAGAAAGCCGTGACCCACTTATTTACATCAAATCAAACATTCTGGGATGAATTAGAGTCAGTTTCTACTCCAAAAGCACACATTTTAAAATTACACTAAAATTCAAAAAAATTGAATAGGTCTTTTAAATTGATTAAATTGGACTTTTTGACTTTATTACAAGTCCCTAAAACTATTTTTAGTTAAATTAGCTTCAGCTTTGAAAGAGGAATTGTCAAAACCAACAAAAGCCAAAAGTAAAAAGTGTCAGACAAACTCTACAGACACAGCTTCACTTCTTCATTTATTTAACAAAGAAAATGTAGTTGGACTTTAAAGGTCCCATATCATGCAAAATGGACTTTTCAGAGGTGTTAACCTTCCTCCAGTGCTATTTGGGCCTCGTATGTTGTGCCCAAAGTGGTTTTTTGATTGATTCCCTCATGTTTTCACTAGAGAACTGTCTTTTCCGTCCCCCTCGGCTGAGCAGCAGACGGGGGCTCCTCACTAAGATGACGCGGTGTTTAAGCCACGCCTCCAGGAAGAATAAAAACAGCTAATGCTAATGCTACACAGTAATTACACGATGGATACGACAGATCGAAGAGTTAGCTTGTTATTTACCAAACGGCACGTCCGTCGTTGAGGTCCTGGAGCACGTCAAACTCCAGGTCAGATCCAGGACGTAGGACTCAGCACGACGCACCGTCAGGACCAGAAAATGTTTATTCAGTGTTTGTGTATCGCTGTTTACCGGAGCACACGGCGCATGCACCATCTCCACTCTAGGCTTCGTCACGGGTTGGGCGGGGGAGGCAGCCTGCTCTCTGTTCGGGGGGGTCAGATCTCAGAGTGAGCCGTTTGCTTTTGCAGGAGGGGGGCCAGTCCAAGAAATGGGTGTTTTTTGTAAACTGTTATGTTATGGATATTACACAACGAGAAAATGTATCAACAAAGCCCTTAGAATAGACTGTGTAAAGGGGAAAATAGCAGAATATGGGACCTTTAAAGTTTGATGTTCCTCTTTGCAGTTTGTTTAATCAGAGTAAATCAGACACAAAACTCCAGAGTCTGAGCTTCACAAAGAGTCAGACAATAGTTTGTGTCCAAAGGATCAGAAACAGCTTCAGTTTGAGGCTCATTTTAGTCAAACGTTTGAGGATAAACAGGTCCGAGCGCTATATGGATAATAATCATAATTTCTGACGGAGCTAAACCGTTTTGTAACACGATGACGACATTGTGCCAGTTTTACTATCACCATCTCACGATATCGTCAGTGTCGTTACATCCCTGCGTTCACTCTCACAAACACTCTCATTCAGTCACCAGAGCACTACTGTACGTCCAAATCCACTTTATTTGTAGCACATTTTATAAACGGAACAGTTTCCAAAGTGCTGCACAGACACAAACATAAAACGGCAAAACAAAAGTATATAATAACAACTCAATTTGATCTCACGTCTTGTATAAAACCAGTAAAATCAAATCCAAGCAAAATCATAAAAGATGTTTTTAGTGGCAGAGGTAAAGGGCTGTGGTCGACTAAAGAGACTCTTGTTCGACTAAGGACCTGCTTTACTGAGCGATTAGTCGACTAAAAGAGGTAAAAATATATCATAACTAACTCAAACTCCTTGTGAGTCGTGAGAGTCCTGCCCACAGGGAGGAGTCACTGAACGCCTGTCTTTGTTTGGAAAATTGTTTGTCTAGTGTCACCTGAAACTTGATTAATTGGTCTGCCTTTGTTAGTTTAATAGTTGGCCCTGCCCAGTTTCACCTGTGGCTAAGGTCTATTATTGTCTTAGATCTATTGTTCTATTGATAGCTATTGGTAACTATCAATCTCATGATTGACAATGACTGATCAAATGTCGTCTGTAAAATGTATTTTTGATTCAAACCTGTTCTCTTATTTGCAGAACCCTATTATTTTGATACGGCCCAACTAAAAACAGTATCATCTAATCGCTCTTGTAACTGATTTTGACAAACAGAAAATGTAAAAACGCAAAACAAATACAGATCGTAACCTTTTGTTTGGAAATCACTCGTACAATTCACATTTAAAATTTTTTTTTTTAATTGACTGTTTGTGTCTTTAATGCAGCTGTCTGTTCAAACACACTTTTTCTCCTGATGTTTAGCCTCTGAAGCCTCTGAGCAGATGACTTTATTCACCTCTTAAAGACCAGAGCTGCACAATTAAACCAAATCCACACAAAAATGCAATTTTAATGGATGTAATTAGCAAATCACAAAGACTGCAATCTTTGAAGTGCAATAATTTCTTCCACAAACAACAAAATGTGTTGCTTTGATTTGAATAAAAACTGCTCACACTGTAGTTTGGATTTGTACAAACATGGGTAACGCTTTAGATTTTGTTCCTTAGTAAACTATTTATAATGCATTAATAATCACTTGTTATGTGTTTATGAGCACTTATGAGGCATTTACAAGCATTTATTAGTGTGATAATTGAAAATAATGTAATATTTGCTCATTGATGCTCTGTACATGTGGTTTATTCACTCAAACATGTTTTGTCTGATGGATTATAAACATGTATAAGGCGTTATAAGTGCATAAACAAACTATTAGTGCTTATTAACATCTTATAAATAGTTAACTAAGGAACCTTCATCTAAAGCGTTACCCAAACATGTTCTGAAACAAGCAACAAAAGCGCGACAAAAAGCGATAAAATGCGCTCAAAAGCGACAAAAACGCACCAACAAACAACAAACGCGACTCAATGCACCAAAACACGACTAAAAGCGTCAAAGTCTCGACAAAATGTGACAAACACAACTGAACGTGACAAAAAACTATTATTTTGATACAGCCCAACTAAAAACAGTGTCATCTAATCGCTCGTGTAATTGATTTTGACAAACAGGAAATGTAAAAACGTAAAACAAATACAGCTCGTAACCTTTTGTTTGGAAATCACTCGTACAATTCACGTTTTAGTATTTTTTTGGACCCGCTAGCTGCCCGTCGGTGTCGTTTGTGTGATCAAACTGACGTGTGTTTGTGTGTTTTATTGCAGGATCCGGCTGGAATCTTCGAGCTGGTGGAGGTGGTGGGGAATGGCACGTACGGACAGGTTTACAAGGTCAGTCGCTTGTGTTTTATCGCCACGACGGCACTTAAAGTGCACGTGACGGGTTTTTACGATTTCCAAATTTTGACTTTATTCTGTGTATTAATGCCTGTTGTAAATACAAATCATAGTTTCGCACCAATCGGGTCGCCGTTTGTGGAGAAAAGTTGAAAAATCTGTTGAAAATTACAGGAAGTAAACAAACTGATGACGTCACACTGTGTAGGTCAAAGGTCATGCATAATTTACACAAAATAAACAACTTTTTTGACCCTTTAAACGTTGATTCAACAAAAATAAAGGTGTTGACGTGTAAATTTCTTTGTCAAATAAAAAAAATCTGAGACATTACAGCAGTTTTGGCCCAGTGTACAGTGTGGTTGCTATGGTAATTTCCCAGTGTGATGTCATCATTTACAACCAGGAAGTAAAATTGAAAACCTACAAAAATGGCATGAATGTAACACAGACACGTTTAAATGTGACAAAATCACGACTAAAAACAACAAAGGCGCGACTTAAACTGACAGATGCAACTAAAACACGACTGAAATTGACAAAGAGACGTTTAAATATGACGAACACAACTGAACGTGACCAAAACGTGACTAAAAAGCGCCAAAATTGTGTTTTAAAATGTGAATTTGAACAGAATCCTATTATTAAAACATACATATAAATCTAATCACAATCACACTGGTCAGAAAAGTCACACTTAGATAGTTTTCCTAAATGGTGCAGCTCTATTAAAGAGAATAGAAAAACACAAAGTGAACATGAATCGAGATTAAATCGAAATCGTGATCTGGAACCAAAAAAAATGGTGATAATAATTTTTCTGCCATATCGCTCAGCTCTAATTCAGAAACGGTTGAAAAGTGCTTTTAAACTCATAGCGGTGAATCTTTAAGATGCTGGGACTGAATTAAAGTGACAGATACATGTGACTGATGGAAAAACTTTAAAGTCTATATTTCAGGTTCTCATTTTTCGCTAATTCTGACTTGGTTTGTTGGGAGGGCACCTGTGTTAAATATGTATCACAGTTGACGTCTGTGAAGTTGCAGTTTGTGAAGAAAATTTGAAAATTTTAAGTTTAAAATGACAGGAAGTAGCGCCGAGTTCTAAAATGGAATCCCTCCCTCTGTGATGTCATCAAAAAGCGACGCACAGTTCAAAATAAACTGACAGTTAATGCTCAACTGACACATTTTTCTGACAGTTTAAACGCTCATTCAACAAAATAAAGTTGTTATCAGGGAGTATAACTTGTCAAATCATAACTTTTGTGTGATTTAGATGGATTTTGGCCCTTGTTTTCAAAATGGTTGCTATGGTAATGGTTGTGGAATGACCTCTAACTGTGTCATATTTGCTGCTCATGTCCAACCAGGAAGTGACATCATAAACTTTAACTGTCAAACTGGGGACAAACAGGAAAAATGCTCAGTAAAATCTTAAATATGATCATCTTTAGTACATTTTAGTGAATTGTGACGTCTGACCTGACAGAGAGACTTTAGCATCAACTAGTTCTGTTTTCCACGTTTCAAAACAGTAAAAACCAGGTACAGCACCTTTAAGTTTTGGGTTGAACGCGTGTTGTGTGGTTCGTGCGTCTCTGAGTCACTTCTCCGTCAGAAAAAGCCGTTCAAAAGTTTACGCGTGTGAATAATAGAAACGCGATCGTGAGAGCGAGGGGCGTCTTTAAAGCTGTGTTTCCACCGGTTCACTTTGAGCAGATTGTTTCAGTCTTTAAAGTGTGAAGGGGCTCGCGTTTGTCTAAGTCTGACTCAGTTTGGTGGGTAGCACTTGCGGTAACCATTTGTCATGGTTTTACATCCGTGTGAAGCTGCAGAAAAACTAAAATGTGAAATGACAGGAAGTAGAGCTGAATCATGGATGTATTAAAAGAACTGGATAAGCCACGCCCCCTCTGTCCGTGTCCCAGATTGATTAGTGGTCGTGCGAGGTACTGCAGCCTCTTGGGCCCAGCCTTTTTCTATAATGTCACATTATAATCACAGACAGGACTGAATTATTATCGGTATTGAAATAAAATAGAAGGAAATGTTCTTTTCTACCGTTTCTAAAATCACAGAAATTACCGTTTTTATATGAAGTGACGTCACACAAACATGTGTGAGTCACATGAACGAGCGTCGGACGATACAAACAGAAGCTCGTGGAAAAGGCTCGACTAGAGACACCTGTAAGTTGTATTTTATTTCATTTCAGACGCTTCACGTGTGTCTAACATGAAGAACACAATTACAATCACACAAGCTAACGCTAACACAAAGACCTGCAGCTGCTGGTCGTTCACGTCGCTCAAAGCATCATGGGGGATTGTGGTCACGTGGCGCCCTAAAGCAAAGATGGCCGCCTCCGTATCAGGAAGTAAAACAAAGATGGCCGCCTCCGTATCAGGAAGTAAATGCGGAAGTAAGACATTTTTTTGGGGTCATGCACCAATGAGCTCAGGCCACAGGGATAAACAGGGCGCCATCTTGGATTCATCTTCCAGGGTTATTATAGTTCTATGGTTTTATTACAGTTCTATGAGCTGAATCCCGCTGTGATGTCATCAAAAAGCGACGTACCGTTGAAAATACAGACAGTTGATTGGCCGTTTGTCTCGGGCTCCAGGGGCTTTAGCTCAGGAGCACAAACTGATGTTTTAACGAGTCTTAACGACAGGCGGCTGTGCGAGGGCAGTTATTACTCAGTTCAATTACAGAAATATTGCACTTGTAAACACAATTGTCTCCTGTTGTGTTTCTGTAGTATTTAGTAACGTTTCAGCCGCATTATTGTCGCTTCTATTTGTGTTTTTTCGCTTTTAGTCGTGTTTTTGTTGCTTTTAGTTTTGTTTATGTCACTCTTTGTCGCGTTTTTATCACTTTTAGTTGGGTTTTTGTTTATTTTCTTGTCGCTTGTTGTTGTATTTTTCTGCTTTTAGTTATGTTTTTGTCACTTTTAGACACCTTTGATGCTTTTAGTCATGTTTTGTCACTGTTAGTTTTGTTTTTAATTCTTTTAATTGTGTTTTTGTCGCCTTTAGTTTTGTTTTTGTTGCTTTTTGACACTGGTTTTAGATCATGTTTTAACAAATCTAAACTCCAGGTAATTTATCTTTTATACAATTGTGATTTGTATTATTACTCCATTCAATAACAAAACTGTTACAACTGTACTGACAATGAATTGCCTTCAGTTCAGAGTTATATATTATATATCCCTTATTAGTTTATTTTTTTCGGGCAATAAACAAAGTACAAAAAACAACAGCATAAGACAAAGATAAGTGACTCCTTTTACCTCAAAACCTGGAGCAAAGGCACTTTTATTAAACATCATGAATAAAAATAAAGTCAGTCTGTACTTTCTCCACAGAATAATTTTAATAAATAATCATGATTTCAATTATGAGCCAAATAGTTATGATTATATATTTTTTGCCATAATCAAACAGCACTATTGTCAAGACTCAAACTGTATTTAAAACAGAACAAGACCTTTTCAAAGACTCAGCCAGGACTGAAGCTGGTCTCATTTGAAGAGCGCAGATCAGAATCAACAGATGCTCGGGGTTTAAACCTGAACCGAGAGGGAGGGACCACTTCCTCTCGGCCCAAACTGATGTGAAAGTGGTTTGCGGCGGCGGAGGTGTGGTGACTGAAACCGTTCACGGCTGCAACGCCAAAAACCCCAGTCACCCGAGCGGCCTCTGCGGGCTCCGGGGCCGAGAGGAGCCGCACTCTAAATGTGTAAATGTGTAAAGGTGCAAGAGTTTGAACCGAGAGGTCGACTTGTCTGCGATTATTCCTGCACAATGGATCGAAATCGCAAAGTTTTTAACGTGCAGCTGCGACTTTATTTATAGCACGCTTTAAAGAAAACAGAAACCAAAGTGCCACAGGAAGGATATAAAAAGAAACTACGCAGAAAACGACGTCCGGGGAATAGGTTTCTGATTAAAATGTGAACATGTCAAACTGTGTCAAAGGTCAAGTGCGTTTGAAAAGTGATTTGAAAACAGGAACAGAAGGCAAAGGCGGCTCGTTTTACAGTTTTTGTGCTGAATCAGGAGGAATCTGCTGAATCTGAAAATACACTTTTAGTCTGTACAAAAACTGCTGACCCCGTAGTTTAGATTTGTTAAAACTGTCTTTGGAAAAAAAAGCAATGAAAATATGATATGGAAACACAACAAATACCAGAATCAGAATCAAAAACATGACAAAAAAGCCACAAAGACATGTCTAAATGTGTAAAAAGTTTGATTACAAGCATCAAAAACTTGTCTTAAAGTGTAAAAAATGTGATTATTGGCTTCAAAAAAACGACATAAAGCCTCAAAAACATGTTTTAAAGCATCAAAAAGTGACTATAGGCATTAAAAACATGTCTGAAAGCGTAAAAAATGCGATTAGACATTAAAAACATGACTAAAAACGACATAAAGCCTCAAAAACATGTCTTAAAGCATCAAAAAGTGACTGTAGGCATCAAAAACATGACTAAAACAACTAGAAGTCGCAAAGACATGTCTAAAAGCGTCAAAAAAGTGATTACAGGCATCAAAAACATAACTTTTAACGACACTAAGCCTCAAGCGATGTCTTAAAGCATAAAAAAAGTGACTAGGCATCAAAAATATGACTAAAAATGACTTAAAGCCTCAAAAATAAAATTTTAGTTGAGTTTTTGTCGTTTTAGACACGTTTTTTCACTTGTCTCAGAACACGTTTTAACAAATCTAAACTACAGAATTTGCAGTTTTTATACAGAATAAAACCGGACATTTTGTTTGTGGAGGAAACAATTGCACTTTAAAAATTGCAGCTTTTACTAATTGCTAATTACTAATTAATTGCGCAGCTTTAACACAGTAAAACACATAATATTCTCTAGAAACTTTATTTGGTTAAAAATGTATCCAAAAAGTCTTGATGCTCAATAGACATAATAGTTTGACTGTTTTGACTAAATCAATAAATGTCTCTGATTAAGTCTCTGATTTAATCTGGTAAAAGCGGCTGAATTTGTAGTTTAAACTTCTGCAAACTTGTTCTGAAACACATGGGACTTTCTGTGTTACTTTATCACTGACGTGTTTTGTGCCGACTCATGTCGAGCGTCGCCACTTCCTCTTCGTTTAAAAAAAAACACAAAAAAAAACCCACAAAGAGATGTTCGATTGGGTCATTTTGGTTTTGCTTCACGTCCTTTGAGCTCGTCCGGAAACCACACATGCCCCCTCAGGCCCCCCACATGCCCCCTCAGGCCCCCCACATGCCCCCTCAGGCCCCCCACATGCCCCCTCAGGCCCCCCTCAGGCCCCGCTCAGGCCCCTCTCAGGCCCGCTCAGGCCCCCCTCAGGCCCCTCTCAGGCCCCGCTCAGGACCCTCTCAGGCCCCGCTCAGGCCCCGCTCAGGCCCCCCTCAGGCCCGCTCAGGCCCCCACATGCCCCCCTCAGGCTAACTCACGCCCCCTCAGGCCCCGCTCAGGCCCCCTCAGGCCCGCCAGGCCCCTCTCAGGCCCCGCTCAGGCCCCTCTCAGGCCCGCTCAGTCCCCGCTCAGGCCCCCCTCAGGCCCGCTCAGGCCCCCCTCAGGCCCCGCTCAGGCCCCCCTCAGGCCCCGCTCAGGCCCCTCTCAGGCCCCGCTCAGGACCCTCTCAGGCCCCGCTCAGGCCCCGCTCTGGCCCCCCTCAGGCCCGCTCAGGCCCCCACATGCCCCCCTCAGGCTAACTCAAGCCCCCCTCAGGCTCCTCTCGGGCCCCCCTCATGCCCCCCTCTGGCCCCCCTCAGGCCCCCCTCAGGCCCCTCTCAGGCCCCGCTCAGGCCCCCCTCAGGCCCCCCTCAGGCCCCCTCAGGCCCCGCTCAGGCCCCCCTCAGGCTAACTCAGGCCCCCACAGGCCCCCTCAGTCTAACTCAGGCCCCCTCAGGCCCCCTCAGGCCCGCTCAGGCCCCTCAGGCCCCCACAGGCCCCCTCAGGCCCCCACAGGCCCCCTCAGGCCCCCACAGGCCCCCGCCAGGCCCCGCTCAGGCCCCCCTCAGGCTAACTCAGGCCCCCACATGCCCCCCTCAGGCTAACTCAGGCCCCCTCAGGCTCCCCTCGGGCCCCCACGGGCCCCCTCAGGTCCCTCAGGCCCCCCACGGGCCCCCCCTCAGGCCTCCCTCAGGCCCCTCGGCCCCTCAGGCCTCAGGCCCCCTCAGGCCCCTCAGGCCTCAGGCCCCTCAGGCCCCCCCCGGCCCCCACAGGCCGCTCAGGCTCAGGCCTCAGGCCCCCTCCAGGCCCCCTGCTCAGGCCCTCCTCAGGCCCCTCAGGCCCCCTCAGGCTCCCTCAGGCCCCCCTCAGGCCCCCTCAGGCCCCCTCAGGCCCCCCTCAGGCCCCCTCAGGCCCCCTCAGGCCCCCTCAGGCCCTCAGGCCCTCAGGTCCCTCGGGCCCCCTCAGGCCCCCTCAGGCCCCCTCGGCCCCCACGGGCCCCCCTCAGGCTAACTCAGGCCCCCCTCAGGCCCCCTCAGGCCCGCTCAGGCCCCCTCAAGCTAGCTCAGGCCCCCCTCAGGCCCCCTCAGGCCCACTCAGGCCCCCACGGGCCCCCTCAGGCTCCCTCAGTCCCCCTCAGTCTAACTCAGGCCCCCTCAGTCTAACTCAGGCCCCCTCAGTCTACCTCAGGCCCCCTCAGTCTAACTCAGGCCCCCTCAGTCTAACTCAGGCCCCCTCAGGCCCCCTCAGGCCCCCTCAGGACCCTCAGGCTAACTCAGGCCCCCTCAGGACCCTCAGGCTAACTCAGGCCCCCTCAGGACCCCTCAGGCTAACTCAGGCCCCCCTCAGGACCCCTCAGGCTAACTCCAGGTCCCCTCAGGCCCTCTCAGGCTAACTCAGGCCCCCCTCAGGACCCCTCAGGCTAACTCAGGCCCCCTCTCGCTAACCCTGTGTTACTCAAACTGCAAACCACAGAGTTCATTCAGCAAAAGAACACGATGAGAAGATTAAAAAAAAAGATAAAAATGAAAGAAGGACATGAAAATCCAAGGCACTCTGTTTGTAAAAGTTAAAATGCCTTTATGTCTTTTATTTAAACGTTTTTAAACAAACGCTGCTTAATTTTTTGTTGGATTCTCTACATATTTTTGACATTTTATAGCCAACCTCTTGTGGTTTTTCTCAATGTATCAGTCGATGGCGTCTTATTCGATCAAAATTTTAATTATTATTCAACATTTTTTATTATTATTATTTATATATATATAACATGAAAAAAAACAGGAATAAAAAGCATAAAATTTGACATAATGGCTGTAAAAACTCCAAAAACAGGCCGGACAAAATGATTCACACACTTTCAAAATTGACATAAAGCCTCAAAGACATTTGTAAAAGCATCAAAAGGTGATTATAGGCATCAAAACACAACTTTAAACGACACAAAGCCTCAAAGACACGTCTAACTCTGGCTAACCCTCCTGTGTTACTCAACCTCAAACCACAGAGTTCATTCAGCAAAAAGAACATGATTACAAGATAAAAAAGAGGGAAGACACGAAAAACCACACATTCACTGTTTGGAAAAGTTAAAGTTTTTTGTCTGATTTTCTACATATTTTTGAGATTTTACCCAATGTTACCAAAGTTTACAAACAACCACTTGTCATTTTTTGGTCATTTTGTCAATTTATAGGTCAATTGCGTCGTATTTGACCAAAATTTTAATTATTAGTCAACAAATCCTTTTTTATACATAAACATACATTACTTATTTACTTAGCACATTAGCCATTCTTAGAAAATGAATCAAAAAACACCAAAAATGTGTTTGAAATCAGATTTTCAGTTCTATTTTCATTGATCTTCCAGTCGTTTTGCTTCGTCTTTGTTGCTCAAATCACAAATGCCAAAGTCTTTTGTCTGATTTTCCACATATTTTTGAGATATTACCCAATTTTTACCAATTTTACCCAAGTTTACCAAAAGTTTACCCAATTTTTACCCATTTTAACCAATTTTAATCAAGTTTACAAACAACCACTTGTCGTTTTTTGGTCATTTTGTCAATTTATATTGTCAATTGCGCCTTATTCAACCAAAATTTTAATTATTAGTCAACAAATTCTTCTTATTTATATGTATTGTATATATTATTTGTATTTATGGTTGTTTTTTCGCTTTACTTAAATACTTAGCACATTAGCCATTCTTAGAAAATCAAATCAAAATACAAAACCATGAAACACCCAAAATGCGTGTTTGAAATCAGATTTTCAGTTCTGTTTTCATTGATCTTCCAGCCGTTTTGTTTTGTCGCTCGAATCACAAAGGTTTTTGTCTGATTTTCTACATATTTTTAGAGATTTTATCCAATTTTAACCAATTTTACCCAAGTTTACAAACAACCACTTGTCGTTTTTTGATCATTTTGTCAATTTATAGGTCAATTGAGTCTTATTCTACCAAAATTGTAATTATTAATCAACAAATTCTTCTTTTTTATAAATACTGTATATATTATTCGTATTTATTGTTGTTTTTTCGCTTTACTTAAATACTTAGCACATTAGCCAGTCTTAGAAAATGAATCAAAAAACACCAGAAATGTGTGTTTGAAATCAGACTTTCACTTCTGTTTTCAGCTGTTTTGCTTCGTCTTTGTCGCTCAAATCTCAAAAACCAAACTTTAACCGATGAACCCTTTAAACGCGCCGTCACGTTTTTTTTTCTCCGCCGTTTGTTTAAAGAACGCGGCGACGTGAATGGGAGGAAACAGAAGCCGAGCCCCGAGACAAAACACGAGGAGAAGAAAAACACTCCAGCGCTGAGCGAGCGTTTCACGTCGAGTCGATGGGACTTTTTTGGGGAGAACCGTGTGACTGTGGCAGAGTGGTTAGCCCCGCGCCGCTTTGATCCTCCGCTTGTTTACGACTCCGACTCTTTTCCCGGATTCCTCAAACACAAGCGGCACATTGTGGTTTGTGATCGTTAACCTACTTTTTTCTTTACGTTCATAAATAAAATGCAGATTTGACAGTTTTATGATTTAAACGTCTTCATCTTTTAGTCTTTGAAAGGAACTGAAGCCATTTCTTTGATTTTACGTCTAAAGAATGGAATAAACATGTTCAATTCACATTTTAAACACAATTCTGTCGCTTTTAGCCGCGTTTTGTTACTTCTAGTCGTGTTTTTGTCACTTTTAGTCGCGTTTTTGTCACTTTTAGTCGCGTTTTTGTCACTTTTAGTTGTGTTTTTGTCACTTTTAGTTGTGTTTTTGTCGCTTATAGTTGCGTTTTTGCCACTTTTAGTCATGTTTTTGTCATGTTTTTGTCACTTTTAGTCATGGTTTTGTCTCTTTTAGCCATGTTTTTGTCACTCAGTGGCATTTTTGTCACTTGAAGTTATGTTTTTGTCATTTTTCGTCGCTTGTAGTTGTGTTTTTGTCACTTTTAGTTGGGTTTTTGTCACTTTTAGTTGCGTTTTCACGTTTTTGTCACTTTTTGGCAGGTTTTTGTGACTTAGCTGCGTTTTTGTCACTTTTAGTGTTGTGGAGTTGTGGAATTACCCCTAACTATGTCTTATTTGCTGCCCGTGTCCAACCAGGAAGTGACATTATAAACTTTACTCAAACTGTCAGAGTTCTGTTTTAGAGCCGTGTGACGGGCTCTGGTGATGTTTTGGCGCTGGTCTAACTCTGCTCTGGTGATGTTTGTGAAAACAGCTCTGGGTTTCATGGTTTGTGATGTTTTGAACTTAATGCTAACTCTACCATAGAAAATGCATTTGCGCTAACTCATGCAGTGGTGCTGGGACTAATCCAGAATCAAACCAGGTCTAAACCAGGATTAAACCAGGACTAAACCAGGACTAAACCAGGATTGAACAAGATCTAAACCAGGACTAAACCAAGACTAACCCAGAATCAAACAAAGACCAAACCAGAACCAAACCAGGTCTGAATCAGGACTAAACCAGGATCAAACCGGGACTAACCCAGAACTATGCATGTAGGACTACACTAGGACTAGACCAGGACTAATCCAAAATCAAACAAGGACTAAACCAGAACTAAATTAGGTGTAACCCAGAAACTAAACCAGAACTTAACCAGGACTTGACCAGGTCTAAACCAGGACTAAACCAAGACTAACCCAGAATCAAACCAAGACTAACCCAGAACCAAACCAGGACTAACCCAGAATGCTGTCAAACACACACTACTGGATCAATGTTAAAACGGGGTTAAAAGAGACAAAACGTCACATTTGCATAATCTGTGTAACGTTTAGATTATCTCAGTAACATTTACCACCATTAAACACTTTAATCTGTAAACCCGAGGGTCAGAGTTCACGGAGGACGCAGAAGTCGACGGTCACGTGTTATTTTTGTGTCGTGGCTCGAGGACAAACTCAAAACAATGTGACTTTAAAAGAATGTCTGGGATTTTTCTCATGTTTTAAAACAAGTCGACTTTGTGCGAGAACAGAACGGGCCTTTTACGTCCAGGATTCACCAAGAGTCCCAAACATCCCGCCTTAACAAGTCGACGTTTGTGGGAAGTACGAGTCAATACAAATATTTGAGATTCGATACAGTAATAGTAGAATAGTCGGAGCAAATGTCGTTTTAGAGAGAATAAAGTGATATTTCTGCACTTTTGTGGTTCATTTCATGCTGCGTTCGTGTTTTGTGGGACATTTTAACACGTTTTTATTGCAAAATATTGTCTGGATATTGTTTTTTGAGCTGCGTTTTTTCCGTTCTGGAGCTTAAAGAGTTGCAGTCGTATTTGTTTTAGTCTAAATATGGTCTTTATTCTTGGGGAGTTTCCACCCACGACTCATGACTTCCTCAAACCGTCATCTGTGAGAGATCAAAGAGCTGAGAGAGGAACTAAACCAGGACTAAACCAAGACTGAACCAGGGCTGAACCAGGGCTGAACCAGGGCTGAACCAGGACTGAACCAGGGCTGAACCAGGGCTGAACCAGGGCTGAACCAGGACTGAACCAGGGACTGAACCAGGGACTGAACCAGGGACTGAACCAGGACTAAACCAGGACTAAACCAGGACTAAACCAGGGCTAAACTAGGGCTAAACCAGGGGCTAAACCAGGGGCTAAACCAGGGGCTAAACCAGGGGCTAAACCAGGGGCTAAACCAGGGCTAAACCAGGGGCTAAACCAGGGGCTAAACCAGGGGCTAAACCAGGGGCTAAACCAGGGGCTAAACCAGGACTGAACCAGGACTGAACCAGGACTGAACCAGAGACTGAACCAGAGACTGAACCAGAGACTGAACCAGAGACTGAACCAGGGACTGAACCAGGGACTGAACCAGGGACTGAACCAGAGACTGAACCAGGGACTGAA
This sequence comes from Rhinogobius similis, assembly GCA_019453435.1. Lineage (NCBI taxonomy): Eukaryota > Metazoa > Chordata > Actinopteri > Gobiiformes > Gobiidae > Rhinogobius > Rhinogobius similis. The sequence continues at coordinate 3,954,943 of CM033630.1, read as the reverse complement.
CCAGAGACTGAACCAGAGACTGAACCAGAGACTGAACCAGGGACTGAACCAGGGACTGAACCAGAGACTGAACCAGAGACTGAACCAGGGACTGAACCAGGGACTGAACCAGAGACTGAACCAGAGACTGAACCAGAGACTGAACCAGAGACTGAACCAGAGACTGAACCAGAGACTGAACCAGGGACTGAACCAGGGACTGAACCAGGGACTGAACCAGGGACTGAACCAGGGACTGAACCAGGGACTGAACCAGAGACTGAACCAGGGACTGAACCAGGGACTGAACCAGGGACTGAACCAGGGACTGAACCAGGGACTGAACCAGGGACTGAACCAGGGACTGAACCAGGGACTGAACCAGGACTAAACCAGGACTAAACCAGAGACTCAACCAGAGACTCAACCAGAGACTCAACCAGAGACTCAACCAGAGACTCAACCAGAGACTCAACCAGAGACTCAACCAGAGACTCAACCAGAGACTCAACCAGAGACTCAACCAGGACTAAGGCTGTAATTCTTTTAAAGTTGAGGCTGCCGTTTAATTTCCTGTTATGTTTTGTAGTTTTTTTTGACTGAGTTGAGTTTGAGTTCAGGATGAAACTGGGTCAAAGCCTGAACAGCTGAGCTGGACTTCCCATGATGCACCAGTGGCACTTCCTCTTCCTGTTCGGAGCTTCTGCTTTTCTCACATTTACAGTTAATGCTCCGAGATGTTGAAATAATATGTGTGTTTTACATTCTCCACTGCAGTGTTTTACAGCCCACGAGAAAGAGATAAAACCGACAAACACAGGACCAAACCAGGACTGAACCAGGACCAAAGCAGAACCAAAGCAGGACCAAACCAGGACCAAAGCAGGACCAAACCAGGACTAAACCAGGACTGAACCAGGACTGAACCAGGGCTAAACCAGGACTAAACCAGGACTGAACCAGGACTAAACCAGGACTGAACCAGGACTGAACCAGGATTAAACCAGGACTGAACCAGGACTAAACCAGGACTAAACCAGGGACTAAACCAGGGACCAAACCAGGGACTAAACCAGGGACCAAACCAGGACTAAACCAGTTCCAAACCAGGACTAAATCAGGACTACACCAGGTCCAAACCAGGACTAAACCAGGGACTAAACCGGGGACTAAACCGGGGACTAAACCGGGGACTAAACCGGGACTGAACCAGGACTGAACCAGGACTGAACCAGGTCTAAACCAGGGACTAGACCAGGGACTAGACCAGGGACTAGACCAGGAACTGGACCAGGAACTGAACCAGGGACTAAACCAGGGACTAAACCAGGGACTAAACCAGGGACTAAACCAGGGACTAAACCAGGTCTAAACCAAGACTTTCTGCACAAAATTGCTAATTCAGGACTAAACCATAATTGAACTAGATGCCAACCAGGACTAACCCAGGATCAAACCAGGACTAAATAAGCATCAAAACTCAAAGCTCTAAACCAGGGACTAAACCGGGGACTAAATCAGGTCTAAACCGATGTTAAAGGACACTACAGTGACTTTTTTGAGCTTTAAACCATTTTCTAACAATGTCATTTCATAGTGAATAAAAATAGTGATTAAAAAAGTCATTGACGGAATAAGAAGCTTTTTGTTTTGTATTAAAACATGACACGGCAAATTTAAGGCACTCGAGTGTGTTTAAAGGATAACAGCGAAAAATGTGAAAAATGTAGAATATTTTTCCTTTAAAACTGGGCTAAAACTGGCTAAAACAGGATTAAAATGGGACTAAACCATGTCTAAACACGCCCTAAACCAGGGATTACCAGGGGATTAAAACAGGACTCAAACAGGACTAAATCATGGAACTAAAACCGGACTAAACTGGGACTAGATAAAGGATAAACAAGTGACTAAACAGAGAAATTGAGTGCATTTTAGTCCTGGTTTAGTCATGTTTGGTCCTGGTTTAATCCCTGAGTTAGTCCTGGTTTAATCCCTGAGTTAGTCCTGGTTTAATCCCTGAGTTAGTCCTGGTTTAGTCCTGGGGGCTTAGTTCTGGTATAGTCCTTGTAAATGTCTTGGTTTAGGTTCAAGTGTCACACAAAAGTAAATAAAGTGCAAAATGATCCATTAAAACTGGCACAAAAGGCTAAATATCCTTAAATTTTGTTATTTTTATGTTTTTGACAATTATTTTCACTGTTATTTGGGTCTGAGTTTTTTGGAAACGGAGCCAGCAGAAACATCATTCAGAACACAACTTATTTTTCCATTACAATATTATTTTTATAATTGATTGGAGCATTATCTGACGTTAATAACTGGAACAAAGACAGCGACACAACTCCAGGAAAACGACACTAACACGGTTTACACCAGACACGGTTTGCAGAGAATAGACCTTTAAATAGAAAAGTGAGAGACAATAGAGAGAAAAGGGAAAGGCCCGAGGAAGGAAGGACGGCTACAGGAAGGAAACGCCACACTCCACCAGCAGGGTGCGCTCTGCTGAGTCCCACAGGAGAGGAAAACACAGAGGAAAACCCAGAGGAAACGGCGGAGAAGGAGCAGCGTTTGGAGGATTCACGACAGTCTTTGAAGCGTTAAACAAACAGCCAGGTCTGGGCCATACAGCTAATTGGTTTATTGCCATTGTCAGTGATCAAAATTAGGAAAAACATAGGAACTTGCTTCGGTGTAAGGTGCAACATAAAACAAAACAATATAATATATAAAAGAAGCATGCATAAGATTAAGAATAGAATAGAATAGAATAGACTTAGACTTAGACTATATCCAGAAATGTACAGTTGGATAGATAGTATTATATTGTTAAAGTGGCAGGTATTATAAAGTGTTCATCCAACGGCAGAGGGAAAGAAACTGTTCTTGTGGCGGGAGGTTTTGGTCCGGATGGAGGTTCTGGTCCAGATGGAGGTTCTGGTCTGGAGCCTCCTGCTCGAGGGGAGGGGCTCAAATAGTCCATGTCCAGGTGAGGCTCCAAAAAAGCAGGAAAAACAACTTAAAGTGACTAAAACATGATTGAAAGCGACAAAAACTGTGACTTGAATGTGACCAAGAGTGACAGAAACACGACTTAAAGCGACAAAATGAAACTGAAAAACACAAAAACGAGACTGAAAGCGACAAAAACGAGACTGAGAGCGACACAAACGAGACTAAAAGCGACAAACGAGACTAAAAGCGACAAAAATGTGACTTAAAGCAAAAAATATTAGCCTTAAAGTGACAAAAATGAGACTAAAAGTGACAAAAACGAGACTTAAAGCGACAAAAACAAGACTAACAGTGACAAAAACGAGACTAACAGTGACTAAATGTGACCAAGAGTGACAGAAACACGACTTAAAGCGACAAAAACGAGACTAGAAGCGACAAAAACGAGACTAAAAGTGACAAAAACGAGACTAACAGTGACTAAATGTGATCAAAAGTGACAGAAACACGACTTCAAGTGATAAAAACGAGACAAAAAACACGTGATTCTATTAAAACTTGCACATATTGTATTTTCATCTCATTATGTGACAGAAATAGCTCGGTCCCGGGGTTAGTGACGTGTGCAGAGTCTGTGGGCAGCAGGAGCAGCTCATTTGCATACATGAATATTATGCATGAGAACAACCTTTCCTCTGACACTTTCTGCTCCGGTTGAAATTGAAGCTATATTTGTGTTTGCATATTTTACTTTGTCTAGAATTATGAAAATATATCAGAAAATGTGTTAAAATGCAGCTGTGAATGTCTTCGTTGAGGTTTAAGCGTCGCACAAAATGTAAAATGAAGCACAAAAGACTCATTATCATATTATACTCTTGTTTTAAAGATTACACTGCTCAGATTTTATGTGTTAAATCCTTTTACATTTGTTAAAACATGTTCTCAAACAAGTGAAAAAAATGATAAAGTGATTAAAAATGTGACTTTATGTGACACAGACAGGAATATAATCAGAAAAAAAGACTTAAAATGACAAAACAACTAAAAGTGACAAAAACACCACTTAAAAGTGACTTAAAGCAACAAAAACACGAGTAAAAGTGATAAAAATGTGACTTTATGTGACACAGACAGTAATATAAGCAGAAAAAACGTGACTTAAAACGACAAAAACGCAACTAAAAGTCACAAAAAACATAAGAGTACAGCTAAAAGTGACAAAAATACGAGTTAAAGCGACAAAAACATGACTAAAAGCGACAAAACCCTTTAGATTTGTTAAAACATGTTCTGAAAAGCGACAAAAATGTGACAAAAAAGAATACAAGCAGGTAAAACACGACTTAAAGTGACAAAAACACGACTAAAAGTGACAAAAATGTGGTTAAAAGCAACAAAAACTCAACAAAGTGACAAAAATGCGACTAAAAGTGTCAAAAATTTAACTAAAAAAGGTGACTTAAAGCAAAAAAACGTAAGTGAAAGCAACAAAAGCACAACTAAAGGTGACAAAAATCCGACTTAAGAGAACAAAAACATAACTAAAAGTGACAAAAATGTAACTAAAATTGACTAAAACGCGACAAAAAGTGACAGACTCAACTAAAAGTGACAAACGCAACTAAAAAGCAACTTCAAGCGGCAAAAGCATAACTAAAAGTGACAAACACGTGACTTTAAGCAATAAAACATGACACAGACAGGAATATAAGCAGAAAAAAATGTGACTTAAAATGACAAAAACACAACTAAAAGTGACAAAAAACGTAAGTGAAAGCAACAAAAGTACAGCTAAAAGTGACAAAAATGTGACTAAAAGCGACAAAAATGCGACTTAAAGAATCATAAATGTAACTAAAAGGCACAAAAAGGCGACTTAAAGCAACGAAAACACAGAAGTGACAATAAACTTAAGTGAACTAAAGGTGACAAAAATGCGACTTAAAGTGACAAAAACATGACTAAAAATTACAAAAATGTAACTAAAAGTGACAAAAAAAAAAGCAGACTTAAAGTGACTTGGTGACAAAAATGGACTAAAAGTGACAAAAGCATAACTAAAAGTGAAAAACACAACTTTAAGCAATAAAACATGACTAAAAGTGACAAATATGCGACTTAAAGTGTCAAAAATGTAACTAAAAGGCACCAAAAGGCGACTTAAAGCAACGAAAACACAGAAGTGACAATAAACGTAAGTGAAAGCAACAAAAGCACAACTAAAGGTGACAAAAATGCAAAAACATGACAAAAACTGACAAAAATTTAACTAAAAGTGACAAAAAAGCAGACTTAAAGCGACTTGGTGAAAAAAAACTGACTAAAAGTGACAAAAAACACAACTAAAAGTGACTAAAACGCGACCAAAAGTGACAAAGACGCGATTAAAAAGCAACTTACAGCGACAAAAGCATAACTAAAAGTGCCAAACACACAACTTTAAGCAATAAAAACATGACTAAAAGTGACACAAATATAACTAAGAGCAACAAAAATATAACTAAAAGCGACACAAATGAAACACAAAAGACTCATAATCATCAGATTTCTTGTCATTTCATTTTGTATCAACTCTTTTAAAAACTTTTTAACAGTTTTTACAGGTTCTATATTCATATTTTTGCATATATTAACTATTTATGCCACCTTTGTTTAACCTAAACACACTTCAGTTCACTCTTTGCCTCTGGATTCTTTGACGTTGAGCTTTGTGTTTTGAGAAAATGAAACGATGCAGACGTTAAGATCTTGATAATCCACAGAGGATTCCACACTGGCCTGAGTTTAATGAGCTTTTTTGGGCAAAGTATTATTGGTTTTCAAACAGTGACGTCTAAAGTGTCTTGTTTCCTCTTTTTCAGGGTCGTCATGTCAAGACGGGACAACTGGCCGCCATCAAAGTCATGGAGGTCACAGAGGTACGGAGCTTATTTATGTTATTAAAGGCCACAGTAGATGAAGGTTCTTGTGTTTTTTCTAATTCTGACTTCGTTTGGTGGGAGGGCATCTGTGTCAAATATTTATCATAGTTTTATTTGTGAAGTTGCAGTTTGTGAAGAAATTTTGCAAAGTAAAAGTTAAACATGAACAGAATCCCTCTGTGATGTCATCAAAAGGCGACATGTCATTGGAAACACCGAGACAATTTACAAACTATTTTTCTGACAGTTTAAACCATCATTCGACAAAATAAAGTGATATTATTTGTCAAATTATAACTATTGTGTAATGTATATGGATGTTGTCCCTTGTTTACAGTCTGGTTGCTATGGTGACAGCTGTGGAATTACCCCTAACTATGTCATATTTGTGTCATGTCCAACCAGGAACATCATAAACTTTACACAAACTGGGGACCGATGGGTGTTGAGCCACATTTGAAATACAATCATGTTCACTCTGTTTTAATGAAATGTGTCGTTGAACCTGTCAGAGAGACTTGAAGCTTAATTTTTTTTCAAAATTTCTAAACAGACTTCAACTTGCGTTGTGTGTGGGTTGTGACATGGAGCTTCTGAGCTGTAAAACGACCTTAGTCTCCAACACACGGCTGACCGGGGAATCCGGAATATGAGTATCCATTGAAATAATATTGATTCTGGTATTGACGCGTGCTTAGTTTTAGATCAATTTCGCAATTTAAAATAGACAAAATGTAAAATAATATTGAGTATCATAGATTGTAACCATATTTTATATCAGAATAAAGCATGAGTTTTCTTTAAACACTAAAGCACTTGTGATTTATGTTCCTCCTTTTGTTTATTTTCTTCCTTTTGTTGCATTTTGTCAATTAAGTCTTAAGTTTTTTGTCACCTTTAGTCACATTTCTGTCAATTTAGTTACATTTTTGTCACTATTGTTGCTGTTAACCATATTTCTGTCGCTATTCGTTTTTGTACTTTCGGTTGTGTTTTGTCACTTTTAATCACGTTTTTGTACTTTCAGTTCAGTTTTGTCACTTTCAGTCACGTTTTTGTTGCTTTTAGTCACGTTTTTGTACTTTCGGCTGCTTTGTGTCACTTTCAGTCACGTTTTTGTTGCTTTTGGTTGCGTTTCTGTCACTTTTAATCACAGCATTATCTCGAGCACACGTCGTCTTGTTGTGATTTACGCTCGTCCTTCTCTCAAACATGTGGCTCTCATTAACGAGGACTTCCTCAAATATGTCTCTCATCAGCAAATCAGCTTCACAGACGACCCCAGCTGCAGCGCATGAAGATAAAACGTGAAAACTATTCCACTAAATGTACTTTTTAGAGCTTGAGAGATGCATTCAAGCTTTAACTGTTATAATGTTTGCACTAGAGCTGCATCTAACAGTTTTGTGATTACCATTAGATCAGAATGTTTTTGTTGATTTTAGTCCCATTTTTGTCACATTTAGTCACGTGTTTGTCGCTTTTGTTCGTGTTTTTGTCACTTTAAGTTGTGTTTTTGTCGCTTTTAATCACTTAATTATCACTTTGTGTTTTTTGTAATTTTTTTTTCTCGTTTTTGTCACTTTTATTTTCGTTTTTCTCTCTTTTAGTCGCGTGTTTGTTGCTTGTAGTCGCGTTATTATCACTTTTAGTCACGTGTTTTTGTCAGTATTAGTTGTCACTTTTAATCATCTTATTGTCACTTTTAGTGTTGTTTTTGTCATTTTTAGTCTTGTTTTTGTCACTTTTATTTGCGTTCTTGCTTTTAGTCACATGTTTGTTGCTTTTAGTCGCGCTATTGTCACTTTTAGTGTTTTTGTCATTTTTGGTCCGGTTTTGTTTTTGTGTCTTTTTTTTCCTGTTTTTTTCACTTTTATTTGGGTTTTTCTCACTTTTAGTCCCATGTTTGTTGCTTTTAGTCATGTTTTTGTCACTTGTAGTCATGTGTTTTTGTCACTATTAGCCGTGTCTTTGTTGCTTTTTAATCACGTTATTGTCACTTTTTGTGTTTTTGCCATTTTTAGTCCTGGTTTTTTTTGGGTCATTTTTAGTCGTGTTTTTGTCACTTTTAGTTGCATTTTATTCGCTTCTAGTTGCATATTTGTTACTTTTAGTTGTGTTTTTGACACTTTTAGTGCTATTTTTGTCCTTTTTAATCACCTTTTTGTCATTTTTTCTCACGTTTTGTCACTTCAAGTAATGTTTTTTGACGCTTTAAGTTGTGCTTTTTTCTCTTAGTTGTGTTTTGGTCACTTTTAGTCGCGTATTTGTTGCTTTTAGCCACATTTTGTCGCTTTCAATCATGTTTTTGTTGCTTTGACCATTTTTATAGTTAAATGAAATCAAAGTAAAGTTTATAAGTTAATTAATACTACACTTATAATTATGTAAGTTAACATAAACAGCCAGATATAAAAGCGTTTTTTTAACATTCAGGGTTACTTTTTAAAATCGACTGAACAGAAATAACTTTTTTTTTTTTGTTCAAACAATTATATTGTGACAATTTATCGTGATTTATTTAATCACGATTTATCAAATAATCTTGACACCCCTAGAGTAAAAAAGTTAAAAATATACTTAAGTCCCCTGTTGATGAAAGACAAACTACAACATTTTAAAGCGTTTTTGTCGAGTAAATTCATGAAAACACTGAAGCTGATGGTCTTGAATGATTGACGCTCATTTAATAAATGACTTTGAATGAGAAATGAAGTCTGGAGATGTGTTTTTAAGCCGTTCTCTTCCCTTTGTCGTCGTCCGGAGCTTCTTTTCCTGTTCGTCTGCTCTTTTTTTCTGCCCTCTGGAGATTCGGGGTCGACTGAATCAGACGCAGGTCACAAGACGTTTCCCAGATTTGTCACAAGAAAAACAAAACTCCCCGCTCTGTCCCTCCCGCTCTCATCCCTCGCTTCAACTAATGAGTGTTTTAGTCGTCGACTGTCAAACTGTTGTTTACACGGCGCTGCACGGTTTGGGGGAGATTTTTCTGACCAGTTTTGCGATTGTTGTTTATTTAATTATGGATTCTGTTCCAAGTTCACATTTTAAACTGATAACTGAGAAATGACTGATGTATGACTGACAAACTATAAAAGAATCACATTTGTCGCTTTTAGTCACTTTTTTATCACTTGTAGTTGTGTTTTTGTTGTTTTAATCACGTTATTGTCACTTGTAGTCGCATTTTTGTCGTTTTTAGTCACTTTTTTGTCACTTTTAGTCATAGTCATGTTTTTGTCACTTTTAAAGGTCCCATAACATGCAAAATGGACTTTTCAGAGGTTTTAACCTTCCAGTGCTATTTGGGCCTCGTATGTTGTGTCCAAAGTGGTTTTTTGATTGATTCCCTCATGTTTTCTCTAGAGAACTGTCTTTTCCGTCCCCCTCGGCTGAGCAGCAGACGGGGGCTCCTCACTAAGATGACGCGGTGTTTAAGCCACGCCTCCAGGAAGCGCACAGCCACAAGAATAAAAACAGCTAATGCTAATGCTACACAGTAATTACACGATGGATACGACAGATAGAAGAGTTAGCTTGTTATTTACCAAACGGCAACGTCCGTCGTTGAGGCCCTGGAGCACGTCAAACTCCAGGTCAGATCCAGGACGTAGGACTCAGCACGACGCACCGTCAGGACGAGAAAATGTTTATTCAGTGTTTGTGTATCACTGTTTACCGGAGCACACGGCGCATGCACCATCTCCACTCTAGGCTTCAGCACGAGTTGGGAGGGGGAGGCGTGCGGGTTGGGCGGGGGAGGCAGCCTGCTCTCTGGGGGGTCAGATCTCAGAGTGAGCCGTTTGCTTTTGCAGGAGGGGGGCCAGTCCAAGAAATGGGTGTTTTTTGTAAACTGTTATGTTATGGATATTACACAACGAGAAAATGTATCAACAAAGCCCTTAGAATAGACTGTGTGAAGGGGAAAAGAGCAGAATATGGGACCTTTAAGTTCCATTTGTGTTGCTATCTGTCTCGTTTTGAGACTTTTAGATGCGATTTTGTCACTTTTGGCAGTGTTTTTGTCACATCTAGTTGCCTTTTTCTCGTTTTAATCACTTTTTTGTCACTTGTTGTGTTTTATGTCACTTTTGTGGTTTTTTGTCGCTTTTAGTCACGTTTTTGTCACTTTAAGTTGCATTTGTGTCGCTATCACGTGTGTCACGTTTTGAGGCTTCTAGATGCGTTCCTGTCACTTTTGTGGGTTTTTGTCACATTTACTTGTGTTTTTGTCGTTTTAATCACTTTTTTGTCTCTTGTTGTTGTATTTTATGTCGTTTTTAGTCACGTTGTCAGTTGTAGTCACTTGTCATCGCATTTTTGTCACTTTTAGTCATGTTTTTGTCAAATTAAGTTCCATTTTAGGATGCTAACAGTCATGTTTTGCTACTTTTTTATATGCATTTTTGTCATTTTTAAACGTGTTTTTTTTAATCAGTTATAGTCACTTTTTTGTTATTTATAGTCATTTTTAGTCTCATTTTTATGAATTTAAGTTTGTGTTGCTAGCAGTCACGTTGTTGACACTTTTAGATGCGTTTTTGGCACTTTGGAAGTGTTTTTGTCACATCTAGTTGCGTTTTTGTCGTTTTAATCACTTTTTTGTCTCTTGTAGTTGTCGTTTTTTAATCGCTTTGTCATTTTTCGTCACTTCTCGCATTTTTGTCGATTCTAGTCATTTTTTTTGTGTGTCACTTTTAGTCTTGTTTTTGTTCATTTAAGATCCATTTGTGTCTCTATCAGTCACGTTATTGAGACTTTAAGATGCGTTTTTGTCACTTTTGGAAGTGTTTTTGTCACATCTAGTTTAGTTTAGTTTATTTTTTTCCAAAAGGGGACAGTGTAATTTCATAAAACACATGAATAAAACATGAGTAAAACAGCCAGAATTAGCCAAAGAGGCTATTTTTCATCTGTAGTCCCCCGGCCATGATGTCAAAATGGCAATAAAACGGACAAAAACAGACATTGTTAATAAAACACAATATCAACATTCGTTCGTTCGTAGTTTCGTTTTTCTTGTTTTAATCTTTTTTTTTTGTCTCTTGTTGTTGTATTTTATGTCGTTTTTAGTCACGTTGTCAGTTGTAGTCACTTGTCATCGCATTTTTGTCACTTTTAGTCATGTTTTTGTCAAATTAAGTTCCATTTTAGAACGCTAACAGTCATGTTTTGCTACTTTTTTATATGCATTTTTGTCACTTTTAAACGTGTTTTTTTTTTGTCAGTTATAGTCATTTTTAGTCTCATTTTGATGAATTTAAGTTGCTACCTTTTTGTGTTGCTAGCAGTCACATTGTTGACACTTTTAGATGCGTGTTTGTCACTTTTAGATCTGTTTTTGTTTTTTTAAACCGTTTTTGTCACTTTTAGTCCCGTTTTTGCTGCCTCTAGTTGCATTTTGTCGCTTTAAGTATCTTTTTGTTACTTTTAGACTTGTTTTTGACACTTTAAGACCCATTGTTGTCTCATTTAGTTGCCTTTTTGTCACTATTAGTCAGGTTTTTGTCACTTTCAGTCACATTTCTAATACCTTTGGGGGCGTTTTTCTCACTTGTTTCAGAACATGTTATAACAAACCTAAACTATAAAGGTCAACAGTTTTTATAAAGAATAACACAATATATTTTGTTGTTTGTGGAGGAAATTATAGCCCTTAAAAATCTTCAGCCTTTGTGTTTTGCTAATTGCGTCCATTCAAATTGCGAAAGAAAGTGTATTAATAATGAAAATCAGAAATTGTTTTGTTTTTTTTGACAGTTTTACTCATTAATGTGTCTGTCTTTGTTATAAAAGGTCTATAAAAGAGTCTGTTTAGTCCAGACAAACATTACAAAATACGTCTACAATTGTTTTTATAGTCGACTTGTCATCATTAGTCAGTTAAGTGTTGCACCTTTACAACTGAAACAATGACCATAATGAAAGCAAATCCCATAAAACCTTTTCTAAATTTAAGAATATTGTGAAAAAAACACAAGCTGCAACAAAAACACAGCAGAATCAAACTCTTTAGTATTTATTTAGTATCTATAATTAGTCATAGAAGTTCGTTTTTTGATTCTTTACAGCTGAATTACTGAAAAAAACCACAAAACACTTGCACAAATGTAAATAAAAGTACATCTGATGAATACAGAGTCCCAAAAAATATTGTTCCTGCTGTAATTCTGTCGCTAAAGTGTTTACTGTGTCCAGACGCTTTTGTTCTCGGCTCCTTTTCTCTGAAAAACACGGCCGGCCGCTGTTCTCTGCCCCGCTCTTGTATTGGGGTCGTCTGGAGAGGTCAGAGGTCACGGGGTCATCTCGGGGTCGCGGGACGGGCTGATTGGACGACGTGTTCGTGTTGAATGGACTCCACGAAAGTTCAGATTTACAGCGACGAGGACGGACAGAACGGCTCGGCAGCCTGTGAAAAGAGGGACAAAATCATGAGTGTTTGTCTCTGCGGTTTTGTCGCTTTTAGTGTCGTTTTTGTCATTTTTAGGTGCATTTTTGTCGCTTTTGTAATAGGGTCTTTTTCACTTTTAGTAGTGTGTCACTTTTTTGTATTGTTTTTAGTGTCGTTTTTGTCATTTTTAGTTGCGTTTTTGTCACTTTGATAACAGGATGTTTTTCACGTTTTGTCACGTGTCACTTTTAGTATTGTTTTTGACTATTTTAGTCTAGTTTTTGTCATTTTCAGGTTCATTTTTGTTGCTTTTGTAATAAGTAGCATGTTTTTCACTTAGTGTATTAGTAAGGTTTTTGGTATAGTTTTTTGCCGCTTTTAGTCACATTTTTGTTGCCATTAGTAGCATTTTTGTCACTTTTATAATAGGGTGTTTTTCACTTTTAGTCGTGTGTCACTTTTTGTATTGTTTTTGTCATTTTTTTATACTTTTAGTAGCGTTTTTATCTCATTTAGTCATGTTTGTCACTTTGAGTCACATTTTTTATACTTTTAGTAGCGTTTTTATCTCATTTAGTCATGTTTGTCACTTTGAGTCACATTTTGATACTTTTAGTAGCGTTTTTATCTCATTTAGTCATGTTTGTCACTTTTAGTCTTGTTTTAGTTGCTTTAAGTCACATTTTTGTTTTTTGTTTCGTTTTTGTCACTTTTAGTGTAGTTTTTGTCATTTTTAGTAGCATTTTTGTCACTTTTATAATAGGGTGTTTTTCACCTTTAGTTGCGTGTCACTTTTAGCATCGCTTTTGCCACTTTTAGTGTTGTTTGTCATTTTAATATAATTTTTGTCACTTTTAGTATATTATTCAGTTTTAGTATATTAGTATAGTTTTTGTCGCTTTTAGTGTAGTTTTTTGCTGCTTTTGGTCACATTTTGTTACTTTTAATTACATTTTTGTTGCTTTTATTCACGTTTTTGCCACTTTCAGTCACATTTTTGATACATTTAATAGCATTTTTATCACATTAAGTCATGTTTTTGTCACTTTTAGTCACTTTTAGTTGCTTTAAGTCACATTTTTGTTGCTTTTTGTTTCGTTTTTGTCACTTTTAGTGTAGTTTTTGTCGCTTCTAGTCACATTTGTGTCATGCCGCTTTTAGTAGCATGTTTTTCACTTTTAGTATATTACTATAGTTTTTGCTGTTGATTTTGTTGCTTTTAGTGTAGTTTTTTGCCACTTTTGGTCACATTTTGTTGCTTTTAATTACGCTTTTAATCATGTTTTTATCGCGTTCAGTTGAATGTTTGTCACTTTAATATAATTTAATCATTTTTTTGTCATGTTTTTGTTGCTTTTAGTAGCCTTTTTTCCGCTGATAATGCCATTTTTGTCATTTTTAGTGTTTTTATCACTTTGTTGCACGGTCTACTTATTTTGAAAAATAAAAGTGTAAAATGACCGTAAGTAGCGCTGACTCCTCTGTGATGTCATCAAAAAGCGACGCACCATTGAAAATACAAAGACACTTTACACACAGCTGACACATTATTTTTCCTGACAGTTTGAACCATCATTCGACAAAATAAATTGTTGTCAGGGATTATTTACCGTCAGTTCTATTGTGTCATGTTTATGGATGTTGGCCCTTGTTTACAGTCTGGTTGCTATGGTAACAGTTGAATTACCTCTAACTGTTTAACCAGGACATTAAACACCATTAAAAACCTCAAATGATTCAACAGTTTCAAAGTTGAAGACAAACCAGTGCATTTAAAAGGAGCTGATTGTGTGTCGTTTTGATGTTTCCAGGAGGAAGAGGAGGAGATCAAGCTGGAGATCAACATGTTGAAGAGTTATTCTCATCACAGAAACATCGCCACGTACTACGGAGCCTTCATCAAGAAGAACCCAGGACAGGACCACCAGCTCTGGGTGAGAACCAGGACTGGACCAGGACAGGACCACCAGCTCTGGGTGAGAACCGGGTCTGAACCGGGTCTAAACCAGGTCTAAACCAGGTCTGAACCAGGACAGGACCACCAGCTCTGGGTGAGAACCGGGTCGGAACCAGGACTAAACCAGGTCTAAACCAGGACAGGACCACCAGCTCTGGGTGAGAACCAGGACTAAACCGGGACTGAACCAGGACTGAACCAGGACTGAACCAGGACTGAACCAGGACAGGACCACCAGCTCTGGGTGAGAACCAGGACAAGAGCAGGACTAAACCAGGACTGGACCAGGACAGGACCACCAGCTCTGGGTGAGAACCGGGTCTGAACCGGGTCTGAACCAGGACTAAACCAGGACTAAACCAGGTCTAAACCAGGTCTGAACCAGGACAGGAC